>CM032428.1:12949930-14149930 GCA_019049465.1 Dryas iulia moderata
AATTAATGATTTGTCCAAACTTTGAAGAAGGGGAGGTATCGCTTATCGGCCTGTAATTTGATGGTCTGAGGGTGTTACCCTTTTTAGAACGGGGTGCACAAGTGCTGATTCCATGAAGTTGGAAACAGTGCTGAAGGAATGGACGCCGAAAATAATCGAGTTAGAATGGGTGCCCAACTCTGGTAGCACACGTCTTAAGTTACGAGCGCGGGGGGGAATTCCATCCGGACACTAGGCTTATTGATGTCGAGGGCAAAGAGTTGCCTTAAGTACAGCACTTTGTGTGAAGAGAATGTCACGAAGAGAACTCTTTACAACGGCGAATAGGTGGTGGTATGTTTCCCCCCGTCATCGAGCGTAGAATTAGCAGCGAAAAGTGTGCCAAGAATTTCGGCTTTCTCTCTAGGCTGTATAGGGCCAGTGTATGTCTGTTTTGCACGTAATGGTGGGAGAGTGGAACGACAAAAGTTACCCTGTATAGCCTTGGAGAGGGACCAGAAAGCGCGTGAACCAGAGGGCAACGCAGACAACTTACGCCCAGTTCTCTCGATGTGCTGGAACTTAGCCTTAGCCAGAGCGTGCTTATAGGATCTTGACGCGGCGTTGAAGGCTTTTTTTTTCAAGCTGACATGATCAGCGTTTCCGTTATGCCGTGCTAAGGCCCAGGCTTGGTATGAAGACAGCTTATAGTTAGCAGCCTTGTTACACATTCCATCGAACCATTTCCGTGTACGTTCACCGACGGGTATAAATGAGTAGGGGATAAAGCATTCCATACCCTGGAGGATAACATCAGCCACATTTTCGGCGCATTCATTAGAGTTGGTCGCTGAGAAGCAAAGTTCCCTCCACGGATACGAGGCGTAAAATTCACGGAGGCCATCCCAATCCGCAGATTTATAGTGCCAAACCCTACGTCTACCACTTACTTGCGTGCGGACATTAGATGGGAGTTGCACCGAAGTACGTATCAAGCAGTGATCTGACGTCCCTAGAGGAGCATTCACAGTGACTTGGTATCCACTAGGGTGAGTTGTAAGGAAAAGGTCTAGTAGTGATGGAGTATGGTTCACTATATCGGGGATTCTTGTAGGCTCGGATACTAGTTGAACAAAATCATATGCCAGAACAAAGTTCTGAGCGCACCTTCCAGCGTGATCGGTGACACGTGATCCTAACCATTCTACATGATGGGCGTTGAAATCTCCCAAGATCACAACCTCTGCGAAGGGAATGTTCTCCAACACATAGTCAACCGAAATTTGGACATGGTTGTAAAGTCGATCCGTTTCTAAGTTGCCGTGGTGAGATCTGTACAAGCAGGCGTACACTCTGGTCTGACTTCCATAATCCACTCGAAGCCATATCAATGAGAGATCCGCAACCTCGAGCATCTGTAAGCGTTGGCCACAGATGTCGCTCCTTATATACACACAAACACCGGCTCGGGGAAGAAAGAGATGTTCCAGGCTATAATTCGGGTAGTTCAAGTATGCAATATCTTGGGGGGCTGATAACTGTGTCTCCGTGAGAAAAAGTAAAGCCGGCTTATCTGTCTCCAGGTGGTGGTGAACAGCATTTAGATTTGAATGCAAACCTCTAATGTTGCAAAAGTTCACATTTAGTTTGGAATGAGGTGCCGCTGTAAAACGCTTTTTACTTTTTCTTTTTCTTTTCATAGTTAGTATTCGTTGAAATAAAGGGGGATCTGGGCAAATGGGACTGGGAAGTAATTCAGGGCTGCGATTGCTAGGGCAAAGAAGCAGATTTAGCCGTTTCCGGATAAGCAGGTGGGGTGAGTTACTGGCGCGGGGGACGGAAGGGCCCCCGATCCGATCTGCTGAGCAACCGGCGGGTTCCAATCCGGTCTCCCTTTCCGGCACTCCGGTCGCTCTCCAGACTTTTTTCGTAGGCGGCGGGACAGCCTCCTAGGATGGGATATCCCAGGTTCGGGTCCCCTACAACCAACGGGCGGCCAGCGGACAACCGTTTCATCGGGTCTCCCTGGACCCCGTGCCAATACATCACGTCTACAAATACTGGAAGGGTTTAAAATAAGCGACGGACCCAACAATCGCACGGCCTGGACCACTCAGAAGGATGGGGATGTGAGGGGAGGGGAGTCAACTGGCTCCCCAGCTCGCAGCCGGAACGCAGGGAATGCTTTGCGACTGATTACGACTGGGGTGTGGTCGCAAGCCAGGCGGAATCGGAGAGAATCCTACCACAACGCAGTGATTCCTTAGAGATTACGTCATGCGGAATCAGTCACGACAACCCATCAAGGGGAACTGTGAGCGTCAGAGCCTCGTTCGTAGATCAGCAGGGTGCACCACGGGCAGGTGAGGTTGACTTAGGCCACGAGATGGAGTTTAGGCCTCTTACACCCCAAAAAAAATTAGGAAGAATTAGTTAAAATTAGGAAGAAATAGTAAAGGATGGGGCCAGTCGTGGCGCAGTGGCACAAGCGTGTGACTGTAAACGACTGGCTGTGGGTTCGATTCCCACTCGAGGAGTGGAAATATTTAATATTTCCATTTTCTTCGCTCTGGTTACCTCGACGGCAAAGCGCGGCGTTAAGTTCCGCCACTTAAAACGCAATGCCTCCTAATTCAGCGGAAAGGGAGGTACGGAGTGTCTTAACACTAGATTCCCTCTGCCTACCCTACTATCTGCGGGATGCAGCGTGAAGTTAAAAAATATATGTTTAAAAACTTTTTAAAAATATTAAAACCACGAAGAAATAGTAAAGGATATATACCGCACAAGCTTTTTTAATATTCGGCAAGAAGCAACATCGACAGAACAGCTGCTCTGACACACTACAGTTTTTCATATCCAATACAATATGAAGATCTCGTAACCATTCCATAAATCATGTAGTGCGAAAATTTGTTTTATTGGATCATGTTTCAGCTATCTTTCATTCGGATCACAAAAAACGCTTACTATTTTAGTTGGTCATTGTGACGCAGTGGAAGAGACAATGACCGTACATACGGTTGGTTATGGGTTTGATTACCAATGGGGGATTGCTTAAATTTAAGGCTTCTTCATTCTTCAGCTTGCGTAAGGAGACAAAGCGCGGTGTTAAGTTCTCAACACGTAATGAAAACAACTTAATAATTGCGTATTCCTCGCAATTATGACACATGAAACTGTTGAAGAAATGTTTAAGAAACAGTAGAATGGTTTTTGAAAGAATAATTAAGTTGTAAAATTGATACTTTAGTTGAATAAATACAAATATGTAAATATACAATATTATTGATATTAATTAATGGGCCCCAACGATTTTTTTAAAAAATAATGTTTTTTTTTCACATAACATGATAGTCAGAGGGAATAAGACACTCCGTTCTCCACTTTCCGTCCGAATCAGAAACATTTTGTGGTGTATAATACCAAAACATAGAAATAAAGACAAAATAAATATATTAGCTCCGTACCTCAGCCAAGAACGAACCCACAACCATTGCAACTCAAAGGCTATTCCACTGCGTCACAATAACATCAACTACTTTCCAATATTAAAACGTATAAATTCCTTTGATAGTATAAAAATATCATGACAGTGCACTATTGTATAGCGAGTGGCCTCAGGGTGAAACGCTCAATAGACGGCGGGACGCCTCATTTGTATTCCACACGTGATCTTAGCAAAATCAAGGAGTATGTGATTCGATTTCTATACACTTAAGTAGATCTGTGGAGATGATATTAAGATTTAAAAAAGTAAAAAAATAGATATTTTCTAAGCTATGTCTCTTTTTGAAGATCAAGTTGTTTTATCATTACATTTTAATTAAGCAAAATGTTATCTAAACACTCAAAAAAAACTGAGCAGATTTGCAAAGATTACTTTTTTAGTTTCCCCGTTCCCGCATAACTCTAAAGGTCTAAAGGCATGGCGTGTAGAGTGGTTAAACTATGCGCTAAACTTTTACTTACTTGATAATGAAAATAATTATAAAATAATCATTCTCCCGAATAGAGCTTGAACTCATAACTATTACATAACATTTAGAGTTTCGCAATTGCCCTATAAAATTTTTGTTACTGAAATTACTATTTTATTTAGCTTTACGCTGTATTCCGCACACAGCAGGTTAGGCACAGGAAACCTAATATAAAGACACTGCGTTCCACACTTTCGTTCGAATTCCGGAGGCTTTACGTGTTGAGTGGCAAAACTCAAAGCCGCGCTTTGTGTCCACACCAGAACGAAAATATTAAATATTTCCATTCCACGAGTGGGAATCGAACCCACGACCAGTCGCTTTACACTTTGTGCCACTGCGCCACGACTGACCCCAACTATTAATATAGTAGGGAGACTATTAATAAAATATTGTAAAAGCTATTTAAATAATATTTAACATTAAAACTTTCCTAAAAATAATTCTCAACATTAAGTAATAGCATCTCCTTATAAATATCCGGTCTACTCATTCGGAAACATCAATAGAGTGTCGTCGCGGGCTCCATACTAAACAAACTATCTCGCTGTTAGCTGTCGTGTCGAAATTTACCATATCATCGGAATAACTACACACACCCTTACCATAAACATGGCTGTCTGACGGTAATTTGATGCAGTGATTAACAAGTAGTTTTAGATGAAGTTAAATAAGTATGTTTAAAATTCACATATATTATGCTTCAAGCTTCACGCTGTATCCCGCACACATTCGGGTAGGCAGAGGGAACCTAGTGTTAAGACACTCCATTCCCCACGCACCGCCGAATTCGGAGGCATTGCGTGTTAAGTGGCGGAACTTAACGCCGCGCTTTACCTCGGCACCAGAGCGAAGAAGATGGAAATATTAAATATATCCACTCCTCGAGTGGGAATCGGAGTTATATTATTGCAGCTTCCAGTTTTCTTTCGGCTTGATAGGGTCAGAAAAAATCAGTGTCAAGACTCCGCTCTGCACTTTCCGCGAAACATTGTCTGTTGAGTGGCGGAACACAACGCTGTGCTTTGTCTTCTTCCGATACTACTCAAATATTTCGAGTGACAATATAAATAAGATTTCTTGTCAGTCAAAACCAATTCCTACTAAGCAATTGCTACAATTTCTACTAGGAACTAGGTCCGGTATAACGCATGGCTTAGCGGTCAGGGTGCCTGGACGGTTTTTGGGAGGTGCGTGTTTGAATCCATTTTTGCATTCAATTTTTTATACATTTTCCCAAATGTCTTTTTCATTAAAAAATTTCATTTAAATCGGCCCATCTTTTAAGTATCGCAGATTTTAAGATATGCGCATCCAAGCACACAATCAGACAAACCGACAAACAGACATACTCTTTTAATTCTTTATAATATAACTCTAAATTATTTTTACTTAAATATATTTAACGTATCTATAGAAAATTTCTTTTTACTGTTTTCATAAAGTTAGATATAAAAATCGAGTCCTTCCACCTTATTATAAACTTTCAAACAGCAACTTATTAATACAAACAATATAATATTTGACAAACAAAACAATCTAAACAAAATATTTAAGCTTCCCACATTATATAGAACTTACCCACCACCGATGTTAGGAGTGTGAACAGTTGCCGCAGTCTACGATCCGTTTACATTTTATTGTTTTCCGATTTAAATTGTATATTCAATTTCTGCTTTGCGATAGAAATTTTGCTGTGAGACAAATTAAACGCTTTTTAACGGTTTTAGTACGTTTATTTCCTTGCAAACGTTTAAATGCAACTGAAAATTGAAAAATTCTTGTTAGAATGATGTAGGTATTAGCTTATTATATATGTTTTGCTTTTTTAGCCAGCCTCACGCTTTATCCCGCACACAGCAGGGTTAGCAGAGGGAACCTAGTGTTAAGACACTCCGTTTCTCATTTTCCGCCAAATTCGGAGACATTGCGTGTTAAGTCGCGGAACTTAACAACACCAGAGCGAAGAAAATGGAAATATTAAATATTTCCACCCCTCGAGTGGGAATCGAACCCACAACCAGCCGTTTTACAGGCACACTCCGTGCCTTTGCGGCATGACTGGCCCCAAAATAATGTTTATAATATATGTTTTTAATTTTGTACAAGAATTTAATACCTATCTGTAAACGAGATTGGTTGTAGATTCAATTTCCATTCGTAGGGAATTACATTTAGGAAATTATACTTAAGTTATTTTAGCGTTTAGTTCCGTCTAAGCATGTCTTAAAATATATACCAGCTTCATGTTTCTTCCTATAAAGCAGAGTACGTAAGAACCTAATGTCTAGGTACTCTTTATATAATTTTTTATTTTAATCAGAGACGTTGTGTATTGAATGGCGCAACCTGACGCCGTGCTTTGTTATATCACCAGAGCGGGGAAAATGAAAATATTTTTCACTCTATCGATCGGCAATCGAACCTAAAACGAATTGCAATGGAAGTCAAAAGTTGTACCACTACGCCACGATGGCTATATTTTTTTTTTTATGGAATAAAGGAGGCAAACGAGCAGAAGGCCCACCAGATGTTAAGTGGTTACATTCGCCCATAGACTTCCATAACATTAGAGTTATGGATGCGTTGCCAGCCTTATGGATGTAGGACAGAAGGATGGAGGAAGGATGGGAATGTTGGGAATAGGGAGAGCTGGCTTACATGCCAACAAACCGGAACACATCACCAGATATTTGGCGGTTCGTCTTTGAAACGACAGTGGTCGCGAGCCAGTCGGAAAACGAATCTCCTACCACCAAGCTAACTGGGTTACCCGCCTTTTACGGGACGCTACCCAGCGGCGGGGGGGAATTGTATTCTTAACCCGTCCCCCCACGGGAAAAAATCAAGAATTATTATTATTTTAGCAACTTATTACTTCACTAGAATTATGTTTAAAAGATTTATGAATGTCCCCGAATATTTAACAAAATTTAACAATTTAAATGAAACAAAACCAGGCGACACAACATGTATTACAAAAATGCACTCCACATCCAATTTAGATCCGGAAATTCTTAAGCTTTGCTCGGAATAGGCAAACTACAAGGTTACCGCACATCATCGCATCGCAAATTTTCAATTTTCCAATACATTAGAGATGGCTACGCGTCTAGGGGAACTATCTTAGGGTGTGCTCAAAATGCTCGATTTATAATTTTAATTTCTTTCTAAAATTTGTTAGATTTGTATTAGTTTATTTTCTTAGTTTCGTTATACTTTTGAGCTAGTTATTAGATAAGGGCAGTGAAATTACTTGAAGACATTAGATATTGTTATTTAGAAGAAACTAACCTGCTTATGCCGCTGATGTACGTATGTATGGCATGTAATTTTCAATATTCCTGTTAGACGGGACGATTGTTATCAAAATCATAATATTCTTTATTCAAATAGGCTTTCACACGTACTTACGACTTAACAATTGATATAGAATGTCAGTATTGTCAGTACTATCGGAAGCTACCACCGGCTCAGTAGGCAGTTCTTATACCTTGTAACCACAATATACTCGTAAATACCACATATTTATTACGTTAGTTTAGTCATTAAAATTACATCCTTCTGAGTGTCTATAAAGACATTATTTTATTGTATGACCTTTAAAAAAATTAACTGTCAAATTACACAAATTTCTATTTATACTGCCATCATTTTATATTAATGAAGTCCTCAAGCTATGAAGCTAAAAATATATATATTTAACTGTTTTGGCGAAAGTTAAAAGAGTTTACATAAGTAAAGTAGCTATTTTATAATATGTTAAAGATGAATTATTAACAAATTATACATATATTATTACATATATTAGAAAATTTACAGGATTTTATAATCAGAACGGTAAGCATGAGTTTCATATTTTGAACAATTGCTTATATTAATATTATACAATATTCCAATACAAATTAACTATCAAAATAAACTAAAAAAAAGCTTTAAAACATTATTAAAATAAAATCCTTTTAAGATGTTATTAATTTCAAAATGGTCCACTGTGAAGGCAGCTCTATGTGATTGATTCCCTCGCCGTAGCGCAGATCCAACACTGATTGATTGTTTAACAGAAAACACAAAAATTCACGATAATACGAGTATTTAAATTCCACCCCCATGATATATTGTCAGTAAGTGATAAATGTGTGTGGATTTTTAAGAGAATCGAATGTCATGTACAAATATTTGTTTTGTTTTGGTTTTGTTATGTGATACATCGATTTAGTTAGTTCGCTTTGAAATTTATTTTGGTATATCGTAAATTTGTTTGGTTTAACATTTTGTATATGGGCAATGATTGAATGACGATAACATTTAAAAATATTAATACTAGTAAGTTTTCATAGATTTTTTATTCCCTATTTGAGATCCTAAGGGCTTTATAAAAAAAATAGGTAGCCTATGTTTATCTTCCTGAGAAAATTCATCGAAATCGGTCAAGCGGCATAGATTTTTCAAACAATTGTCAACCCCTCTTTCAACATTTTAGGGGTTGATTTAAAAATAGCCTTGGATCTTCAACTATTCTCATTCAGAATATAATCCAATAATCGGACCGGTAAATCAGCTGTAACATCTACGTCATTTTTAAATAATATTTTATTATTTTATCATTGACCTGAGATGTCATTATATCAAATATAAATTATAATGCAAATAAATTGGTAAACTGAACGAAATATTTACACAATCATCCATTTTGAATTCATTTTTTTTTTATATTTTTTTATATTTAACACCGGCTTCCTCTGCAAATATTCACGCTTCGCATTTGTATTTGGCATCAAATAGAGAAAATAAAATCTTTAAATTGTACAAAAATAAAATGAATGAATTACATACCATAAAATTTAATAAAATTAAAAGCACATACACCAAAATAATTAAAAATAGCTTAAAAACAAAACAAACACGCTTAAAAGTACTTAAATGCTTTGTTGGCCAAGTATTTTCATGCCTATTTAAGGACGCATTATTGTTTTACAAATATATTATTCGTTAGTAAAAAACAATAATTTAAACAAATCCTAGTCTATAATGTTTTGTATGTACTTCTCCCCTAAAAGTAATAAATATTGTACCTTTACTTACGGTAAAAGACACGGTGAGAAAGCGTGATCATAGTCATCGTGGGTTCGTTTCTCACTTGAGGATTAAATTGAATAATATTTTCATTGGGGCTATTCGTGGCGCAGTGGCACGAACGTGTGACTGCAAACGACTGGTTGTGGGTTCGATTCCTACTCGAGGAGTTTAAGTATTTAATATTTCCATTTCCTTCGCTCTGGTATCAGAGACAAAGCGCGGCGTTAAGTTCCGCCACTTAACACGCAATGCCTCCGAATTAACATTAGGTTCCCTCTGCCTATCCTGCTGTATGATGGATACTGCGTAAAGCTAACAAAAAAAATAATTTGCCTGGTCTGGTCTAGGAAAAAACGCGCGGATTTAGGTTCCGCTATTCAACACTTAATGTCTTGAAAATTTACATAAGGAACAGAAAAAGGAGTGCCTTGACACTACTCCCTCTAGCCTTAGCATGCAAATTTTCTTATATTTTATGTATGCTCGTGCTATTTTAATAAATTGATTGGAGTGCATATTTTAAATCTAATAAATCAATCAATTTATAATTCTCATTACGTCGCTCCCGTACGGTTCATATAAAACACAATTTTCTACCGCATTAAGCATGGGATTTCTGAGCCCATGGCGCTATGTGGAATGTACCATGCTTAAATGACGTTAGAAAAAATATAAATTAAATTAAGGTCATCGTGGTGCAGTCTCACAGTGTCTGACTGTATTTGCTGATAGTTGGAGATTTGATTTTCACTGAAAATAATAATATTTTGTTTTTCATTTCTTTGTTCTGGTGACAAGGCAAAGCGCGGTGTTAGATTACGCTATTTAACAAGCAGTGTATCCTATTCATGTGGAATGTGGATAACAGAATGTCTCAATAGCCTTTGCATTACAAAAAAATCATGATGTTGCAAAAATTATAAACTAAATGATTAAAAAATAAATATAGTAACTATTAAGTTTGCTCTTTAAAAAAACAACTTCACGCTTTTTCCGGCATAGCGTGGTAGTCAGAGAGAGCCTAGTGTCGAGTCATTTCGTTCTTCGCTTTCCTTTGCTTTCGCACTCATATATAATTAGGGGCCAGTCGTGGCGCAGTGGCGCAAACTGTAAAGCGACTGATTGTGGGTCCGATTTCCACTCGAGGGGTGGAAATATTTAATATTTCCATTTTCTTCGCTCTGGTCTGGTGCCGCGGTAAAGCGCGGCGTTAAGTTCCGCCACTTAACACACAATGCCTCCGAATTCGGCGGAAAGTGGGGAACAGTGGAGATACAGCGTAAAGCTAAAAATAACATATATAAATAGAGAAGGGAGTGTCTTGATACTAAGTTCTCTCTGACTACTCTGCCATAAGAGAAAAAACACGAAGGTAGCTTTTTTAAGTATTTTACCATACAAGCCGTTCAGTTTCATATACTTCCGCTATCCAAGCTAGTCGCTGGGTCAAATATTATAAGCTAAACTTGAAAACTGCACTATAAACGTGAAGTACTTTTATTATCCGGTGTCATTATCGGCTAAAAGTTTCACTATAAAGCTTACAAGATCCTTTTTCGTGTGAGAACAATTTTGTTTTGAGAAAATTTTGTTACGAATTTGTTTTTTAATTTGAATTTAAAAATAGGGGCCAGTCGTGGCGCAGTGGCATAAAGTGTGATTGTAAAGCGACTAGTTGTGGGTTCGATTCCCACTCGAGGAGTGGAAATATTTATTATTTCCATTTTCTTCACGCTGATATCGAAGCAAAGCGCGGCGTTAAGTTCCGCCACCTAACACGCAACACCTCCGAATTCGGCGGAAAGTGGGGAACGGAGTGTCTTATCACTAGGTAGCTAAAAAAAAGTTTTAAACATAGGGCAGAGAAATCTTAATGACTATGTAATCGATACCTTACTATTCTAGTTGGTTGACATTATTTTATAATACTAAGAGCCTTGGTAACGTAGCTTACATTTATATGGAGCAGAAGGAAAATTTGTTCTAATATATTAAAAATAAGTTACAATAACTAGTAGTAGTAGTAGTAGTAAACATTGCAAGACCTTCATGTGTTTGATGTACACTTTGTATAAAGTGTACATCAAACAGTTTACAGTAATTTGTCTGTATTTTACTAGATAAGAAAATCAGCTTCAAGTCTCTGCCAAGGTAGCCGAGTAGTCAGAGAGAACCTAGTGTCAGGGCACTCTGTTCTCCACTTTACAGACGAAATCAAAGTATCCTGAATTTGTGTCTTTTTTTCTCTTTATTTTTGAATGGTGGTAGATTCCTTCTCCGACTGGCTCGCGACCACTATCGTGTCAAAGACGAACCCCCGAAACTCTGATAATGTGTTCCGGTTAGTTGGCATGTAAGCCAGCTTTCCCTATTCCCACCATTCCCATCCTTCCTTCCTATTTCTATCCTACATTCCCGAGGCTGGCAACGCATCCATAAATCTAATGTTGTGGATGTCTATGGGCGAAGGTAACTACTTAACACCAGATGAGCCTTCTGTTCGTTTGCCTCCGTATTCCATAAAAAAAATAAACGACACAGACTAGAGTTCCGTGTACTTTTCTTTTTTCTGTTCTTTCTTTACTTCATTTTTTCTTTTCTTTTGTCTTCGTGATTTTTTTTTTTTATTTACTTTAACGAGTACCACTCGTGTTTCGTATTTCACAAAAATTGTGTCTTATCAGGTACAATTTAAATTATGGTACTTGCTGTAGTAGATTTTTTTGTCAAACAGTAATAAGATTAAAATTTCTAAATAACTTGACTTATACGATGATTTTTTTTTTATTCATATTTATTTAATTATATTGCTGTGTCATATTCGACCAAAGGGTATATATCGACTGAAAGACTACTACTACTACTACTAGTACTTCAGTAATGAAACTGAAAATACCTATTTTCAGTTTTAAGATTTAAATATGCCTAGCCTGCTGTGTGCGGGATACAGCGTGAAGCTGAAAAAAAACATAAATTATTTAGAAATTTTACCTAATTCACACTTTTAGAAAAAAAAATTAAAATATTTCTAAGCATAAACATTTAATTTACATACATACTCATATATACGAGGTATGAAAAAAGGCTACGTACTTTATAGAAATATCGCACATATAACATTGAGCACAAAAAGATTCTATAGCCGGGAACGAAGCCAAGGAAGCCTTATGCATTTGATGGTGGAGTTAATTAATTTTCGCTCAAGGAAATAGGACCCACATTTGTAATTACTTGACTTTAATAAATACGTGTATTGCTGTTTTTATATGAACGAATAATAATTGTAAAATGATATTTTTTGTGGCCAGTCGTGGCCCAGTGGCACAAGCGTGTGACTGTTAACGACTGTTTGTGGGTTCAATTCCCAATCGAGGAGTGGAAATTATATTTTCATTTTCTTCGCTCTGGTGTCGAGGTAAAGCGCGGCGTTAAGTTTCGCCATTTAACACGCAAGCCTCCGAATTCGGCGAAAGTGGCGTAACTTAACGCCGCGCTTTACCTCGACACCAGAGCGAAGAAAATGAAAATATTAAATATTTCCACTCCTCGAGTGGGAATCGAACCCACAACCAGTCGTTTACAGTCACACGCTTGTGCCACTGGGCCACGACTGGCCACAATATTATTGTAAGTGTGTTTATAAATTTTAAAAGCCTTCGTGGTACATTGGAAAGACATGGGACTGTAAATAGATATCTCTACTCTTGAACTTCTTTCTATTCCAATTTCTTCAAAAATAACAAAAAACACTATAGAAAAAATAAATAAAATAAAACTATTACCAGCACTATTCAATTACCACACAAAACTTGTTATCTTACACAAAAACCAGATCAGGGGAGGTCATAAATCAATCGTGAAAAAATGCCCGTTGACGTGACGGGGCGAAATACCCAAGTTTCTAGGCACGCTATCTCCACGATTTTTTGTTTCCTCTAGTTTGAAATACAGGCGCAATACAAATGAGGTTGGGCTTTATTCGTTAAGAAATATTTCAGGATTTTTCAAGATGGTAACTTTTTATTTAGAAATTAATGTGTGTTATTTTAAAACTTTAAAATATTAATAATGTTATGATATGAAAAGGAAATTATGAGTGTAATAATAAAATTTTCTTATAAATGTATAATTACAATTATGTGCCGCATTTGATGTATCTTGAATGCTTTTTCTGTTTTACATTGCTTCATTAAGACGTGATTAACGTTTAATTTACGCTACGGTATATTTTACCTATTTAATTTTTTTTTTTTTTTAGCTTCACGCTAAACCCGCACACAGCAGGGTAGGCAGAAGGAATCTAATGTTAAGACACTCACGTTCACGTTTCCCACTTTCCGCCGAATTCGGAGGCTTGCGTGTTAAGTGGCGGAACTTAACGCCGCGCTTTACCTCGACACCAGAGCGAAGAAAATGGAAATATAATTTCCACTCCTCGAGTGGGAATCGAACCCACAACCAGTCGTTTACAGTCACACTCTTGTGCCACTGGGCCACGACTGGCCACCACCTATTTAATGATAAGTGAATTTCCAAAAAATCTTAATAGAATAAAATCTATCTAATCTATGTAATAGATGTATGTATAATTTAATAATTATGAGATCATAGTAACACTAAAAATTAGAAAACGCGACGGTTACGCGTTTGATCCCACTAGACGAAGTGATGAAATATATTTTCGTTTCGCTCTAGTACCCAAGATAAAACGTAGCGTTGAATAGCACGCAATGTCTTAATTTCAGACAGAAAGTAGAGAACGGAGAGCCTTGACATTACGTTCTCCCTGACTATGCAAAACAAGCATTAAGCTGCTTTCTTCTGTTTTTTTAGTAATAACAATTCTGTGAAAAGCTATATATAGCAAGAATTCATATTGCCGCAATATGTGTATGTAAATACAAATTTGATATTCAATTTGTCTGTACGAATCAAATGTTTTGGGAAAAACATATTTCGCTATTGACAGTAAAAAGCGAAATCACGTTCCAATCGCACCTACAGAGGGACATCAAAATGTACCGTATCTGAAGAATGTACAGTTCAACGCACAAGTACTTCAGCCGATGGGTGAAGCAAACAATTCCCTAACTTTTGTTACTTTTTCTGAAAGTCTTTTCTATAAAGACTTTCAGAAAAAGTCTAGACAAAGTAGATAAGTCTAGAGATAAGTTCGTAGATAACACACGAAACTAATCTACTGTTATAAGTAATTAGAAGTATAAGTACAATACCACCCTTCTCGCGTGGGGGGACGGGTTAAGAATACAATTCGTCTACGCAGCTGGGTAGTTAACCCAAGTTAAGAGGCGGGTAGTTTTTTGGTAGAGGATTCGTTCTCCGACTGGCTCGCGACCATTTGACTCAAGTCAAAAACAAACCGCCAAATATCTGATGATGTGTTCCTGTTCGATGGCATGTAAGCTATCTCCCTAATCCCACCATCCCCATCCTTCCTCCTTCTTTCTCTCCTTCACCCTCAAGGCTAACAGTACGCTCAAAACTCCTCTAATGTTGTAGATGTCCATAGGCGAAAAGGGTTAAAGGGACCACTTAATGGTAAGTGGTTACTTACCATCAAGTGGTCCTTCTAACCGTTTGCCCCCTTTATATAATACAACTAAAAAAATAACACTACTTATGCTTCATTTTTTTCACGCTTCTGATAATATTTCACGTGTGCCCCGATGTTTATTTTTTGAGATTTCTTTTAAGAGGATATATTTTGCCTGCAGTTCAGTCACTGTGTTTAACTTTTCGTGTTTTTGTCGTTCAACCACAGCTTCTTTTAATCTCAAAAATATATTGTATTTTTATGTGAAAAATATTTTGTTATTATTATTAAGATGTATGCGCCACTAAATGTAATGATTGCTCGCTCAGCATATATAATGGTATGCTGAAAATTGTTTAAGGTCGAAAGAGAAACGTTTAACTTTTTTAAGAATTACCATTTCTTAGAGATTTTGTAAATTATATTGAATAGAATATAAATACCTGCCCTTGTATATATAAAATTAAGCAGCTAGTAGCCTTCAAAATAGATTAATATAAAGCGTATAGCTCAGAGCTCTTCAACAGCTTTCAGGAGTCACAGGTTCGAGTCCCGCTACGTTTTTTTTTTATATGTTAACAAAAAAAAATTTTACTAGACTGGTGAAAAATCCCAAGCCATATTCCACACTAGTTTCAGAACAGTTCGCCGCGTGTACATTTTCTTGCAATTCGCACAAAGTTAGCTGATAAAGAAACAATTTGTATTCAATAAGCCTCGTGAGGGTGTAAGTATCGTAGCCTTTCGAGTTTTTACTCCACTATTCCTTTACTTCGCGCTGAAATTGTAAGGAAACGAGTTGAATAATCCCGTCCTATACAGGGTTTGACATAAAATTTTATACCAACTGAGTGTTCTATATATATGTATATGTAATATATAATATACTGTATATAATATCCATACTTATATTATAAATGCGAAAGTCTGTGTGTTTGTCTGTCACGCTTTCACGGCTAATCTACCGGTCCAATTTGGATGAAATTTAGAATGAAAGTAGTAAAAGTGACTGGGTCTAACATAGGCTACTTATTTTTTCAAAAATCAACCTCTAAAGGGTTGAAATAGGGGGTGAAAGTTTATATGAAAAATCTAAACCGCTTGACCAATTGTAATGAATTTTGGCATAAATATAGTTGATAATCTAAGCTTAAACATAGGCTACTTTATTTTTTAAAAATGCGCCCCCGACGGTTGCAATATAACGAAATAGTTCACGCGGCGAAGCCGCGAGCGGGTCGCTAGTATAGT
The DNA here is from genome assembly GCA_019049465.1 of Dryas iulia moderata. Lineage (NCBI taxonomy): Eukaryota > Metazoa > Arthropoda > Insecta > Lepidoptera > Nymphalidae > Dryas > Dryas iulia. Next base: position 12,965,774 of record CM032428.1, read on the forward strand.
ATAGTTTTATTAAATTGAATTGGTAGTTTAATTACAGAGTATATACTAGGTAGAAAGTGTCATGATTCTCCGTTCTCCACTTTCAGGTCGAATTCGAGACGTTACGTTTTAAATGGCGGAACTTAACTCCGTGTTTTGTCTTATCAGAGGCGTGAAATGAGAATAAATTAGTTGTTTCCCAATATCTGTAACATATAGTCTACTACTAGAAACAAAACAATACTAACTATACTAACTACTAAGTTTTAGACTTAATAAATTTATTGATATGAACGACTTTTTATAAAATGTATGCGCCGAAAAATTAGGGACCAGTGGGAATGACTATGTATTATTGTCGATTCTCCGCTCTGATACATAAGACCAAGCCCGGGCTTGAGTTCCGCCACTCAACACGCAACGTCTCTCACAAAGCTGTACTACTGGTAAGATTACACAGTAAAACTACTGTGAATAGGCCATTAAACCACATACAATCATTCCTTCGAATGGGAATCGAACACGCAACCACCTACTATATATTATAAAACGAAAATTCAAAACAAGAAATACTTTTATTACCAGTAAAAACGCATAGATAACGCGGATCCACGTAAAAGCTCTAAACTCACTTAGCATTCGACGCTCGATCACGCTCATATGCAGCTGCACGCAAAGTTCCACCATTTGCTACAAGTTCCGTGCACTTGGCGACTATAATGGAACTCATATCTTATTATTATATAGATTATTTAACGTTGGTTATCTTGGTTTATTATAATTCTTTTTATTATATGATAGTAGAATAGATAGAGAGAATTTAGTGTATAAATATTCCGTTCCATTTTTGTATAGCATTCTTTGTACAAACCAAAGTAGACGAGAATTTAGTGTAATGTCACTTTGTCTTCCAAATTCACTTAAAATAAAATATAATCATAAGTCGAATTAAAACAGTCATGGGAATCGAACCTACGACCAATGCGTTAACTGTTAGAAACTATCACATTGCGCCATCCAAGATGACCTAAACTTATCTATCTATTCATGAAATTCCATATAACAAGAATGCATTAAGCTTATTTAAGTATATCATTTAATACCCATACTTATATTATAAATGAAAGTCTGTGTGTTTATCTGTCACGCTTTCACGGTTAATCTACCGGTCCGATTTGGATGAAATTTAGTATGAAAATAGTAATCCCTGGGTCTAACATAGGCTGCTTATTTTTTCAGACCCTCTAAAGGGTTGAAATAGGGGATGAAAGTGTGTATGAAAAATCTAAACCGCTTGATCGATTGTAATGAATTTTGGAATAGATATAGTTGATAATCGAAGGTTAAACATAGGTTACTTTATTTTTCAAAAATCCACCCCCGAGAGTTGTAATATAACGAAACAATTAGCACGAGCGGGCCGCTAGTAGTTTATAATATAGTTTACTACAAGACAGGTCGTCTCAAGGGGATGCAAAATTAAAAATAGCAACTACTAACAAATACTAGAAATTTTCTTAAAACACCCCCACGACGAATGGAAATTGAATAAAACGCAAGCATAATTTTTATCTTTCCGTCTAGACTCTAGACAATTTAAATTATTCTCCATAACGTTTGTTTGTTACCGGGAAGAGACAAATTGCTGTCCTTGTAGTATTTCATTTAAATTAATTTAAGGCCAGTCGTGGCGCAGGGGCGCTAAGTGCGACTGTAAACACGACTGGTTGTGGGTTCGAACGCCACTCGAGGAATTAAAATATTTACTTTATTTTCTTCGTTAGTGTGTCGAGGCAAAGCACGGCGTTGAGTTCCTCAACTTAACAACCAATGCCTCCAGAATTCTGCACAAAGTGGGTAACGGAGCGTTTTAACTTTGGTTTCCGCTGCGTACCCTGCTGTGTGCGGGATACAGCGTGACGCTTAAAAAAAATTAAGACAGCGTCGTAGTGCAGTCGAGTCGGAATGAATATGGGATGGCGGTAGATACGATTTCTATTTTTTAAGTTTAGTTAAATAAAGCGCGGCGTTGAGTTCCGCAATATTCAATTAACCAGCATATAACGTCTCTAAGTCTGGCGATAGAACCTTTTTAGCTTCTCGCTTTTCCCCACATAGGAAGGTAGCCAGAAAGACCCTAGTGTCAAGACACTCCGTTCATCACGTTCCTCGAAATCGAGACATTACATGTTAAGTGGTAGAACTCAACACCACTTCACTTCGTCTTATGCATGGAAACGGAGAATTTAAAATAACATATGTAAAAATATTGATCATTTTCCCAAGTAGGAGTCAATTCCATAACTATCAAGTTTACAATTAAACACTATCCTATTGTGTCACGACTGAATCACACTAACATCTCCCTAATCAACGCGAAGCTTACAAAGAAAATAATCCTTAAGGAAAAGCGAAACCTTAAATTTTTCGAAATAGCAGCCCAAAAATTCATAAGTCACAAAAGAAACTTTGGTCATCCATCGAGAGCTCGTGACTCCAAAATACTGCATCTAATGTGTACTTCCAAATGAATTATAGCCGCATATATCACTTTATAAACGGGTTCGCATTATACTTTTGGTAAAAGCACGGGGTGAAATACGACTTTACATATGCACGTTATTACTTGAAACTTTAAATTTGTTATAAAACAATCGTGTAATCCTAAATAAAAAAATGTGTAATGACAAATTTAAAAAAATCAATACTTAGTACGTAAACAGATCGTTTTTTTGAAATTGCAAGTCTATTTCAGCAAAATGTCTGTATTCAAAAAATTGAAAAGCAAAAAATGTGCCTATGTATAAAAAACTAAACAAAAAAAATTAAAAGTAAAGCAAAAAAAATCCTGTGTATAAAAAAAGACTAAAAAAATATACATATGTACAAACACGCCTTGACCTAAGATAATATAATTTGAAAACAATCTAGAGGTATCGGGATGAAAGAATCTACCACAAACAAAGTTAAAATTTGATGCATTTTTCGACTGCCATATAAAACTGTTCTAGATTATAATATAATTATAAATCATGACAACATGAAAAATATTAAGTTTAGAGCCTATAACTATCTAATTTAAAAGCCTATCACTATATAACTTAAAAATATTTTTTTAATTATTGAAAAATTCCAACACACATAATTAATATACAATCTAGGAATAGTCAAATATTTAGGAATAGTCAATTATTTTAGGAATAGTCAATTATTTATGTTTTTAAAATATTCTAATTTTCTTTATTTGCACTAGCCCGTATCTGTTAAGATTTAAGCTTCTGTCAAGAAAGGTTGTCTGGCAGAGATTGCTACCAGCAATAAGACCGCCTTTGCGGACTCTGCACTATGTTATAAATTATTGTACTTATATTATTTTGTTCTTTTATTGGTTTTGTGTGCAATAAAGTGTTTCTATTCTATTCTATACAATTAAGATATCAAAATTAATAAGTAAAGTAAATAAAGTAAAAGACAATACAAAAAAAATAGACATAACATAAAATCTGTACTATACGTATATGGTTATTTATTCCTTGAAATATCACATCTACAGTAAGACATGTATAATCAAAAACCATCACGAATTTAAAAACATATTGCAACATAAATAAAATCCTTCAAAAAAACTCACTGAACATAAGTAAAATCCCTTAGAAATTGTGGTAATTGAGGCGGAAGACGGTCTATAGCATTCCAGTTACAGCTAAAATTATCCTCTTTTGTGTCAAATTCTATATTATTAGGAGTTTCCAATTTATTTTCTGTATTTTTTACTTCATTAATATTAGTATTAATATTAACATTGGTAGTAGTTTCTAAATTATCTGTCAAATCTTTATATATAACTTCATGATTAGAAGTTTTTTCATCACAAATAAGTGGTTTAGATGCCAAATCATTAATATATAACTCGTCAACACTTTCAGATGAGACGTCATAATTATCCCCCTTTTCAGTATTAACTAACTCTTTATCAACATAATTAAACACATTAAAACATTCAAAAACATTATTTTTCATGTTCAATCCACATTTTGTTGCAGAAGTATTTATTACATCATTCTCATAATACCACTTTTTGGATTTAAAGCATATATTTTTGCATACACATTTTTTTAAATCACACGCACTATCGCTTTTTCCATTGCATGTAGTCGATATCGATTTACAAGAGCACGTATTAACTCTTTCCAAAACATTATCTGTTGACAATGGTTTTACCAAATTTGGTAAAGTCACAAATATATCACCAGACGGAGTTATTTTTAACAAGCCATTTTGTTTCTTGTTATTTTTTATTGTATTCACTTCGATCAATATAACGCCTGACGATGTTACTTTAACAGGTAAATGTCCTTTGGACGAACTTAAGTATTGTTTTATATTATTAATAAATGTTTTTTTCGATTCTTTTTCCAGCACAACACTATATTCACCGGAACGTCTTTTTTTAAGAACAATCGAAGAATCTATTAGTAAATTTTTACGATGTTCTATATTGAGTTTAACGTTTTCTTGTAAATTCGATTCGCTGTTTGATTTGTAGCGGGTGCATAATTTCGTTGAGTAAACTGAGTTATCCCTATAAAGTTCTGGGGGTATTTGATTCAAAATATCTTTGATATCACTGAGAGCTATAACTGATGTTGAAGGTATTGTAGACTCTAACGCTTCAGCTTTTTTATCTACCATCACTTGCAAGCTTCCAGAATCAGATTTCACAATCAAGGCTTTATTATTAACGTTTTTGGTTGTTTCACTCAAATCAATAACAAGATGGCCTGATGGGGTCTTTACAACATAGGCATAGTCAACACTTTCATCTAGTTCATAATTCTTAATGGCTTTTTTATGATGTCTTTCATATTCTTTATCTAATAGTACTTTAAAGTTGCCCGAACTCATTTCTCTTAAAGCAAACACTGGCTCGTGCTTCGCTTCCATACCTAAGATTTTCACTTTGCATAGTTTCTCTTTATTTTTTAATTTATTCATTTTACACGGTTTTTCTTGTTGTTGAGATAATTCTAGAAGTAATTTTGTTAGGCTTGTACAAGATAATCTTTTATTTTTAGTACAAGGCCTGTCTTCTAGATCTTTTTCTTCATTTTTTAGTTTAATAGTGTCATCGTATGTGATAGATTCTTGTCGATCAATTTTTTTACTGTCTGGTGATGATTTAACATTTAAACCATCGTTTGTATCTATTTGTGTGGAATTAACATTTGTTGAATTCTCTTTAACAGAACTAGGTATTTCTTTTTTAAGCATAGGCTTATTTTGTGTTTTAGAGTCCGGTGTAAAAGTACATGTGTTTTTATCGCAAGTTTTATTTGAATCTGCTTTCAAATGTTTTGCATCTGTAAAAATTTAGGTAATATTACGTTTATAAAACCGCTCACATAAACGGTCTAAAATCAGCGAATGAGATATGGGAGTACAAAACAAATGAAAGCAGTTCATAAAAGCCTAAGCTTAAGTTGATAAAACTCAACACAACAATATAGTTACAATCAAAAATATAAAAAAATGTTAGAAAATTTAGACAACGACTAAAAAAACATTTAAATTCACGTAAAGAAATATAAAAAAAATAAAAATACCAAATAATACAAATTTTATTTCATCACATATAAAATTATTCCAAAAAAAAAATAATTATATCAAATATATTAAATAAAAAATAAAATTTACAACATTTAAGCAACAGAATCACTGCTAATCATAGTGAAGCTGACTTTTTGTATCGGCGCTACGTCTGTATACCTACCCATTACTTCTTCAATAATTCTCTCTCGAGGAACGCTTGTTATATCTAAAATATTTAAATATTTTATAAAATTTTGTACTCCCATATTATATTGGCTGACTATTAAATATATTTTTTAGTGTTTTTTATTAGTATCGCTTACCTTTTGAACAAACACATGTCCCTGTTGATGAAGATTGGCAATTACATGAACTCTGTAAAAAGAATTTTCACTTTTATAAAGTAATAATAATTTTAAAATGCCTAACAAAACGAGTTATAATTCTTAAAATAAAAGTAGCCTAAGTTACACCTTATAACATTAGCTATCTGTCAGTGAAAGTCCCGTCATAATCAGTCCAGCCATCCTAAAGTTGACCCGGAACAAACAGACAGACAAAAATTGTACGAAATGTTGTTTTGGTGTATATACCATGTAAATTAAATTCTTATGTACGTAACATAAGAATATAGCAAAAAGTAATAATTTAAATGTTACAAACAATTTTATTTACTGGTATAGATTATAATATTACCTGAATGGATAACATCTTAGGTCCCGTCATAACTGAAATAGACTCAGGTCCAAGAACACACTGCGCTGCTCTCATGTTCTTAAATTGACACGTCGGCTCTAAAAGTCAATTACTTCTATTATACGAAACGAAGTAAACTGTCATTTAACTAGACTTATGGTAAAAAATCAAATGGTAATAAAAACAAATTATAAAATATTTTAACACATAGGATACCAAAAGAAGTCATATTAGAAAACATATAAATTTTAACGTAGTTAATAAAAGTTGTTGATTTGATCCACATTATGTATAACAAGTAACATTATAATCATTTTTCAGCATTGGTAAGTTGAAAGCGGGGAATAAAATTCCAATAGTCAATATGAAATATCTTGATTTCGAACTGCAAGTAAAAAACGGAGTGTCTTGACACTAGATTTTCCCAGACTACCCAACTATATTACTTCATGGGGTGCAGGTTAAGGATACTATTCCGCTCCAACGATGGGTAAATACAGTAAAAGGTGTATACTCCAGTAGGTTGGTGGTAAGAGATTCGTTTTCAGACTCGCTGGCGACCACTATCATGTCAAGCCAATCTTTGCAAGTTTGGACACTAGACTCTTCCAGATTACTTTGCTAGAATAAACGTGAAGCAACTTTTTATACGCTTTATTTATATTAAATAGCATATATACATGACATGATATACAATGATGAACTCTAGAATGAAGATACTTTATACTTAGCAGACTTCATCAAGTCCAAATTCTCCTCCTCTCTTCTTTCCTATAAAGAAGAACTAAAAAGAAGAACTAAAAATCCAAAATCAATATCAAAAAAATCAGAACAAAATCTTTAGTTTTCAAACTAAAACACTACCAAACTATCAATAACCTACTAAATACTATAATATATACACAATGAAATACAAACTAACCTTGGCAAGGCTCAGGCCTGCTCGCTGCCACCTCCCTGCCGACGGCGCTGGGCACGCGCATGGCGCAGTCCTCGCCACACGCAGTCGACTCTTTGAATGGACATGCCTTCACTTCACCCTTTTTTGGTAGAATTTAATTTAAAAAAACATTGTATATATACTAATATTATATACATTAGCAATTTTTTTTATTTATGATATTATTTAACATCCATATTGTCTAACAAATTGCGTGGATCGATAAACAGTTTAAATAGACCCTATATGTTAAAGTAGTTACTATATATTAAAAAATACGTTTCCATAGTTACTTTTATATAAAACTGTAATTATTAAAAAAAGTGGAGAACGGAGTATCTTAACACTAGCCCTCCCTCTGCCTACCCTGCTGTGTGCGAGATACAACGTGAAGGTAAAAAAAAATTAAAAAAGCGAGACCAGTAGTGGCACATAATGTGACTGTAAAAGCGACAAGTTATGGATTTGATTCCTACTCAATAGAAGACAAAGCGCGGCGTCGAGTTCAGCCACTTAACACGCAATGCCTCTGAATTCGGCCGAAAGTGGGGAACGGAGTGTCTTAACACTGGTTCCCTCTGCCAACTCTGTGGTGTGCGGGGTACAGCGTGAAGCTAAAAAAAATGTAGCCATCATGGCATGGCATGGCATGGCGTAGCCACCATGAGAGAAAATGATTATATTTAAATTATTTTTATTTCTTAGCTCTGATAATTATGAGACTAAGCGCGGCTAAGTTCCTAACGTTAATGAATTAATCGTTAATTGTAATTTTCGCACAAACAAATGATCAATTAATAATTGCAATTAAATTTCGCCCAACACTGCACCCTTCGACACAAATTTTTTGAAAATAGACCAAAAAATAGAAAACGGAATATCTAAACACTACATTCTTTCTACAAAAAAAAAAAACAATTCTCTAACCGCGTCCTTCTTCACTTCCGGCGGACAAGTAGAAGGTTCTTTGACAACCGGCAAAGAACGTTTAGTACAAATGCATTTATCCGGACCTTTGGGGCAGTTACACTCGCTATCACCTCCCCAACGCTGGCATGGCGCCTTTTGAATATAAATTTATATATAACAACTTCGATTAACCGGACTAATTATAGTAGTTAGACATCCGGATAATCGAATGTATGAAGAAAAATAGGTTTTGTAAGTATGTAAAAGGTACATAATGTTATATGTTTATTAAAACAACAAATATTTGTCACGAAAATCAAACAATATTAAGAAATGCCAGTACGGGTTCGATTTCCGCCCGGGGTATGATTATATTTAAATTTTCATTTATCCGCTCTGGTACCCTAAGATAATCAACACGCAGTGCCTCGATTTTAGGCGGAACCTGAAGAACGGAGTGTCTTGACACTAGGTTCTCTCTAACTACCCTGTTATACGAGAAAACTTAAATTATTATAAGCACTATAAAAAATTAAACGGGGCCAGTCATGGCGCAGTGGCACAAGCGTGTGACTGATAATGATAATGATCACTTAACTAATAATGATCTCTAAATTACATTAAAAAATGTGTTTATTTTCTACCAACTTTTAAACTACAAAGTTAACAATATAAAAAAGTATATTCAAATCGAACCCGTGACCACAAAAATACAGTACCTTTTTAGCATCAGTGGATTGATCAGTTTTTTGAGGTTTCTTAACTTTCACTTGTTGCAGACAAAGCATTAGTTGTTTATATGTTTCTGGGTCCATCTAAAGAGAAATATGAACAATAATTCAAAAAAATTAAAAAGGTCTTAAATATTTATTGTTAAATGTTATAGTATTTACATTTCTTATGTATGTTTGATGAACTTTAGTACTAAATTTAGACTCGCAAAAAAAATTATATAAAATATCAATTTTCACAACAAGAACTTGCCTACAAGAAAATAATTTTACGAAGAACAGTATCAATTTTATGAATACTTTAAGCCTTAACCAAAAATACACAAGAGTTTATCAAAATGTTTACCAAAAAAAATATTTCAAATCCTAATCCTTTAAGAGATTAGATTAAATTTTCGCGGTTAGATTTAAAAAAAAAACAAAAACCAAAAAAAAAAAAGAATCATTACCTCACACCGAGTCTTAATAGCGCCACCAACGATCGTCAACTTCAACTCCCTCTTCAGAGTATTCAAAATAAAATCTTGCAAAACTTTCTTGGTTTCACCGTTCACTTTACCATTACGGCTTTTCTTCAAACAGTTGAGTACTGTATCCGCAACAGCTTTACCACTTCCAGCTTTTATATTTTTCAGTAAAACCGAGTACATATTATCGAAGACATTATCCAGAAACTTCTGTTTGACACTCATACACACGCAATCTAGTGTCAGATCGTGTATACACTCGCCGTTTTCGTACAAACAGTCTCTCTCAGACACACATCTAGGACAGTCGGTACACAACTTTCGAATGTCAACAGTGTCGGTACACTCGTGACACTGGATACATTTTAGATTGTTGTCGGCAATTTCTTTGTCTACATCTTTTATTTCTTTTATTATGGTCTGTTGTTTGTCGTGACATTTCTCTTTGCATTGGTCCGCGGATTGTTTTAGTAAATCCACTTCTAGGATGAGAGATTCTCTCTGTAATTATTTTTTATCGGTACCATAAAATGCTTAAAAAAATATTGGTTATCATGTTTGACTTTAGCTAAATGTTTAAAATGTAGGTAAAATATTAATAATTAAATATTTCACCTGTTCGCATAATCAGTGTTTTTAATAAAAGTCTTTAACCACTCATTAGCTGTCTCAAGGATTAATGTCTTAATTCAAATAGACTTTTGTAAGCACTTTTGAATCGTCGAATGTACATAAGCTACCACCGAACGAAAAGTTAAAACGGGCCACTAGTAATTAATATCAAAGTTATATTAATTACTAGCCCGCTCGCGGCTTCGCCTGCGTGTACTACACAACTATTTCACTATAGGCACATAGGCATCACATTAAAAACCTCGAAACTATCAGTGTTTCTTTACTTTACTATGCATGTATTATACATATAAAACCTTCCTTTTGAATTATTCTATCTATAAAACGCCGGATAGAAATCCGTTGCATAGTTTTAAAGATCTAAGAATATATACATACAGACAGACACAGAAAGCGACTTTGCTTTATATTATGTAAAGATTTCACAACCAATTTAGGTAAGAGCAAAAACAATTAACAGCACAATTGAAAATATATAACATTGCTATTAATTTTAATCAGGCACAAAATCAACAAAATATATTTATAAACATCGCTTTTGACAAGTGTTTTGATATTTATGCTTCTCGCTTTTCCCCTCCCTTTTTATTAGAGAGAACAATTCAAACAATTCTTCACTTTCCGTCCTAAATCAAGTCATTGCTTCTTGAGAAAACGGGGATTTAAATAGTTTAAATATAATCATTCCCCAGTTTATTAGACAGCTTATCCCACTGCGATATTACGAAAATAGCGGTAAGCAAAATTTTCATATATTGATAAATTGATATCGAATGACTAATTGATTAATTGATTTTTATCGATTGACTAATTGATTGATTGATTCACAGAAAAAAAAGATAAATAAAAACAAAACAAAAAAAATAAAAAATAAAGGGTAAAAACCGTCGCAAAATAAAAAGGGACGATAATAATATTCCTAAAATAACCGGTAAATTCAATACAAGTGTGACTTTATATAGACATACCTTAGCCTCCATATCTTCATTTTCAAGTCTCTTTTGCAATAATAATTTATTAAGTTTTTGCAAATCTTCTCTCGCCTCTTTCACATAGCGAGTACCTTCTTGCTCTTTCTTTTTCTTGTTAATATGTTCTTCGTGCAATAATTTCTCTAATTTCGCAGCTTCAGCTTGTATTTTTGTTATTTTTGCCTAAAATGATTTTAAAATCTAAGCAATATTAATACATATTTTTTTTTAGTGGTTAGACTAGTGTTAAGACACTCCATTCCCCACGCACCGCCGTATTCGGAAGCATTGCGTGTTAAGTGGCGGAACTTAACGCCGCGCTTTACCTCGGCACCAGAGCGAAGAAAATGGAAATATTAAATATTTCCACTCCTCAAGTGGGGATTGAACCCACAACCAGTCGTTTGCAGTCACACGCTTGTGCCACTGCGCCACGACTGGCACTATTAATATATACTATACTAAAATAGTATAAATTATAAATTATGTCGTATTAAGCGTATTTATTCTTTATTTCCTTTTTTACTCTTAATGCAGAATTTAGTGATTGTCATGTTTTTTTCACCTACATGTCGCCACCAAATTTTTAAACATTAAAAACGATAAAAAGACTAACTTTTGGCAGAGACAATGTTGTATACATACAAATAATAGTGTATAATGTTTCATTAAATTTTTTTATGACATTATAGACTGTGAGAGAAAACTTCTGGATTTTTTCGAGTTAGTTGGTGTGCATAATCAGAGAGAGAGCTTAGTGTCAAAACCTTCCGTTCTTTACTTTCACCCAAAATTCAAAAAAATGATTGTTAAGTGTTAAAACTCAATAACATGTTATTAACTTAGCGGAAATTGAAAATAATTTGATTAATATAATCATTTCCCTGAATGAGAATAGAACCCATAACCAACCGCGTTTAACGACAACCAGACATCGTCTCACTGCACCAAAATGGCCAAAATTTTTAAAACTTACCTACTTCTTATATTATTATAAATATTAAATATATAAATATACTAGCGGCCCGCTCGCGGCATCGCGCGTGAACTACATTACTGCTTCGTCATATTGGAACCCTCGGGGGTGGATTTTTGAAAAATAAAGTTGCCTATGTTTATGCTTAAATTATCAACTATATTTATGCCAAAATTCATTATAATCGGTCAAGCGGTGTAGATTTTTCATATAAACTTTCATCCTCTATTTCCCTTTAGCGGTTGATTTTTGAAAAAATAAGTAGCCTATGTTAGACCCAGTAACTTTTACTACTTTTATTCTAAATTTCAACCAAATGAGACCGGTAGATTAGCTGTGAAAGCGTGACAGACAAACACACAAACTTTCGCATTTATAATATAAGTATGGATGTACATACATCAGACGCTTGCTTTTTATTGCCAATAGATTTCTTAGAACTTTCCAGATCACTTTTACCGCATTCAATATGGCGTTTAAAGTTCTTAATCTCCGTATCAATAACTTTGACATCGTTAGTTTTTATATTTATTGTTTCTATAATCTCTTGGTGGCATTTCGTTAGATTGGTCATTTGAAAATCCAAATCCTTTTTGTTTTGCCGCCATTTTTTATTACTGGCTTCAACTTCTTTTAGCTGTAAATTGTGACGTAAGAGAATATATTTAATCATAATACAAATACAAAACTGAAAAGCAATAAAGTTTCATAAAGAAATAAATGTTTAAATATAAAATTTTATATTATAGGTGCTGTGCTTTCGACAAATTCACATCAAAACGATGCTTTACAAGCAATTTAATGGTGCAACTTAACACCGCATTATCTCACCATAGCGGAAAATATATAAATAATTAAATTATATAAGATGAAAATAATATAAATATATACATGGACATCCATGGTCACCTGTAGACTAAAACCAAAGATTTATATGAATTAGTACAAGCTAGAAAACGTGTGAGTCTACCTATCTCATGTTATAAAATTTTCGAAGCGTCAGGTTTTCATAAATTTATTTTCTAATAAAATTAAAATCGTGTAAGCCAAACATCTGAAAATATAAAAATATATTAAATAATTTATATATATTTGTGGCCAGTCGTGGCCCATGGTCAGTGGCACAAGCGTGTGACTGTAAACAACTAGTTGTGGGTTCGATTCCCACTCGAGGAGTGGAAATATTTAATATTTCCATTTTCTTCGCTCTGGTGCCGAGGTAAAGCGCGGCGTTAAGTTCCGCCACTTAACAATAGTTCCCTCTGCTTACCCTGCTGTGTGCGGGATACAGCGTGAAACTAAAAATCTATATTTTTACCTGTTTAAGTAAATCCTTCTGCCTATCAATAGATTCAGCTATTTTCATCCTATAACCCTCCTCCATGCAGGACCACATACAATCAGCTTCTTTTAGTTTCTGAACGCCTTCCTTCTCTCTGTCTTCTAGTATTTGAATTTGCTCTCGTAATTGTTTTTGTCTTTGTAACAGATCTTTCACTTTCGCTTGACATTTCATTTCGAATGATGCTACCTTTGGTTAAAAATACAGAAATAACAAATTATTATTTTAAGTGCCTATAAATTACTATAAGCTGTTATTTATTTGCAGCTTTCCGCATACCAGGGCAGTCAGAGAGAACCTAATGTAAGACACTTTGTCCTCCGTTTTTCGACTGAAAACGAGACATTGCGTATAAAGTAGCGTTTTCTTAATGGACTAAAGCGCAGAATTCAACCTCTAACCATCGTTTACAGTCAAACTAGTGCTTCATGACGGCCTCATATATGGCTTTAGTAAAGAAATTCTGAATATAAAATAGTTTCAAATTTTATATATAGAAAGGAATTAAAAAGTACACAAGACGGAATTCTAACTAACTTTCTTTTTCTTCCTTGCCAACAAGGCTAAAAATATCATTTTTCTTAATGTCAGTGTGAGAAAAATAACCCAAAAAGAATATTAAGACTTGATATTACAAAATATACAACATTTAACATTACTTAAAGATTTAATCGCCAGGATTTTTTTTCGACAAACTTAAACGTTATTTTTCCAAATATTTAAGTTGTTTATCCAATATTTTTTTGTTTAATAAAAAAGTAATACATTTCTTACATCTTTTAAGTTACAAAGGACCTTATTGAGCGGCAACGTGTCACTTGTACCTTCGTTTTGTGATTTAGAGCTCTCAGCATTTTCTTTACCACAAGTGCTATAACAATATAGACAGTATTTATTAAAAAAAAGAATAAATTACAGAAAATTATAATATAAACTAGATTTAAGCAAAAAAGTGTAAGTTATTACGAAAGAGTAGATTAAAATATGAATTTTATGTGAAGTAAAGATTTTTTTATTATGCTTTTCGTTTCTGTAACCACAGGCCTAGTTATGCCGGTTAAAGATTCAGGTCCAAGTCTCTAATGAATGCATGCAGTAGCGAAAAGGGAGGAAAAAAATATTTCATTTTCACGCCTTTTCTCCCATAGCGGACTAGTCACAGAAAACCTAGTGTCAAGTCACTCTGTTGAATAAGAGAGAATTATTAGTTGAATAGACAAATAAAAATAGCTAACTTAATCATTCCCCCGAATGGAAATCGAACCTATAACCAATTTTGCTTTAAAACTCTGTCCTACTGCGACATGTACATATACATAATAAACACATTACATATTTAATTTCTAATAATAAAATACTAACTGTTTTTTAGGTTCAGGCTTTTTCTCATTTTTATTACAGCATCCCGCCATATAACAGTCATATTTCTGAATACCAAAAACGCTACTATTTTTGTTCATAACCATACGTTCCTGGACCGCTTGCTGTCAGAAAAATAAATATTGGGAGTAAGTAAGCTTTACTTAGAAAAAAAGAGAGAATCACTGAGTGTTGTCATTGTAATGATAATTTATTATTAATATGTGCTGGAAGATATCTCCTTAAGCGGCTGACGTAAACACAGCTCTAAACTAAATGCTTAATCTAAAAAGAAATTAATAACAAGCAATACAAATTAGAATAGAAAGCTGTATCTATGATTTTTGTCTATATGTTGTACGTATTTATATAAGAAATGTTGTGTATTTTTTTTAACTTTACAATATGTAAAAACGACTAACCCATTATCTAAAACATATTTCAAGTAATATTTTAATACATTATAAAACCAAGACTACGTTTGACAAAAATTTGAATCATTACATTTTAAATTAGTTTTAGTATTTTAAATTTTCGTAATTTGTATTTAACTACTTATAGAATCAAAAATTCATAGAATTTGTACCGTCAAATCTACATTCGGATCTTCTTTTAATATTTCCCAAAACGCACACATGAGCTTTATGCCAGGATCGTTGGTTGTGCAACAATTCATATTTTCCTCAGCAAGATCTTTAATTAAATCGTCCAATGCTTTATATCGACGATTAAGGCACTCTGGTATGTTACTGCGCATTTTTTCTACATATATTATATAAATATTTATAATTACATAATGATAAAATTATTATGACTTTTAAATAAGTAAAGTAAAAGAACATAAATTACAATACACAATTACACAATACTTACTTTGTATATAATGACTTTTAATATTTATTTATTATTTTTTATAAATTTATATGCTTTAGCATGGTCTGTGAGCACAATCTTAATTTATTGTTTTTTTGCAATTATAAACTACAATTTAAGTATGTTAATTTTGTTTCATGAGGTGAAAAAAGTCAGAAAATACCGCCAAAAAATACAGTGGCCAGATTCTTTTCGTATATTATTTATGCCACAAGCATTATTACGACTAAATGTAATTATTTTATGTATTTATTATATATATAAGCTTTTAAAAATAATTATCTAAATATAATATTTTACACATATTACCAACGCAATTCATAAAAATATTTTTCGCTTTTTAATTTCTAGACGAAATAAATCTTATGTCAGTATCGTCGTAGAAATATCGATTAAGTGTAAACGAGTTCAATGATTAAAACTAAAAATTTTAATCGATTTTTAACGGTATAATCGGCTCTAAGAAAATTCTTATAATATAAATGCAAAACTTAAGAAAATTAAAATATTTGCAACGTGTGAACGCGATACACAAGAGACAACCAGTTAAAATCGATATTTGTCTGTCAAAGTGTGACAGTTGAACATAATATTTTCATTTGTCTTATTTACTTTAATTTGTTCACTTTTGTTATTTGTAATTCAAGAAATATTGATAAGCACTATCGGCGTAGTTAAATAAAGACGATAACTGCATTAGTTAGCGCGAAACTAGTAAAAATTCCATAATGGCGGAATTTGGTCCTGTAAGTAAATATTTAATATTATTAATTATTTTTGCTGTTGTATAATAGTAAAAATCGACAATTTGCAGAATATTTTCTTTAATAATATATTTAATATAGAATAAAACTAAAATATGTTTTATGTTTAAATGAAATATACGCTTTATCACTGTTATTGCTAATTTTACAAGTTAATGACTTATAGTGAATAATATAATGAAATTCTATTTTTTTTTATATTTTAGGAGCATCCTAGAAACTTAATACCAGAGTTATGCAACCAATTCTATCATTTAGGCTGGGTGACTGGTACTGGCGGTGGAATTTCTATCAAGGAAGGGTAAGTGTTAATAATAAGTTATATTATAAATATGCATGTATCTCTTAAGTTATTGAAATCAATTCCTTAGAAAAAAATATAGAACAACAACAATACTATATAAAGTTCTTGGTTTTAAATTAGTTTTATAAAACTATGTAATCATATTATTCAATTTGTATAATTTCAGTGACAAAATATATATAGCACCTTCAGGTGTTCAGAAAGAGAGAATGAAGCCTGATGATTTATTTGTTCAGAATATTAATGATGAAGATTTAGAGTTACCACCGCCTGAAAAGAAGTAAGTTTATAATCTAAGATGGTAAAATATTTGTTATTAAAACTTATAGAAAAACAAATTTATTATAAATTACAACTTCACCCTTCCTCTAAGATAGCAAGGTACATAGAGCAAATTTATCTCAAGATCTCTGTATCACAAACTTTGCATATTGAGTGGTAAAAGTCATTGTCAGGCTTTGTTTTGTCACCTATAAATATTTTATTTATTTTTTGTGTTTTCTACTGTATCGCAGCAATCTGTTTGAGAAACAATAAGCCACTATTTTGTATGATACATTGTATCTTTTAATGGTTTTTTATAATGTTCTTGGAGAGACACATGTCTTGTGTATGCATGAGACATACACAAGACATGTGTCCATCCCGTTAAATCTTAGATGCAAAGTTGGAATGCCTTGCCTCTTTAGTCTTTTGAATTGGAGATCTTGATCTCCACTCAGTCCAAAAGCAAGCTGATTTACATATTATGTGAGTCTTTTCTGATAATTGTTACTGTACTTAGTTATCTCCTGTTTAACAATTGGCACTGATATATCAAGAAAATATAATTTGTTACTAATATATGAGGGGATGTTATAAATAGCCTTCAGTGTTTTGGTTTGAAAAGCAGTGAAATATAAATAATTTAAGTATAATCACTCCATGCGTCGAAATGAAACTGGTATATAATATATCCACCACATATACAGTTGTTTTTTCAATGGAGGAATTAAATAAAGCTTTAATATTATTATTATATACAGTTGGATGCTAATACATAATGCTATGATGGTCTTAAAATGATAAAAAAATTGATTCAATTTTATTATAACAAATTTAATAATAACTTCCTTTTATTATATTGGTATTCTTTTAATATTTGTGCATTATTTTAATTTCAGATTAAAAAAAAGTCAATGCACTCCACTCTTCATGCTAGCGTATAAACATCGTAATGCGGGTGCAGTCATACATACACACTCACCTCACGCAGTGAGAGTCACACTTTTGTATGACGATGTATTTGAAATTACACACCAGGAGATGATTAAAGTTAGTATTGGTACTTATTTAAAGTATTTTGTAGGTATTATTTTTGGTTTACTCTGTTTTAATCTTTTTATGCATAACAGGTTTAGTCAGAAATACTTTTTTGTACAAACAAAATTAATTTAATGGCAGAGAAATAAAAATAATTCCCATATTATTTATTAGTATAGATATTCTAGGAAGTTTTTTTCTCCTATGTGGGAATCGAACCCACAACCATTGTGGTTATACTCAGACACTATCACTGCTTATTTAAAATTAAACTAATTTATTAGTTAAGTATAAAAATAGTACAACATTAGATATTTATTACATAATATATTGACCTCTTTGTGGCTTATTATCATTTATCACAATGACGATATAAGTATAATTATAATTTATACATACGGTTTTACGCTTTTTCAGCATAGCATCTGACTACCCGTCAGAGAGAACCTAGTGTCAAGACACTCCGTTCTCCACTTTCCGCCCGACATGAAAACATTACTTTTAAAATTTTTTAAAGTGTTATTCCACACTTAGGAAAATTGAAAAAGACATTTAGAAAACGTATAAAAATTTGAACGCAGCGGGATTCGAACCCGCGCCTCCTGAATACCGTTCAGGCGCTCTCACCACTGAGCCATGCGTTCTACTACCGGCTACATCGAAATTCTTATACGCTTTTGTAATAAATGATATTTATTTTTGTTCTAATCTCTCTACAGAGATGCTAACTTTTTTTTATTAAAAACGTATTTAGGCGCGTTGAGTGTTTTGGTAGAGGGTAAAATCCTCGGTTCGCGTCACCGACATGCGACATGATAATAGTATTGAAATTGAAATTCGTGTAATTATTTTTTCAACCACTTTGTATTTATATTTTGTTCATGATATGTTTAACCCATCATATGTAACTAATAAATAAAACATAAAAAAATTCATATAATTTTTGCATATAGTTTTAATTACACTCAACTTAATAGTTCCGTTTTCACTTCTATCGGCAGTCCCACGACTGCTACTGTTTTTATTAAAAACATATTTAAAATAACCTTTTTTAAACCCTAACAGGGTATAAAAGACACAAAACTAAATCGCTACCTGCGTTACGATGAAAAATTAACAGTGCCCATAATAGAGAATACGCCATTCGAGAAGGATCTAGCGGGAAGTCTTTACCTCGCGCTGGAACAGAACCCGGGAACTTGCGCCGTGTTGGTGAGACGACACGGCGTGTACGTGTGGGGTGATAATTGGCAACAAGCTAAAACTATGTATGTATTGATTTTTAATTTTTTTTAACTGTTCATAAGTCGCACAAGCGTGTGACTATAAACGACTGGTTGTGGGTTCGATTACCACTCGAGGAGTGGAAATTATATTTCCATTTTCTTTGCTCTGGTGTCGAGGTAATAAGCGCGGCGTTAAGTTCCGCCACTTAACACGCAAGCCTCTGAATTCGGCGGAAAGTGGGTTCCCTCTGCCTACCCTGCTGTGTGCGGGATACAGCGTGAAGCTATTAATTAATTAATATGAGAAGTTTTAGCTAGCCTTAAAAATAAATATTTTTATTTATTTAATATGAATTTATTTCCAGGACCGAATGCTACGACTACCTGTTTGAAATGGCGGTGGAAATGAAGAAGCTCGGTCTGGACCCGGCATATAATCCAGAAACTAAACAAAATGGAAGTAAATAACAGTGTATTTTAATTTTATATTTTTTTTGTTATTTTCTTAATATAATTATATTTAAGTAAAAATGGGGTGATAATAGTACATAAGATTATAGTTATCGTGACGCAGTGGAATAATGTCTTACTGTAAAATTAATGGTCGTGGGTTCCATTCCAACTCGTGGAATGTTTATATTTTTATGGAATAACGGAGGCAAACGAGCTGAAGGCCCACCTGGTGTTAAGTGGTTACCTTCGCCCATAGACATCCACAACATTAAAGTTACGGATGCGTTGCCAGCCTTGGGAATGTAGGACAGAAGGAGGGAGGAAGGATGGGAATGGTGGGAATAGGGAGAGCTGGCTTACATGCCATCGAACCGGAACACATCATAAGATATTTGGCGGTTCGTCTTTGACATGATAGTGGTCGCGAGCCAGTCGGAGAACGAATCTCCTACCACCAAACTACTGGGTTACCCGCCTTTTACGGGACGCTACCCAGCGGCGGAGGGGAATTTTTAGATTGGATTTTTTGAATACAGACAGAAGAGCTAAATTACGTGCTCTAAAGGAAAAATTTGTTGTCGTTTTGCTTTTCGTTATAAATTCTTTTAAAAAATATAATATATATTAAAAAATATGCCATAATATATCTAGTCCCCAAAGTAGAATTTGAACCCATCACCTTTAATAAGTTTTTAAAGTGATCATTCTTATGTACTTTTTTTAAAATCTCGAATATACAATGTGTTTTATATGTGAATACTGTTTAAAGTTTAATAAAACCTGTTTAGTATTTGATTATTTTATTTTTCATCTAAAATCGTAAATAGAATCGTTTTTTCTAGAAGAATTATATACAAAAAACGTTAAAGGTTTTTTTTTAAACCATATGAAATAGGATACAAAAAAACCCTTAGCTTTCTAAATTAAAAACAGTTCTGTATGTTATTTAACACAGAATTGTTTTAAAAATATTTTATATTTTATCTTATAGTAGTAATCACAATAGTTAATCATAAATGCATATTATATTAAAATATTTGAGGGCATCGTGGCGCAGTGGAACAACATCTGACAGTAAATACGATTGTTATGAGTTCGTTTCCCACTAGACAAAATATTTAAATTCTTGTCATTTCGCTGCTCTAGTAAGACAAAGCGCGGCGTTAAGTTCCGTTCTTCAATATACAATTTCCTGGATTCGGGAGGTAAATGGAAGAACAAGTGTCTTAACACTACACTCTCTCTGACTACTGTCATAGAAATACGGAAAAAACGTTAAACTTTTTTACTTTTTTAAAATGTTATGTCTGATATATAAAAACAACTAATATATTTATATTTTTTTATTTTTAAAATATTGATTATTTTGTCTATTTAATATTAATGTTGTACCTATACAAAATATTAACTCTGTGTCTCGCCGTGAAGGAACGTAGACACATTTAAAGAAAACGTATAAAAATTTGAACGCAGCGGGATTCGAACCCGCGCCTCCTGAATACCGTTCAGGCGCTCTCACCACTGAGCCATGCGTTCTACTAGCCGCTGCGTCGAAATTCTTATACGCTTTATTACAACTTATTTATGTTGTTAGCATCTCTGTAGAGAGATTTTTACAAATTTCTGCTACCCAAAGATTATTCTACGAACAATCATTTGGCCAGAGAGCATGCGAAATTCTTATACGCTCTACTACAACTTATTTTTGTTGCTAACACTTCGATTTTTCGAGTTTCGATTCCCACTCGAGGAATGAAAGTATTTAATATTTCTTCGCTCTGCTGTCGAGGCGAAGCGCGGCGTTAAGTACCGCCACTTAACACGCAATGCCTCCAGAGTTTGGTGGTGCGTGGGGAACGGAGTGTTTTAACGCTAGGTTCCCTCTGCCTACCCTGCTGTGTCCGGGATACAGCGTGAAGGTAAACAAAAAATAAACAACAAGAAAAACAACCCAGAATTGATAGATCCGGTGCAAACTAGCAAGGAGATATAGGAAGAAGAAAAGATAAACAATTATAAATTTTGAAAGTGACATTTTTAACTATACTGTTGACACTTTACTAATAATTATCTTAAGAAAAATGAATATTTTTTATTTTCTATAGAAATCATAATTAGATTTTGAATAAAGTACTAAAATATATTATTGCAATTTTATTCCTCTACTATTATAACAATATTTAACAAACTTTCTAAAATTTCTCGTCCAATTTGCAAAATCTTCATATCTTTAATTCATAAGATATTTTGCATTACAGACCAAAAAATTCGTATATAGATCAGCGATTGCAAAAAAAGTCATTATTTTAAAGTTAGAGACGTCAACCTTTACCTTTGGTCTAATATTTGAAAGTTTATTTAATTTAGAGAGTGGCCAGTCGTGGCCCAGTGGCACAAGCGTGTGACTGTAGTAAACGACTGGTTGTGGGTTCGATTCCCACTCGAGGAGTGGAAATTATATTTCCATTTTCTTCGCCTCTGGTGTCGAGGTAAAGCGCGGCGTTAAGTTCCGCCACCTAACACGCAAGCCTCCGAATTCGGCGGAAAGTGGGGAACGGTGTGTCTTAACGCTAGGTTCCGTCTGCCTACCCTGCTGTGTGAAGCTAAAAAAAAAAATATAATAATAATTTAGACTACATTTTCTCTCGAAACTACACAAGCTTGTGAACATTTGGAGTTCTATGTAGTGTAAGGTAGTTGTAAAAAACATTTGAGGTAAATTTCTATACGAAAACGTCATATTTAGTTTTATAACTCTTTTTGTTTGACATAGTGTTATCCACTGTGTTCCCTTTTATTTTGTAAATAATTACTATAAGTGCTAAATGAATTTACTAACTAAAGCTATTTTAGTGAGTGATATTTTAATAACTTGTTCGGAGTGAACTCTAGGAGTTTTAGCAGACGAAAGTAAGCGGGCAACATCTAGTTCATCATATAAATAAAGTAAGTAATCACATACATGTCTAGATTTTAAAAAAATGTGTATTCAACCGATTTAAATCAATATATGTCTAGTAAATTGTAACGCCAGCTTTTTTTCGCAATATGCCTAGCCTGCTATAGGCCGTTCGGCGCAATGCCAGTCAAAGCCAAAACCGAGCCAAGCCTAACGAGCCTTTATGTATTTTAATTATTCATAGTAATAATAAGTTTGATATTCTTTTTTTTTGTGGAATAAAGGAGGCAAACGAGCAGAAGGCCCACCTGGTGTTAAGTGGTTACCTTCGCCCATAGACATCCACAACATTAGAGTTATGGATGCGTTGCCACCCTCGGGGATGTAGGACAGAAGCAGGGAGGAAGGATGGGAATGGTGGGAATAGGGAAAGCTGGCTTACATGCCATCGAACCGGAACACATCATCAGATGTTTGGCGGTTCGTCTTTGACACGATAGTGGTCGCGAGCCAGTCGGAGAACGAATCTCCTACCACCAAGCTACTTACTGGGTTACCCGCCTTTTACGGGACGCTACCCAGCGGCGGGGGGGGAATTGTATTCTTAACCCGTCCCCCCACGGGTTATGATTTACAAAATTAGAAATATTAATGCTGTCCGTTGATTATTATAAAAACACGAACATGGAACTGTCAGTGAATGACAGAATGGGTGTTTTGTTTAAAGCGGTGTCTAGATTATAAATAGAGGTGACAAAGGATTTTTAAGGGAATTTTGGTTACAATCTTGAAGTGAAATCTCTGTTCGTGTAAATCAATAAATACTTGGAGTAAAAATAGTTTATTAAATATTCACCGATTTAAAAGATAAAAAATAAAATAACACCAATTTTAATTCTTATTAGATTATATTCGTTATGTTCATTCAGTCATTAGTTGAGCAATAATATTTTGCGATACATTATTATTAGATTCTTCTCTCCTTAATGGACGTTTGCTCCAACCGTGAACACTCGTTGGGCTTTTCTTACACACTAACTCTTTGACATTCCTTATTTCCTTCTCTGTTAGCAATTTTGTTGATAATTTATTTAAAATTAAATTGTCATTTTCAGCCATTTCGTACAAATTTCTAACGTCTAAAGTACTTTGTAGTTTTCTAGATTTAAAATCTTGTTTTCTCTTAAGAAGTTGTTTTAGATCTTCGAGATACGATTTATTTTCGATTATTTTAGAATCGATCATTTCTATTTCTTTCTCGTTTAATTTATTTAAATCTTCATTGGTTATGTTGAAATTATGTTTTATTTTGGATGGTAAGGTTTTAGGTGCTGAATCTGTAATATAAAAAAAAATAGCTTCACGCTATATCCCGCACACAGCAGGGTAGGCAGAGGGAACCTAGTGTTAAGACACTCCGTTCCCCACTTTCCGCCGAATGCGGAGGATTGCGTGTTAAGTGGCGGAACATAACGCCGTGCTTTACCTCGACACCAGAGCGAAGAAAATGGAAATATAATTTCCACTTCTCGAGTGGGAATCGAACCCACAACCAGTCGTTTACGGTCACACTCTTGTGCCACTGGGCGACGACTGGCCACAATCTCTGTAATATATTTATTATTTATTAATCCGTAACACAAATCTGTAATATATTTATTATTTATTAGAAAATTAATATAGAGGTCATTTGTAGCGCAATAGGCTTAATGCTCATTCGAGGCAATAATTACGTTTGAAATTATTTCCGTTTCCGCTACTTAATACGCAATGTTTTGAAATTGAGCAAAAAGCAAAGAGCAAAGTGTAAATCCACATTTTTTCTGATTACTCAGCTTTGCGGAAAAAATGAATGAAGCTGAAAAATCAGTACTCAATAAACATTGAGGCCTATGCCAGATATTCCATTTACGGGAATACTAACATTTATAATGGTATAAACTTTATTTCTAAATAAATTGTTTTTTTGAAAAGTGTAAATATTAAAATGTTATGATTTAATAAAATATATATAAGTAGGTAAAATATCCATTATTTTTTCTAGTAATTATTAGAAAAATAAGTGAAAATTACATATAGTTAAGACTAAAATTAATTCATGTAATCAAAAATCCACTATTACTTATCGGCTTTAAAGAGAAATAAGCTCTCATCGTCTGCACTGGAACATTTCCATTCTCTTCAAAGACGTCGTATTCAAGACACACAATTTTTTCCTTCAACTTTCTAAGTTCAACGTTATTTTTCTTGTATTTCTCAAATTTCTCAGCAATTACTTTTATATTGGGCGTTTCATTTATTCGTAAATTTTCACTGTTGAATATTTCAGGAATACGTTTTGCTGAAAATATAAGAATAAGCGAATTTATTATCTATTTTTTTATTTGTATCCTACAAAACGCGGCGTTGAGTTCCGCCACTCAACAAGCTTCACGCTGTACCCCGCACACGGCAGGGTAGGCAGAGGGAACCTAGTGTTAAGACACTCCGTTCCCCACTTTCCGCCGAATTTGGAGGCTTTGCGTGTTCAGTGGCGGAACGCCGCGCTTTACCTCTGGTACCAGAGCGAAGGAAATGGAAATATTAAATATTTCCACTCCTCGAGTGGGAATCGAACCCACAACCAGTCGTTTACAGTCACACGTTTGTGTCAGTGCGCCACGACTGGCCCCAACAACTCAACAAGCAATGTCTCGAGACATTTTTTGGGATGGAAAATGTAAAACGTAGTGTATTGACACTAGGTTCTCCCTGACTATCCTGCTATTTGGGAAAATCCAATCAAACGAAAAATGTACGTTAGCTGAAAACTTGCTTTGTAAATTGTGTTAGTTACTGACTAAAATATGTCTATAGCATTGTTACATATAATTATTTCAATAACGCTTGCTGGAACGATATCGTTGGTCAAATATTAGTCTTTCTATGAGTATAGTATCGCTTGGTACAGAAATAAACTTATAATTCTCTTCACAAAACACAAGAATAAGCAAACGCATCAAGAAAGGATTAAAATTGAATTTCATTTTCTGCGCAAGTTATAACTTTTGTGGTGGGATAGGTTCTGACTGTGAACGTGAGTGGTTGCAGGCTCGATTTCCTCTCAGAGGAATCATTATATTTAAATTAATTTCGTTTCTCCGCCCTGGAGCTCAACGCCGCGCCTTATCGTATGCGCGGCGTTAAGCCCCACCACTGTACACACAATATTTTTATGTCGGGCGGAAAATGGAGGATGACCTGTCTTAACACTAAGCTATCTATGACTACTTAGCTATGTAATTTAAGTCGTAAAACTGCATGTTATAACTTTCAGACAAAGGCAGGTTAGTATCCATACTTATATTATAAATGCGAATGTCTGTGTGTTTGTCTGTCACGCTTTTACGGTTAATCTACTGTTCCGATTTGGATGAAATTAAGAATAAAAGTAGTTATAATGACTGGGTCTAACATAGATTACTTAGTTTTTCAAAAATCAACCTCTAAAGGTTTGAAATAGGGGATGAAAGTTTATATGAAAAATCTACACCGCTTGACCAATTATAACGAATTTTGGCATATATAGTTGATAATCCAACGTAGGCTACTTTATTTTTCAAAAATCCACCACCGAGTGTGGCAATATACCGAAACAGCCACGAATATCAACAAAAACGTAAAAATAAAAAAAAATTGTAACAAAAATCAAAAAAAACAACAAAACAAACGTATAGAACAAACAAAAACAACATTATCATTCGAGTCGCCGTAAGGTATCTATATATAAAAGTTTAAATGGGAATCCAGAATTCAACGGGACATTTGTAACATCGGAGCTAAACAGATTATCTACTTTTAAACTCCAATTAGTCGCTAATTGGAACCGAAAATCGTTATTGTTGTTCAAAAACATTTATTCAAAGGTCAAACATTCAAAGTAATTGTGATTCTCAAATTTTGTTACACTTATATTACTTACTTTAAGGTTGTACTTTTAATATAATTTGGATCGGATGGAATATTGAATTGGTACTAAAAAAAAGTCATAAGATAGGAAATATAAACAGTTAACAGTTAAAATAAATAAGTCTATCAATTTACAATGAATCGATCTATAAAAAACGTTAAAAAATCTAAATATATGGACTTCTTAATATATAATATTATATCGTAAATGATAAATCCCAGATTAAAATAAATCAAACAGGACTACAACTTCACGATTTAAGAGATTTAAAAATATTTTAACATTAAAGTTTACCCACTTTATGATGTAGGTACTTGAAAATGCTAAGGATATTTCATACTTTCATTTCACTTTTTTTTAGCTTCACGCTGTATCCCGCACAGGGCAGGGCAGGCAGAGGGAACCTAGTGTTAAGACACTCCGTTCCCCACTTTCCCGAATTCGGAGGCATTGCGTGTTAAGTGGCGGAACTTAACGCCGCGCTTTACCTCGACACCAGAGCGAAGAAAATGGAAATATTAAATATTTCCACTCCTCGAGTGGGAATCGAATCCACAACCAGTCGTTTTACAGTGACATTATGTTATTTTCATTACTCCACTCTGGTGAAAAAGACTAAGTGTAGTAGCACGCAATGTCTCGAATTCAGCTAGAAAGTGGAAAACAGTTCTTCTTGACTACCCTACTATGGAAAAAGAGTGAAGCTCTACAATAAAATATAGATTGTTTAATGATAAAATATCGATTCAATATCGAAGTACCTTTGTTTTTATGAATATATTTATCTATATCACTAGTGTTATCAATATAATGCCATTTGGAGCCATCACATGTTTTTACGTAGGATTCTTTAGCAGTTCCGTATTGCGATGAATTATCAACTTTCGAAGCGCCACAAAGAGCTTTTTGTAGCTCTTTTAAATTTTTTATAGTATCAGGAATAGCGGGGTCGAAGTCGTATTGCTGCCTTATTAGAGCATTGAACTGAAAATATTAGCGTTATTTTAGTATTTGCGTTATGAATAAACTAAGCGACCATCCTCTGGACAACAACCTATTGCGATGATTGTAGAATAAAACTCCTCTCAGAGGAGTAATTATATTTTATTTCCCTTTCCCTGCTCCGGTAAGACAAGGCGCGGTGTTGAATTCCGCCATTTAACACGCAATGTCACAAATTCTTATTTCGAAATTTTCTATAAGAGATTGGTTGAAACAATACGACCGAATTTGCGTAAGTTTTACATGCTATATGTTATTTTTCATGTATTTACGGTTAAAAGAATTCATTAATTCATATATGAATATCATTCATGTGTATCCTTTATTTCCAATAAAGGGTCAGTCGTGGAGCAGAGGCACAAAGCGCAACTGTTAAGCAACTGGTTGTGGGTTCGATTCCCACTCGAGGGGTGGAAAATATTTAATATTTCCATTTTTTTCGCCTGGTATTGAGGTAAAGCGCGGCGTTAACTTCCGCCACTTAACACGCAATGCCTCCAAAATTCGGCGGAAAGTGGGGAACGGAGTGTCTTAACACTAGGTTTCCTCTGCCTACACTGCTGTGTGCGGAATACAGCGTGAAGCTTTAAAAAAAAATGTCCAATAAAAGAAATTCTTCTATACATCACTACTACATCTTAATATAAAGATGAATTTATGATTATTATTTGAGGCCATCGTGGCGCAGTGGGTCGATTAGAGAACGATTATTTAAAATTTCATTTTTTCACTCTGGTACCAAAGACAAGGCGCGGCGTTTATTTCCGCCACTTAATACACAATATTTGAATTTCAGGCGGAAAATAGTGGATGAAGCGTCTTAACACTAAGATTTCTTTATATACGCGTGGTACAATTGTGGAACTGCTATTTATATGAATTATGTATACTTACATGATCGTCCACGTAAACTCCTGATTCTTCGGTCGAAAGTTCCACATCTTTGCACACAGGACTAACATAACAACATCTGTTAGTCATAGCTTTATTACTACTAAAGGGATTCCTCTTAGATCTCGGTGGCAGTACTTCTTCAAAATCATCGTGTATTGTATTCTTTAATTTTAAATATGCTTCATTTTGTTTAGACTTTGGTACATATTTTCTTTGGTTTCTGTTCATATTATTTAGTATTCATATTAGTATTTATTATAACTATAATTTTGCTTACATAATACAAATTTTGACAGTTATGACATTACCAACTGAGTCTCATTGCTAAATCAACAGTGTTTGCGTCATATACACTAAAGAGTTTCTATCAAATCTTTTTTTTTCAGCTTCACGCTGTATACCTAATGTTAAGACACTTCGTTTCCCACTTTCCGCCGAATTCGGAGGCATTGCGTATTAAGTGGCGGAACTTAACGCCGCGGTTTACCTCGGCACCAGAGCGAAGAAAATGGAAATATTAAATATGTCTACTCGAGTGGGAATCGAACCCACAACCAGTCGTTTACAGTCACACGCTTGTGCCACTGGGCCACGACGGGCCACCTTAAATCTTTATGTTATTACATAAAAAGCCTCTTTTGACGTATACGGTTACGAGTAGTACGAAAATCAGCATAGTTAAAGTTTATATAGAGAAGAGCAGGAAAGCAGCAAGTTGTACAATAATACATTAGATATATATTTTATCAATTAAATATATATTACAAATACACCATAGTTTGTATAAAGTGACATACGCCTTATATAAATGAGTCGACACTTCTATATAGGTATCTTAAACGCCTCTTGCGGCATTTCAGAGCTATGTCTAAACATGTGTTTCTTATCTGAAAGTTAAAACCTGGATTCGTTTTTTTTTTGTTCGTGTTTTTGTAGCAAAGTAGGCAAAGAACTTATTTTTGTCTCTACTTAGACACTATTCTCCACACCTAGCGTTGCTCGGCACCCGAAGCCAGCCAGTCATAAATTTTTTGATTACGTCATTGTAAACCGGCTGGATTACATTAATTAACTATAAAGTAGGCTAATTTAATATTCGATTTCATTTACTCGTATATTTCAATATAATTTTTAAAAAAACATGGATAATAATTAAAATATACAATTTTCTTTTCTTTTTAATACTAAAATACGAACTTCTCAGTAATTAAGCTGGTCCGGCTAAGCTGGTTTGTCTGACTAATAAGTTTTTCGGTCTGGCAACGCTTTCCACACCGAATGTCGAGGTACTAGAGTGCCAGGACCCAATGTTAAAAATTTACTTTTCAGTCCAAGAAAGAAAAGAATTCAATATTGAAATTCTTTTCTACAAGCATATTGATCATTTGAATCATTCCTCAAAAGCGTCCCTCAAATCCCTTCAAGAGGAACTATTACTTTGAAATTCTAAAGGCCGTCGTGGCGCAGTGGGACAGCGTTTAACTGCAAAGGCTATGGTTGTTGGTTCGATTCCCATTCGGGGGAATCATTATATTTAAATTTTCATTTTTTCGCTTTTGTACCAAAGACAAAGCGTGGCGTTGAATTTCTCCACTTTACATACTTTGCCTCGATTTCCTAGGTCGAGGTCCGATATAACTACCACTAATAACAAAGTACTTAAAGAAATAAACAATAAAACTTGTAAAATCTATTTTTAATTCATGTCAAAGATCACACATTTTAAGTATCTGCATACTGATTAAGGAAAAGGTATATTTTTTTACAATAACGCCTAAAAGGAAACATTTTATTTAATATAGGGACGATAGACAATGGTAGTAGCTGGGTAATGATCGGACAACATCATTGTAGTTATCGTTCTAATCGTTAACAGTAACTTTTCGCAGCGCGGCAGACATGTCAATACGGCCATACATCTTGTTGGACTGAATATTCTTTGCACTGACCGACCGTCTACTTGCAGCTATTATAAAAAATAAAAAAATAAATAAAAACAAAGTTTATATTATAGAAAATTAAACAATTAAACAATTGTGGCCAGTCGTGGCCCAGTGGCACAAGCGTGTGGAGTGCGGAGTGGAAATATTTAATATTTCCATTTTCTTCTCTCTGGTGTAGAGGTAAAGCGCGGTGTTAAGTTCCGCCACTTAACACGCAAAGCCTCCGAATTCGGCGGAAAGTGGGGATCGGAGTGTCTTAACACTAGGTTCCCTCTGCCTACCCTGCTGTGTACGGGATACTGCGTGAAGCAAAAAGAAATAATAATAATAAAAACAATGTTTACATATAAGTGGTGTTGTGTGTGTTTGTATTTGCGATTGGTTGTGGGTTCTATTCTAATTGAGGGAATTATCATATTTATGTTATTTTCTAACTTGTTAAGCGAGAAAAAGCTTAAAATTGCTATTTTTCTTTATTACATAATCATAACTATCGAAATTAACTTTGTACTAATTAATCGCAAATCCATACTTATTTTATAAATGCGTAAGTATATGGGTTTGTCTGTCAAGCTTTCACGACTTATCTACCATTCCGGTTTAGATGAAATTTAGAATGAAAGTAGTAAAAGTTACTGGGTCTAACATACGCTAATTATTTTTTCAAAAATCAACCATTAAGGTTGAAATAGAGGATGAAAGTTTATATGAAAAATCTAAACCGCTGGACTAATTACAATGAATTTTGGCATAAATATATTTGATAATCCAAGCTTAAACATAGGCTACTTTACGTTAACGAATTAGTTATGTAGTTCACGCGGCGAAGTAGTAGTAGTTTATATATTCTTAAGTACATTTTAGGCAGCCCGACGTTTGAAACATTTTATAGTAGACTGTGTTCTCAATTTTAATCTATGGACCATTGTAAAGTGTTCGAAACGTCGGATTTCTAAAATATATTTTACAATACCAAAAATATACGAAATTAATCAGGTTAAAATAGTTTCATTTCAATGTTATATTGTTACCTCATATCCCTGAACGTATGCAGTTTTCAGTGGCAACTTCCATCGCACTAGTAACGTATGATTGGAGACTCTTTTTATTTCAATAAAATCCGCTTTAAGGCCATCGCAACTTTCTATTGACTATTCAAATTTAAAAAATAGTTAGTTAAAAAAAAGAAAAAATAGTTAATTATAAAATAGTTTTTGCTATTGGTTTGCAGATTTGATTTCCACTCGAGGGAATGAGAATAATTTAAATATTTTGATTCCCCCGCTTTTACTGTTCTCCACATTCTGCATTTTCTGGAATTCGGACGGAAAATGGACAACGGAGTGTTTTGACACTAAGTTGTTCACTGGGTTTCACTATTTGACATTTACGCTACACTTGACGCTTTTATGCCACTTAAATGGGTAAAGCTCAAAAAATATTTATAAAGCGAGAGTGTCTGAATCAGAGACTATATACCTGTGGTTTTAATTTTTTACAATCATAAAAAATATAATACGAGTATAACTATTCCTTAAAACATTTTGCGTTGTGCCTTTCTAATATCGAAATAAGGTAATTGCGAACCGTTGGGCTAACTAATGTCATAAATACAAATTTATATGACAAATTTATACTAATTTAAGTTCTAAAAGCCTAAAATTTTGATACGAAAGACAAACAATGTAAATAAATATTCAATTTCTTTAGATAATCATCATAACAACGTTTGACTGGTAACGCGTTTGGTTGTGGGTGCCCACTTAAGAAAAAGAGTATGTTTTAATTATTTCCATTTCCCCAGTATAACAGACAAAGTGCAGCATTGAACCGTTGGACGGAGAGTGGAAAACTAAGTGTCTTGACTCTACTACTTGTATCTCTCTGCCTATCCTGTGATAAGAAAAAAAGCGTAAAATTGAAAATAAAATTAATAATAATATATATGTATATTTACGTTAATTTTAGGTATTTTGCTTGAAATCTTCTCCACGGGACGAAACGTATCAGATAAGTCATGTGCTTTAGTCATTGGCATTACACGTGATAATACGAGATCTAATAAATATTTCATGTTATTTCTCAAATTTTCCTGGAAAAATTGCAAAGATATAATATCAATTAGCAATCTTTGAATGTTATTTGTTACATTTATAATTTGTTATTTTATAGCTTCACGCTGTATCCCGCTCACAGCAGGGTAGGCAGAGGGAACCTAGTGTTAAAACACTCCGTTCCCCACTTTCCGCCGAACTCGGAGGCTTGCGTGTTAAGTAGCAGAACTTAACGCCGCGCTTTGCCTCGACACCAGAGCGAAAATGAAAATATAATTACCACTCCTCGAGTGGGAATCGAACCCGCAACCAGTCGTTTACAGTCACACACTTGTGCCACTGGGCCACGACTGGCAACAATCTCAATTACATTTATAATTTGTTATTTTATAAACATTCTGAAAATAAAATTTTAAAACAAACAAAATGATTTACACTTATATTTTTTCTTTCTAAACTAAGATAGTGAATGCTAACTATGAATATGAAACTTTGATTAGGTTTATAAAACTTGAAACTTTTTAAAATGTTGTATATAATATATGTAGAATTGTGGAAAATTCCTGCCGATGTCTTAGCATTTATTTTGTTCCAGTCCTTGTTTTTTCGCTTTTCGCCAACTTTCCCCACAAATTCGAGACAGCATATTTAGTAGCGAAGTCTTGTTCACCAGAGTAAAGAAACGAAAGTATTTAAATCAAGATCATGAATCCACAAGTGGAAATCGACTCTCAATCAATTGCGGTTACATTTAGGTCCTATCCCACTGAACTACGATGGTTTTAAGCATTTTTCTACTAGTAAACCAACCCATCAGCAGAAATAATAAAATTGAGCCTATTTATTACTTTTAACATTTTAAATTGTTATTCACATACTAAGGAAATTGAGAAATACATTTTTAGAAAACGTATAATAATTTGAACGTAGCGGGTATAAAATTGATTTTTAACTGAAGGTATTGCATAGCAATCGCTTGAATCGCTTAGTAGGTTCCAAGAGGCGGGGGTCGAACCTCGCAGGTTTTTTATACAATTTCTAAAAATGTATTTTTCAATTACTGATTTCAATGAGCAATTTTGTGGCCAGTCGTGGCCCAGTGGCACAAGAGTGTGACTGTAAACGACTGGTTGTGGGTTCGATTCCCACTCGAGGAGTGGAAATTATATTTCCATTTTTCTTCGCTCTGGTGTCGAGGTAAAGCGCGGCGTTAAGTTCCGCCACTTAACACGCAAGCCTCCGAATTCGGCGGAAAGTGGGGAACGGAGTGTCTTAACACTAGGTTCCCTCTGCCTACCCTGCTGTGTGCGGGATATAGCGTGAAGCTATTTTATGAGCAATTTTTACTATGCTCCATACAAAAAAGAAGAATTTTATCATAGTAAAAGTTAAATATAGATATCAAGTAAGCAATTTTTTTTACCGCTGATGCAAGTATAGAACAGTTTGTCTCCTTATCAACTTGAATGGTCTTAGCTTGAGTTTGTGTTGTTGCGTCGTCGTATTTGTAATCATATCTTATATTTTGTGTCATCTGTGAATTACACGTTAGTATGATTTTAACTATATATTCTTTTTTATTATTTAATTTTACCAAATACTATTCTGAATTCACACCTCTTAAATAAGTAAATAAACTTATCCCAATACGTCTGCAGAAGTTTTAATGAACAAACACATTTATAGGTTTATATCAAAAAACTAGTAATAAATATTAAAAATGATGTTTTATTTTTTTCTGTATTAAATAATATATTCGTTGCTATTGTATGACCGTGGGACTTAACACTATAAGCTAAAGTAATAGATAAGCATAGCCCCATGATTGCTCGGCCATACCAATTATCCACAATAAATGACCCACCAACTGAAGGGTTATGCAATAGCGGGTGGCTGTCAACTTCACAGTTTCCCGAGGTTTCTCAGAGAGCACCCGCAAACTCGACTTGATTTCATCATGACCCACAGTAGCTCCTCTACTTCGATCGTGTAGAAACGCATACCTCCTTCTATTTTCTAGCTTTAGCTTTTTTTAGCTCACCACAACTATATAAATTCTACTTGATAAATTTATCATTCTATATATTCTTTTATTTTTTTTTTTAGCTTCACGCTGTAATTTCGCACACAGTATGGTACGCAGAGGGAACCGAGTGTTAAGCCACTCCGTTCCCCATTTTCCGTCGAATTCGGAGGCTTGCGTGTTAAGTGGCGGAACTTAACACCGCGCTTTACCTCGACACCAGAGCGAAGAAAATGGAAATATAATTTTCACTCCTCGAGTGGGAATCGAACCCACAACCAGTCGTTTACAGTCACACGCTTGTGCCACTGGGCCACGACTGGCCACATCCTTTTATTGTAATTGTACATATTAAATTACCAGTCCTTTGTTTTCGTAGTTGTTAATTTTCTGTTGTGAAATCAACTTGACGGCATGCTTAACGTCTAACTCCAAGTCAGGAATAGTGCAAACACCTTTATTTTGTCTAATTTCAGGACAATTCATATTATAGAAATTCTTTTGTAAGATTGGCCAAGGTTTAGTTAATACTTCGTTGTCAATATTCTGCAAATAATTTACTTACTTAATATCAACTAAAGATCACGAGTTGACGAACTAAAGGTGAAGATAGCACTCTCTTGCCAAATAATTGTTCGTAGAATAACAAACATAAATAAGTTGTAATAGGCGTACAAGAATTTAGACGCAGCTGGTAGCAGAACGCATGGCTCACTGGTCAGAGCGCTTGGACGGTTTCCAAGAGACGCGGGTTCGAATCCCGCATCGTTCAAATTTTTAAACGTTTTCTAAATGTGGGAGGTCCACGAGGCGCAGTGAAATCTATGACTTCTTGCTGTACTAAATCTGATTTTGGGTTGGATTCCCATTCGAAATGATTATATTTAATATTATTCTCGTTTCTACGGTCTGGTAAGACAAGGCGTGTAGTTGTGTTCCACCATTGAACATATTTTTTTTTAGCTCCACGCTGTATCCCGCACACAGCAGGGTAGGCAGAGGGCACCTAGTGTTAAGACACTCCGTTCCCCACTGAACATATAACGTTCCGTTAAACATATGTTTCAAATTTAGGAGGAAAGTGGAGACCGAATTACTTTGACACTAAGTCCTCTTTGCCTACCCTGATATTCAGGAAGTCTGAAGCTGAAAAAATAAATCACGAGTGCTAAAAAAGCTATTGTTTTAATATAATTACAAACCTGAACGTCGGTTTTTATTTTCTTTAGCATATTCATTTCCGACGAGAAGAAATCATCTACAGTTTTTTTATTCTTTATTGTTAATTCTAAGTTATTTTCATTTTGATCATCGACAATTACTTTTAAATTTTCTATTATATTGACTTTTCCATCGTTTTCATTTTTACAATTGACTTTAGTTTGTTCTGGTAACGTTTTCCTTTTTTTGCTCAATTGACTGCGTTTCAGTAAACGTCTATACATTTTATTATACATATATTTGTTTTTTACTATACTATTTTTATGTTGTTTCGATTCAGATTCAATAATTTGGTTATTAGTAGTATCTTCAGTTTTAGAG
The DNA here is from genome assembly GCA_019049465.1 of Dryas iulia moderata. Lineage (NCBI taxonomy): Eukaryota > Metazoa > Arthropoda > Insecta > Lepidoptera > Nymphalidae > Dryas > Dryas iulia. Next base: position 13,001,594 of record CM032428.1, read on the forward strand.
GCATCTAGGTTTTGTTTACTATTATGATTGTTCGCTTCAGAATTAAGATGGTTGATATTTTCTAGGTTCATCTTATCACATTTATAATTATTTAAAACTGTAATATTTTTTGTTCTCGACACACTATCACATAAAATGGATTCTGAAGTTGATTTGAAAATAGACAGAATGCTATGATTAGAAATTGAATTAATTGTTTCTTGAAGTGTAGTAGTAGTTTCTTTATGATTTACAATATTTACATTTTTAGCTTTATCAAGATTGTTGAACGGATTATTACTGGAGCAAGTGACTTCATTACATTTTATGGAACGGCTACCAAAAGTTTTCATTTCTTTTGTATGGTCTTCTATAGAATTTAAATTACTATCTTTTTCATTGCTTGATGTATTCAACTCAGTAGGGACGTGAAAATCTTTACTTGTGGTATTACCAATATGCAGATTGTTATTTTTCAAGTAATTATTGGAATAAATTTCCTTTACTGGACTCTCGATATTTTGTTCGTATCGTTGCAAATTTTCACATCCCATATTATTCTGTTTTAAATTTCTTAGTATAGTGCTAGAACACTCTTCTGTATTCAACTGTGTTCTAGTTTCCATATTTTGTCCAAAGTTTTTATTGCCAAAATATAATTGACTTTTTAAACACGACGGCTCATAAGTATTACTTTCAAACATAGAAGGAACAAGCAGTTTACCCTTTTTCAGAGGATAAGTATTTGTACATGATGTGTCTCTAGTAACTTGTACAGGCAAGTCACGTTCCTGACTTGCCCAGTGTGAAGTTATTCCAATATCATCATTTCTGTTAGCTATTTTATTACACATAAGACAATCGCATACGGAGCACGAGCAATTATCCTCTAAGCTTATTAGTTTACGAGCTAATTTATTTTGCACGTGGCTGCAAAATTCACACTGGCAAGCCACACAGTCACATGATTTAGAGTGGCTAGTGAGAACTATATTATCACGATGAAATTCATTGACAGATATTTTAGATAACTTATTCCTAATCTCATTTTCTCTGCTAGTACAAATGAGGCATTCACAACCTAAACATTTGCAATCTTTTGAATTATTTAATTCCACTTTGGAGTAATTAGTACTATACATGGCCATCATAGCAATGGTGTTGAAATTATTGTAGCCTTTTGGTACTAGCTGATCACTTACAAACGTTGTATGAAGGTCGCAATCGTGGGTGGTTAGTTGATCAGAACTTCTTATCAATTCATAATGACCATATTCATCTTCATTAAACTCAATTAGATCATTTAAATAGGTATCACTTTTTGGAAAGCTGCATGAAAACTTTTTAGACATATCTTGTATTAAATTTGCAGCCATTGTAGTATAAACTCGTCTACAATTTTCACATTGACATGGCTTGCATTGGCATGTACTTTGGGTAACTTTTTTTTGGCTCTTCACTGGTAAAGTAGGTTTTCGTGTATTCATCATGCACTCCGCACATCGACACGGTTCGCAATTACAAGATTTAGTAGACGTATCAGTACAATTTAAACAATCACACGGGCTACAGTCACATGCCATGACTTCCATGGATTTCTTAACAACGCCTCGACAGTCTTTTCTGTCACATTTGACACACGGACACCCTGAATGTGGTCTTGGATCTAATTTTTGATGTTTTTGAGTAATAACACATTCATTGCAGTCACAAGGAGTACATTTACATAGTTCCTTAGCCTTTACGTCCGTAGGAAAAGGATTATCTGTTATACATTCGCATACTTTACAGCTACACGCTTTATATATTTCTTTCAACCGGGTTAAAATATCTGGTTTTATTAAGTCATTAACATTTATAACGGGACTATTGTTGTTATCATCAGATTCGCGTTTGTTATTTTTTTTGGATAAAGAACATTTAAATTCTTCATACGGGACATCCATAATTTGTGCGCTAAGTTCAGCTTTAGGATTTTCCTGTTCGCTGTTATCGTAAGCAATTGTAATATTTTGAGCTTTTGGCTGTTCACACAACTTGTCCTTTTTAAAGTTATCGTGCAAATCACATTTTGTATAAGAAACAACATCAGTATCAGATTTCTTATAATCAATTACTTCATTTAAATAGTTTTCGTCCTTTGAAATATATTTTACACATTCCTCGTTAATTTTCGGATGATTACAAGAGCAAGTTAGTGTAGATTTTCTGTTTCTTATATAAAAACAAGATACGGAGTCGCAGTCGGAGCAAGAACAGGCAGACGCGTTTTGTATTGATTCTGTGTGGGGTTTTAAGTCTAAAGGTCCATTTGGTATACAGGTATTTAAGCTTTGTGACAACATTTTCGTTTTATGCTGCCTGGTGGATTTGATTTACATTGAACTGGTGAAATCTGTAAAGAGGCAACTTATGATTTAACGTTTTTATCGTAAGTTATGTATATTTATTTATTTTTTTCATTTTCTTTTAACTTCACGCTGTATCTCGCACACAGCAGGGTAGGCAGAGGAAACCTAGTGCTAAGACACTTTGTTCCCCACTTTCCGCCGAATTCTGGAGGCATTGCATGTTAAGTGGCGGAACTTAACGCCGCGCTTTGCCTCCGATACCAGAGCGACGGAAATGGAAATATTAAATATTTTCACTCCTCGAGTGGGAATCGAACCCACAACCAGTCGTTTACAGTCACACGTTCGTGCCACTGCGCCGCGACTGGCCCGAAGTTATGTATTCATATATGGTACTAATTGGTGAAAATTAGAATAAAATATAGAGGTAGCAGAATTTGAGTTGTTCTTAAATTCTCAAATCCTTTGATATTCAAGTATATTTTATGCGGGAATTCGGAACTTTTGTTATCCTTTTATTAAAACATGTAAACATTTGATATATAGTCAAATTTTTGTAAGTCTACAGATACGTTGCACTAAAACAAATGGAACTAAAAAGCTAATTACGCATCTACTTCGCTATCAATTAACATTACTAATTAATAATATAAAGAACACAAAATGAACATTAAATTCCTTACTTGGAACCAAAATCTATTGCAGGTAAACTAAACAACCAAATTTACGGCGTCATTGCAAATATTAAATAACTATTATTCTGTCACCAACATATCAGAAGATGACATTAAGATTCTGACTGACAGCTAAAAAAGGGAAAAGTGAAAACAAGAATAAAAAACATTAATAAAATTAAATATTCATTTATTTCAATGACATTCATATTTTAAAAATTAATAACATTCTTTCGATACATGAAAAATGTAACACAAAGTTCGTGTAAGTCGGAATTTTAGTATTGCTATAATAAAAACGTTATTTACAACACGATTGGCACGAAAATTATAAATAAAATGAAGGAAATAAAATAAAACAAAACAAAAAAAAACATTTATTTCGCATTTCTTATTCGATTGAAGGTACGCTTTGTTCGATATGTTAACTTAGAACTTAGGTATTAGATAGTTATACCTAGAGTATTATACAATGTATATATACAGTCGCTAATTATACTAAAGAAGGCACCAGATTGAGGTCGGTGGAGGTTAACTGAAACATAATATATGAAAAGTTTTTTTTTTTTGTTTCTGAAATATATCTAAAAAATATATATTAAAGTAAAATAAGCTCAGGTTTATTTCATATATTTCTCTATACAATAATATCGATATTTTAAACATCTTTCAAAAGTCAATAGCCTCAGACAGTTGTGTAGTTTTGCGTAATATGCAATAGAAAATGAAAATTTTAATGCAGATAGAAATAATCTAAAAGAAAATAATTATTTTTCTTATTTTAATTTAATTATTATTTTTTTCTTATTTTTTTTAATTTTGGACACTGAAATATTTACACTTAAAGAGTAATTTTAGTGATCAATTATTATTATAATTTAATGAAGAAGATCGAAGGCAAAATTCAAAGCCGCATTTTCTCCAATAATTCTGTATTCAAAGTTTTATTTTATTTTTCTTTTAATAAAAAACAATATACTACTAACTGTATATATTTATGTATAATTATTTAAAAACAAAATGTTCATACTCACATAATACGCACGTTAGTCATTTAACTATACATCCGTGCTCCAAACTATCGCATTTGTACCCAACGCACAAGATGGACAATTCTGAAAAATAAACAATATATTTTTTATTATATTATATTATAATTGAGAATTGAAATTAATATGTTAAAGTGAATTAAATATGCTTATAGCTACATATTTTTTCCGCATAGGTTAAGTCTAAGGTCCTTCCTTAGATACCTTAGAGATAGACAATCTAATGTTTCGTGTTACAATTTCTTGTTCGAATTTGAGATATTGCATATTGAATGCCGGAACTTAAAACCGCGCATTATATTTACTCTAGGTGAACAAATGAAAATAATTAATTTAATCATTCCCCGAAGTGGGAATCGAACCCAGAACATTCATCCAAAATCAGACGATGTCACTATTCCACAATGGTCTTTATATTTAATTTAATATGAAACAATAATAAAATACTTACAACAATACTTTCTATCGCATTCGCTAATTGCTCCTCCATGATTTTCACATCACCATGCTCTAAAACTTCCTGTAACAATATCATATTGTGTTTACTTACAAAATACTAAACAGGTTCACATAAAAAATGACAATTTTTCACTGATCTCATTAGTTCATCTATTTATTATAAGTAGTTCATCATTTACCATATCATTTTAAGTACTAAATTTTCATCGTTTAAGCAACAATCTATATTTCCATTATACAATTTCTTGTAACACAATCAAAATAATTAAAGGATACTTTAAAGTAATAAAAATAATAAAATATTTATATATAATTTTACATTTATTTATAATAAACAATTCACACTGGTATCGATAACGAAATCAAGTAAACTATGCCTAATGATATTTTTACAAATATAGTATTTTCAAGCGTTGTCTGTTTAACAATTGTAAGACCGCTCGTAGCTCGAAAAGGACCAGAAGGGGCATCTATCTTTGCCCATAGACTCTACAAAATTTGGAATTGTGAATGCGTTACCTGCCTTGAGGAAGAAGGGGGGGAGGTGGGTGGAAATGAGGAAAGAGGAGCAGCGCTGGCTTAAATGTCATTGAACCAAAACACATCATCAGATATTTGAAGGCTCATTTTCAATATTATTTTTTATTGAAGAAAGGTGGCAAACGAGCAGAAAGACTACCTGATGGTAAGTAGTTACCTTCGCCCATAGACATCCACATTATTAGAAAAGTTGTGGATGCGTTGCTGACCTTAAAGGAGAGAGAAAGGATGGGGATGGTGGGAATAGAAAGAGCTGGCTTACATGCCATATAAACAAAACATATCATCAGATACTTATAGGCTCATTTTCAATATAATAGTGGCTGCGAGCCAATCGGGGAACGAATCTCCTACCACCAAGTTACAGCTAGCAGAGTGGTTTTTCTTTAACTCGTTTCCCGGGTGTAGGCACTACAAACAAATTCAAAGGCTAAAATATTAAAAAATACCAATAAAAACCAACCTCCTGGCAATCCCTCACAGAATCGCGCAGCCTAGGCGCGGCGGCGCACAGCCTCGCGGCCGCGCACGCGCAACTCACTGAGGCGAGTCTCGCGGCGCCGCGCACCACGCCCGCGTTGCCCGCGCCCCCCATACCGCCCGACAGCGACAGTGAGGGCGTCGTGCATACTGTGCGGCGCCATTCCTGTTCAGTAACCCGTTTGTGTAGCTTTATATAGTTGTAGCAAGTAAATAGAGCACGCGCATTTTGTCTTAAACAGTCATCCTATCCGAAGTCCGAAGACATATCCGAAACTTCGCGCTGATCAAAGTCAAATTCAAATAATGTACATGTTTCATTTTTTGATCGATTCACTTAAGTTAATACGTCAGTCCGGAGAAGAACCGGCGTAAGACACTTTTTTTTTGTTATGAGTGTTATGAGGATATGCTGTTGGCTCTGTCTTGGTCTTTGCAACGATACCAGGGGGGTGAGGGAAGAGATTACTCAGTCTCTGCGAAATGCAAGCACTAAATAGCTGCGAAAGATGGGCAAGAAACTCAGCGGGACATGTCATATTTTTAAGCCAATTGTAATTAACAGATTTATTGCTGACAGTAAACAGCCAATGAAAATTAACTAGCGACTGAGACACAAAACATCTTGTGTAATGGAATCACTAGTATTTGTCACTCCCTAAAAGTCGGTTCTACGACGCCTATTGTAGCTAGGTTCAGATTTTTCAAGTTAGAGTGCGCGTATTTTACTAATTGCAATTTATTAGGAAATTTCAAATCAATTCAAACGTGCAATTGTTGTAAATATAATAAGAATCGTGTAATATTTTTTTTCACATGTGAATTTTTTTTACATAAAAACTAATTGAGATTTTTTTGTAACTGTTTCATAAAAAATGCTTTTTGTATGACTTTATATAATTATCTAAAAAATTTAAAAGTAAGTGTCATGAATTTTCGCTTTGTTTGCAATTTCATTATTTAAACATAATAAACAAATTCTTGTCTTTAAATAAATATAACACATATGTCCAAAATTTATTATTTTCATAATTTTATATAAACAAACAATTTATATAAATGTTTTACTACTACTAAGTTTCCTTGGACGTATGTGTGAGAATTACAGTAAGCTAGTGTGCATTTCGTGTATATTCCTATCAATTTAAATAGACAGATCGAGAGTTTAGCGTCCTCTTATATTATAATTATAATATAGAATATTTTCTGTAACTGCCTAAAGAAACAGTCTTCCCTATTAAAATAATAAGTGCAAACTTTTAAAACAAACACTTAGTTTTAACAATTTAATATTGTAACGACATTAATAAAAAAAAATTGCAAAACAAAAATCAAACAAAATTTAGTTGTTCCACAACCAATTAGTCAATTAGACAAGACACATAACTATCGCAATTATGTCATTTTAGTCACAATTGAATAAAAAAAACAACTTACCTCACTGTCTGTTTTCGCATCAGCATCCCCTATCGATCTGATCAACTCCTTAGATATGGCCATTAGAAGGTAATTCGTTATTTTAGCTTTATTCTCCTCAGTCACTTTGCCGTTAACGGCCGTTATATCTTTACACAACTTAGTCAAATCATCATCTACAGTGTTATGTATACGATCGAAAAGATCCTCAATTAACTGACTTACTAACTGATTCCTCAACGCTGGACACGAACAATGGGAATCGCTTATATAACTCATGCTGTGATGCATTCGATTATAATCCGCCTTTTTTGGTATTGCTGTATATATAGAGTAGCCTTCGCTAACGTATTCAGTTTTGTCTGGTTTTAAGTCTAGACGACTGGCGTTGAAACTTTGCCTCATTTCACTACGTAACTCTTCCAATTCTTCCGTTTTAATTGACAATTCGTGGCTGATTGTCTTAATTTTGTCATCGCATTTCCTTTTGCATTGACTGAGGGCTTTTTGTGTTAAGGATAGCTGCTTTTCTAATGATTCCACCTAAAAAATATACCTCCTTAGTTGTTTTTTTCGTGTCCAAGCCATTTAATTTACATCCCATGCAATATTTACACGACGCTATTCATATTCGGTGGTACATGCACTGTCTTCGTGACGGATTTTTTTTTATATATATATAAATATATACACGTTTTCGTTGCAAATTAGAAAGCGTTATTTAAGCTTTTGATATAAAATGTTTTTTTTGATTATTCAATAAAATAATCATTCAAAAAATAATTATTTAGAAAAATATTTTTTTTTGTCATTTTAATTTTATATCAAAAGTTTTTTAAAGCAAATTCCCGTTATATTAAATGTACTAAACTAAATAAAACAAATTACCACATTAAACTATACTACAAAGCACTACGTCAATTAACTAAAGGCATAAAGAATAAAATTAAATGAATAACCCAATAAATGTTATTTTCAAAAATAAAAATAAAAACAAAAAAAAAATTTGAATAAAGTCATTTACAAAATTTTTTTAAGCATTTTCATCTTCCCACATATTATATATTATTATAGCAAAGTAGTATTACAATAGAGACTTAAATATTCAGAAAATTGAAAGTATGTACTTGACAGTTAATTAAAATTATGAATTTTATTTATTTAAACAAACAAACATAATTGTTAACCAGATTTTTTTGTTCAGTTTTTGTGACACCTAGTGTCAAGACACTCTTCTCTACTTTCCATCTAAATTCAAAACCTTGCGTATTGAGTTGGGCTTTATCTTATTCATCATAGCAGAGAATTATTTCTCTGCTAATATAATTAAATTCTAATAATTCCTTTAAGTGGGAATCGAACCCACAATCAACATCGACTACAGTCAGACCTAAATAAATAATTACTTTCAATAGTAAATAGAATAATTAAGTCTCTACTATATAATTTGAATATATTAAAAAAAATATATAAATACCCACAAAATCAATATATTATATTATATAATTAAAATTATAACTTAATAAGCGTCCCATATACCCAATTAAACCCGAAAAATATTCTTAAAAATATTATTTTTAATTAAAAAAAAGCCTTACCTCTTCTTTCAACTCGCTGTTAGTAACTTCTAGGTCTTGATTGTTTTTACAAGCCCTAGATAGTTCCTTCCTAATACATTCCAAGTCTCCCATAAACTTGACTTCCGTTTTCTTAGACATTTCACGTTGGTTTTTGAGATCTTCGTCCAATTGTTTGTTCATTTTGCGTATTTGATCGATTTCCTTCTGTAATTTAAAATTAATATATGTATTATAACGTTTTTCCCTTTTTATTTTCTAGTTACACTAGTGTCACTTTGTCTTGTTCATGAGAGTGGCGAATTAAAAATAAATAAATTATGACCATTTCATGTAGTGGGAATCGAATCCACAACCAATCGCGGTAACAGTCAGACACTGCGCTCGATAGCTTCATGTTTGTTTTTCTAAAAAATAAAAAATAAATTAAATAGCTTCACGCTATATCCCGCACACAGCAGGGTAGGCAGAGGGAACCTAGTGTTAAGACACTCCGTTCCCCACTTTCCGCCAAATTCGGAGGCTTGCGTGTTAAGTGGCGGAACTTAACGCCGCGCTTTACCTCTTTTTTTTCTATAGGTATATATTTGTTATATATCTATACGCATATATTTCCGTTCAACTTTTTATATAAATTTAAATAGGTAGCATCTAAGTTTTGACACTAATTTTATATCTAATAACATTAAGCGAATTGACGAAGTGCAGGAGACGAACATTTTTTTTTGTAATAATAAATTTAAAACAGAGTGGCCAGTCGTGGCTTGGGGACACAAAGTATAACTGTAATACACATGACTGGTTGTAGATGCGATTTCCATTCGAAGAAATTAAATTTGTAATATTCCATTTTCATCGCCATGGTATCGAGGCCAAGCGTGGCGTTTAGTTCCGCCACTTAAAACACACAAAATTCAGCGGAAAGTAGGAAACGGAGTGTTGTAACACTAAAAAAAATGAAATATACACAAATTACCTTAAACTTAGTTTCCAGCGCTTTAACCGTAGCTTCTGCTTTCTTCGCTTCAGCGTCGGCTTTCCCAAACAAAGTGGTCAAATTACTATTTTGTATTTTAAGTGTTTTCGCGTCCCTTTCCGCCTTCTCCAATGCTATTCTCATACCGGACTCAGATTCTTCTATTTCTCTTAACTTCTTCTTTAGAGGTTCGAAGCAATTCTTCCATTGGTCTCTCTCTGATTCTAGCTTCTTTACCTGAAAGAAATAATAGGGATTATTTATATTATTATGTATTTTAAAATAGTGGCAGATATATCGTTACTTCAATTTTAAAGTACAATAAATTAAAATTAAATTATTTTTTAGGGCATTGTTTTTATGTACACGTTTATATTTTTGAAAATTCTAATAGTTATTCATTTTGGACAAAACGCAACCATTTTTTTTTAATTTTCGTTTTAAGACACGAAAAATATGATGTAAATGCTGATGTTTTTATTATTATGGTAAATGACTAATTACTTCTCAAAGTACTTATTGTTAATTAACAAGAAACACAATTAGCTCTCCCATAAAAAGGTGTCATTTTGAGTTTCAAATTGAGAAGGAGCGATAAATGATATTCACTGTGTTTCAATACTAAAATTTAAAAGCATTCAAATCAGTTTAAAAACAAAAAGAAATCGCTTAAATTAAAAAAAAACATACACAAACAGTATCTTCTTCACGATCATTTTTCACTATGTTAAATTAGTATTGGGAAAAGGAAATATAATAATATAAAAAGAAAAAAACAAGAAAGTTTGGATAAAAAGCGCTTAAACAAGTATCAAAAAAAACCTTTTTAAAAATATATTAAAAAAATATAAAAATCGTTATAAACCAACCTTTCCCTTAAGCATGTTCTCATTCTGCACAGCTTCATCGATCTTCTTCTTGTACCCGCTCTCCATATCGGCCCACATGTCGTCGGCCTGCGTCAGCATCTCGAGGTAGGCCGCCTCCCTCCTCTCCAGTTCTGCTATCCTGGTGTTTAGTTCCCGTTCTGTCGATATTAGCGCTTCGATCTTGGCTTTAGTTAGTGGATCTACTGGGAGCTGTGAAAATGGATTGTTTTTTATTATTTTTTTGTTGAAAATTATGGTAATAACAGCTCATAATATATGAAAATAGCTTCACGTCAATTTTGATTATGGCTTTAATTTGTGGATCCACTGGGAGCTGTTGGAAGGGAATATTTATTATTTATTTTTCATATATTTTGATACGCTAAGTTCCGCCACTTAACACGCAATGCCTCCAAATTCGGCGGAAAGTAGAGAACGGAGTGTCTTAACACTAGGTTCCCTCTGCCTACCCTGCTGTGACCGGGATACAGCGTGAAGCTAAAAAAAATTGATTTTAAATAATGGTAGTAGCAGCTCATAACATATGAAAATAGCTTCATATAAATGTTATCTTGGCTTTAGTTAGCCAATCTACTGAGAGCTGTTGGAAGGGATTATTTTTTAAGAACTTGTACTTTTTGTTTGTAAATTGTGATAATACCAGCTTGTTAAATATCTCTAGAGATTTGTTGTGAAATAGCTACATAAAAATTTAATCTTAATTTTAGTTAGTGGATCTACTGGGAGATGTTAAAATTGATTATTTGTTATTTATTTTTCATACGTTTTGGTTTTAAACTGTGGTAACAACAGCTTGTTAAATATCTATAAAATAATATTTTAATTTTGGCTCTAATAACAAATGTACTAGAATTTGTAGCATAGAAAAAAAAATAGTATAAAAACTGCCCGAACCTCGAACTTAGTGTAAAAGTCGGGACACTAGATTCTCTCGTAAGAGAGTATCTCGACAAATAAAAATCAGGAATAAGCTATCACTTACTATATTTAAAAGATATACAAAATTATTAATATCACAAAACTCAATTCTAAATAATAAAACATGAAATAACTCAACCAAAACAAAGTAACCAAGCGAAAATCACTAAACGACTGAAAGCAATAAATAAATTGCAATAAAAATTATACCAATTTATAAGAAAAAAATATAATTTATTATAGAAATTCTTCACGGCCTATAGTTTTCTAGATAAATACATTACGCTCTGTTTACTTTGCTTTTCTTTTGTTCGTCTTTTTTGCGTCATAGGATGCTGTGATCTCATGAGATGTGTCATTTCCTTGTTTTTATAATATTCATATTTTATTTATTTTATATAAATATGAATATTTATTTATTATATTTTTATATGGCTATACGAGTTTTCCTTGTATATAATATAAAATTACCATTAAAGGTATCCACTTAGAGATTATATTATTATCATTAAATTATAATGTAAAGGAATAAGTTTGTATACCTATTTTATTATGATGTAAAGAAAAACAATAGTATAGTTAAAGTTTACATGTATATTTTAAATAATATTTGCTAATTTTAATGTATTAAAAATTCATTAAATCAATAAAATAAATACTCTACACCCTACTTTGTTTGTTGTATTATACTTTTGTATGAAGTGATATAAGCGTTGCTAAGTTGTAATACATGTCTTACAGTACTATTAATTAATTCAGTTTATATTAACAACAACAAGAATGGAGACCATCATGATGCAGTCTGACCACGTCTCATTTGAAACGCAACTGGTTGTGGGTTCGATTACCATGTGAACGAAATGATCATAATTTAATTAGTTTAATTTCTTCGTTATGGGGAACAAGACATAGCCCAGCGTTAAGTTTCGCTGGTCAACACAGCCAGCAATGTCTCGAATACACGGGAAAGTGATTAAAACAGTGCTTTTTACACTAGGTTTATTACTCTCTTATACGGGAAGCTAACTTTTAGTCAGATTGTAAAGCGATTGCTGTGGGTTCGATTCCTACTCAAGGAAATAATTTTATTTAAATTTTCATTCCTTCGCTCTGGTACCTAAGAAAAGCGTGGCGTTAAATTCCGTAACTCAACACGCAATATCTCGATTCTGTTTTAACAAAAATGGTTTAAAATAAAACAATACCTGTCCATTTTGTTTCTCCATCTTTATTTTATCTTCCAATTCTTCTATTTTCCCTTCTATTTTTTCCTTTTTCACACCAGCTCCGGTAACGGCGGCCAACATCTGCCGTCTTGCGATGGCTAACTCTTCTTCTAGGCTTTTCACTTTATCTTCTAAAACTTTCTTTATTTGTGACGATTGCTTGTCTACTTCCCTTCTTTCTGCTATTAATCTGAAATAACATATTTTAAATATAAAGTTAAATAGTTGAATGGATATTTCATTTTTTTTTTTTTGTTTCTTAGTTCTGGTGCAATATGATACTGCGCGGTGTTGAGTTCCGCCATTTAGTACGCAATGTCTCGTATTCAATTGGGAAGAGGAGAGAGAAGAACGGAGTGTCTTCATACTAGTTTCTATTTAATACTCCTGTAGTAAAACGTTTTTTTTTCATTCACTTCCAGATACAAATTTCGACAGAAAGTGGTGAATGGAACGTCTTAACACTATATATTTATCTTAATACTCATTAAAACCTCTTTAGTATGTTAAAAAAAATGAGAAACGTAGCAAATTTGAAAGTGTTTCTCTTAGTTCATATTAATGATATTCATATCTTGACGATATTTCTATCTTTTAAGAAGACAAGAAACTTCTTAATACAACTCAACAACATGAGTTCATCATGACCGCCGTCTTAGAAGAAAAGGAGTCGCAACAATTTTTGTCGCAACAACTTGTGGCAAAAGTAGAGGCTTTTTAAAATACATATTAAACTTCGCCCCCACTGTTCGAACTTTATTCTCTAACTAACAAAAATTATAATTTTTTAAGTTATAAATAACAAGTAAGTAAGTAAGTAAGTTATAAGTTTGTATATATTTAATATCTTACTTGTTAACTTGCATCTGCAGCTCTTCAAGGCGCGGTAAGGGACTCTGCCACGGCACGATGGTTCCGCATTCTTTTCCGTTCTTTATCTGCATTATGGCGTTTTTCGTGTCGGGAGGGAGCGGTGATATGCGATTGATTAAAGCTTTCTGAAAAAAACAAAAATATATGTATAAAAAAATTGTTAATTTTGTTATATTTAACTACACCCTTTTTCTAGTATAGCACAGTAGGCAGAGAGAAGCTCCGAGATATTGCGTCTTGAGTAGAACTGAACCCAAAGCCAGAGCATATAATAAGAGAATATTTTAACTATAAATTAATTTCTTTTTAGCTTCACGCTGTATCCCGCACACAACAGGGTAGGCAGAGGGAACCTAAGGAGGGTGGGTGGAGGGGTAGGATCTTAAAACACTCCGTTCCCCACTTTCCGCCGAATTCGGAGACATTGCGTGTTAAGTGGCGGAACTTAACTTATAAATCAATAAATTAATAATAGGTGTTTTACAAAAATATATTAACTATTTTAAAACAGTAAATGAAACTTAAATTTGTCTTTGTACCTATACATTAAGACACAAGTAACATAGATATAATATATATTATTCAAAGAAGATAGATACAAATAAATATTATTTTTATAGCTTCACGCTATATCCCGCACACAGCAGGGTAGGCAGAGGGAACCTAGTGTTAAGACACTCCGTTCCCCACTTGGGAACAGTGGGGAAGAAGATAGATACAAATATATATTATTTTTATATAATAAATAAATAATTCCTTACCTGCGTCCCACAAGACACAGTGACGCCGACAGTACGTAGAACGTTCCACGCGATGAGAGCCGGCACCGCGCGCTCTAAGCCTTGTAAGCGACTTAGTAGTTCATTCTGTAAATATATTAAAGTAAATTATTTAAATATAATTGTAATTAACTTTGAAGTTGTATATGTATATGCAACTATTTATTTTATAAAAATGTTGTCCTTTATAACATTTTTAGAAAGTTTTATAATGTCAATGTTATTTCATAGAGAATCAATTTTTAACTTTTTTTTAAGAATCATCTCTATATTGGAATAAATCTACGTGCAAAATATCATAAATTTCTGACGCGTAGTTTTCGAGCCTATACGTCACAAAGAGTACAAAAAAGTCTCCAACAGAGCGCTCCGCTCGCTTCGCTCAATAAGCAAATAAGTAAATAAATGAGCGAATGAATATTTGAATGAATGAAAAAATAAATAAATAAACAATCAGGTCAGTCGTGGCCCAGTGGCACAAGCGTGTGACAACTGGTTGTGGGTTCGATTCCCACTCGAGGAGTGGAAATTATATTTCCATTTTGCCTTGGTGTCGAGGTAAAGCGTGGCGTTAAGTTCCGCTACTTAACACGCAAGCCTCCGAATTCGACGCTGCGTGGGGAACAGAGTGTCTTAACACTAGGTTCTCTCTGCTTACCCTGCTGTGTGCGGGATACAGCGTGAAGCTAAAAAAAAAAAAAAAAAAATGATTTATTCATACCTCTCTCGCCTTCAACATGCAGTCCCTCCCCGCGAGGTCGGCCGCGAGGCGCTCGGCGTGCGCGCGCGAGCACTCGCGCTGCTCCGTCATGTCGCGGAGTTGCGCCGAACATAGCTCGTAGTCCATTTCTAACCTGGAAATCGTGGGTTTTGATGATGTTTTTGTGATTGTATAGGTTGTGGGTGGGGTTGCCGATTTTGTAATTAAATGTAAGACAAAAAAGTTAAAAGTTTCAAGCTTTTTCCGTCTAGTAGGCTAGTCAGAGAAACTAATGTTATGATATTCCATTATAGTTCCTGACTTTCGAAATCGAAATTGGGTGATGATTATTGGAACATGATGAACTAGCCCCCCGCTAGTCGTGGCACAGAAGCACAAAGTGTCACTGTAATGTAACTGGTTATGAGTCCGATCCCCACTCGAGGAGTGGAAATATTCAATATTTTCATTTTCTTCGTGCTGGTGTCGAGGCAAAGCGTGGCGTTAAGTTCCGCCACTTAACACGCAATGCCTTTAATATTCGGCGGAAAGGAAGGAAAGGAGTGCCTTAACACTAGGTTCTCTTTGCCTACCCTGATGTATACTGGATACAACATAAAGCAAAAAAAATCGGATTTTTTGTGAGAAAAATGAATAATCAATGTTTTACTTATAATTGACATAATTATAGATAATTTTGGTCATCAATATGTTATAGATAAAAATATTGAGCATAATGGAAATGGAATAAATTTAAAAATTTTAATATATTTTATTTATATTTATCGTAAAATGTGGAAAGATATAACGAAGACAAAGAACCAAGAATGCAATAAATGGGTGATTATTGCATAAATACATTAGTAATAACTTGAGAATAAAATACAATTGTTGCTACAATACATTATTTAGAATTTGGGTTTCAAAAAATCTAGGTTTTGTATAGAAGTTGCCAAATGCATATTAAGAAAAAGAATTATATAATAATTATATTTGATTAAATTACTTAATTGCTGAAACTTAAACAAGTTTATATATAGATTAAACTAAAGAAACTTCTTTTATCATAAGGAAAGCTATTCTTAACGTAATGTCAAGACACTCCCTTCTCTACTTTCCTAATTGAGTAGCGGAACTTAACGCCGCGTCTTGCATTATCCATACTTGTAAACATGTACTTGTAAAAATGCATAGTTATTCTGTATTATTCTGTAAATTATTTTGTAATTTTAAATTGTATTTTTCCCAATTGAACAGCGGAACTCAACGCCGCATTTTATCTTGCCAAAACTTATAGAAATGTAAATTTAAACTAAATTATTCTATAGTAGTTCTGTATTATTGTGTATTATAATATATTAAAGTATATTATTCTGTATTTTTTTTTTGTTTTTATTTTATTATTTTAAGCATTACTTACTGCTGCCAATGTAAGCGGGTGTCGTTCTCTATCTCCTCTAGTTCGCAACAATCCTCTTCGAGCCTCTCGTATTTGTCTTGAAGTTCTAACAGCTGGGATTCTAAGTCCTATAAAATTATTTTTATATTAATTATAATTATATTTTCAATGTATTTTTTATTTCGAATTAGAGATATAATAAAAATAACTAGCCTACTACTAAGAAGTTATTTACAAAGATGTTTCCTTTACTCTAATTTTCGAGAATTACTTTAATTAGATAAATTTGAATACATATTAAAAATATAAACGCCTTTCACAATACTTAAACCATTTTAAAACGTTCAAGTCATTTTTATACTTAAAATTTAATTTAACACAACCAAAGAAAACTATTTAATAACAATCCCCTGGAAATAACAAAACAAAAACAACAATACATACTTGTATCCGATTCTCAAGCAAGAATTCCTTCTGCAGCCTCTGAGCTAGCTTCGCCTCCTTGACGTCCTGCGCTGCCTCATATATCGATATCTTGCCTTCCAAAAACTTAAGCCTCCTCTCGTAATACTGTTTATGTTTCTTACCCAATTTCACGCATTTACATTCTAAACTATCCCCGTCGCTGAGATTCCTATTCCTAACCCCCTGTTTCTCTAATTTTTCTCTAATACTATTCAGTCGTTGTATTTCAGTATTCAGTTCACTACTGAACTCGTAAACTTCATCGGTTTGAGTGCATTTAGATTCTGTTTCTACGCCTTCGAATATACCACTCTCTTGCAGTATGTTATTTGGTTTTCGTTCTTCGCAAAGGCTTTCTAAGGAGTCAGATTTGTAACCCTTTTGCTGGTATGGTGTGACAGTCGCGATCGCTTTGTGTGTCTTGTGCGATGGAATGTCGATGTCGGATTTTAGTCTTAAATCACATATTCTTTTCGGTTTTGCCTGCAAAATGGGAATTTGTTATTGTTGTGACATGTTTGATGTTTGATGTTTGTTTTTGATAACTATCTAGATGATGTTCTATGTCATTCTCTTGTTTCTTTTTAAATATATGTACATAATGTTATACGTAACTCATTAGTTTTGCAAGAAGTTTAAAAACAAACATATGTACATATGTATGAGTAGCATAACGAGAACGTAACATAACATTTAGATAACGCAATAAAAGGCCTTCACGTTAATTAACTTAAAAGTTATAAATTACAAACGAAATCCAAAAAAAAAAACAAATTATTATTTACCTGATAGCATTCATCTTCACTAACAGAACTGCTCAACGCTTGAAAATTGTAGAGCATCATCAAAACCTGTTCCAAGCAGCTCCTGTCTTCCGCTGACGCTGCATTCAGAATCATCTGTTCCAAATGATCCTTCATAGGATTACTCTTAAGTGAGTCACTGGTTTCCGAATTCCTGTCCATGATGTCTGATAGAATTTGTGCTTTAGCGAACTCATCCTTGAAGTCGTCGTGGGAAATATGCCGTCTTGGGTTGCAAGGGCTGCTTGGCGTGTGGGGGGACTTGTAGCCGGAGTCCATTCGCTTGAATTCGGGCGACGCTGAATCCTTTATACGGGAGCCAGGGGACACGCAGCCAGAATCTGAGTCTGTTAGGTTATCCCTAGCACCCTAAAAAGTAGAAAAAAACTATTAGAATTACTTTTTTTAACTATATGTTATGTATTTTTCTGTTATAACACACTTATTAATATTTTATCGTATATAAACAAATTGAATATTCAATAACATTAACAAACACGAATAAATTTTAGATATTATCAAATAATATAATACAAACGTAACGTTTAAACGTAAAGTGCTTTACAATATTAATTACACGCCACTTATAAGCAACTTTATCCATCTCAGCATAAATTTAACCACGTATTATTATGTTAAATTTCAAGCAATAAATGACGAGATAATCTGTTTTCGGCACGAGGTGCGTGGGCGCAGCTATGTATGGCAGTGGCTATCCTTCCCACATCTATGAAAATCTATATACGGTTTTGTTATGAGTGGCATTAGCATTAAGATAATTTGATTATGTATACAAAACTTACAAAAGAGTTCATTCTAGTTAGATATGGATCTCTGATCTCTTTAAGTATGGGCTGAATGGCAAAAAATTTGTATGGCGCTGCGCAGGCGCAGGTATTGAGCGTGAAATCGTTTGTTTTAACGCAATCTACTAATTAAATGGGTGATGAAATCTTATTTATTGCGATGATTGTAAATTAATTGAATGACTATCTAATTGTTGTTAATGTTTAAGATTTATTGCAATAGTACGTATTTTATGATTTCTTAAGTTAAATATATTTTGGTTATGTAAATCAGACGATATTTTTTGTCTAAAAATAAAAAGTTTTATAAGAAAAAGTACAGGAAAAATTAAATTGTATTATATTAAAATATTTACTCAGTACAAAAAGTCATCATTAATTTATGAATTAATAGCGTGAACGTTGTTTCAAAACACTATTAAGGTATCTAATTACCACCACTCGATTACACATCGCTAGGTATTTGTGACGCTACAGCCATAGCAATGCATAATCTTCTCATGTCATATCATGACTTTAAAGGTAAATTTGTACTAAAATTATATTACATATCTTTTAATATGGTTTTTGTATATTCTATTATATATATTAATATAGTGTGTAATAAATATCAATCTGCTGTCTTTTTCATAGAAATCATGAGAAAGACATTTTGAGAAAACGTAGAAATATTTCAACGCACCAGGATTCGAACCTGCGCCTGTTCGATATATTTTTTATTTTTATACATTTTTAAATAAAGTATTTTAACATTTCTTAAAAGTGTTAATAACATTTTGAAATGTTAAAAATAATCATGATAACTATTGATTAGCACTCGTCATGGAAAATACCTTTAAACTTTATACATTTAGGTAATACAATTTTTTTTAGCTTCACAATTTATTTCGCGTAACAAGGCAAGTGTAGAAAACCTGTCAAATCACTCCAATCTCCATTTTCCGTCAAAATTCGAGACATTGTGTCTTAATTAGCGGAACTCAACGCCGCGCTTAATCTTGTTCACCAGAGCGAAGATATGGAATGATTTACATAATATCAAATTACTCGTCACGGAACCTACATGTAATTTTTGCACAACCGTATTTCACAAGAAGACATTCTTTCATTCATATTAGAAACAAGAACTAAGGTTCTGAGCATTAGATACGCATTACGGTACACTCTGTGCATAAATAGACTTTAATTGCGCACAAACGGAAAGGAAAGAGGAAATGGTAGCGTCCAAATCCGTACGGTTTTATGACGTCATTCGTAAGGAAATCGTATAAGAGGCTTTATAACTTTAAGTAACTACTTTTGGAAATATATGAATGGTGAAAAAACTTATTTACATTACAATAGAGGTTATCGTGGCACAGTGGAATAGTGTCTGAGTGTAAACGCCATTGGTTGTGGGTTCGATATTTATTTTCATTTCTTTGGTGAACAAAATAAGTGCGGCGTTAAGTTACAATGTCTCAATTTTGGCCGGAAATGGAGAACTGAGTTTCTTAATATTAGAGTTTTTCTTACTTCCCCTTAATGCGTAAAAAAAATTATGTTTCTGATACATATTACATATATAGTGTAAAAACCCAAACAACGGTGTAACCTAAAATTTTCCTGTAAAACAAGATCGAACGCGAACTGTTCTTTGATATTATTCGTTACGAACTTATATTGGATCAGTCATGGCTCAGAGGCACTAAGTGTGACTGTAAAATGACTGGTTGTGGGTTCGATTCTCACATTCATTCTCTTATATTTTCATTTTCTTCGCTCTGGTGTCGAGGTAAAGCGCGGCGTTAACACTAAGTTCCCTCTGCCTACTCTGCTGTATGCGGGATATAGCGTGAAGCTAAAAAGAACTCGGTAAAAACTCTTTTTAAAAAAGATTTTACTTCTAATGTTAACTAAGTTAGCCTAGAAACAGATCTTTTACCATTAAAATTGTTACAGTAAAATTACTTAGAACATTTTAATATTTTCCGTATTGCGGACTTTTACAGTAACATAGGCATATATACATTAGTATTAGAAAAACAAAGATAACAAATTATAAAAACAATATAGCTAACAAGATTTTCCTGCGACCTTGTAAAATATCCTTTCGTTTCCATTAAATTAACGTTCTAAGATTCTCAAACGTGACCTCTGCTTGATAAGTAAACAAACGATCTATAGTTACTTATGTATGTATGTATATATCAGTGACATTCTTTTGTATAATAAAGCCACAACCTTGCTCCTAATTTATTCCTGCTATAAAAAATAGGTAGGTACTTTAAAAATAATGTAATATATGTGTTTAAAATAATCTTGTTTCAATTATTTAATTTAGTTTATTGAAATTGTAATTTAATTAATTGTATTATTCTTCAGATTCACGTTTACTAGGGTTGACTATCCACTCCTTAAAGAACATAGTGTCAACACACTCCGTTCCTCACTTTCCGCCGAATTCGAGGCATTGCGTGTTAAGTGGCGTAACTTAAACCCGCGCTTTGCCTTGACAACAGAGCGATGAAAATGGAAATATGAAATATTTCCACTCCTCGAGTGGGAATAGAACCCACAACCAGTCGTTTTTACAGTCACACTTTGTGCCCCTGCGCGACGACTAGCGACGATTTTATTTCATTGAAACATTATCTCTATTTGCCTCAAAAAAAATATTTTAAAACAATTTAATTCTAATATCAATATCCATTTTCCAATATAGGCAACATAAAAAATATTAAACTAACATAACAAGCACACATTCTTCAATTTGTCAAGTTGGCAATAGTTTAAATATCAATAGATAGTGATATACATATATCTACTATATCAATAACCATGTCACATGCTGTTTACATCACTAGAAGGTTTTACTTTAATAGTAAATAATTGCATCGAGGCTGAATACTGGCATAAAATTATTTCATACATAATTTAATAAGTTATAGGAATAATTAAAGGCAATTTTATTAAGAATAAAAACAATAGTATAAAGCTTGAACAGATAATAAAGAAAATGACTTTATAGCTCAGTTTATTTCTCTAGAATGGCCGAGGTGGTTGTGGGTTTGATTCTTTCTAAGATTTAATACAAAACTGCATCGTCTCTCTTACGAGATCAAATGCCCTTAGACTTTGTACTCTGTAGATAAATATACGATGTGATATTAAAACGCGATGGATAATCTTTGGACCTAAGTTTACGAAAACGGGCAGAGTAGTGGTACCTACTTAAAAAGGAGACCAAGAAGATTTTTATTTTTCATAATAATGCTTAAGAAATATATTAAAGTAATTAAATAAATATTACCTACACTACCATGTCGATTGTACACTTTTGGATAACGTGATATATTATACGTTGCTAACGTGTATTTAATGTGCCAACGGGGTCAAAAATAAGAGTACTAAAGTGACAACACTAGGTTCTCTCTAATTTATAAGGAAAATAGAATATTTAATGATAAAAAAATAAGTATACCTAGTATATAAATTTTATAATATACATTTAGTATTTTATATATTTTATGATACGAGTATACATTTATTACTTTAAGCAAATTCTTATATTTTTAAAGCAAAAATTCTAATAAATATATACCTGACCCATAAATAAATTCAATAGGAAACTTACACCCATAAAAGGTTTAAGGAGTCAGAAATAAGATATGCGCGTATTGCAGGAAGTTTGCATGACGAATGCTTTATATGTTTGGTTTGTTTCGCATTGCTAGTACAGTGCACCTGTAGGTTATATCAACTACGTAATATGTTTTAATTACTTATATATTATTATTATTATAAATTAAACCGTCGTGGGTTCGAATCCCATTTGAGTAAATAAAAATATATTATTCTCCGCTTTGTTACCCAAGACAAAGGCGTTAACTTCCGTTACTTAAAAATGTCTCAATTTCGTGCGAAAAGTAAAGGACAGAGTGTCTTAACACTAATTTCTCTCTGACTGACTATTCTTCAATACATAAAAACCGTAGAGTTACTTTATAAAGTGTACCAAATGTGATTACCATGCATTTCTAGTTTGGCAAGCTTAAAATATTTTTGAAGCTTAATTAGTTATAGCTGACAAATAATTACATATTAAGTCGTCACCAAGCCAGTTCTTAGCGCCGTATAATTGATAAATAATAGCTCAAATCACAAATCACTTCTGGCAACAACTTATCGCTCCGCTGGCTAAAGCCTTCGAATTAGAGGCTAATTTAACAAAACTGTTATGTAAAATAAGGAAAATTAAAACGACAATTTTACTGTAATGTTACGTTTTCTGGTTTTTATACTGTTCTCTTGTATGTATGTAACTTCTTATTATAACTTCTTCTTAATATATATTTTTTATATTTTTAAAGTACTTTACATTGCTTAGAATAAGAAAATCATTAAGAAAAAAAGAATTAAAAAATTAAACATAACGGGATTTGAACCCGCGCGTCTTGGAAACGGTCCAAGTGTTTCTTACATATATGTCCTGCGTTCTACATCCGTTTCAATTCTTATACGCTTAATACAACTAATTAAAATTTGTTTGCGTGTAACCTTTTAAAATACTTAACTTACCTTTGTCTTAAATAATCTGAACTAAATCACTAAAATTGCAACTCGATCACAATAGATATTAAACACATCACAAGCACTCGAGCACTTATTAAACTACAAACTTAAAACCAAAAAACTCGAGCACAATCCGCAAAACATTACCACTCGAGCACTTATCAAACTTAAAAATCACACACAACCACTCGAGCACTTATAAAACTAGATACAAAATCTCGAGCACTCACCTTATCCGGGCTGGCGTCTTCGAGCTCGAGTAGCCTGAACTCCATGAGCTCGAGTTGGTCGCGCGCGTCGCGCAACGCGTCCGACAGCCGCGCACACTCGCGCGCCGCTAACGCCGCCCGCTCCGCCGCGCTCCGGCATTGCCCGCACGACTGTGTCCATGCGTTTGGTATTAGTTGGGAATCAAGGTTGGGCCTTTCTAATATTTTTATTATATTATGTATTGTATAAGTATTTGAAATATTTGATATTTTTTATTGTATATAGTATAATTTAAGTATTAGAAAGGTATTGTATTTGTTTTTTTGGTTTTATTGTGATGTGTTTTATGTATTTGTTTAAATAGCGATGGTGTAGATTCAAATCAAATTTGAGGTAGTATATATATTTTTGGATGGAAAGTTTTTTAATCAGATTAGTCGCTTATATTTTTGGTATACGAAAATATATTATAGAACATGTGACGTTACCAAGACTTTGCCTGAGACCACTAAAAACAGTTTCATTTCAAAAATTAAATAAATTCATAAAAAATGTGTAAATATCTATAAAAAACTGAAGATCTTATTATAGTGTACATGTTTATTGAAAATTTAAGTAATTAAAAAATATATTGCGTTAGGTTTTGCTGTTGATATGATCATGTTATAGATAATTTCTCTTTACTAATTCAGGGATATATTAATATATTTTAAGACTGTAAACGCAATTGATTGTAGATTAAATTCCCACAGATGAAAATGATTATACTTAAGTTATTTTCATTGTTCCACTACAAGACGTAGACTTCCACCATTCAACACACAATTCTCAACACTAGACTATCTGCCTACCCTATTATGCGATAAAAACAAAAAGTCTAGTATCTAGTCTATATAAAGCGAAGTAAACTACATGGATACCCTACAAAACAATAAAGTGACGCAAGAAACAAGCGCCAACAGTTTAGTGGGTGACATGTTAGTATCGCAATAATGATATTTACGCTGACTTATGAATGTGATGCTCTCATGATGCATCAAGGCCGCGGTTCCGAATTCCTTACCTATTTACAAATGATGTATGTATGTTAATTTGTCAATACGTTAGCTTATTTTTCATTTTAATATTAGAAAAATAGTCAGAAAAGAGTTTTAGTATTTAAATCGATGGTTCTTAGATCGATTTAAATTAGGTAAAAAGAGGAATATTTTTATTTGAAACAAGATTGATAAGATCTAGTTAGACCGATTAGGTCTAGATCATAAAGGTTAGTTGACAATTTTTGTTTCGCTTAAAGAAGGCGTGGGTTCGAATACAGCCAAATTTCTATATAAAATCTAAAAGTATTTAACCCATCTTATTATGTATATAAGTTAGGCCATCATGATCGTAGTGGAACAGCGTCTGATTGTAAATGTGATTGGTGTATCGATTCCCATTTCAAGGAATATTGTATATAATGTTTCAATTATTTTCATTCCCCGCTCTGGTTTCTAAGAAAAGAGTTTTACCACCCAATACACAATTTTTCGGAAAATCGTGGTCACAGTGTCATGACACGAATTTCCCTATGACTACTCTATGGGGGATAAAGTGTGATGTATCCTATATTAATATGAATAACCACACATTAGCCACAAAGTGGAGATAAAAAGCCAGAATAAATGCCAAAATTTTAGTATACGTCATATTGGTATTGCAATAATATAATATTTACGCTGACGTGTAAACACAAAAACGTCTAATGATTTATTAAGGCCACGTTTCTGAATTTCATAACTAAACAAATGAATAAATAAATGATGACTATATTTAACACTAAGATCTGCTTATTTTTAAATAATATAAAAAAAACAAAAATTTGATGTTATACTGGCAAAATGAAGAAGCTTTGTTTCGAAAGCGAAGGTTGTGGGTTCGATTTCCCATCGTAGAAGTAATCCTATTTAAAATATTTTCGCTTCTTGCAATATGCAAAGTGCAGTTTATCTTTATACTAATACTGTATAGCAATACAATTTATGTTCAACGTTTCATGCCAGCTAAAACGTTTATTGTTATTTTTACTTAAAATAGAAAAATAAATAATTTACTTAAGACTTGAATATTTAAAAAAATGATAAAAATATTAAAATAATAAAAATAAATAAAGAATATATTATTAATAATACTAAATTACGTTAAATTACAGTACAGTAGTGTTCCCATTCGGGTTTGAACCGACACCTGTCATAGTATGATAGAACTGAACTCAAAAGATCAATATAATGGTAGACTTTGGTTAGCCGTTAACATTCCACGCCACAGATATTTTAATTATTATGATTATAACGGATATAGAATTTTCCAGTTTCAGTATGCTAGCTAAATGAAAGCCTTTCTAGATTTAAAATAATATATTATTATAATATTAAATATATACAAGGAAACCAAGAAGTGTGACATTCTGTTCGCCACTTTCCAACCAACGAAATTTATATCCTTATAAATCATCAAGACTTAGGGAAAAATGAACACACAACCATCGTGTGTAAAAAAATACACTTTTCTTATCTAAAAACCATTTTTAGAAAACGTAAAAATTTGTAGGTATATAGCGAAACTGGATACTATATACCTACATACGTCTTCTTTCTAACTGCATTACAATTTGTGTTTTTCGTTATAAAATTAAGTAAAGCTATAATAGTTCTCACACAACTTGTCTGTCTTGTGTTTACCTTATTGACTTTAATCAGAGGTTTCAAAGTAAAGTAATCATTTATTTTAATATGATTTATTAATAATATTTAATGTAACACAATTGTAAATAGACTATAATGAAATCGTCACAAAATATTTATAAATATTTCATAATGTATAAATAGTCTAAATGTCTTTTTGAGCTTTAAATTTCTTCCCACAGAGCAAAATAAGCAGGTAAGACCTAACGTCAAAACACTTCATTCTTTACTTCTTCTATACTTTTCACTAGAACCTGAACAGTCTATAAATGAAAATAAATTAAATATAATATTTCCCCCTTAATTGTCTCGAGTAGGAGCAGAAGAATTGTGTATAGTTAGTAGTAGTTAGACTCTGTCTCACTCCCACTGCGCCACGATGGCCTTAACTAGAGTTTAGATAATTATTATTTTGTGAATGTAGCGCGTCTGTAAATATTCGCAATTTGCGTTTCTCTCTAATTGTTGCTTCATGATTTTCTAAACACATGGTGTTCTATTCGTGTTCAATTATTCATCAATTGGAAATATGGATATGTAAATTGCTGTTATAACATTAAAAATATTAACTAAAGTCATATAAAAAGTTACCTAGGTTTTAAGAATACACATTTTTTTTTATATTAATTTAATTCTGCAAATTCATATTATCTAAACAAATTATGTTAACTTAACACTTTTGACGTGAAAATTGCCGCCATTTTTAAAATAACTATTAAAGCCAAGATGGCGTCATATGTCAATTATACTCGTATATCTAGTTTTGACTTAAGTAGCACATCATTCAGTCATTAAATATTCAATAATATATCTTTATTATAAAGATTTATTTTTTTTGACCACCCACAAATGATACTTACCCACATTTCGTTGAGCGGTTGAGGAGAGAGTGAGGCAGGCGCGGAAGACACCGCCGAGTCTTCGTCCGACGGGGCCTCCTAAAAAAATACAATATTATAATAAAATCTTTGTACTTTTGTTATTTATTATTATGAAAATAATTTAATTTGAAATAGGTTTATTCATAACTTACCCTATAAAAACTTTCTTTTCGATGTTGTATATCTGTTTTCAAATCTTCTCTATTGCTCTTTTCTTTTACCTGAAACAAATATTTATTTTGTATATTAAAAATATATTCAATGTTACAAATAACTAAAAATTTACATTGATTAATTTACTACTACTTAAAAATAAATAGTAAACAAATCCAACCTAATATAAATGCTACCTAATATTAGGTATTTTTTGAATCTTTCGAACTAATAAGTACTTTAACGTTCCTATAAAGAAAATGTTCTAAAAGATAATAACATATATTATTATTTAGATTAAATTTATATTAAACATAAACATAAAAACAATATAAAAACAAAATAACAAAATCATTCTTTCTGTCAGGCGCATTATAAAAGCGCCTGTGAAAATCTACGAGCAATTCAACTAAATTACACTTCTCTAACAGATTATCAATGACGAATGAATTCAATTACAGTTTATAAATCAACGAGTTCTTACCAGATGGTAAACTAGTAATCGTTTGCAGAATTAATAGTTATTACAGATAATAGCAAAGGATGGAAACTCTTGTTTATTGCTTGTTTTAATTTATTTAATTGAATATGTTTATATAATTAAAAAATTGTGATTGACTAGCGGTGGGAAAGCACCTTGGGTAAACAAGCTTTGGTAATACTTTTAAATTAAACTTAAAATTCGTACTTCGGTATCTATTAATTTCATATTTCACATATTGAATTATTTTTTTATTATAAGCCCCTATTGGGAGCAAAATAATAAAGAATAAATGACTATATAATGTGCAATGAAATTAAAAAAATCTAAACGAATACTAATAATATAATTTGTTAATAATTATTATTTACACAATTACATTAAATGTGTTTTTACGAAAACGTTAAAACGCTAACCAAATTATACGTTCACATGCTAATAATCGCTAATCGCTATTACATACGCTATATTGGATCCCCTGCAAACTAGTAATTTTTATACTAAATTCCAAGAAATATGGATTTTTAAAATGCCATTAAATATTAATTAAAAAATATTATTAATTACTTTTGTGCTGTTTCACGCTTTTATCCACATAGCAGAGAGGGTAGTCAGAGAGAACCTAGTGTCAAGACACTCCGCCATCCACTTAATTTTATATTTGAACCAAAAAAGAATACTTCCAATCCATACTTATATTATAAATGCGAATGTCTGTGTGTTTGTCTGTCACGCTTTCACGGCTAATCTACTGGTCCGATTTGGATAAAATTTAGAATGAAAATGAAAATAGTAAAAATGACTGGGTCCAACATAGGCTACTTAGTTTTTCAAAAATCAACCTCTAAAGGGTTGAAATAGGGGATGCAAGTTTATATGAAAAATCTACACCGCTTGAGCGATTGTAGTGAATTTTAACATATATGTAGTTGATAATCCAAGGTGAAACATAGGCTACTTTAGTTTTCAAAAATCTACCCCCAAGGGTTGCAATGTAGGGAAACAACCACGTAGATCACGAAAATAAAATAGACTTGTATTTCATAATACACAGATGCGATGGAGTCGTTGCGACTTGCGTTCTGGTAGTTTACGGCTTAACTGACCTATCACGCCTGTATTGCTGGAACGGAACGGATAAAATACTTGATATTTGAATAACCAAAACACTACTACTAATCGAATAAATAATATTACTTTCGATACTCACGATTTGGTGACTGTAAATTTAATGATTTAGCTATTAACTATGCAAATTCAATTGGAATTAATATTTGGTCATTTTAGGTAGACCGCCAGATATTTTTATTTTATTTAAAGTATTTAATAAATAGCATTCTCTCTTGCCAAATGATTGTTCGTAGAATAATCTTTGGGTGGCAGAAATTTGTAAAAATCTCTCTACAAAGAGCATCTTTGCAACAACAAGAATAAGTTGTAATACAGCGTATAAGAATTTCGACTACTACGTTGACAATGCGAAACAAAATACTATTTTTTTTTCTCTAGCCTTTTTAAGTTCTACTACATATTATAAAAGATCTCAGTAAGGACAGAAACCATGTCAGTAGGATATCCTAATATATTATCAAAGTTTTACAAACGAAATGAAGAAATTAGAAAGTGAGGATGGGCAGGCTTTTTGTATGAATAGTTTTATCATTACGCATGTTCCACACCTTATGGGACACTTAAGGGGACTCTATTTACTAAATCACTCACTTTCCTACTTTTTGCTTATAAAGATATTACGTCGTAGAACACACAAACCAACTAATAAGCTATTCGCCGAATTCGGAGGCTTGCGTGTTAAGTGGCGGAACTTAGCGCCGCGCTTTACCTCGACACCTTTACCTGGGAATCGAATCCACAACCAGTCGTTTACAGTCACACGCTAGTGCCACTGGGCCACGACTGGCCACAATACTAATTTACTGATATGCTATGCATTATATGATATAAAGAAACTGAAATTTGGCATGTTTGTTTCTTAGGAAGTGTAAAGGAGCATTAGATGGCGATTTCTCAAAATTCGAACGAAAACAGGGTGAACTGGGATTTCACGTCGTATAGTCCATACAATCAAAGTTGCTTAGCTTACGCTTGCAACTTTGATTTGTGTTTATGGATATTAATAAAAACATTCCCCCCGTATGGGAATTGAACCTGTATCTATATCACAACCAGACCATTTCTTTCTCAATAACGCTACATTAATATCCTTATATAAATCTTCTATTTAGTTATAACAAATTCCTTTATATAACACCCCATAATAAGTAAAGTAGCAAAATTTCGACATACACTAACAGACATATTGATAAGCGTATATCTAAACGGTGAAAGGGATTAACTGTTAGTCAAAGATGGTTTGAACACAACCTGTTGTCTACGATGTAGGCACTAACCACAACTCCCGGTCTGTGTGAACTTTCTACACTTGCTGTGTTACATTGTAAATATTTATTGTTATTTTCATATGTATGTTTATTATATATATACGGATATTTATCGTTATTTTTAATATTTTAAAATCTTATTAAAATGAAATAGATATTTTAGGAAATATATAATAATATGATCGCAGCAGGATTCAAACCCGCGTACCTTCTGAAAGGCTGGCGGCTTATGATATTGTCAAATTCTACAAAATCTTTACAAAATGTAGTCTATATTGTATTCTAATTTATGAACTATATTGCTGTATAGTTTTTGCCTGTGTGAAAGAGGAACAAGCAATAAACATATGTTCACTTCACAAATTATCGCATTTATAATATTAGTGAAAAGTAGAATTCGTCTTAAATAAATCTTTGTCATTTTTTTACTATACTCTTGTTATTGCTTTGAGTATTTTTTTTAAATAAAGAATACATAAGAACTATTTATGTACAGAGTATATACATAAGAACTATTGATGTACATAATGAAAATTAATCTGCCATCTCTTGCGTGATAATTTGATCAATGAAGGCAAGTGCGGTAAGATGCTTAAATCTTTTTCACGTAACTCTGACGTTATAATTAATTTAATATAATGGAATACCTTCAACGTCTTAATATTATATTGTCATAATCTCTTGTTAAGTAACCTATAATAAAGTAGTTGTCGCCCACCATTTTAATTATGTAAACTTTAACTTGCGTAGCTTAGTTAGTATGAGTAAAACACAAAAAGCGTATATTTTTCGTTCCCGTAGGAATTTTGAAAACTCGTATCTAAGTGTCTTCGCAAGAAACGCCAGCATTCATTTATGCTATGAATTATCAATATATAAGTAACTGAAGATTGTTACATACATAAAGATGTAATAATCATAAAACTTGGCCGGAATGTGCTATGGGTTAGCCTCCGACTGTAAACGCACGCGTAAGCTTCCGACTGAATGTCGGTTGGATTCAAATTTGAGTGAATGATTATAAATAATTTTCATCTCTGATACCTAATACAAAGCGTGGCGTTAAGTTTCACCCCTCAACTCAGGCATTGTCTCGTTTTGATCGGTAAGTGGAGAGCAAAGAGTCGAGACACTGCGTTCTCTCTGACTACCTCGTAATAGGTACAGGAAAAAGCGTGAAGATGTTTTTTTTCTAAATACACAATTCAACATATTCATCATAGCCATATTTGTCTTTTATTAGCTGTCGTGTATATGGTATATGAGTAGCTCTATGTGACCTCTGTCGGTTGTAAGCTTTTTATGAAGTGCAAAAAAATTGTATTTTTCATTTAGTTTGGGCAAGCAAGCAGCACAGGCTTTTCACTGTTTATTCAAGACGTACCAATTAAAATAACATAACAAATTAAGAACGAAACGATATACAATTTTCTCACCGCCTACCTAGTTATTAACTTAACAAAAGTGAATTCGTTAAAATTGAACACATTGTATACAATTGTACAATCAATTTGGTTGCTAGTTAGTAGGGCAGATCTGTCCGTTTGTTTGCAATATCACGATGACCCTCCGCCTTTCTATTGACTTTCGCTAATCAAGAATTGATTACTATCGACATTCTGAACGTTCATAGCTATTGAAATAGTAATTACATGATTACATGAAGTACTTGAAGACGATTTATATATTAAAGATGTTAAAAAATATTCGTTATTGTTAAGCCAGTCGAGCCTTGTGAGCACAATAGTATGACGGTAAACGCGACCAGTTGTGGTTTCGATTCCCACTCGAAGAGTGGAATTATTTAATATTTCCATTTTCTTCGCTTTAGTTTTAAAGCAGAGCGGGGCGTTGAGTTCCGCCCCACATACAGTGACTCCAAAATTCGGCGAAAGTAGGGAATAGCGTTTTAACATTAGGTTCTCTCTGCCTATCCTGCTATATAAGCGATGCAGTGTGAAGTTAAAAAAGATAAATAAAAAAGAAATATTTAGCCATCATAGCGCAGTAGGACGTAGCATGTGAATGTAAACGTGATGATTGTTGGGTTCGACTCCCAATCCGTGAAATAATTATATTTAAACTATTTTTTCCGCTTTGGTAAAACAAAGCGCCATTCTGGGTTCACCACTTAGAACGTAAAGTCTTAAATTCGAGCGAGAAGTGGCGTTCAACAAATGAAGCATATAACTTCTTATTTTGAATAAATTTATTTAACTTTCTTAATTAGCATTATAACCATAATGTCCACTTTAATGAGTCCTTTAACCACATAAATGTATGTTACAGATTCTCAAATAAACCATAAGTCACTAAAAGCATGAGACTTACTTGTAGTAAATTATCAGAACGTATTGATAAATACCGATTGCCTTATCGCCGAGTGAAATATCGTGATTGCGCTACGTCTTGTAATGGAACTATAATTGCTCATTGAAGCTAATTCATAGCCAAGATTCAGTTTTGATCTATATTCTCTTATTGGTACGAATTTATGTTTATGTTTATTCTTATTGATCGCTAGTTTGTTCTGTATTTATGTGGTAATGCATAGAGGGCATAGTAGTGTAGGTGTGGATTCGATTCCTACTCTTGGAATAATTAGTTTTAAATTAGTAAAGCAACTATTCTCTGTAGTGGCCAGTCGCGGCGCAGTGGCACAAAGTGTGACTGTAACGCGACTGGTTGTGGGATCGACTCCCACTCGAGGAGTGGAAATATTTAATATTTCCATTTTCTTCGCTCTGGTGTCGAGGTAAAGCGCGGCTTTAAGTTCCGCCACGGAGTGTCTTAACACTAGGTTCCCTCTGCCTATCCTGCTGTGTGCGAGATACAGCGTGAAGCTGAAAAAAAAAACACTATTCTCTGTCCTCTTTTTTGACTTACGAAGGATAAAAGACTTAAATAATCAAGGTTTTATGTCATAGATTTTTTATATTCACAATTTTTCCTGCAATACAAAGTAGTAGAAGGCACCGTGGTTTTTCCAGTTGCCAGAGCGGTGAAATGAAAATAATTTTTAATATAATCCTCCAATTTCCCCGAGTAGATATCGACCTCATAACCATCGGGTATCATACAGTCAAATTCTGTCACACTGTGCCACTATGAACCTATTACCAAACTTTGCGTTAGACATTCGTTAAATTAATAAACTAAGAAGGATTTCGGTAAAAATGTTTAATTATTATATATTATAATTTAAAAAAAAAAAAAATAGCTTCACGCTATACCCCGTACACAGCAGGGTAGGCAGAGGGAACCTAGTGTTAAGACACTCCGTTCCCCACTTTCCGCCGAATTCGGAGGCATTGCGTGTTAAGTGGCGGAACTTAACGCCGCGCTTTACCTCGACACCAGAGCGAAGAAAATGGAAATATTAAATATTTCCACTCCTCGAGTGGGAATCGAACCCACAACCAGTCGTTTACAGTCACACGCTTGTGCCACTGGGTCACGGCTGGCCACTATTATATTATAATTTAATTTTTATATATGCTTATATCAAATTATAAGTCTCGTTTCTTAAGTTATCACATTGTAGTTTTAACAGAGAACTGCCAATACGCGGTATTTCTTAAACCTGATCTGAATTTAATCAAATTTCTTCACTGATTCCATTCCAACACGATCCAAACATACTTTCACTATTTGTTGTTCCTTATAGTATTACTATCAGCTGATTCATGGTGAAACAATGCGACGAGCCTTTCTTTATGTAATCAAAAAATATTATATTGACCACTTAATCTTTAACTTTCTTCCATTAAAAACAGGTATCGATTTTGAATTATGTTTTTTTAATAAACGAAAATTATTTTTAACATGAAAACGTGCAACTTGTATATAAATAACAGATAAATAATATGCATATTAATTTATTAAGTTAACAAGAACGAGTAGACGACATTTTGGTCTCTACCCAGTATAATAGTGGGTTCGGGTCTCAATAGAGAAAACCTTTATATTCAAAATATATAGGTATAGTATATTTATAAAAAAAAATAGCTTCACGCTATATCCCGCACACAGCAGGATAGGCAGAGGGAACCTAGTGTTAAGACACTCCGTTCCCCACTTTCCGCCGAGTGCGGAGGCTTGCGTGTTAAGTGGCGGAACTTAACGCCGCGCTTTACCTCGACACCAGAGCGAAGAAAATGGAAATATAATTTCCACTCCTCGAGTGGGAATCGAACCCACAACCAGTCGTTTACAGTCACACTCTTGTGCCACTGGGCCACGGCTGGCCACATATTTTAGTATATTTATATTTTTTTATTCTTTTATTTTATCCTATAAAGTAAGTTAGGCAGAAAGAATCCAGTGCTATGTTAATCCGTCCTTGATTTCTACTTGAAGTCGAGACATTATATGTTGAATAGCGAAACTCAACACCACACTTCGTTCTCCCAGAGCCAAAAAATAAAAAAAAAGTTAAACAAAATCATTTCCCGAGTAGGAATCGAACTTACATTCATCACCTTTACATTCAGACGCCGTCCCGCATACATAAAGCCTTACAAATTCAAAACAACAAATCAATGATGCAATTACAAATAACTAATACTATTATATAGACGATTGATAACAAAGCAAAAGCAAATCCTGTATCGACATTATTAAATAAGCCCACAACCGGTCCAGATCGGTAACAGTTGCTCTAATCGTAACTTGGCCCAGTTCCCAAGCTCTTGTTAATAGCTAGTAGGGAGCCGTGACTTACCAGTCCTAAGTCGGTGTGCAAATTGTATGTATGTATTATATGCTATTAATTTAAAATGACTTTATGAATGTTCAGAATTATTGGTGGTACCAAGCTTATTATATGATGGTTTATTGTATACTATATATAGGTATATGGGCTATCGTGGTGCAGTGGGACAACGTTTGACTGAAAAATGGTTGTGGTTTTGATTATTACTCTGGCTGAGTATCATTTTGAAAGTATATTCATATCTTTGCTCCAAAGTATCTTTTGATCCTATTAATAAGGTCAAATGGCGGTGTTAAGCGCCCTTATTCAAATTCACATAGTGGTTCAAATAGGAGAATGGAGTGTCTTAGTTCTCTCCAATGACAAGGTTCTTTCTAATGACTCCTTTAAGCGGGAAAAGCTTGAGCTGAACTAAATGCAACGCGTTGTTTTATCAGAGTAGAAATATAAAAATAATTTAAATATAAGTTACTCGCGAGAGCGAATCGAACCCACTTTCACACTGCATCACGATTCTTTTATAAATATTTAAACGTCATAAATATAATATTAATAACCATTTAGCCAAACAAAATATACGAAATTATATATCAATAAACTAGAGCTGGTCTTAAATAAGCACATTGAATCGCAATCGCTAATCGTCCAGCATAAATCAACGGGACACGGCAAATAACGATATTTCACTCGAGACATAATATTTCAAACGGTATCGTAACGATTCCGTAATACTCTATCTCCGTATCGATAATAATAAATTGAAATATATCAGATGGCGCCGCACTAGTGTAAAGTTGTTTATGTAAAGCTAACAACGTACTTTATTACTATATAAGACCAAGAAGACGAGGACTAATATTAGACTTAAGTGAAAATAAATAATTACGTGTAGTACTTTTTGTTTATTATTGTATAAGGGAGGCAAACGAGCAGATACGAGACCACCTGAAGTGGTTGCCAGCCTTAACGGTGAAGGTGAGAAGAAAGGAGGAACAATGGGGATGGTGGAATTACGGAAAGACCTGGCTTACATGATATCGAACCGGAACACATTATCAGATATTTGCCAGTTCATCTTCGACATGACAGTGGTTGCAAGCCAGTCGAAGAACTAATCTCCTACCACGAAGCTACTGGGTTACCCGCCTTTTACGGAACGCTACCCCGGCGGCGGAGAGGAATTGTATTCTTAACCTGAGACGGGTTGATTTTAAATATTATAATATAATATGCATGGAGCCAATAATATAAACAAAAAATACCAAATTAGACCAGTAGGACTGATAGTAAACGTGATTGACTTACGTTAGATTTCCACTAAGCGGATTATTTTGTTCATCATAATTTAATTATTTTCATTTTCTCAGCTCTATGCCGCGAACAAGATAAAGCGCAGCGTTGTGCTATTGCGTTTAGCGAAACTCCTTTACACGTAACGCCTCGAATTCCAGTCGTTATGTGTTGGTTCGAGATGTTGGTGGCAGAGGGGCGGAACTCAACGCCGCGCTCTGTCTAAGGTACCAGAGCGAAGAAATTAATATTTAAATACTTTTAAACATTAAAGAGTTTTCCACACTTAGGAAAATTGAAAAAGGCATTTAGAAAACTTATATATTTTTTTAAATATTTAAATATTTTAAATCATTATCCCGAGTGCGAGTCCAACCAATAACCATCGAGTTTATAGTCAGACACTGTCAGACGGCGCCTCGGCGCCCTATAGGCTTTTCTACTAGAGAAACATTAAGAAATTCATGAAAATTATTAAGTCTACATTAGATTTCATTTTGTAACCACTCAATAATCCTTTCAGACATTCGAGTACTGCAATCTAATGATGAAACATATGCATAAACATAAAGCCAACAAAAGTATGGGAAAGTTCGACCCGCGCTGAACTGACCTACGCTAAATAAATGCGTCACTTATTTAAAGGGTGTCCATAAAATATTAATTTAAAGTACTTTCTTTATATTTAGTTCGAGAAGTCAACTAGTCAATACGATCTCGCTGCTTTTTATATTTTTTTCAACAAATCTACAGTAATGTTATTCGAAAGACATTTACATGTAAAAAAATCTTTTCCAGGACCTTTTCCAGGAATATAGCGCAACATTATGTTATAACTCGGGTACACGCAACATCAATTCAGCAGAGGTAACTAAGGAATGTATGGAGTTATTACCAGGTCCTTTCTACATACATCGGAATAGCGTAAAAAATGGAAATATTAAAAAAAAACAAGGTTATGATTATATTCTGTATAAAAATCGATGTATCCACATGTATCTGTGTACGGATAGATATCCGAAGCTTTTGTTGTGGAAGTAAGATACTTCCACAACAAAAGCTTAAAAAATATATATTAAATCTATAATAAGGCCAGTCGTGGCGCAGGGGACCAACATGTGACTGTAAACGCGACTGATTATGGGTTCCTATTTAAAGAATCGAAATATTTAACATTGTTGCGAAAAGTGGGGAACGGAGTTAGCACTAAGTTCCCTCTGCCTACCCTGCGGTGTGCGGGATACAGCGTGAAGCTAATTTAATTTATTTATTTATATACTTAACCTATGGTTACCCTACAAAACATGATTACAAGTGGGAGCGACGATCAATCCGATTGAGAATATTCAATTACGCGGCGACTCGCGAGGCGGAAACTTTATAAATCATACAATCAAACGTGAATACACTTCGAGATGGTGTGAAAGCGACATGGAACTATTTGCATAATTTAACTACAGTTACTATAGTAATTGACCTGTGTATTGTATTTATGTACGTACTACATTTTAGATTCATATTGTATTTTTTAATTAAAAAGAAATTCAAACTTTTTGTTTTGGTTTTTATGTCATTAAGTATGATTATTATTAAAGTTTGATTATCAAGCGACTGGTTGTGGGTTCGATTCCCACTCGAGGAGTGGAAATATTTATTATTTCCATTTTCTTGGCTCTGGTGTCGAAGCAAGGCGCGAAGTTAAGTTCCGCCACTTAACACGCAATGCCTTCAGGATTTGGCGGAAAGAGGTGGAACGGAGTGTCTTAACACTAGGTTCCCTCTACCTATCCTTCCCTGCTGTGTGCGGGATACAACGTGAAGCTATAAAAAAAAATATGAATAAGGGCAGCGTTGAGTTCCGCCACTAAACAAACCATTGTTTGTTTCGCATAGAAGATTAATAGCAAGACATTGGGTCGTCTAACTTTCGTCTGAAATTGATAAATTCTCAATTTTTTAAAGACTTTTTTAAAAACTGTAAAGAGTGTGGAGGTTTATAATTGACTAATATTTTAGCATTTTTATAGACAGAATAAGTTGCTATTGAACCTATTTATATTCTCAACAGAGAAAAATAGTTCATTTTGTCACACATACCCGCATTTTTATAGGTCAAACATTTCTTTCATTATAATTCACATGTACATCTTTTTACTACACTTTTAATACAAAAATATTTATATTAGCTACATAGATACATATACATATATGTTTAAAAAGAGATTGTTATTTTGTTATACTTCAATAGCCATTCTATTCCTTAAAGCATAGACAATTCAAGGATCTCTAACCTCTTTTCAGCTTCGGCCATTCACCAGTATTTTATAAGAACAATGGGACAGATGGTTGTTAGCTGTGGTCAAAATACCTAGCGAATAGGTCAAGTAACATTAATTAAACGTTTAGTGGCGTAGACTATACACGAAATTTACTTATAAAGTTTGAAGTAATTGAAAAAAAATTATTTGTAGCCGATCTAGTGTCAAGACATTCCTTCCTCCATTTCCCTCTGAAATCGTGACATTGCGTATTGAGTGGCGGAAGTTCAATGCCAAAAAAAGTACATATTTTTAACAATTTAAAATATTATTCCACACTTAGGGAAATTGAAAAACATCAAAGGTACATATTTTACCTATTGTTGATTTTTTAACGCTACGATTCTTTTACTACTACTATCTCATTATCCACCTTCCTTCCTTTAGAGACATTTCGTGCTATATACTTTCTCACAACTTCAAGCTTTCTCCTTCTTACCAGAGTAGTCAGAAAGAACTTAGTGACAAGACACGCCCCCTGTCTTTATTTCCCTACTGAATTTGTCAGTAGAATTTCGTAACTGAGTTCTTCGGTTCTATTACCAGGGCGGAGATATGTATATAACCAAGATGTTCTCACACGTCATTTATATTTTTGCCTCCTATAAAAATATTTGATTTGACTATTAAGATTTTTAAAGTGTTATTCCACACTTAGGAAGTTAGGAACTCAGCTATTAGCGATCAGAGTGCTTGGACAGTTTTCCAGATGTGCGGGTTCGAATCCCGATGCGTTCAAACTTATATACATTTTCTAAATGTCTTTTTCATATTTGATTTCAACCTACAACCATATGGTAATTAATTAATCATATTTCAGATGTATTTCAAATATCACAGATAATTTATAAAAGTTTAACGAAAGAATGCAACCTTATTCCAACAATTAAAAAAACTAGGTGGCAAAGGAAACAACTTCGGGTCGCTTCTGACTTTCACGAACTTAAAAGCATCGGCGAATCGCTAAGTGTATTACATCATTTGAGATGCCAGACATTAATCTTATGACTTGATTAATATAAAGATTTAATTATCACTTTATTATGTTTGAAATAAAAGCTTTTGACAGTGTTGTGATAAATTTTTGCAATAAAGTTGGTTTATATACTAAATATATTTTAATTTATTGGGATTCTTCTAAAATGAAATTGTAAGAATATACTTTTTCTGTTGTTCTTACAAAAAAGTTTTAAAAAGACTTTTCAAGAGGAGCTCTTGCAAAAAGAGGAGCAAAGTTTTCCTTTACATATTAATTTAATATTATTTATTAGCTTACTTAATACTTTCTTTTTTTAGCTTTACGCTGTATCCCACAGCCACAAAGGGAACCTAGTGTTAAGACACTCCGTTCCCCACTTCCCACCGAATTCGGAGGTATTGCGTGTTAAGTAGCGGAACTTAAAGTCGCTTTTTGCCTCGACACCAGAACGAAGAAAATGGAAATATTAAATATTTACACACCCGAGTGGGAATCGAACCCACAACCAGCCGCTTTAAAGTCACATTTTGTGCCACTGCC
Source organism: Dryas iulia moderata (assembly GCA_019049465.1). Lineage (NCBI taxonomy): Eukaryota > Metazoa > Arthropoda > Insecta > Lepidoptera > Nymphalidae > Dryas > Dryas iulia. Next base: position 13,041,196 of record CM032428.1, read on the forward strand.
CCACGAATAGCACAAATTTTAAAGAATGTAAATAAGTAAGAAATACTAACTTATTTACGTTTTTTAAAATAATATTATATTCAAAATTAAAAACAATATAAGTAAAACTCAAAGACATTAGTAAACACCTAGTGTACTACTGAGCTACCCACTGGAATGTAAGAAACGATTTAAGAATTTTTATAACTTCATTATAATGAAAACAATGTATGACTTTAACTCTATATTAAGTTAGGGTAATTACTGTCTCCACGTGGTCTGGAAGCAAATTTTATATAAAATAATATAAAACATTTTTTTTTTAGCCTTCAGGCTGTAACCACGCACAGTAGGACAGGCAGAAGCAACCTAATCTTAAGACACTCCGATCTCCACTTTCGGCCGAATTCTGGAGACATTACGTATTGAGTGACGAAACTCATCTTCACGCTTTTACTCGAGACCAATGCGAAGAAAATTAAATATTATTTTTTTAATTCCTCGAGTGGGATTCTAATTTCCAACCAGTAGCGTTTAAAATCATACTTTGTGCCGCTGCGCTACGACTGGCCAACGGTTTTTTTTTTTTAAGTCAATATTTGTAAAAATATATATATTAAAAAATAAAGCATACTGAAATAAAAGCTACTTCACCAAATGCACTTCAAATTACTATTTTAGTAGATACATTAAAAATACCAATTAACCATCAAGAAACTTTTACGTCTAAAGCCCTTAAAAGCTTAGTAGTTAACTCTTAAGTAGTAAAACTTAATAAGTTAAGTTTTTTTAAGTTTAAATGCTTACATAAAAGCTGTAACGATTCCCACAAACAGTTACTTTCTAAGTGTGTCTGTCGCTCTACAAATCAGATGCAAGTTCAAAGGCCATTGTGGGGCCTACTTTTGTTATTTGAATTGTTTATTTTTATGCTTTTATTATTAAAATGTGAAATATATACTAATATTAATATTTTTTACATAAATTTTGTAATATATTAAAATATATAATGTATTTCAAAAGAGGTCATTGTAGCCCAGTGAGTCACCTTCTTACTGTAAACGCGATTAGGTGCAGGTTTGATTCCCACTTGGGGAAGTGATAATAATTAAGCTGTTTTCTTGTTCGTCGTTGAGTTCCGCCACTTAATATGGAAGTTTTGATTTCAGTCTAAAAGTGAAGAACGGAGTGTCTTGACACTAGATTCTACGGGACTACTTCGTATAAGAAATATTATTATAATATTACTACCTTAATGTAAAAAAATCATTATTTTATCCTAACCAACCTTCCAAGAACGTATCTAACAAAATCTTTTAATATATCTGGCTTTCAACAACTAGTAAGTAAAATGATATTATATTTTTATGGCAATTTCTTAAAACTGCTTGTGAAACTTTAGATTTTAAAGATAGCACTCAAGAAATCTGAGAGAAATCTCAAAGAATCCTTACAAGGTAATATGTAGTATGCGAAAAGTGCACGTGAGAATGCTAGAACTTCCGGTGGTATAATTTGTTCAGTTAATGCTCATTGACTTTGTCGTATTAAGTAACATTTTTACTTCATTCATGCTATTATTTATTGTAAAGCTATTTTCACATGGTGCGACATCTAAACGTAAGGCCGATTGTTTGTGGGTTCGATTCCCACTCTCAAGGTAACGATTTTTATTTATTTATTTTTATGAGGTTGCATATATTTTAACTCAAGTTAAAGTAAAGAACTAAAAATTTAAATTAACTTACGTTAAAGTAAAGAGTCTTGAAACCTTTATGTCATATAAGAAATGTTTATGTCATAGAGTAAGATTAGTTGAAAGTTCAAGTTAGTAGTTATTTTTGTAAAATATCTACTTATATATTATATTCTATAGATATTGTTATAATTGAAGAAAAAAATAAGTTTACGTTTTATATAATCATCAGAGCTTTTCAGAAAGCTTGTGTCAAAATATCAAAACTTAAACTTTTGAACAGATATTACTGGGCTATAAAATACAAATTCAATCTCCCCATGTCCACTTTGCCACCATAAAATAAGTATTTGGGTTCTTAATATCCCCTGATCATGTCTAAACGACCTTTATGTATGGAATTTACGCGTGTCATTGAGTTATTATATAAAACGTAAGAGCTTTCCTTTGTTGCGTCATATATTTGTCAGTGAGCTTACATTTTTCTTGTCATCTCTCTTAAGTATGTGCATTATTGTCAATTATGCCGATTTTATAATATATCGATTCTTTTTAAATAACGGGCCGATGAGTCGCAAGTTTATGGCTTATGGTAAAGTTTTTACAATGGAGGTAGAAAGCGTTGAAACCTTTTTTTTATTTTACTAAATAATTTACAGCTCGTTGTATAGGTGATATATGAATAAGTAAGTTTTAGTTGAAAATATAAATTTATATAATGAAATATCATATTTTAGCATTAAAATAATTTCGTATTTGGGTGACTAAAGCTTTTAAAATTACTCTATACGCAATTGGTCATGGAGTCAATTTCTATTCCGGAGAATAGTAATATTCTAAATATTTTCATTTCTCTGTTCCTCGTGCCTGCTATTTTTTAACAAAGTGCAGTGTTGGGTTCCACTCATCAACATGCAAGGCCTCAATTTTGGGCGAAAAGTGAAGAACAGAGTGTCTTGACGCTAGGTTTTCTCTGACAAACCTACTATACGAGACTAGGGATGAAGCTGAAAAAATTAACAATAACCAGTAAATTTTTACAAGTTTTAAATACAATTTTTCACTAATACAAACAAAAATGTAAACAGACATATATGCAAGTTATATATTGTTATATTACTGTAGTAAGATATTGTTATAGTTATATTACTGCATAAAAGGCAGAAAATTTAAGATTATGATGATTAAATTTCTTAGTCAACACTTAAATAATTGTAGGTGCATAATTTATGTTTTTACCTCATTTAAATGTTCTACAAAACGACTAGCAACTTGTTACGAACAGAAGTCTAATATATAGCAATACATTTTCCGCGTGTTAAGGACTAGTTAACTGTATTCTAATGAAATATTCATATTGTGAATATTACAGTTTAGTATGAAATCAAAAATACTTTAGATATCGTAGCATAGAGGACGTTTTGTTGGAAGGCAGGCCCAGAACGCTGGGATTGGGCTCTGAAAATTAGGGCGAAAATTCGATCTAGTTAGGTTTCATTTTTAGAAAATATCTTTTTTCTTTATATTCTGACATTTATACATACGAATGTTAATTTTGCTACTAGTGACAAAAATGTCGTTGAATAATCCGGTAGGAAAGTAGGCAATTACGATAGCAGAAGTCCCCGGTTTGAATCCTGACATCCAATTAGATTGTGTTTTATTTTAATATTTATATTTTTATTATATTTTGTATATTAGTAGTTTTTTTTAATATAATTATAACTTCAAAATCACGATTTATCAAAAAAAATGCAGTTTGCCTTACCTAAAAAACATTCCTCAGGGCGAGGATAGAGCTGACAACCCACCGAGCTTACATTCAGACGCTGCCCCAATTAATGGAGTTAATTTAATTAATATACGTAAGTACTTATAATCTTAAAAGGCTTTTGATTTTATTTATTGGTACAATTATCGTTCATTCAATACTCATTACTTTGAGTATTTCAACGAATTAGTCACAAAATTAACTGCAATTTCTTACAATCTTTTTAAGTACTTAAGTTCAACACTTGTCGATAAATTTATCGTGATGGATGTATCTGTGACGTCAGCTTGCACTCAAAGAAACGGGTTCGAAAGTGGGCTAACGAATTTTGACGATTTATGGCAAAAGAGTTCAAGTGGTTTTTATATTTTTTTTCATTAATTTTTTTTTAACTTTTAGTAGCGAAAGAAAGGAAAATTTTGCATTTATCCGGTAAGCTTATTAGAAGTAATTAACTTTAAATACTGTTAAGTTCTGTTTCTTTAGTAAGCAGTATCGTTATACAAATGAAATTAATAATTAAATCTCGGTTAAGATAAATCGCTGCGTTATATCACACCAAGCGACCTGGAACGTCTCGAATTCAGACGAAAAGGAAAGAACGGATTGATCTTAACATTATGTTCTTCTTACATTTTACCAAAATAATATATAGGTAGACACCTACACGTAGTTGAGTCTACCTGTGACCACGGACGTTCGAAACGTCGGGTTTCTAAAAATGTATTTTCGAATACCAAAAATATACGCGATTAATCCGTTTAAAAATAGTTTCATTTCAAAATGTGTAGTAATCACGAAAACAAAAAATCGTATTAAAATAATACACAATTAAAAATAAATATTCTTCCCCTTAACAAACAGTACCGTTGTAACCGGTTATCGATCCCGGTCCGCTCTGATCGATGGTTGTGTGACGTCAAATTACCGCTTAATGGGACAAGTTCATATGTGGGCCAGCAAATTTTAATGGTAAATACTAAATTTTAGTTTTCTCGTGTTATTAGTCGTAACTTGTGTAGTTTTATGAGTGTCGTTATTTTTAGTAACTGCATAAAGGCTTTGTTTGCGGTTACAGAATTTTGTTATATATTATAAATTTAAATATTAAGATTATTTATTGTAGCTTGATATTTTTATATTATTTATATCAGCACGTATTTCTTTCTAGTCAGAGGGAAACTAGTGCCAAGTCACTCCGTTTTCCACCTTCCGCTCGAAATCGAGTCATTGCGTGTTGAGTGCCGTTTAAAGTACCAGATATTACATTACTATTTTTTCTTCATCAATCCACTGTTTGAAGGATCAGAGATAGGAAATATTAAGGCAAATTTTCTAACTTAATTTTCTAACAATATTGAGAACTAGCAAAAGACAGACAAATAGAAGAGATCAGATTGACTACAAGTGACAAAATTGTCTCTACTTATGTCGCAATAAAAAACTCTTTACTTGAACTCCATAAGAATTGTTTTTCGCGTTTTTTAACTGGATTAATTTCCTATAAATGTAAAAAATGGTATTAAAAATATTTGAAAACCTAACCTTACATAATTTCAAAAGCAAAACTATAATTAAAACAACTTATATAAAGTTCAGCTTTCAAAATTATGACAAATACAATTTTATTTTCAAGATTAACATTGCCATTATATTATTTCAATGTAAAATGAAAACGACGTTGCATTGCATTGTTCCAACAAATAGAATATCCGAAGACAAGCAAAGTAACTGCATTTAGCTGCCACAGCGAGCTTATGGCTGACAGCTAGCAAAATACGATATAATTTCATAAAGTCTATCTTGCATTGTTCATTATTGTTGTGAGAATCGTGCTGAAAGTCTAACTAGCGGTTTGACCTGGCATTGTCTGAGAAAATGGAAGCTTTAACCTTAAATGATAAATCAAGAACTATGTAACTTTTTTTAAACTTAGCTAAATGAATCGATCAAATTAATTTGATGACATAGTGCCATTGTAATACTCACTGTATTCACAGAGTCTTGTTGTAATCGTGATTGGTTCTGGGTTCGATTCCCATTCGATGGAATGAATAGTTTAAATGCCTCTTTTCATTTCTCCGCTCTGGTAAAGAAGCTAAAACGCGGCGTTAAGTTCCGCCACACAACACGTGATATCTAGAATTCTTGGTGAGTCTTAACACTATGTCTGTTAATATTTAATTTAATACTATTATTATTTAAGAGATTAGATTTGAATTTTTTTTATTGAAAAACTGGACTCTCTTATGGTATACTTTATAAACATAATACTATAGGAAACAGGACTCTCTTATGGTATGTTTTATTAACTTAGTTAAAGCTAACTTAGTTTTAAGCTCTGATATTGTGAAAGAAAAAAGGAATTTATATTAAAACCCTACGTCCGTAGTGATATAAATTAAATTGTAAATTAAATTGTAAAAAAAACACTATATCTGAACACTAGGTTCTCTCTGACAGAATAGTCAGGTTAGTCTTCACGTGAAAATGCATGAAGTTGAAATTTATATTCTTTTACGGTCCTGTTCCGTTATATTATACATAAAGTCACTAAATTAATATACCTTACTCCATAAGTAATATGATTTAATAGCAATGTGCACTTAACCTTAGATATGAACGGAACATGTTTCATACGTCGCGTCGTCGCGTCGTCGTGAGAATACAGCCTTCATATAATCAGATTTCACTTGTGTCTACAAATTTCCTTTACAAAATGATATTGGAAATTGTCGTTTTGTTACTTTTAACTTTCAAGTGTATAGTGATATAAATGAATTAAGAGAATGTAGTATACATTCTCCTCTAACTTTACATTTAAATTGTTGTTGTTTCGGTGAAATGGAGCGTAATATTTAAGTTTTTAATTTGTAAATATCAGCTTTTTAAAAAAAAGTCGCGTTTTTAAACACTTTGAACCCGTATAAGGTTGGGTATTCGAAAATATATTTCAGAAAATCCGACGATTACATTAATATGAGTACATTAGATGTATATGTAAATAATATTTACATTACATCAGATCAATATAGATCAATATTTATCAATATAATAGTAATTAAGCACACACAGATCCATCTATCATACACTCACTTTATAAGCTACAAAAACTAATAATACTAATAACTATACTGAATGCACATATTTATAGTATTCTCTATATCCATGCCCGAAAAATGACGTAAAGTCAACGGAATGATTACAAGGAGCAAAACTAAAGGTAAAGCACGACCACCATCGCAACTTGTCGCACCGGATGGCTCCGCGTCGTCAGAGGAGGAGTACGCAACGCCTCCAGAGTACGTCGCGTCGAGCAGTGACGACGAGTTGCCGCCTCCAGCGCCGCGCCGAGCACCTGCGCCGCGCCGAGGGAGGCCACCACTGCCGCGCTTGGGGTCAGCAGGGCAACCCGCCCAGCGAACGTCCTCCGCCGTCGGTGGTGCTGTGCGCCGCATGAAATGGACGCAATCAATAAACGTAAACGTCATGCGAGCGTACTATGGGGTGACAGAGGGAGGAACTAACCTCACTGCGTATCGTGCCCGATTACTGCCTTTGTTTCAGACCCTTGAGCCAGAATTGACCGTTACCGCTCAACGATTGTCAGATCAGGTGCGGTTCATCCAGCGCAACCGAGTACTGGATGACGCCACACTTGAGCGGCTTCGCTCTGAGGTAGCTGTATCTGCACCCGCCACCAAACCAAGTCAACCACGAAACCAGCCAGCGATTTTGCAGTATCGATTTGCACTGATACGGGATAGACCATCACTACCACGTTTTCCCACGCACAAACGAAATATGGCGCTAGTAATGACTCTAGACGCATTGCTAGACCCTTACATCCGGTCTAGCCAAAACCTGGCTGATACGCATTCGATACTCTATTGTGCAGCTGTAGCAGCGTGTCGTATTGCTCGTGTCAGGTTTCCTGAGACTGACTCGAGAATACGACCCGCTGGCAATACACCTGCATGGCAAGAGAGGATCGAACGTCGTATCAGCGCGACTAGAGTCATTATTGGAAAGCTAATCTGTTTTAGGTCGGGAAACATCCGTCCGAAAATCATGCGTTGTGTAACACAAGCTTTTGCTGGAACAGGAGTAAAGCCTCAGGACTATATGGCTTGTGTTACAGAACGCATTGATTACCTAAAACAGAAAGTTAGTGCCTGGGCAAACCGTATTCGTCGATATAAAGAACGTGTAAATAGATATAAACAAAATCGTATTTTCGAAAGAGATCAGAGAAAGGTGTATAGAAGGTGGGAGCAACCAGCGTCGAGTGTGATTGATGATCATGTACCGGATATTTCAGAAATGTCTACATTTTGGAAAAGTATCTGGTCCGTGCCCGTCAATCACACTGAGGGTGAATGGATGAGCGTAGTGAACGTTCGTGTGAACACATCCAACCGATGAGGTGTATTCAAATTAGCCCAGAGGATGTCTCTAATGCAGCCCGTTCAACCAAAAATTGGAAAAGCCCTGGACCAGACGGCTTACATAATTTTTGGTTGAAATACCTAATATCTTCACACGAACGTTTGGCTGAGCAATTCCAGGAAGCCATTGAGCATGGGACACTCCCACCCTTTATGACAACTGGAATCACCTTTCTCTTACATAAATCTGGTAGTACCACGGATCCTAAAAACTTTAGACCTATCACATGCTTACCTACTATCTATAAGCTGCTTACATCCATTTTGACATCTAAATTAAATAAACATTTTGAAATAAATAACATTTTAGACACTGCTCAAAATGGATGTAGGGTTGGGTCACGTGGTACTAAAGAACTCCTGCTCATTGACATGGCCGTTTGCAAGCAGGTTCAACGCAGTAAGAAGAATCTCTCCGCCACCTGGATTGACTACAAAAAGGCTTTCGATTCGGTGCCTCATACGTGGCTCAGGAGGGTGCTTGAACTGTACAAAGTTGATACAGATTTGTGCACTCTTCTTGAGTCCTGTATGGGGCAGTGGACCACGTCTCTTTGTCTTTCAGGTGTCGGGGGGAGTCTTCATACTTCAGAGCCTATAAGGATAGAGAGAGGAATTTTCCAGGGAGACAGTCTTAGTCCCTTGTGGTTTTGCCTAGCTTTGAATCCACTAAGTGCTCTACTTAGGGATTCAAAACTAGGTTTTCAGTTTCATAGAGCGAGTGAAATCATTTCTCATCTCCTGTATATGGATGACCTTAAGTTATTTGCATCAAATAAACAGGACTTGGTATCGTTACTAAATATCACGCAAATATTTAGTAACGATATTAGGATGGAGTTTGATGTGGATAAATGTGCGGCCATACATGTACAGAGAGGAAAAGTTGTAAATAGCGAAAATTTACAATTTTCCGAGACTATGACTTTCAAATCTCTCTCTGAAACTGAAACCTACAAATACTTAGGAATGTCGGAATGTCTATGTATACCAGGTGGAGACATTAAACAGATGGTGACAGAGCGTTTCTTTGGCCGACTGACAAAAGTTTTAAAAAGCTTTCTGTCTGGCGGTAACAAAGTGCGCGCGTTCAACAGCTGGGTAATGCCCCTCCTGATGTACACATTTGGCATACTAAGGTGGACTCAGACTGAGCTGGATGCCCTGGACCGAAAGGTCCGTAAAATGCTGACAACGTACCGTATGCATCATCCACGATCTTCTGTGATGAGGCTATATATCCCACGGAAATGTGGGGGCCGTGGTTTCCTCAATGCCAAGGACCTACATAACCGTGAAGTATATAGTCTTAGGGAATACTTCCAGAAGATGAAGTGTGGAATGCATCGTGACGTTGTAAATGCAGACAACGGATTAACTCCCCTCTCTCTAGCCAAAGAAAACTGGCACAAACCGGTGGTACTTAGCACTCAGGACCGCCTGAACATATGGAAGAGTAAGGAGCTTCATGGACGGTTCCATCAAGTCCTCTTTGGGCCTGATGTTGACTTACAGGCGTCCGTGGCTTGGCTACGATTTGGGGACCTTTTTGGGGAAACCGAAGGTTTTGTCTGTGCAATTGCAGATGAAGTTGTCAAGACGAATAACTACCGGAAATACATCATGAAGGATGGTACGATTGACATTTGTCGAGCGTGCCACCGACCTGGTGAGTCTATACGACATATTATTTCCGGTTGTTTTCATCTTGCCAATGGAGAGTATTTGCACAGGCATAATCAGGTAGCCAGAATTGTCCACCAGCAACTTGCTCTTCGGTATGGTCTGGTATGTCAGGAAGTGCCGTATTACAAGTACACACCGGAGCCAGTTTTAGAAAACGGTCATGCCAAACTCTATTGGGACCGCTCTATTATCACGGACAGGACTATTGTCGCCAATAAGCCTGACATCGTGCTAGTAGACCGGTTAGAGCGCCGGGCATTTATTGTTGATATCACCATCCCTTGTGACGTTAACCTCGTGAAAGCTGAGAAGGACAAACAGTCCAAATACATAGACTTAGCTCACGAGATTACCGACATGTGGGATGTGGATTCAACAATAGTTGTCCCGATAGTCGTTAGTGTGAACGGTCTTGTAGCGAAGAGCCTCAATCAACATCTTATGAGGCTTTCGCTACATGCCTGGATCAAGGGTCGGATTCAAAAGGCAGCTATTTTGGGAACGGCACGTATTGTGCGGAGGTTCCTCAGTCTGTCACCCTGACCACCGGTGGCTTGGCTGTAAAGCCTCCGTCGGGGGGAAACTATTTTTTTATATTTATATTTGTATGTATTTTTTATATAAATATAAATGTATTGAAATAAGAATTATGTTAAATAAAGGAGATATATATTAAATAATTTTAATCATAAACTCCCTTTTATTAGTATTTTTTACAAAAAAATACAATAATAAAAAAGTTATTACTTCATACGTTACTACATAATAAATTAAACCAACACTAGGCTCTAGAGCCCCTATTGCCACTATTTGCAATGCAAGAATATTAAGATAAAAGTGAAACCATACAAAATAGTATTGAATTCGCAAGCGTGATAAATGTTGTGTAAACAAATACTTTTAGTGCTATGTGGTAATATTGTTAGCAAACATTTGGTGCTTATAAGAATATCCTTAAACTATGTCTTAAATATTGGTGATTAATGGCATCTAACTTCTAAATGAAGTAGTATTTCAATTTAAGCTATTACAAAAAGTCATGGCCCAGTGCCCATGGCACAAAAATGTGACTGTAAACGACAGGTTGTGGGTTCGATTACCACTGGAGGAGTGGAAATCCATATACTTATATATATATATATGCGAATGTCTGTCTGTTTGTCTGTCACGCTTTCACGGCTAATCTACCGGGCCGATTTGGATGAAATTTAGAATGAAAGTATTAAAAATTACTGGCTCAAACATAAACTAATACTTTTTTCAAAAATCAACCTCTAAAGAGTTGAAATAGGGAATGAAACTTTATATGAAAAATCTACCCCGTTCGACCAATTGTAATGAATTTTGGCTTAAATATAGTTGATAATCCAGGGTTAAACATAGGTTACTTTAATTTTCAAAAATCCTCCCCCGAGGCTTCACATGGCGAAGCCGCGAGCGGGCCGCTAGTATTTAATATTTTCATTTCCTTCGCTCTGGTGTCGAGGCAAAATTCCACCCGTTTCTCCAAACTCCGCGGAAAGTGGGGAACGGAGTATCTTAATACTAGGTTCCCTCTGCCTACCCTGCTGCATGAAGCTATAAATAAAAAAATACTAATATTAGAATTTGACAATAAATAGTAATAAATGTTAATAAATTAATACATTACAGAATCTACCGCTCAAATATATCCATCTAAATATTGTTACAAATCAAAAGCAAAATTATTTTATTTTAAAAAACATGAAAATAAATAAATATCTTTTTCGCTTTTAAACCAAAACAGTGTTAAAATCTGTTTTAAATAACAAAACGACTGTTTTCTCTACTTAATATATCTAAGTCGTGCGTAGAGCGGAACCGTTACACAAATCACTCGATTACTACAATCGAATGAGATTGACTCGCTTGTCCGATATTTTGATAGGAATTGACAGGGCTGTTGGTTATTCTAGTACTGATTGCAAAGTTAGGAAAGCTAAGTTGAAGTACGTGAATACGATCGGGTGTGATAAATGTATTTTGAAACAATAAGTGTATATTTAATATTTTTAAAGTGTTAATCACTTGAGATATCAAAAACGTTTTTAGAAAACATAAGAAAAAAATTTACGCAACAGGATCCAAACCCATACATTTTGACGCTAAGGTAAGAGCGCTTTTCAAGACACATTTTTCAAATAATAATTTTAATATATAAACTATATACACAACTTTAATAATTTAGTTCCTAACTTAATATAAAAGTTAAGAAAATACTAAAAATAAACTAATATTTCGAAAACACATAACAGCTGATATCCCATCTTACTATCAATTGTTCGCAAAAACAAAACCTAATTGAAACTTTTTTAATAATCAATTAAAGATCTCGCTATAGTAAAAATAGAATAACATCTGCTATCTATGTACCATACACCTTACAGTGGCAGGTGTCCACCATCAATTACTCGATTGCATAATTTGACAGCTGTCTAAAGGCGGGAAAGTGAAAGAGTATTGTCATCTAAATGTCAAAGGCTTCTGACATTTAGCAGAACTTTAACTAAAGCTAAATATTACCGTTCGGAAAAAAATAATTTAAAAGAAAGTACCATTTAAAACTTTTACTGTTATTTGTTTTTAAATGAATGTAAATTTACTAAATATTGGCAATAAATTTGTCAGATACATAAAAGAGGATGATTATAAAACTAAAAGATAAGAGATTGGGGAGTCTGGGTTTCATAATCTATTCTATAAGAATAAATAATGTAGGTAATTTCTCAAAAATGGGTTACACAGCATTTTGGTATCGTCGTACCTTAGTAAACTGAAAATATAACTAGTGGGAATAATTCTATTGTAATTATCTCTATTATATGAGAACCTCGTGGCGTAGTGGGATCATCTGTGGGGTCATCTGACTGTAAACGAGAAGGTTGTGGGTACGCTTCCCACGCGAGGAAATGATTACATTTAAATTTTCATTGCTTCGCTAAATCAAAAACAAAGCGCGGTATCTAGTTCCGCCACTCAACACGCAAAGTCTCTATTTTGGGCGGAAAGTGATGGACAGAGTATTTTAACACTAGGTCCTCTCTGACTACCCCACTATGTTGAAAAAAGCGTGAATATGCAAAAAAATATCTCTCGTGTTCTTACTACAGTTCACACTAGGCCGACCACGGCGGGACCACGACCTGTTTTGAGACCTGGATCCGTCCTTAATGATCTGATACTTTGCATACGTCATTATTAATCATTATATTAAAATAATTATAATAAGCCTAGCGTATATATATAATTGATAACAATGAATGAACACAAGGTGAAGCAAGTTCTATTAATAGGTGACCATTTCATCAAGATATGCAAATGCTAGCTGTCACTGAACAATAACAATGATTCGATCAGGCCTTGAAATGTTACACTAATCAACTAATGTCACAACATATAAAAATTGTCGTAGTGATATTATATATACGTACCTACATATATAAATTAACTTTTCGCTATTTCACATATATTTCAACGTTGTTTTCTATGCATGCACATTTTAATATTGTTTTCTTTATTATTTCTAGTTGGCCCTAAAAAGTCTTTATGCAGTCCATTAAAAAGTTTTCCCTTTTCAATGTCAATATATGTTGCTTTTGCTATTTTTATTAATATTAATAAAATACTAAATACATTTTGTAATGTTTGTTTATATGTAATTAGTATATTTTTGAGCTATTGCTCTCAACACAATTTGGACTGGTTGTTAATGACCCATGGGCTAATTAAATTTGTATACAAAAAGTAAAATATTTTAATTTCTGTTAATTTAATGTTACATCACTGAAGACGAAATATATTATGAGAACAGTAAAACATTGTTGAAACATCCTTATAATACTATGTAATTATATTTTTATAATTAGTTTATGTACTAGTACTTTTTCAATGCATAATGAAAAACATATCTTTCTAATCGCACATTCTAAGATATTAAATTTCTACAACGTAATTCTTCGTAGTAAATGAAAAAAGTAATGTAAGTCGGTATCATCCGATATATGCGACAGGTCTTTATATAATGCATTGCATAAAGGATCATATGTATTTATTAATTTTTATAAATATTTTGATATATAATTATATTTTTTTTCTTTTTACCTTCATGCTGTTATCCCGCACACAGCAGGGTAGGCAGAGGGAATCTAGTGTTAATTAAATATTTCTACTCCTCGAGTGGGAATCGAACCCACAACCAGTCACTTTACAGCCACACTTTGTGTCACTGCGCCACGACTGGCCCCATTGCATTATTAATTAATAATATATTTATTCACGGTTTTGACATATTAGTAAGGTCCACGCTTCTTCCCACATAGCAGGGCAAGTAGATAGGTAGTTAAAAGAGCCGGAATGTGGAAAATTGAATTTCTTGACAATCAATTCTTCACTTGCCGTCCTATCCCGAATTCAAACATAACGTGTTGAGTCACAGCCAACTACTTGCCAACTACTTGCCACTTGCCACCAGAATGGAGAAATGAAAATAATTTAAATATAAACATTTCTCGGAGTTAGAATCTAACCCATAATATACACTCAAAAATTATTATTTTCTTTATCGTAAGTGCGTTATCTTAATCACATTAGAATTGGAGTGGAAATATTTATTATTTCTATTTTCTTCGCTCTGGTGTCGAGGTAAAGCGCGGCGTTAAGTTCCGCCACTTAACACGCAAGCTTCCGAATTCGGCGGGAAGTGGGGAACGGAGTGTCTTAACACTAGGTTCCCTCTGCCTACCCTGCTGTGTGCAGGATATAGCGTAATATACACTCAAAAATTATTATTTTCTCTATCGTAAGTGCGTTATCTTAATCACATTAAAAATGTGTGAATTAGTTTTGCTAGCGCGTTATAACTCAGTAGCAACGTAGTTTCATTAAATGAGTTTTCAATATCATGTAAAACTATATATTATAATTGTAGCGTTAATAGCTATACTACAAAACAAAATCAAAATTTGTGAAAGCCGAAATTTAGTGGTATGTCCTTGGGAAGTCTATTCGCAGACGGACAAAAGTCACATTTCTTAATAGCACGTAAAAAGTAGCAGAAGAATTTTTGTAATATAAATGGAACCTATTTTTTTTTATAAATATGTTTTATCCAATGACGTAACAGAAGTGTACGCCTGTGTATGTAATAAATAAATTTTATATAGTATATAAGTAAATTTTATATTTTATGTTGAAATATGATTGTTAAATTATGAATCTTACCTGGTCACCACGCTTTCTGCCAAAGTCTGTGGTTCCACACTCCATTCTTTGCGCCTGAAACAAGTATTAGTCCAATTATTAACACAGAAAAAAAACAAAATATTATAATAATAATTAAAAAATATAAAGATGTCTAACCTTAAAAAAAGGTTTATATAAAAATAAAATATTTTTCTTTACACATTTAGTTTGATGATTCAAATTTAATTGTCCAATTACATTTACACGATTAGCATTAGTCTTTCCCAAATCACATACTGACGATTTAAAAAAATAATTTATTTGATTAGAAACCAGCGTCGGATTGTAATAACGATGGTTGTGGGTTCGATTTGTGCTCAGGCAAATAATTAAATTTAACTTATTGTCCTTTCTACGCTCTGGTACTCTCTTTCAGGTCCTCTCTGTCTACCTCTATAAAAATATATATATATTTAAATGCTACACGATCAAAGATATCATAAATCAATACTTTAAAAATCCAGGCTATATCATCTAAACTAAAAAGTAAACCTAACATTAATTTTCAAAACGGAAACCTTTTTATATAATTGTCATTCTCATATGGACATATCCCTGTCATACTTATTGGAGCGATCATAAACTATTCTAACGTTAGTGTGTCTAGTACAGTTGGAACAAAAAACACCGGCTTCAAAGACAGGAAAGCGTGGCAGACTGTGCTGCATCCGCCATACTTCCAGATATTATACTTTAAACTATAAAATAAAGAAAAATCAACTCTATTATAACCACAATAAAGTCTTTTTCTAAGTATTTTTTAATTTGTTCGTGTATTAAAGCTTTAACACACTGAGTTATATCTTAACATATGGTACTTAGAGTAGATTTTAGCATTTAAAGTGTGTAGAAAGCAAATGAGTAATGGTTTATAATATCAGGATGCAAATAATCGCATACAAGTGGAGATTTTTGCCATAAGCCTGATGACGGCTTTCAATTGCACGAGACCACCGATTAGTGTTTTTTTGTCTTATGCATAATATGTGCATAGATGTACATATGTAATATTCCCTTCACTTTTTATTATTAAATTCTATTTCTTATTTTTATATTTTAATGGTTTGTTTTATGTTTATTTAAGTAAAGAAATAATAGTTAAAATGTAATACAGAAAATATTATTTGACAAAACCATTGTTATTAAATTAGAGCTTATTCCTTGTATCAAAGTAGGCAAAGAGACCACTCTCTGCAGTTTGCCTGCAACTAAGACATTGTGAACTGACTGAGTTCCGTAACTTAACTCCGTGCTTTATCTTATCACTGGAGCATAGAAATGAAAATAATTTATATATAATCACTCCCCCAAGTGAGAACCGAATCCACATTTATCGCGTATTCAATCAAACATTGTCACTGCGACATTATGGCCTCATTTGGTCATTCAACCTCATTGTAATGGATGTAAAGAAAAAGATAAAATACTGACTTATCTGGTATACGGTATTTTAAGTAACTTTTCAATATATCAAGAAAAAAGTCAAGTATTAAAACCTTTCCAGGGGCCAGTCGTGGCGCAGTGGCACGAACGTGTACTGAACTGTAAACGACTTTCTGTGGGTTCGATTCCCATTCGAGGAATGGTAATATTTAATATTTCCATTTCCTTCGCTCTAGTATCAGAGGCAAAGCGCGGCTTTAAGTTCCGCCACTTAACGCGCAATACCTCCGAATTCGGCGGAAAGAGGGGAACGGAGTGTCTTAACACTAGGTTCACTCTGCCTACCCTGCTGTGTGCGGAGTACAGCGTGAAGCTAGAGAAAAAAAAAATAAAAACCTTTACTTGGCCCTCAAACAATTTCTACTAAAAACGATTACAATTTAGGAATATAATATCACTTGAATAGTAACATTATCAAAGGCCACTTATATGACTTTTAGGATATCATTACTAGAAGAATTAATAAATATTTACGTTCTAATAGATCAGCACGATGTTGTAAGCCTTGGGATTCCATCATATCGGGTATTCATTTAGTTCTTATATTACCATGGATTTCTTAGGCCTTTAAATATATGTATGTATTTATTTTTTGCAGCTTAATGCCTACTAGGGTAGGCAAACAGAAAAGCGTCAAAACAATCGGTTTTCGCCTGAAGCGAGACATTGAGTCTTACCAGAGCAAGATAATGAACATAGTTTAAATATAATTATTTCTCGGGTACTGAAGAGAATCCACAATCAACTTGTTAACAGTCACACACAAATCTATGTGTTAAAACACATTTGAATTTTTTGTTAAGAAAAAAAATAATGTTATACTATTTTGCTTTCTAAATCTTTACTTCTCTTACTAATAAGCGTGTATTGTTTTTTAACAAACTGCTTAAGGAACCTAAATTAACCACGGCCCTGTTTCTGAAATATGAATAAACTTTCGAGTATAAAAAAGCAGCTTTAGGTGTTTAAAGTAGCTTTAGCTTTACGTGGTCCTGCTTAGTAGAGTAGTCAAAGAGAACTTTTAATCTCCCCTATCCGCCGAAATCGAACTTTGCGTTACATTAAGTCGCGAAACTTAACGCCGCGCTTTGTCTTAGTTACTAGAGCGAAAATCAATCCCCCAGGCAGTAATCGAAGCCGCACCTATCGCGTTACAGACAGCCACTGTCCAATTGCGCCACAATGGTCCCTATATTAACATATTGATTTGAAAATACATACATATATGTAACTCTTACTATTAAACTCTTTCTGCTTTCTAAAATCTTTAGACATTGTAATTTTTGGCATAGTAATGTCGTTGAAAATTCACGTTAACTTTCGTCTTTATCAGACCGAGATAAACTATAAGATAACTACTATATGGTTTACGTAGGTACTTCGAGCCGTTTCCATTTATATTATTGATCATTTATTACAATTTATTTAAACAATAAAATCTACTGACTTTTCGTCGATCGTTTTGCCTTGATATAGTATAGTGACTGCGCTTGGAATTCATAATGTCATATTTTGCAGCTTCACACTTTTTCCTGTATATCAATGTAAGTGTGAAGAATCTAGTGGCAAGACACTCCGTTCTTCGTTTCCGAAACGTTACTTTCTTTTTTTAGCTTCACGCTGTATCCGCACACAGCAGGGTAGGCAGAAAGAACCTAGTGTTAAGTCACTCCGTTCCCCACTTACCGCCGAATTCGGAGGCTTGCGTGTTAAGTGGCGGAACTTAACGCCGCGCTTTACCTCGACACCAGAGCGAAGAAAATGGAAATATAATTTCCACTCCTCGAGTGGGAATCGAACCCACAACCAGTCGTTTACAGTCACACGCTTGTGCCACTGGGCCACGACTGGCCCCGAAACATTACTTTATTTTGACTAAAGGAAATAATCATAATGATGTACAAATATTAGAAACAAATTCGATTAGAATAATTGTTTACATACATGGATTTTCGAAAGCGACTTTATTTACTTATATTATATATTTTAAACATCAGTTAACCGATATAATAATAAGGCAGCGTTTTAATTTCGCAAATGAACATTAACCTTCTGCTCAGTACTACTGCTAGGATGAAACGACACAAGACGCGAGATGCATTTTAATACTATGTTTAATATTACACATTACATAGGTCTTATTACAATGCAATAAGTTTCATAATAATTCTACAGCAGAAATCTCTAAGTATATTTATAACTGTGATTTCATACCTTAAAAATTGTTGTACATTTTTTATATGCCAACAAATTAAAATTTAAGTGTAGTACGATTATAATAATTTCATTGTTTTTTCTTTATATTCAAGACATTGCATGTTGATTGGCGGAACTTAACTCCGTGTTTTATCTTTAAAAAATCAGGGAACTTAAAATAATTCAAATACAATCATTACCCAGAGCGGGATTCGAATCCAAGACGTCCGTCCCACTACGTCAAGATGGCCTCAACCATCATTTAGATCAAATAAAAGAGAAATTTAACATAGAATTGTCTTAACTTCATCTAGATTAACCTATTTATCATATAAATATAAACAATATTTTTTTTGTTAGCTTTAAGTGACATGGATGACATGGTTGCTTTCGTGGCACACACTATGATAACGTCTGTTTATACAACGCGAAGGGAAATTTAACACAATGTTTGCTAATATCATAGTTTATTATTATACTTTTAAATTATATACTTGACTTTAAAAAAGTGAAGCATACAATTTCTTATGTTGGATAAAATTATTTGAATATGACTTTTGTTCTCAACTTTCCGCCCAATTTACTATTTTAAACAGATTGTACTAGCAAATATACGCAGTCCAAACCAAAGATCTTATTAATCTAAAATTATTCAAAGTGATGTTCAAAATTTATATTTGTTAACTTTTTTTTAAAACAAACATAAATGCTTTAAGAGGTATTCGAAACTGCCACCTTTTATACAAGCAGGCACATTTCAAACTGAATTTAAATTGACTATGGTGTACACATCACTGTGGTACTGTTATCCATACTTATATTATAAATGCGAAAGTCTATCTGTTTGTCTGTCACGCTTTCACAGCTTATCTACCGGTCCGATTTGAATGAAATTTAGAATGAAAGTAGTAAAAATGACTGGGTCTAACATAGGCTACTTTATTTTTAAAAATCCAGGGTTGCAATATACCGAAACAGCTACGTAGATCACGCGGCAAAGCCGCGAGCGGACCGCTAGTTGATAATATAATAATAACAAAAAAAAAAACAAGTAGAACTATATTAACTTAACAATTGCTCCAAATCTAGAACACGCACAGAATTCTTAATAAATGTTAATACATTTTTTAAAAAGAAATTACGAAATCGGAAATGAGATTGTTCAGCGCAGGTTCGCGCTTGACCGGTGTTTATGTCAGTTATGCCCTGGTTGCCTCTGAAACGCAATACTTCAGAGAATTGTATAATATAATATGATACTGCCGTATTTAGTATAAATATGTTGAATTTGTTATACAAATGGTCGGAAGAGATACTTTTAGTAAACGAATAAAATTTTGGATGCAGCGGGAATCGAACCCACGCCTCTTGGGAACCGGCTAAGCAATGAGACCGCTAAGTCATGCATTCTACTATCAATCAGTTGCGTCGAAATTCTTATAACTAATTTTTGTTATTAGCAACTATTGGACATTTTATAAAAATGTAGTTTTCAATTTCTTAACTCAGTAAATTATACTTTAAAATGTTAAAGTACAAGTGGTTAACATAAATTTTAAAACATTAGTTTATGTGGAACACTTGAAGTATTAGGATGAAAATTAACTTTTTTGTTGAAACTGCTTGTGCAAATATGTGTAATTCGTACATTTATATACGTGATTATATTTTTTTAATATTACCTTGACGTTGTTAGGATGCAGTTTAATTTAATGCAGTCTGTTTTATTAGTCGTGTTAGTTAGTTAGTTAGTTAGTTATAATGGAAAAGGCAGTGAGCTATTAGTACTCATATATATTCTTTGCAAAACACGAGAGATGTGTGAATACACATACGTTTGGTGTCTTATTTACTAGATTAGATATATTAAATACTTTTTTTAATAAATTAATATTTATTAATTATAACCAAAACTATTAATGATTAAATTAATAATAATTATTAAATTACTTAAATATAAAATATACGTAAAACTTTGTACTATTTTCATACTCTATTTTAATACGTTAGGGGTTGATTTTAGAAAAAAAGTAGCCCATGTATGACCCTGGGTTAATAGTTGAACACTATTTTTATTCTAAATTTCATACAAATCGAGTCGATGGATTAGCTGTGAAAGCTTAACAGACAGACTTTAGCACATATAATATAAGTATGGATTAGAGAAAAGAGAAAAAGATTTTAAAAAGCTTTTATTATTAATTCATAAAGGTAAATCGAGTTATAAACTCCAATATATTCAAATTTCCCGATGCTCATGTAACATTACACTAAATTGTTCTTCATATCGAGCGTGAACAGAATTAAGGTTGTATGGTAACGCGACTAACAATTAGAAAGTCGACGAATAAAATTCAAAGTATTGGTGGCACGCGACGTTTATGAGTATGTGCCTAGTGTTTGGTACAAATCTAGCATATTGATCTTTTGGTTTACGTTATTATAAAGCTATTTCAAGGGGCTTAGGGCTTACCTTTTACTAATTACCTATACTATTATTGTTACGAAAAATATTTATGGGGCCAGTCGTGGCGCAGTGGCACAGACGTGTGACTTCAGACGACTGGTTGTGGGTTCGATTCCCACTCGAGGAGTGAAAATATTTATTATTTCCATTTTCTTCGCTCTGGTACCGAAAATTCGGCGGAAAGTGGGGAACGGAGTGTCTTAACACTAGGTTAACTCTGCCTACCCTGCTGTGTGCGGGATATATAACACAAGGTACAAGGACAAAACTAAGATTGATCCAAACCATTGAAACTTATTATTAATATTATTTCCTAGGGTCAATGTCCATCACTGACCAAGTGTAAACTCTTTACTTTATTAGGTATATAGTATCCCTCCCCAATTCCCTTACACTAAACGCCTATATAATAATTATTTATTATTTTTTTGTTATTAGCAAAATATTGAAAATATTAAATCTCTGAATAATTATATATTTTTTAAAAAATTAAATCCTGAATATCACAATACTAAAAAAAACGTTTATTGAAATGTTTTAATATTTATTACTAACATTATTTTATTAAACAAAATTGATTATACCGTAATCTTAGAACAAGTAAAACTTTTAAGCTCTCGTAATTCTGCTTACACTAAGTGCCTATACATAACGAATACTAATCGTTAATTACCAAACTGGAGCACGCCACACCTTGGCTATGTAACGAACTTTGAAGATTACTCGTTAGGCCCACACACACGTGACTTCTCTTATATTATGTAAGAAATCAGATCAATAAGATTTCACTTATCCATACTAATATGATAAATATAAAAGTTTGTCTGTCTGTCTGTGACTCTTACATAACTACTACCGGCCCGATTTGGATGAAATTTGGAATGTAAATAGTTAAAGACTCAGGGTCAAACAAACACTACTTAAAAGTTTGTATGAGAAATCTAAGCCGACCGATTTTAATGAATTTTCTCACGAAGATAGTCGATGCCGATACCTATTTCTTCAAAAACACAAAAACCAACCCTTAAAAGTAGAGTACATAAACCATTTAGCTTCATGTGCAGCCACGAACAAGTGGCTAGTCGAATATAAAATCGATTATCGGTCAAGAATTATTTCGTTTGCGTTGACAGCATTATTGATATATAATAGTGATGTAATGATCACCTTTCACATTAGTTGGTAGAGTTAATGGATGTTAGTATATACAGTTATTGGTTAAATATTGACATTTAGAAAATGAAACGTTTTAGAAATAATAACATCGTCTTACGTAGCTGAACAACACCTCTGGCTGTTAATACGATAGTTGTGGATTGGATTTCCACTCAGGGGAATATATAATCATATATTATTTCCATTTCTCAGCTCTAGTACCCTGCGTTAAGCTCAGCCTATGTCTAGATATTGGGCAGAAAGTGAGGAATGGAGTGTCTCGCCACTAAGTTCTGTTTGACTACTTGCTATGCGGGTAAAAGCGTGAAGCCAATTTTGTTTTTTTTTTAATTTTATCAGTTACTTACCCGTTATAAATGAAAAACATGCGCAATAAAGCCTATACATATATAGTGCGGGGTATTTGCCAAATAACTTTGTAATCTTGAACGCAAAATAAGTCCTTATGATGTGTTATACAATGTATTTTGAAGTTAAACAATTTAAGCTTTACTAAATTCAATCCACAGAATACTCAACTTGTTTTTAAAACAAAATATTTGTTGTTGTGATGATAGTTATGTGAAAGTTCACAAAAAAATCTATGATATAAGAATTTCTTTGCCTGAAACAGATTTGATTCGAATATGCCCGGAGGTCATAACAGTTATATTATCTAGACTATTTAACTATATTTTTTAATATTTTATTATAATTGATTTTAATGGAAATTTATAGTAATATAGTAAAATTTCTAAAATATACCTTTAGGTATATCTTATATATAAGGCGCATAAGTTAAAGATCTATGGAGCTGTCATCATTTAAAATTGTAATATCATTTCTGTTATTCATAAGCAAGCCCTTTAGGAATGTCATATCGTATAATACTGTATTTTAATATTTATCTTGAATATTTCAACAAGAAGGAAAAATAAATTATGCAATAGAGAAAGCCTGGCACTTGCTTTAAAATAATTTAAAATATAAGTATTTAAAATGTATTATATGTATATATAAAAAAAATTAAAAATTACATAACTTTCATAATTGATATATTTATTAGTATATCTGGTACTAGAGAGCTAAAATGTGTAATACACTGACAGCTCCATAGAAATCAAATATTCCGAAAAATTATAATTTCAAGTGAACAGCTATCGACAGTTCATATCTATTAAGTATTTCGAAGGATTTAGTTAAATAAAGATTAGGAGCTCGAACTCCTTGCCTACTCCCAGCCTACACTTGAGTTGCCAGTTCCGGGCAATACTTCGTGTTCATTCTACAATATAATGGGAATTTTTCGCTGAAACCAAAAAGCTTTTTCAAAAAATAAGAATATTGTTAGTTAGTTAACACATTAACAGTCATAACCAACTTTAATCATTTCAAAAATAATTAAATTTAAAACAAAAATATAAAAAGAATTACATACAGTTAGCCTCGTACATACAAAAATGACACACATATTATGTACATAAAATGTAAACTATTACAATGAAAACATGTCTTTTGCATACTGATAAGAACTATGAGTCTACTTTACTTATAACTTATAAGGTAAGTAATGTCTGTTCCATATTTAAGCGATCAGGTGTTCGCTTGGAATTGTATGTAATAATTGTTTCTTTCCTTATAATTGTATTTTACATATAAAGAATAAATGATTTCCTCACATAAATGTTTAGAGGAGGCCTGATTATACAGAGTGTTGCCAATATCGCTTTAAATAGTCAAAATAAAGAGAAAAATTGTTATATTTGTTCAAATATCCCGATAGAGGTGAAAATTTAAAAAATAAAACTATACGAAAACTTTGCTGTTCTATTATATACTATATATTAATGTACAATAAGCATCTCCACGTTCTTTGTCCACTTTACAGGGTACCAGAGAGAACCTAACGTGAATTCACTCCATTTCCCAGTTTTCACCCCAATTTAAGATATGGCGTGTTAAGAGCGGAACTCAACGCCGCACGTTGCATCGTTTTCGTGTTCACAAAAGTGAAAACAATTTTAATATAATTAATTAATTATACTAACTTTATTTTTACTTTTAAATGACAAACAAATTCTTATCAGTGCATATATTAATTTTACTCAAACTAAACCCAACGTTAACAAAGATATACTTACAGTCCAATTAATTTAGAGATAAATCTTCCACTTTACACCAAAAAAACAAGCATATCAAGAAACTACAAAAAACTAAAAACATTTTTTTTTAAATTATTGTTTTTTTTTAATTATTATATGACACGTGCTTCCATACATAAAGCCCAAGTGATATACAGACATTGTAATTTGTAACATTGCGCAATCTGTTAACGATAATCATGCAATCATCGTTTATAATTCATTTGCTTTAATGGCACTACTTGGTTTCCGTTTGGACATACTCGTAGCTCGTAGGGCGCAGCTTGAGAAAGTTTTATGTAAACTTTTATGGGTTTTAAAGATATATATCTCGTTTAAGTCAGGGGTAAGCAACCTTTTTAACAACGGGCTTATCTAATTTATTTTTTTTTTTTTTTTTGTAGGTAGAGATAGTATATAAAATGAAGAGGGAACATATCTGTAATAATATTATAAATGCGAATGTCTGTGTGTTTGTCTGTCACGCTTTCATGGCTAATCTACTGGTCCGATTTGGATGAAATTTAGAATGAAATGGTAAAAATGACTGGGTCTAACATAGGCTATCAAGTTTTTAAAAAATCAACCTCTAAAGTGTTGAAATAAGGATGAAAGTTTAAATGAAAAATCTACACCGCTTGACCGATTGTAATAGATTTTGGCATATATATAGTTGATAATCCAAAGTTAAACATAGGCTATATTATTTTTCAAAAATCCACCTCCGAGGGTTGCAATATACCAAAACAGCTACGTCGATAACGCGGCGTAACCGCGAGCGGGCCGCTAGTGTGTAATATAAGTAAACACTAGGTTAAACCATGTATGATTATTAAGACGGACGCAGCGGCTCGAGGCCCGTGGGTTGGGTACCCCTGGTTAAAGGAACATTTTAAATTAACTGGCATTTTGTATGTGTCTCACGTATTCAATGTTCCTTTGATGTTGAAGCTTTTTCCGGCACGGTAATATGAGCAGAAACTAGTCCTACAGAGATAACCTAGTGTAAGGACATTTAGTTATCCTTGAGTGGCAGAACTCAACGCCTAGGTTTATCTTGTCAGTTAGAGAAGTGAAAATAATTTGAATATAATCATACCACCCAGTAGGAATCAAGTCCACAACGACAGCATTTACAAACAGTACCTTACAAGTTATTGTTGTTTTACTTAGTCTTATCAGCACAACTAATATACGAGTATACACGTTTTTTTTTTTTATTTTACAAATGAACTAAAATTAATAGCAATAACGAGCCATCAATTCCAATTTTTATCATTCCGCACACAGCAGGGTAGGCAGAAGGACCTAGTGTTAAGACACTCCGTTCTCCACTTTCCAGCAAACTCGGAAGCATTGCGTGTTAAGTGGCGGAACTTAACGCCACGCTTTGCTCGACACCAGAGCGAAGAAAATGGAAATATTAAATATTTCCACTCCTCGAGTGGGAATCGAACGCACAACCAGTCGTTTACAGTCACAAGTTCGTGCCACTGCGCCACGACTGGCCCATGTTAACAAATCACTGTAAAATAATCGGTAAAGTAACTTAAAAGTTCAAACATGATGACACAAGACGAACGTAAACAAATGTGTTTAACTTGTTAAGTTACTTATTTCAATAGTTTTTTGATATTAAATTTGATATCGTTAGGTATTTCGCTAAATATTTGTTACTCAATATCGTCTACACAAAGACAGCTTAAAATAATGATGATCTTCCAACAGCTTTCAGCTTAAGATGAGATCTGAAAAGATTAATGTAAAAATTGAAACCATTTTAGCTTATGACTTGAAAATTGCATATGTAGACAACCTGCGGCTCTTGAGCCATAATCACCTCTTTAAACGATTATTTCTGCCTCCCCTATAAAAGTATTTTTGTATTATTACATTTTTGAACGATATTAAAAATAATACCTATTTGCGTATTTTTTAAATATAATACATAAGTATAATATTTAAATGAGGGTCCTAAACAACATCTAAATTAAAATAATAGCACGAAAATTCAAACAACTTGGCCACCCTTATCATGTAATATCATTTAAACACGACTTATAATAACATACACAAAAAGTTATCAACTAATAACAATTTAATTCCCACTTTTTCTTATATTTCTAAAGTCTAACAGTAAAAGTATTCATCAATAAAAACTCCAATACAATCGTCCAGGTGCAAACAGGCACACGACTAGGCTATTTTTAAATTCCTCTCATTTAATTGGACTTCATGCAGCTTGTCAATACTCGTACTCGTAAGTTGGTAACGGAAAGGCTAACGGTCTCAAATTGCAGATGTTGAGTAAGGTCAAGTACGTTATAGAGTTAAGCGTTAAGTTTTTGTGTCACGCTTATAGATCATAGTTACTATAAATAGCGTGTCAAGATGTTTCGTTTTACGGAATGCTCTATTGTTAGTTAAAGTTTTTGTTGTAAGTAAAAAGTTATAATATGATTGTGAATTTTAATTGTGTTAACGGTAGCTTTTGATTTGTAATTTCATTGTTACTTGTATTGTAAATATGGAAATTATGAGTCAGATTTTTATTGTTTGCCAATTATTTATTAGGTATTTCAGTTTTACTTTGAAACTTACAGGGAACTCA
Organism: Dryas iulia moderata; assembly: GCA_019049465.1. Lineage (NCBI taxonomy): Eukaryota > Metazoa > Arthropoda > Insecta > Lepidoptera > Nymphalidae > Dryas > Dryas iulia. Next base: position 13,068,051 of record CM032428.1, read on the forward strand.
ACAGCTAAGCATCTCAGATATGGTTATATACAAAACATTGAAAGTGTAGAGCTGGATTATTTATCCATAAAATCTTAGGTTATTGCTATTACACATTTCATACGGGAAACTGGACTAATCACGATAGAGTCTCGAAATATAGGTAGGTCCAGATGATATACATAGATTTCTTACGAAATCCTGAGGTTCCTCCTCCCAACACATAGGAGAAGTCGCAAAATCACTGGCGCACGCTACTACGACACCTCGGACATCCCGCCTATTCTAGAATGCAATGCAATGCATGGATATGAATGCAATGTGATGCGCCGAAACAAAATACGATATTGCCTCAACCTCTTAAAAAAGTCAGTAAGGTTACCACATGGATGAAAAACGAAGAGATTAGTTAAATTCTTTTTGTCAATCTCTTAAATTGAATAAAAACACAATTTCATCAGAATTACTACTAAAAATAAACATTTAGGTCAATCTATACACAAGTATTTAAATTATCATCACAATATCTCAGAGCATTTCCCAAATTCTGTTCAGTATTCTTTCTTTACTTTAACTCTTGAAGTACTAAAGGCTTACGCAATGTATTGTGCTTATTGGTATGCATATAGAGTTTTGTAAAGCATTTTCCTTTGAACACGCATGTATGTATGTCCTACTTACAGGTGGTATGAATTAGTTATTGTTAACCTTCATCTTTTTTCGTTCTTACTAAGCATAACTAAAATATTTTAGTTTTGTAATATTTGAATTGCATAATATCCTAGCAATTTAAGTGTAGTGCATTTATTTAGTTTTTTTCTTTGTTATTTTTCAGCTTGACGATTTTATATACATACCAAAGGAAATCGAAATAACTTAGTATCAAGATACTATTCTTTCTTTCTCCACGTCCCGCCCCAATCCGTGACATTACCTAATAGCAAAAAAACTGAACGCCAAACTTTGTTTTGCCACCAAAGCGGAGAAACGAAATTAATTCAAATTTATTAACCACTGAGCAGGAATTGAATTCACAACCATCAATCAATTTATTTAGTGTTTATTATATATTTTTAACAACTTGGTACTAGGCTAAATAATTATAAAAACAATCTATGACCACTACAAATAGCATTTTAAAACTTTGAGTCTCGACTAAGGTATTTATGGAATCAAGAAGCTATTTTACATAAAATTTTAAATAAAACTCTCAATAACTAGGTATGTATGTATACTTCCAATCTATTCGAATACAAAGAATGATTTGCATATAAGAATGAGCGTTAATGAACGTTGTAAGCATTTTTTTTCCATATACCTATACATAGTGTCTAGACCCTATGTTCTCCCTCTGTTCTAAAAAGCACTGGTAAAGCGACTGGCTGTGGGTTCGATTCTAACTCGGGGAGCGAAAATATTTAATTTTTCCATTCCATGTTCACTTTGGTGTCAAGGGAAAGTGCGTCGGTAAGTTTTGCCACTTAACACGCAATGTCCAGGATTCAGCGGAAAGCGGAGAACAGAGTGTCTTAATACTGGGTTCCCTCTGCCTACTCTGCTGTGTGCGGGTGTATCACGCGTGAAGTTAAAAATAAATAGATTAACAGTAGTTATTCTACACGTATTTAAAACTAATCTTCATACAGTATGCAACACGAACCGTGACTAAAGCATCGATACACTTTCTGAGCACTATGACAGCTCTAACCGTTTGCCGCCATTGTGTCTAGTTCCTCTTTTAAATGTCAAAATAAGTGCTTTGCAATTAAATGAAGTCATTATATTGTTCTAGTGTGATAAATGTAATCGACATTAAAAATATATGTAGTAGTCATAGTCATAGTAGTTCAGTAGCGAATTGTACACACAATGATTGTGGGTCCAATCTATTCGTTTAATATTTAATTATTATTTTATCCTCCGATCAAATTAGAGTAAGCAGAGGCATATACATAAACAAAATAAACTGACATCTCAAAAGTCTGTTTGTGATCGGTTATAAAACACTTGCGGCATTGTGGCAATGGGGGGAGGGGGTGATGTTTAACTTTGGATTATCCACTATATTTTGCGAAAAATTTATTACAATCAGTGGAGCGGTTTAGATTTTTCATATAAATTTTCGTCCACTATTTCAACCCTATGAAGGGGTTTTTGGTGGATTTTTGAAAAAAAAAGTAGTTTATGTTTTACTACCTACTTATTTTTTACTACTTTCATTCTAAATTTCATCCAAATCGGACCAGTAGACTAGCCGTGAAAGCGTGACAGACAAACAGACAGATTTTCGCATTTATAAATATGGATAACAGAACAAAAGAACGTCAAAATATAACATAAATCTGCTTAAATGCTATTTAAATAGGATTTTTTAATAACTTACTAGTATTTTATGAGTTTTTTTTATATACATATTTACATTGTTTTATTTTTTTGTTCCCTATTGCTATTTTATTTAAGGTTAGCTTAAATTTCTGTCTGGAAGTGTATAATTTAGCTATTCTTCTATTACCATAATGCACGTATTACCAACAAATATATGCAATGAATATAACATTAAAAATTAAATAGATGCAACGCAAACAAGCTCTACGTAATTTCTACATTAGGAGAAACTTGTAGCGAGATTTGGCGGATAGAAGAAACATACCATATTCGTTTAGTTGTATTGAAGTAAAAGCTGTAAGGATGTAGGTTTCTGAAATAACCTTATACATACGCATTATGGTTATTTAACATCCATAGATTACATCGATTTCCATCATAGCCAGTGTAATATTTAAAAGAATTACATTAACAGTTAGGAAATCCTTAGAAAAAAATTAAAACTGTTTAGAAATTTACCTAACTTTTTTACCTATAGTAGTTATAGGTGAAAACAAAAGTTATATTTAATAATTAATATTTCAACCTTCTCATTGTAAAATGATATGAACAAATAAATATAAATCGACGCTGGTAAGCATATTTTTTAAATCAAACATTAAATTTTGATTATTTACACCAGAGCCAAACAAACTCTTTAAATATTTGAAAAAAAAAAATGAATTATTATTTCTTTAATGTAGGAATATCATTCATCTTCAGCATCGTTTTTAAAAAAAAATAAACATTTTAAGAAAATTAAAAATTAAGTGTTATTTCTTGACTTAAAGTATTGAAATTTTAATTGCTAGTATGGAAATTTTCGGATTACAGTAAATACGCTTTCCAGCTTCAAAATCATTAATATTATATAAATATTTCAATTTATAATACTTTCTAATGCCCTTTAACGATATCGCCTTAGGTTTTTAAGCATTCCAACTTTTTAAAGATTATGTTGCGTAACTAATCAGCTTAATGCAATAAAATTTGGCAATTTACAAGTAAATGAGATGCCGTCGTGGCGCAGTGTGACAGACTGTCACTGTAAGCACGGTGGTTGTGGGTTCGATTCCTACACGGGGCAATGATTATAATTAAATTATTTTCATTTCTTCACTCTAGTACAGAGCTTCTTAAACTTTTGTCATTCACGACCTCATTTATGATTGCGAGTTTCTTGACGACCATACAAATATAAAAGAAAAATAAAAAATGGCATATATAATTATTTGACATTAAAATCTAAAATCTCTCGACCCCAGATTTTTTTAAAATCAAACTTACCCCATTTTGGGGTCGCGACCCTTAGTTTAAGAAGCCCTGCTCTAGTACATAAAAGTCTCACCAGTTTCAAGTTTCCAGGAGTTCTGCAATTCCACACGTAATGTCTCCATTTCGAGCGGAAATTGGAGGATGGAAAAGCATGAAAATGTCATGTTATGTAACTAACCAGCTCAATATAAAATGTGTATACAAAAAATAAAATACTGCTAAAAGTAAATGATTACAGCTATCATAGCTTACACGTATTCAGATGATGTCATCTTAAATGTATGAGAAAGTTTAAATTTAACTTAATTTAAATACCCACAGACAACAAAGGACCATAGAATAAAAATATTGGCTGACTGATGTAATATGTTTGCATAAAGGTAATATAATCGTAAATTAGTGGATGAATAACTGTATGTTAAAAGAGTTATTTATTTAATTTATTTTTATAGCTACATGCTGTATTCCACACTCAGCAAAATATGCAGAGGGAATCTAGTGTGTAGACACTCCGTTTCCCATATTCCGTCGAATTTTGGAGGAATTGCGTGTTAAGTGGCGGAATTTAACCAGCAAATAGAAATATTTCCACTCCTCCAGTAGAAATCGAACCCACAAGCAGTTGCGTTTAAAGCGCTTTAGTCACACTTTTTACAGAGTATAGGGGTACAAGTTTTCTCTTCAATCTCATCATCATCATTTTATTTATGATATTTAAATTTGCCGAAAGACGTGAATTAAACTTTAACATATAATAGACTAGCTGTGATTACCTGCGGCTTTGCTCTCGCAATCAATGAAACTGAATGATAAATATTAAAAATATCGATATTTCCGTTACTTTTAAAATTAACCCCCCGTAAATTATTAAAATTAGACCCTTATTCATTTTTAATAGGTAGCCCATAATTTCCAACTTTCTCAGAGCAAAGATGGAGAATTTTCTGTTTTAACATTTGTTATCATTTCTATTACAAAACATATACATTAGGTATATACATAGTCGATGTCAAGAGTTCAAGACCCTGTATAAGCATGAATGGTAATATGTCAATTAACTATTCCTAACGCGCCATGTGAATGTGCTGCGTGAGGAAATTTACTTTTTGGTATTTCTTCTGTTTGTTTTATAAAAATATGTAATTGCTTAGGTATAAGGAAATATTTAAAAAGTCTTGAAGGCAAGTTGAGAAACACATTATGAAGTAATATTAGACACATCACATAATTCATCAACAATATTGTGGGAACACATTGAGAAATCTAAGGACTAGGTATTTTTTTTAAATAAACAAATGGAATAATACCCTAAGCCTACTTACTAGTGTTTATTATTTTATATTAAAAATGTTTTTTTCAGCTTCGCAGGGCCTTTTTATGCATAGGAACCCTCCTATAAGCATAAAGAGCCTAGCAAAAATACATTTCGTTTTCCACTGTTCTGCCCGAATACAAGATATTGCATGTTGAGTGGCGGAACTCAACGCTACGCATTATCTTATAATCATATCCAGACCTGGAATATAGAAATGAAAATAATTTATGAAGAAATGAAAATAATTTAAATATTCCTATTAAATATAATGATATATATACATATTTTTTTTAATTTTTCGAAGTGGGCATCGACCCACTGTCATTGTGTACACAGACTTGCTTGTAGTGACGCTTGCATAAGCAATTGCCAATTAATAAATGACTTATACACTCATTATACTAAACTGAACCTACTATAACTGAATATATGTAAACAACCAACCACAGAGCCAAAAGGTACAAAAATTAATTAAAAAATAGTCCATTATTGGCGTGAATTCAGCGGCTAGTAATTAAATCAGTGAAACAATAGGTTGACGGCCGTGCGACCGGCGTTACTTCGCACGCTCGTGATTGTGTCGCGAAAGAATTAGAGAACAGTAGTCGTTTAAACTTGAATTTGATTTTCAGTTCTAAATAACTACCTGCCGTCCGTTATAAAGATTTAAATTGGAAATTGCGATATACGATATATTATGGAATTATTTTTATGTTGGCAAGTTTATTTTTCGTGGGTTCAATACACACTTTGGTTTCACAGTTAAAGGTTTTCTATAAATTTTCTGTTACCTTTTATGATTCCGCACAGTGCGTACTAGCTACTGCCCGAAGCTTTGCTGATAAGAATTCTTTCACCATTGCTGATGTTGTTTTCATTTAGCATTTGATTGTCATTGAGAATAGGTCTCAAAATTTTACCAACTATTCTATGTGGAGGTACTTCTAGTTTGTTATTTTATAAATAAATTGTCATTCGAAAATCCATTTTTATCATATTGAACTACATTGTTAAGATTTCTTTGAATATACTAAAATTTTTCCACAATATCTATAAGTATAACTAGAAAAATGAGGCTTGGACTCAAAAATATTCCAGGTTCTTGATTACATATTTTAGCCACTTTTATTTAACTTGGAATATGTACCTAAAAATGTGTGTATACATTAATATTAACTAAAAATTTAAATCTTATAAAATTAAGTTAAAGAAAATGTTTTATCCCATTGCTAAATACAAATTTCTCGTTTTCTATATATAATAATCTATTGAATTTCAAAAATTATATAATCTTACATATATACAGAAAGCAATATGTTAAAGCGTAGTCATTTAATAGTAAAACTTGGAAAACCCATAAAGCTTTGAATTAATGTGATTAAAACTCAAATGTGGGCGTTAAGAGTGATTCACAATAAGTTATGTAATTCGTAAGCTAGGTCCGTGGGAAGGGCAAATAGAGAAGTTTTAAAGAAACTTTGCTGTCAAAATAATCATTGTTCTAAAAAGTCAAAAAATACAATGAAATAAAACAAGGAAAAAATAAAAAAGGAAAAAATAAAGTTTCACAATATAAAAAAAAATAAAAATATTATCTTTTTCGACGCAAAAATGGATATTATTTCTATATTAGAATAGTATAACTTAAATATGGCGTCTTTAAGCTCTCTTAGTCTAGTCTAGTGTCAAGACCCTCTATTTAAGACTTTCTGCCTAAAATCGAGACAACGCGAGTTAAATAGTAGAACTAAAGGACGATACGCTTTGCCTTCTTACTTAGAGCCTTCGAGAAAATAATTTAAACACAATTATTCCTTCGAGTGAGGATCTAATCAATCTTGTTAACAGTCAGATGCTGCCCCACTGCATCACGATAGCCTCTAAAAACAATAATTGTTAATAATTATATTGAAATTGAGCTTAAAAAATACTTAATTTTATAATTTTAATTGAAATCATAATCACGTATAATCAAAAAAATTATTCCACTGCCTAAATAACAACAGAGATTATCGTAGAAAGTGCGTGCACATTCAAGGTGACGCACAGTAGTTCCACACTGGTCACGTATACGAAACTACGATCCGCATTATCGAGTGTTTCGTGATAATAATCATTATAATGCATACATACATACATATATACATACATTCTTACGTGTCGAGAATTCTGTTGCGCCCAAACTTACTAGAAAGACTGTTAGACATTGACGTTTTATCGTTTCTGGGAATGTTACGATAGGAGTTGGTAACCTATAGTTTACTAGGATTATGACATTTTGTTTGATAGAAATTTTGTATAATTTTAAATTAATTGCAGGCCCGTAAAGTAACTTGAGCAATATTTATGTCACTTATGTCAAAATAGTAACGTACATAATAATATATACATGTCTAAAACGTGGTAGTATGGGTAGAGTTTATTTTAATAATTTCATGTTTTTATTATTAACTATAATATAAAAAATATTGATTTTCAACATTCCTTATCCATTTGGATTGTACTTTGATAAATTATATAATGCTTCGTGAATACAGATTATCGCAAAGCTTTTATGGTAAAGATTGGTATTTTTAGTAAAGATACAAAGTTTTTACCTTTATGTGTGCAAACCTTCGCCTGGTGGTAATATAAGTAATGGTAAACCTGTGGTAGTGGTAGAGCTGATAAATAAACTAACACAAGATCTTCAAAGATATAAATAAGTGAATTAAAATATAAATTAAAATCTCTATAAACGCAGTTATTATTCAATTTATTTATTCATAATTTATAAACCATCGTAACGCAGTGGGGCAGCGTCAGACTGGGATGGAATTAAATGGACATAATTTCATAACTTTTATTTCTCCGTTGATATGAGTAAAACAAAGCAAGGGCTTGAGATTCGCCACCTAATACGCAAAGGGCAAAATTCGGCATAATTTGAATAACAGAGAGTTATCATCCATATCATCCATATCATCCATACCTCGTGGTAGTCCAAAAAAAGCGAAAAAAGGAAAAAAATTAAAAAAATTTACTAGATACACACACCCATAGACATAAGGATATTTTAATTTAATTAGTATTATTATCGTTTACAAAGACAATTTATATGGATACCTTATCTAAGCATAGACTACGTAGAAAGAATCATAAATCATCTAATCACTCACTTTAACTCTTAAGTATCTTTTTAGTTCCTGTTACAGACAAGAACTCAACACATAGTATTATAACTAAGGTCATGTCAACACATATCTGGTTAATAAATACAAATTTCACACGTATCAAATTTTTGCTTAATTCCTCCAAGCATTAGACTCTAATGTAATAAAAAGTTACAAAATTCATTTATATAATATTTAAGCGTGTAACGGCTGGGTTGTTCGGACAATAGGTGGCAATTATTTGTATTGGATATAGACGTATCGTTGCGTAAGAGTGGAGTGACTGGCCTGTTAGAATCGAATGTTGATTTGTTTAAACATTTTAAACCTAAGCATATGAATGGAAGACAACAAGTAAAAATAATAATTAGTCATCATAGTATATCTTAATGTAGAAGAACTTGAAAAAAAGAACGATTTTGCCTTTTATTTCATGATTTTCTGATTTTTGGTATATGTTTTGTCATGTAGTGATTTGTTCTAGGCAGATTAATAACAGAGTGTAAGTACATTTAAAAAATATTTTTGGATGTACTTACACTCTTCTTCTTAGGACATTGAAATAGACATTTAAAAAACGTATAAAAATTTTAACGCAGCGGCAAAAAGCGCTCTGAAAATATTATTCTACGATATAAACTTATAAAAGTTTTACATATAGGTATTTGAACCTAGTTCTTTTGATTCCGTCCAAACCGCATTTAACTACAGAATACTTTTTGCCATCATATTTTGTTTAAAACGTTATTTATAAAGAAATTCATTACTTAATACATATGTATATCTTTGAATGGAAAGTTAATGGCCATCTTTTTTATATGAATGAGCATATGTTACGATATCTCATGTCACGCGAATTGCATATGAGATTGTTAACATCATCTTCTTAGATTCAAGATTTTTTACGACTATTTACTAAATGAACATGTTTCTTTATGTACTTGCCCTGTAGTTGTTTAATTAGAAATTAAAATTAATTTATCTTAATTTATTGGTTAGAAGAATCATAATTGACGTTGATTCGACTAGTAGCTACATTTTTTTTCATATCTCGCTAAAATCAATATAAATCTATTTCATCTTAAGTTTCATGCAAGTTTTACGTAGTACATACTTCTTTTTGTAAGAAACTTTCAACAGCTTCACCTGTATCTATCAATTAATAAATATAAAAAAATGCAAAGCGATCTTAATCACTTTGTCATGTCTAATTTACTTGAAAATTGGCATATATGCATGTCCGGATACGAGGACAGTATTTCCTTAGCACTAATCTGGTGCTAGAAAATTATTTTTAGGAATGTTTATTTTTCCCCAATAAAGGGCATTCACAGCAAAATTGCATAGACCAGTGTAATCGATAGCAAGCCAGAGCACCGAAGCGCACTGAATCCGATATCCCTGTGAGTAAAGTTGCGAACATATTCATTTTTACTCTAAATTCGACTTTATTTCTAATGTGTATAGATATTTATTTGCATTTCTATATGCTTTGCTGAAGGAAGTCAAGTTACAAGCGTTGCTATAATACGCCTGGGTGTTATGAAATATCATGTCTGCCTGGGAAAAGCCTTATAAGTATGTGCTTTTAAGTATTTACTTTTTAACTGTAATTGTATAATATAGTATCATTTTTTGCTACTTCATGTTTTTTCCATGTAGCAGAGTAGTCAGAGAGAGCTTACTGTTAAAACACTACTTTTTTCTCTTGTCGCCAAAAATCGAGACATTGTGTTTTGAGTGATGGAACACAACGTCGCGCTTTTTCTTCACCAAAGCAGACGAATGAAAATAATTTAAACATAAACCAATTCCTAAGTAGAATTTGAACCAGCACTAATCGTGGGTTCAATCAGACTTTGTGCCACTGCACCTTAATGGTCTCTCTAAATCTTTAATGGTTCAATAATATTTCTCTCTTGTTTATTTTACTATTAAATTTTAATACTTGGAAATAAAAATATATTTAAATATATATATACAGAAAAAAAAGCTCAATTAAGCTTAAAAAAACTCAAAGTAACCTATCATGTCCGACATAACACAACATAAACAAATAAATACAAATTATTATACAACTGGATCCATAAATAACTTTCGTTGCAATAATTACAATAAGACGCCTTCAGAATCGAATCAGGGTTTAATGTGATCTCAGCCGCGGGCAGAACTAGCGAGATAAAAATCTGTAACACAATAATTGCCATACAATCAAATGCTGGTACGGTTAGCAGAAAAGTAGACCTATCATATTTAAATTATTTTTAAATGTTGGTTTAAATCTTACAGCTCCGTGGTGTTTTTACAAAGCTGAAATTCTAGTGTCAACATACTCTATCTTAAACTTTCAGATAGAGGTAAGACATTCATCTGGAGTGGTTGAATGCAACGCTGTCTTTTGTCTTCTTACCAAAGCAAAGCAAATTAAAATAATTACATTACGATTACTTTGCCGAGTGCAAATCGAATCTACAACCAATCGTGATAACAATCAAACGCTATTTCACTGAGCTATGGTACCTTCAATTAATCTAAATGGATTATAAAATGTAAAATATCATATTTTTTCTCCCTCTGAAGTTTCGATATTCTGTCATAGTCCCTGTACTCCTCAAACCATTTAAACCAAATTAAATAGAAATTTTGGCTACGTACCATCTGTCCAACACAACAATAAAACATCTTTACTGGGTCATTAAACTTATAATATAGTACTCATACATATGTTAATATTCGTTATAGTTGAAAAACTATTTTAGCTGTTATTCTCAAATAATTTTTGTGTTTATTTCTGAAATAATAAAATTTATTTACTATACAGTAAATACTACATCTTATAAAAATATTTTAAGCAATTAGAAAAAACAAAACGAATATAACTGACTTTCTGTTTTGGTATCAGTACAGCAATAATACTATCATCTACAATCTACATGCGTCGCCTACAGCTAAATCGACACTAGGAGAATGGCCCACACAAATCATGTTATATTGATTTGTTATAAAATAAATAATATTACAAATATTTTCTCTTTTAATAAAGTAAAATAAACGAGATTTCAATAAATGGTAATTATTTAAAAAATAAAACAAGTGAATATTCATTAATGTGGTTTATCGTGACAGTCTAATCTCTTGTCTGTTCTGATATTTTGGTACCTTAAAAATCTCTACCTCAAAAAAGCAATATACTCGTAGTATCGTACTAATTAACAACTATGTAAAGAAGAAAAATAAAAAATATCTGAAGTAAAGTTTTAAAAGTAATCTCTTACTGGTCATAAGTGTGTTTCCTTGTGGTTTAACTCTTCCTGGGCTATTTGTAGTACATCTCTGAAATTTGGCAGGGATATTTTTTGGTGACAATTGTGATTGTAGTTTTTGAATAAATGGTAATTAAATGGTCAAAAAGTGCCCATAGGGTTAGACTGTGGAACGTTAATTTAAAGTTAAGTGTTTGCTTCACAAACTTTTTTAACATGTAATAACATTAAATATGTACTTCGCTCAGCTCTTCCCGCCATGCAGAACAAGGAGGTGGTTCCTAGTTATTTATACATATTCATCACATACTGAGATAAATACTACAATAACAATTAATATAATTCATTATACATTATAATTAGAACTATCATGATATTCAGTCAGACAAGTCTCAACTACGCAATCATGATTTCTAGGAAGTTTTGCATAATCAAATACAAATAATTACAAATAAAGTTTTGTCTAGTAGTCTAGTTATGTACCTTATTTCCCACGAACCAAAAAGAAGCCAAAAACTTTGGCGCAATGTATGTAACATAACATTTACTAAATGAACGAACAACGTCAAAACTATTATATATATTTCTCAATCAAAAAAAAATCACACAACTAGATCGTCATTACACAAATTACAACAAAACGCTTTGTAAATCAATATAATTCAATTTAGGGGCCAATTGTGGCGCAGTGGCACAAGCGTGTGACTGTTAACGACTGGTTGTGGGTCCGATTCCCACTCGAGGAGTGGAAATATTTAATATTTTCATTTTCTTCGCTCTGGTGTCGAGGCAAAGCGCGGCGTTAAGTTCCGCCACCAAACACGCAATACCCCCGAATTCAGCGGAAAGTGGGGAACGGAGTGTCTTAACACTAGGTTCCCTCTTTATACCCTGCTGTGTGCGGGATACAGCGTGAAGCTAAAAAAAAAACAATTTAGTCTATTAGCCTAGTTATGTACCTTATTTCCCACGAACCAAAAAGAAGCCGAAAACTTTGGCGCAATGTATGTAATGAATGTAACATAACATATACTAAAAAAAACGAATAACGTCAAAACTATTATATGTATTTCTCAATAAAAAAAATATCACACAACTATCAATATAATAATTCAATACAACTTGTTTTCCGATCTTTGGGAACGATATTATGCAAGATGTAAAATGTATTAGACAATCGTTCCGTTCCGTTTTCTCACAAGAACATGGCTTCTTCCGCGTTGGCCAACTATTTTTTTGTAGAATATTTTAAACTACATCAATTGTAGTCAATCACTTGCGTGGTAATATATGAAATTATTGTTTTATGGCTATCTATTGTTGTGTGAATAAAATAGAAAGGCGGTAATTGAAGATGTTTTTTTTTAATAATCAACGTAGGTATTATAAGGTCTTGCCATAAATTATGTGAGTTTTAAAAAAAAATACTTTCCCATACTAATCCCCTGGACTATGTAGTAATAGTTATTTCTTTGACTGTAAAAGAGCCTTTTTTAAAAAAAGTAGACATTTAATTCCTTTTTATATAAATTCAAAATAGCTTTTCTTTTAACTTTCAGCTTTATCCCACAAATCAGGGTACGCAGAGAGAACGTAGTGTCAAGACACTCCGTTTTACGCTTTCTCCCTGTATTAAGGATATTACCTGTAAAGCGAATTCATTGCCATGCTTAGTTTTACCAGAGCGGAGAAATGAAAATAAATTAAATGTTTGCATCAATAAGACCGCCTTTGAACACATTTTATTTATACATGTATTCTTTTCTTGTTCTACTTATATAATATTTGTTGTGCCTAAAAAGCATTATTGTATTCTATCGCAGAATCGAACCCAAAACCATCACGTTTACAGTACACTGTCCCTTTACGCCCAAATTATCACAAGAAAACTTATACTTATTTAAATAACAAATACTGAATAGAATTTCCTCTACACTGTCTAAATATTTTACCATCCATCAAATATTACTATATATTATAATATAAACAATATGTAAGTATGTTTGTACATAATTTCACCTCACTTCCGGCACGCGCTTTCGTACATTATTATTCATGGTATAACATTGGCTGGGTTCGACTTTCTTAGAACTATAGGCCTCTGGGGTTTGTGATATGGCATACCAATCTGTGTTTGGAGTTAATAGAAGTAACAAGTAATGTTTTTATTGTTATTGTCATGATTGCTTTTACTTATTAGGAAAAAAATGTTTTTACTTTTAAACATTTTTAAAGTGTTATTCCACATTAGAAAAATTGAAAAAGATATTTAGAAAAACGTTTAATATTTTTTTTTGGTAACAACAAAAATAAGTTGTAATAAAGCGTATAAGAATTTAGACGCAGCTGGTAGTAGAACGCATGGCTCAGTGGTGAGAGCGCCTGGCGGGTAATCAGGCGGCGCAGATTCAAATCCCGCTGCGTTCAAATTTCTATACGTTTTTATTAAATGTCTTTTTCAAAAATGTTTTTGTTTAAATTTCTAGTATATTTTAAAAGAGAAGAATATAGTAGGTACTATATTCATGTCAGGCTCAGTGTTTTCTTTATAATACACATAAATGCAAAGAAGTATAAATTAAATCGAGTTAGTAAATATATGACTTCATGGTACATGACCTAACCTGCTTTTCAGTATAAATCATGAAGGTAAATAAGAAATAGAAGAAGTTAGTATTTAGAACGTGTCAAAGAAACAAACACTCTGTGTGTTTTATATTACATTGTAGTCTATCGTTATTAAAAATATGGAAAAAGGTAAGATATATCTCTGAATAAGCAGCTCTATTATTTTTCTAGATTATCAGCGGAGAGAGACTGGTGTCAATGCACTCCACTCTGGACTTCCCCCCCGAATCTGAATCATTGCCTACTAAAAACGCAGAGCAGAACTCAACACATGATTTGTCTTTACACCATAGTATAAAAATGAAAATAAATTAAATATAATCATTTCCCGAATGAAATCGAACCTTCAACCATTGCGTATACACTATTGAAAGAGATGCGTTCAAAATAATTAAAACTTTAATAAAAAATCTACTATTTTTTTCTAAATACTCCAAAGTATATATATTTCGAAGCACCTAATTAAGACTAATGAGGGTTTGCTAATTCACAATAACGGAACGGCCGCCGATAACTCACGCTGGAACGAAACTATTAACGAGATTAACATATAACTGGCACGACCTGTTTTAATTTCAATACTAAACCGTGTAGACGACAAGTAATGCACGTTTATACTAATCTTTACTGTTCGATTTTGCATTTTAGAGCAAATGCGACATAAATTTTGTATATTTCTTAATAATATTTAAATGATATGTCGAGATTTATAAAGAGAGATAGAAACCATCATGGCGCAATGTAGCGTCTGACTGTAAACGCAGGTGTTCGTGGGTTCGATCTTCACTCGAAAGAATGACTATGTTTGAATTACTTTAATTTCTCCGCTCTGGAGATAACGAGCGGTGTTGAATACCGCCACTTAACGTTGTGTAGGATCCAGGTAGAAAGTGCTGTGTCTAGACACTATACAATAACTACAATTAAAATTACAATAATAAAAGTTACATTAGAACATTTTACCTATATTTAATATTATTATAATAATAGAAATATTAGAAATTGATAATAATATTAAGATTTATTTCAGTAGTCGTTTTACTTCGAAGCCGTTAAGTGTCTTACTGCGAAACTCTCCTAATGTAATCTAACAGAAGAATCTTTAGAACCAGTAATATAGTAGATTGGTATAGTAGAAATACTGATACTATTGAAATTAATTGACTTATAAAGTGCTTGTGAATGGCTTATCAATCTATATAAAACTCTGCTTTGTCCTAAGTGGCTGTTAACTTTTAGAATATTTACCGAAATTCCTACGTGAATCAAAAAAATAGTTTTTAAATCATAGTACATGCACATAAACACAGTACATGCACTGCCGCCTACAAATGGTTATGTATAAGAATAGAACGATTTCAATAATATTTATATAATATTTCATCGTTCAAAAACTTTATCATTAAAAGAACATAATCAATTTCATTATTATTATTATAAATATTAAACATTTTAAAGTCGTACACCTAGGAACTAGAAATTCAGTTATTTAATAAATAAATGACTTATTGGTCATAACGCTTCCACAATTTCTAAAAGACGCGAGTTCATATCAAGCTAAATTCATAATTTTACATTTAAAAAAAATATTTTATATGCAGTAGGTAAGTCAAACATGTCCCTCACTTCTACCTTACTACCGTGACACAAAACATCAACGATTCTTACACAATGCGTAAAGAAAAATGTTTTTGCAAATACGTTTTACGGCAATTATCATTTTAACCCGCGACGGAACGGCGACTGTATATGTGTTTGGGGTGAGAGGTTGTTTGTTTGTTTGTTTGTTTGTTTGTTTGTGTGTTTGTGCAAATTACTATGTCAATTATTTCCAAAACTATAAGTCCGATTTTAATACGGTTTTCTATGATAGGTTCAGGTTCAATTGGCGTATGTTCTTAGATATATTTTATCGTCCCAACTCACCAGGGGGCGCTGCAGTAAGCATTTCACGTGAAAACGAATGTTTTCAATTATCTCAAAAAATAGTAGTCTGATTTCGATATGATTTTCAGTAATAGATTCAGGTTTAATTGGCGGATGTTCTTAGATATGTTTTATCGTGTCAAACCACCAGGTGGCGCTACAGTAAGCATTTGTTTGTACTTTTTTTGTATTTATTTGTCTAAAACCGAAACCACTGTTCCGATTGAAAAGATTTTTAAGGAAAATATTCAGGTTTGCTTGGCGCATATTTTAAGATTTTTTTTTTTTTGATACGGGGAAAGCTCACCAGGGGGCGCTGCAGTAAGCATTTGTTTATGCAAATCAAAAACTACTAGTCCAATTTAGATGAAACTTTCAATGATAGGTTCAGTCTTAATTGGTGCGTCTTTTCATATAAATGTTATGGTGACCACTCATCAGGGGGCGCTGTAGTAAGCATTTGTTTGAATAAAATTATGTAAAACCAAAATTTTTCTTGTATTTACTTGTGTAAAACCGAAATTACTTATCCGATTGGCTAGAGTTTTCAGAACTAGATTCAGCTTTGCTTGATGCATATTTTAAGATTTTAGTTTTTTGTTACGATGGAAATTCACCAGAGGGCGCTGCAGTGAACATTTGTTTATGCAGAGCAAAAACTACTAGTTCAATTTAGATGAAACTTTCAACGATAGGTTCAGGTTCAAATGGTGTATCTTTTTATATATGTGTTACGGTAACCACTCACCAGGGGGCGCTGCAGTAAGTACATTTGTTTGTGCAAAACTAAAACTACGAGTCCGATTTAAATGCAGTTTTCAATGATAGATTCAAGTTTACTTAGTGCATATTTTCATATATGTGTCATGTATGTTTACTTAGTGCATATTTTCATGTATGTGTCAACTCTCTAGGGGGCGCTGCAGTAAGTAGCTGCTTCTATTTTTTGTATAAAGCTAAAACGACTAGTACGATTGGAAAGAGTTTTCAGTATTAGATTCCGCTTAGCTTAGAGCATGTTTTTAAATTTATATTACGGTGACAAATCACCAGGGGGCGCTGCAGTAAAATAAGGTAAGTGCAAAGGTAAAATGACGAATTCGATTTGGATGCAGTTTCAATGATAAGTTCAAGTTTAATTACTGCATGTTCTTGGATATGTTTTATCGTGTTAACTCGCCAGGGGGCGCTGCAGTAAACATTTGTTTGTAATATTTAATGCAAAGCTACAACTACTAGTCCGATTGCGCAGAGTTTTTAGTATTAAAGTTACCTTTACTTGGTGTAAGTTTTTAGGTATTTTTTTACGTTATGAACACGCCAGGGGGTGCTGCATTAAACATTTAATTATGCAAAACTAAAACTACAAGTCCAATTTGGATGCAGTTATCAAAGATAGGATCAGGCTTAATTAGTGTGTGTTCTCGTATATGTGTCATGGTGACACCTCACCAGGGGGCGCTGCAGTAAGCATTTACTTTTATTTTTTGTGTGAAACCTATTTAGATGCAGTTTTCTGTGATAGGTTCTGGTTTAATTGCTGCGTGTTTTTATATGCCATATCACGAACTACCACGGGCCGCTCCAGTATAAATTAGTTTGTTCAAAATCAAAACTACTATTGGGTTTTGTGATTTTCACTGATTTGGTTAGACTTAAGTTTCGTGGAAATGTTACGGTGACAATCTGCCAGGCGCTGCAATAAGCATTTGATAACCAGAAAGCATTGGGTTTATAATTTCTTTTGGATTTGCATGAAGATTAATATAAAGTATTTCGATATTATGTAATAATATATAATGTGTATCTATTCACTTTAAAAAGTTTAAAATAAAAAGCAAAATTAAAAATTTTGAAAAAACCCACGACGGTTTAATTGTAATTGAAAAAGGATAAAATAACTGTAAATCCCCCGCCTAAATGAATATATGTAACGAGATGATGGGGACGACTTCGTCGGGGGCTGCCAGTTGCAATCCCTATTTTAAATATAGTAGCTAACAGTATAGATTTTGTTTTAAAGTTTTTAAAATACCAGTTATCAAAACTATAAATTCATATTAATATTTTAATTTTTTGGGAACCTGTTTTAACAGCAAGAAAACCTATGAGAAGATTTGTGAAAACTTAAAGTAATGACAGCCCCCGACGGAGTCGTCCCCATCATCTCGTTACATATATTCTTTTAGGCGGGGGATTTACAGTTATTTTATCCTTTTTCAATTACAATTAAACCGTCGTGGGTTTTTTCAAAATTTTTAATTTTGCTTTTTATAACTAAGTGGGTTATCTCAAATTATGAATGGCAGTGTATTTCTTATCTCGGTTTCTATGCCTACATGACAGGTCGACTGCAGTGTAGTACAAAGAACGATTGGTCCGCTACCAAGGGCGAACCGGTTATGTTGTGCTTATGATTAATTGACCATCAAAGTTTAATGTTAACAAATGTGTGTGAAGTAATGATATATAAAATTATTTATTATAGTTAGGAATATTGCAAAATGAATCTTGGTCTGTTTAAACATAACGTAGCGTTGAATTTGACCATTCAACACGCACTCTTAGTCGAGAAAACGGAAACCAAAGAACCAAGCAACTTACACTTAAAGCTGCCTTTGCCTATCACATGCTGCATATCTTTACATAGTATAAAGCAAAGTCGCTTTTCTCGTGTCTGTTTGTATGTATATATGCTTAGATCTTCAAAACAACGCAACGGATTTTGATGCGGTTTCGTTTACTAGATAGAATGATTCAAAAGAAAGATTTATATGTATAATACATGCATAATTTAATATAGAAACAATAAGATAAATACAGTAACGTGATATAAACATAACATTAATATCGTAAAATTTCATATTTTTTGTGAAAAAGCACTTCTTTTCTAATGAAATAAAGCCATTTTTTCATTATTTTCGCAAAATATTATACATATACGTATAATAACGTATAGTCTGACGAAATATACCAAATAATGAGAAAGGACTTTGAACACAACAATAAACTGTTAGTCACTTGACCCTCATGTTAGAAATTCCCAAAGACTTTTAAACATGTACTAAGCATAACAGTTGGATCTAGCACCAACGCTCTTACTCAGTAAGGCAATCATTTGAAAGTCAATATACGCATAATTAATGAACATTTGCATTGCAAGTTAATACTGTATGGAGCATTCCTATTGATCGCGTGAGAAAGGCTTTAGAAGACATTGAACTATTTAACTTTCATGATTCAACATCACAATGGTAATTAAATTAATAATTAAAAGATTTTGTATAGAAATTAGTAGAATAGTAGTAGTAGTAGAAGTGATTCTTGCAAAAACCATAATGATGTAAGAATATAACACTTACTCATACTATAAACACCATTGTTTGTAATGTACCTGTAACAGAAGCATAATCTTTAATTAATTTTATTGATAACAGTGTTTCATAAATTGTAAACAGATTTCAGTAATAATTTAAAACACTTTTTTATCTTCACATACTTCCCCGTAGTCTGACAGATCCTAGTGTCAAGACTAGGCACTGGACCTATTGATAAAGTACCTATAGTTACTTTAAACTGGTAAAACATAACAGCTTGTATTAATATAATCACATCTATACACACATCTATATTATAAATATACATTTTCTGAAACCACTAATATCTCTTTCTAGTTACATAACTGACATAAATTGATATTAGATTATGTTTTTTTAATGAAGATTTTTTTTAAATGAAGCAAAACAATTCTGAAGGAGAAATAGGGAGAAAGAGAGATTCAAGACATACTCATACGAATTTTTATACTGAGATAATAACATAAACTAAGTTTTTGAGTTTTGAAATTTGAGCTTCACTTACACAAGAAGTTGCATTAAGATTGCGCACTAGCGAGTTTTAGTATCCGAAATTTAACAGTATAACTGCTAATTAATATTCAATACACGTACAATCTATAAATTATAGTCAAATGAATTTCTTAAAGTATGTTTCGACATGCACTAAACTCTAGGCAGCGATTGCATACGTGATCGAATTGGGCAAGAAGTCAAAACCTAGGTAACCTGTGTCAATTTACAATTTACATATGTATGCTAATGTGAAATGATAGTGTAAATATATTAAAATTATGTTAACTTTTTTTATTGACGTATTTGGTGCCTTATTTTTTTTTCAATAAATATTTAAAATATATAATCCAAGGGTTCATTTCATACATTACAATCTATGTCAGGAATAAAAAAAAAATCTACTCATTAAGATATAATAAGTTTAATAGGACTTTATGTTAACTTATTAACCGCGTTTACTTTTTTGCGTATAAATTTTAGAAAACCCGACGTTTCGAACACTAAGCAATCTTCGAAATCGACTGATATGCAATCTTTTGAAAATTAAGTTCGAAATTACTATATATAATAAAAGAGTAGAAAAGTCAATTCTGTACATGAAAAATTTCAGAAAAATTTTAATTGGGTGCGTTAATATATCGATAACAGAGGCCAAAAATCCACTCAGTAGAATTTTTGTCTGTCTGTCTGTCTGTCTGTCTGTCTGTCTGTCTGT
Organism: Dryas iulia moderata; assembly: GCA_019049465.1. Classification (NCBI taxonomy): domain Eukaryota; kingdom Metazoa; phylum Arthropoda; class Insecta; order Lepidoptera; family Nymphalidae; genus Dryas; species Dryas iulia. The sequence goes on from CM032428.1 coordinate 13,088,519, forward strand.
CTGTTAATTTGTTCGTCAATCACGCAAAAACTACTGGATAGAAATGGATGAATTTTAGTATGGTGATAGCTTATAGTCCAAAGGTACATATAGGATAGTTTTTATCCCGGATTTCCATGTAGTTTTTTTGGAAAAAATAAAAAACCGATATAAGTAAATTATTTGTATACTGATATCTACCAGGTAGAATTAAATGTTTTTTTGTATGGAGTTAGCTAAGAGGTTAGAGCAACATATGGGATAGTTTTCATCCCGGTATTCTATATAACTCCCGCAGAAAAATAAAATTAAAAAAAAAACATTCAAATTATGTCGATAGTTCACGAGTGAAGCTAAATTTGTTTTAATATCACTAATTAAAATAATTATAAAATAAAATAAGCATAACATTTATTAAATATACATTTGACCGGTCTATAAAACTTTATATAATCTATATATTTATATAATCTATATGACAACAGATGTCACTACGTTTTCTGCAACGGGTAGCGCCATTTGTTATTATATAGTTGACATTGTATTAGACATATCCGCACTCATTAAAATTATTATTATAAAAATGCAAAAATCTGTATCTCTTCTATTTGTTGTTTTGACGGGAATTCGTAAAGAAGATTGTTGAAGATGCAGGGTCATATAGGCTACTTTATAAAAAATCAAACCCTAGGAGGTTGAAACAGTGGATGAAACTTATGTATGTTTAGTATATAGTGAGAATGAAAGATCTAAACTCCTTGACTGAAATGAATAAATTTTCTCAGGAAAATACTTAATGAGGCAAGGTCAAACATAGGCTATCTCTCTTTTTTTAAAAATTACCCTGGTATTCAAAACAGTTCCCACAGAAAAGTAATAAACTGGCAAAGTCAAATTGCATTGATTATTTGCAAGTAAAGCTATTTTTTAATATCAATAAGTAACACAATTGTAAAATAAAAAGCATAAAGTTTATTTAAGATATTATGACCGGTTTATAATACTATATACCAGATGGTATATACATATGTACGAAATCTACTATCATATGATAGCAGATTTCGTACGTTTTCTTACTAGAACAGTTATCGCTACATGTTATCAAATAATATAGACATTGCACTAAATGTATCGATGATTTTCTCATGAACATAATTAGTGACGAAAGTCAAATATAGACTACCCTCCTTTTACAAAAAAAAAAACCAATCCCAAAGAGGCAATAGAGGATGAAAGTGGTGGTTCACGTGGCGAAGCCGCGAGCGGGTCGCTAGTATATACATATATTTCACCTAAACTTCTAGTGGGGAACGGAGTGTCTTAACACTAGGTTCCCTCTGCCTACCCTGCTGTGTGCGGGATATAGCGTAAAGCTATTTTTTTTTTTCTAAGCTTCTATTAAAACGTTTTAAAAACGTGTCATAATATCTTAGTGTATTTTAAGGTGATTTATTTGGCTGTTTCATTGACCAAAATAATAACACATAGCTCTCATCGCTTAGCATTAACTCATAGCTTAGCAGAATCTATGGTTAAGACACCTCACTCACCTCACCTTATTCAATGTACTAGAAACGAAAATACTATAAAAATCATAATAAATGATTAACAAATAACCAAACGAAACTTAACTTAAATTATGCAATAATATAATTGAACATAACTACGTAAGCGCCTCTACGTGACACACCAATTATTATAATTGAATTTTTATTTACATTAAAAATGTTCGTGTTACCTACAAGATGTTCTTTTATTGCAACATGAGTTGTATAAGCGTGAAGCAAAGTTCTATAATGGCTTCTTCAGTGAGTGCAGTGTTAAAGTCAACATAATTTTCTAGTAAATGGTAATCATTCTCTAATTTAGAAAAATATTTTAGGCGGAAAGAATTTTATGTGAAGACACTCCTTTTCCTCTTTCAGCCAGAATTCGAAGATTAGAATTTTAGATATTTGGTGCTGAGTGATGGAACTCAACGCCGTGGTTTGTCTCAACGGAGCAGGAAATAAAAAAATAAATATCTCTATAAATCATGTGTCATAATGTTTTAATTAATTATATTTGTAACATAATTTTATGCATGCTGTATTCATCTTAAAAGATAATGCATTAAGTCTTAAGTTATAATTTGTCACCTCTCGTGCTTGTTCAAAATGTAATTGTCACTGATGGATCTTAATAAATAAATAAAATAAAAAAAAAAAGTAATGGATCTTGAATTATCGCGTTAGAAACAAATAACAAGTCTACGGTAATTGAAAGAAATTTTGTTACTTGTTTAAATAACGATATACCAATATTGAGGTATAGCTTCAATAACAGTTCTAGCTTCACACAGTACCCCGCACACAGCAGGGTAGGCAGACGGATACTAGTGTCAAAACACTCCCTATGTACCGAATTTTGGAAGCATCACGTATTAAGTGACGTACGCCGCGCTTTGTTTCGATACCAGAGCGAAGAAAATGAAAATATTTAATATTTCCATTCGTCGAGTGGGAATTGAACCCACAACCAGTCGCGTTTATAGTCACACTTCGTGGCCTCGTGACTGGCCTCAATAAATCTATACAGTACTTATTAATAAATGCTACTTCTATTTATAATATTTTTAAATATTTAGAAATTATTAGAAGTAATACACACCTGACTAAGTTACATACAATGTTATTATTTTCGAAAGCGTGAACACAGAATTGCTGAGCCCGAAAAAGGTGCGGTCGTGATGGACAGATAGGGACGATGAAAGCGACCCGCTGTCCCACATGCATTGTTATTGATTTCGCAACTAATTAATTATTATGTTCGTGGCCTTAAATATTATTTATTACGAAAATAGAGGTTATTATTAGTGTTATGCTAGATTTGACTTTTCTAAACCTAAATTATAATTAATTCATAATATTCAATTTCAATTTTTATGATTAATTTATATTTTAAATAAATAGTTTAAAAAGGAATTCACAAGGAACACATTTTTTTCGTTATTGTATCTGGTCGTCGTGATAAGAAGAAGGTCATGGTCAAGAAGAAGACATTGTCATTAGAAATGGACAAACACGATGATTTTTAAGCAAATAAAAACAAAAAGAAATCAGATAAAGATGAAACTAATCGGATTCCCAGATACACATAGGTATATATAGATAAATATAGGCAAATATCATTTGCATGAAATCATACGAAAAACATTAGAAAGTGTTAGAAAAGTATAAGATTTCATATAATTAATTAATTGACAAAATAATTATATTTTTAAAACATATAAAAAAACTGTTTCACATGCACATAACACTTGGTTGAACTCAGATCGTTGTTTAATAAGAAGTAATTTATCATGTCGACTACCAATCGATGGATTATGTCCATACAAATGTATTCTCAGCTAATGAAAGATTTCAAGCTATAGAGTCGCGTTTCTTTCATTACATTTTATTTCCCACGCTACTTACTACTTTATTAAAGGCGTAATACATGTCAAAATACATATAAATCAAAAGGTTTTTTCTATTCTATACATCAGAATTTCAAATTAAATCTATTGAACATCAAAATAATGAAAACAAAAAAATAATCAAAATTCATCTTTGAGAATTTTTAATTAGTTCATTAATGCTATATGCTTTTCCCAAATAGCAGAGTAGGCAGATATAAGCTAGAAGAGAGAAACGAGTGTCAAGACACTTGTTTCTCCACTTTCCGTCTTAATTTGAGATATGGCGTGTAAGTGGCAGATTTCAATGCTGTGCTTTATCTTATTTACCAGAGACCAGAAATGACAATAATTAAATTATTATCCTGTCTCCGATTATAGTCAAACGACAGTGTAGCGTTCGACTGTAATGAGCTTTATGTTCTCTAACATAGTTTAAAACATATTTTGGTTATAGATCTATATGTAAATTGTACCTATTTGCCACTTTAAGAAATGGTAGGTATACGAAAAAGAAAATTAACAATTTGCAAGACAAAACGCAGCGTTGACTTTCGCCGCTTAATCACAAAGTCTCAAATTCACGCTGAAAACAGGAATCGAGTACAAGAGAATATTCCCAAACATTTTTAAAATATAGATTTCATCACACTGTGACTTTGTAAGCAAAATAATGACCGTAATTAAGAGACAATTAAACCGTACACTCGAAGGTCGAAGCAGCGGGATTAAGACTTTATTGATAGAAGTTTCCCATCACAAATCACCATAGGTCAAGGATTAAGTACAAAAATGCTATAGACAATAGTGTAAACAAGAAATAGAAAGGGTTACGTATTTTTAAGTATAATTTCATCAGATATTATAACTATAATTTGTACCTAATATACCACATATTAAGTTGCCGGTTTAAATTTTATTTATTTTTTTTATTTCTGTACATTGAACACTTTTTACCATATAGCAGATTAATCAAAAAGAACCTAGTGTCAAACCACTGGGTTCTTTCCGGTGGGATATAGAGATCATGCATTTTGAGTGCAAGAACTCAATCTTGAAAAGTATTGCCTAGTTAAATATAGTTCTTTCCTCGAATGGGAATCGAACCCACAACCAACAGTCAGACGTAGTCCTATTGCACCACAATGGCCACTACATATAATGGAGAAAACAAGATAAAATATTAAAAAATATATTATTTGATGTCAAATTGACACTTAATGAATCATCAAGTAGTATCATCGAATCCGATTTAATTAATCTATATATTATAAATGCGAAAGTCTGTGTGTTTGTCTGTCACGCTTTCACGGCTTATCTACAGGTCCGATTTGGATGAAATTTAGAATGAAAGTAGTAAAAGTTAATGGGTTTAACATACACTTCTTATTTTTTCAAAAATCAACCTCTAAAGGGTTGAAATAGGGGATGAAAATTAATACGGAAAATCTAAACCGCTTGACCGATTGTAATGATTCCTTTCATAAATAGAGTTGATAATGTAAGCTTAAACCTAGGCTACTTTATATTTTAAACATGCGCCCCCGAGGGTTGCAATATAACGAAATAGTTCACGCGACGAACCCGCGAACGGGCCGCTAGTAATCTATATATACCTAAAAAGAATTCTTTAAGTTCCTTCAGCCAAGGTTTGCTTCACGTCCCATTGTTTCGTGGCCGACGAACCATAACGTCAATAGGGTTTTTGTAAGTCAAGTATCATCTCATCTATATTGTTATTACCTACTCGCGAATTAAGTTTAAATAAAAAAAAACAATGATAAATTTAAATTGTATAAAAAAGTTTTTTTTGTTATGTAAAATACATATAACAATAGACATTGTCTATATTAAGTAATATTGTGATTCATTAAATAATTTTCAAATTAATTATGTAAAGTGAGTAAAATATAAATTATATTTATATTTTAATTATTTTCAGAAAGAGTTCTGTCACTCAGCATGCAATGACTCAGTGTCTTGACACTAGGTTTATTCTGACTACACCATGCGGGACAAAGCATGTTTACAATTTTATAGGTACCTAATAACTGAACTACTAAATTATAGATTTGTAAGAAGTTTTCTAAAAAATACAGTATAACAATCAATTAGTTATGTAAACGTATGTAATTTCTAATCAAAAATATAAGCTAATTATCTCACGGTTATTTGCTATTGAGTCATAACAAAATCTTACTTTAATTAGAAAAACGATTATTATTAATTATTATAATAAAATTCTGTCTCTGCAAATACTGGTATTATAAAAATCGCTCAACTTAAAGAGAACACCTGTCGATCAGTTATTCATAAATCAAACATAATTACTTTGAATAAATGTATAATTTTGATAATTATGGCCATCTATAGATAAACCAGTTATGAGTCACATAATGTATTCAATCGCTTAAAATGGAGCCTACACATTTAGCTTAGTTATTTTATATGTGGACCAGATGCAATCCGTATATTAATTTATGTCGACTTTTCCTGGATTCCCGTAACTTTTTCTGGATTTATTAAATTCTCTCGTAGTGCTTCCCTATACTCCCCAAGGAATGTATAAGCCAAAGTACATCGTTTTACAGCCAGTAGTTTTGGCTGTGAGTTCTATATATTGTATATATTGTTATATGTTCCACTTTGCACATGAAGATAAGCATGGATATGTAAGAAAATATCAAATTTTGAAGAAATAGATTTTAAGGTTTATTATACATTCATCGACGTAAGTTTAATTTGTAAAATCATGGACCATTTTTTAAGGGCCTATTTTTTTATAAGTTCCAGGGACTTATATACCGAAGACCAGCTTTCTATACCCGGTCAGTTCGCGTGGACCATGTCTGTCTATCAGTCACTCACTAACGGAAAAGTTATGTATGTACAAAGGAAAAAAAAATACTATTATATGCCGTTTATGGAAATTTTGATAATGTATGACTCATATACAACTTACCAAATACGACTGCCATAAGAGCAATACTCCAATTAATAGGTTATAATATAAACCAACCTAAATTTAGATACCAGTAATTGAAATGTATAGATGTCGACTTGTTAAACGCATCTGTTTAAAGTTTAAAAAAGCCTGTTTTTCTTTTTTTTTGTTAAGTTACTATCGCAAAAGAGAACTAAGTGCCAATGCGACGGTTACGGCAAATAAATCTCGGTTCCGGTTTTTATAGTTCCAGTAAGTTAGGATATACACAAAATATTACATAGCATACACTGGTTATTGTGAAAACAGCATCGAAAAGAGCCATATCTTCAACCATGCTAATATTCTGCGGGCGTATGAAGATAAACATAGCGCTAATTCTTTACCGATTGGAGTACACCTCTATAGGTCATTAACTCCACATGTATCATCCCCGTAGATCAGAAATCTCATATACATTTTTTCATATAAATACCACGTTTCATACATTACAAACAAAATGTATCGTTATATAATAAATTTATAAATGTTATATCTCCGTTAATTATAATTGCAGTGTGAGAACACTTTCAAAATACTAAATTGCTAAAAATTATAGTAATTAAAGTTTTATAAAAATTGTTTCAAGCTTTTTCGGAATTAAATTTATTACAATTTAATATATTTATGTTTATCCGATATATCTATACATAAGCACTTAAATAGAAAACTTCGCAGCCCTAATTACAAAAATTATGCGAATAGAGGAGAACTCGAGACATTTCACATAATCAAAGTTTATATTAAGAATAAATGCAGTGAGTCAACGTTTTTCATAATAATTCTTTATAAACACGATAAAATTTAAAAACCTTTTTTGACATTTGACGTACACATGTACAAAAACTGACAGACGTTGCTAAGCAACGCGTATTTTGACATATCAACTACTAATAAATAAAGTGAATTTAATTTTTGAAACAATTCAAGCTTTCAGTTTCTTTCACCACAACCTTTGAATATCTAAACAAAAATAAAAGATGATTAACCCATAGCGCCAGATAACTATCGCTTGTAGGTGTACAATGAGACCTGCGCCTACACGACACACGTAACCGTGTCATGAACACCGCATTGTTATTTAATACTGCGTGACAATGTGCACGTGGCATCTAAGAAGAAGATAATCTTTATGTTAATCATTATTAATAAAAAATCTTTTTGTTATCACCTTTGTTTTGTATTTGAAATGCCTAGGGATGTTCTGGATGTTATTTAGTCTGGATAGGGATAATACTATAACGGTTTCTTTTTTTTTCTAGCTTCATGCTGTATCCCGTACACAACAGGGAAGGCAGAGAGAACCTAGTGTTAAGATACTCGGTTCCCCAAGATCAGTCAGAGATATTACAATTTTTATAAGAAATTGAGTAAATTTCTACTAATTTATTATTTTCTTTTTGTTCGTTTCCCCATTTTATTATTTATTACTTTTATTTCACTTGTCTTATTATTTATCGAATCTATTATATTCAAAATTATCCGAAAATTTTATTCCTAGCTAGCTAGATAGCTTTTGTTACCTTTACGAGACTCCATGACTAGGTCCATTTGGTTTTAGGTTCGGTTATGAACTTATGATTAGGCTACTAAATATGGAACACTATTTTAAAATACAGCTCTAATGTTTGACCCACATAGACTTATTAAAAGTTAAGGTAAATAAAGTGTATAATATTAAAACTGATGACTTATCTAACAAGAGTGTAAACTTACAGTTTCTCATTGTTATAAATTACCGCTAGGTTCACACTTCATTTTCTAATGTTACAAAAAATATATTCTTTACATTTTTCTTTGTTTTTATAAATCTTCGTCAACTTGACTATAACATGACCTTATTCAATTATGTAAAATATAACATTTAAGGTATTATATAAAGTATACGAAATTAACATATATAGAAGATATATAAAGTAATTGATTCACCTATATAATTAACATATATTTTTTGATTAGCGATTTACATCATTGTCAGTTTGTCTTTCAGTCATTTGTTGGATATAGGTCTTTCGAATGACACGGAACTAAGCTTTATCTTCAATTTAAGAAATTGACTTATAGCAAATGCCATACTTTTTAATATACATACACACATACATATGTGACCAAAATATACTTACTTCTAGGTATACGACAAAATACGGTTACACAATAAGTTCCGCCACTTAACACGCAATGCCTCCGAATTCGGCGGAAAGTAGGGAACGGAGTGCTCTCTCATGTTGTAACATATTTTTTGAGTCGGATTTATATCCAGAGCTATTATATTTTACCTCATCCTGATTATCCATCCATTCGTAACAAAATTAAAGCAAAAAAGCAATGCATTTTACGATCTTTCCTAGAATGGGTCAAGAAGTCGAAGTCGGTCTGACTTCGACTTCTTGACCCATTCTAGGAAAGACCTGAGTTTTTATAAAAAACCAGTCACAACATTTTTATTTTTTATTTTTTTTAATACTTTTTTGACAGCGACCTTTATCAAAATGTCATAGGATAATTCGAATTTATGAGTTTGTAAATTAGCTATGCATCTTCATTATGTTATGTTTGATTAATTTAAATATTTTAAATTAAATAATAGAAAAATAAAAAAATCAAGGACTTCCCGGTTTAGCGTTAGAAGTAGTATTAAGAGTTGTGACTGAATAAACATTGTCTTAGTGTGGAAATTAAAAATATAACCATATTTTTTGCACAAAAAAAATAAAAAAATAAAAACTTTCTGTCAAATTATAACAAAATTCATTCTTAAAAACAAACTATCCAAACAAGCAAATGACCTTTAAAGACTAATTAATTTAGAAATAACCTATTTGGGTGTGAAAAGGCACAATAAAACGCAAGGTTGTCACAAATGAGACAATTGCGTTACGCCGTTTATTGTGCTACGTCGCGACGCTGCCGCGCCCTCGTGTTGAAAACTGTTTTAAATAAGTGACTTTTAGGTATTTTAATGTGTGGTTTTGGTTATAAAATTATTTAGCCTAATTATTTTCATATGTTTCTGAATTTTAATATTAACGAGATATATGAAAATAATATGGTACCAAAGAGTATATAGAATTAAATAAAAAGCAAATCTTAATATACCAGATTTCGGACTACGCCATGAAATACGTTTTTTAATAAATAACACTTAAGCTATACTTGAGTACAAATAAAATTACACTTAAGCTATACTTAAGTACAAATAGTGGCCAGTCATGGCCCAGTGGCACAAGCGTGTGACTGTAAACGACTGGTTGTGGGTTCGATTCCCACTCGAGGAGTGGAAATTATATTTCCATTTTCTTCGCTCTGGTGTCAAGGTAAAGCGCGTCGTTAAGTTCCGCCACTTAACACGCAAGCCTCCGAATTCGGCTGAAAGTGGGGAATGGAGTGTCATAACACTAGGTTCCCTCTGCCTACCTCGCAGTGTGCGGGATACAGCGTGAAGCTAAAAAAAAAAAAAAGTACAAATAAGCGGAAAATGAAACTTTTCTAAAGGACTTTATAACCTTTTTTTATATTATTAAGCGAAATGTCGCAGACAAATTCTATATTACTACGTTCATTTCTTTCGTACTTACAACTTTAAAACGTAAAAACAGGATCCTGTAGAAATTTTGGCAAGTCTTTTCTTAAACCTACACTTCCAAAAGAACCTACAAGATAAATTTTAAGTTTCCATTACCAGTATTAACTGTACTTTCTCTTCAGTCAGTACATAATAAAACTGTTGTTTATACAACAAATTCAAATTCACAATATCTTTATTGAAATAGACTTTTGTAAGCACTTTTGAATCGTCAAATGTACATAAAGCTACCACCTACTCGGAAGGTAGTTCTGCTGAGAAGAGCCGGCCAAAAACTAAACAGTTGCTCTTTTCAAATATATGTATAAATTACAATTTCATTATTTGATACAATGGTAGCTAACCGGCATTGGACTCATTCAGATTAATTCCATACATTTTTATCCTTTAAATACTCTTCGACAGTTTAATAAGCCTTACTTATTAATGTATTTTTTACTTTTGATTTTAAATTTCTCCAGTGGTAAATCTAAAACAAGCCGTGGATATAGTTATAGCATATAATATAATAACATAATAGCATAATCGTTTATGTTGAAATTAAAACATAATAAACAGTATTGCAAAATGTTTTCACAATATATTAGACTTAACATGTTGCTGATTGATAAATAAGGAGCATAATAGTTCAAGCGTAATGACCTTCACTTTTCACTAAGTGTATGAAACTATTCATGTGAGATATTGCTTCAAAGTTGTTACTAAATACCTACTACATTAAAACTATGAAGCCTATAGGTGTATTAAACTTATTTTTTTATTTATCAGAGACCATGGTGGTGCAGTGTGGGTTCGATTTCCACTCGCGGAATTATTATTTTTAATTCTCTGCTCTGCGGAAATAAAGCTCGGCGTTGAATGCCGTATGTCAAAACGTAATGTCTTGATTTCGGGTGACAAGTGAAGAACGAGACTTCTTGGTACTAGGTTTATCTGAATATCCTGTTATGTGCAAAAAGGATGACGCTGAAAAAATATAACCGTACCAATAATATATTTTATTTTAAAAGAATGTTTCTTTTTTGGGATTTCCAGGTACTATCCATAATAAGAGGCGATGTTCACAGCAAACAATCAATCTGCCTCACAACGACCGTAAATTATAAGTTTACTTTCCATTAATCTTTTTAATCTTTTAATACACTAGTAAATAAAGAATAATAAACTAAATAACAAATATGTATAGTTCCTGAAATTACATGTTATTTAAACTAAATAAATAGCACAACTATATAAAGAATTACCGAGGCAAAGCGCGGCGTTAAGTTCCGCCACTTAACACGCAATGCCTTCAGATTTGGCGGAAAGTGGGGAACGGAGTGTCTTAACACTAGGTTCCCTCTGTCTACCCTGCTGTGTGCGGGATACAGCGTGAAGTTAAAAAAAAAAGCAAAAATATATAAAAAAATGGCTTTTAGTTCTTAATTTCTTAATTTTCATGAAAAACTAACTCTATTTAATATTTCAGATATTACATATGTATATATGTATATGTAGCCATTACCTTAATATGCGCATAGAAATAAAAATAATAATAACTACTATATAACTATATAAGTATGATGTTCATTAAAACATTACTTGAATAGTAAACGTCAAAACACGCAAAGCGGCCATCCTTGACACCGTGGGATTAGTTATAAAAATTATTTTAAATTACTAACAGCTATGTAACTTCCACTTGTGTTAGACTATCAAAAGTCTTATTAGAAACGATGATTGTGATTTTTTATAATACATTATATAGTAGATATTCCATATTAGTTGACGGTGTGATAGTTACTCTTGACAGTTGTCGCTTCAAATTTCTCTTAGGAGGATAACATCAAGAAAATATTTAATGGGGCCATAGTGGCTCAGTGGGTCAGTGTCCGACTATAAACGCCATTGGTTGTGGGTTCTATTCCCATTTGGAGAAATTGTTTACATCATTTTTATTTCTTCGAAATGCGATTGGTTGTGGGTTCTATTCGCGTTTGAAGGAATTATATTAAAATTATTTCCATATTCGCTTTGTTAAGATAAAGCGCGGTGTCGAGTTCCACCACTATCTAAACAAGAAGTGTTTATCAAGCACATTATAATAAGTGTAATATTTATTTTATTCATTGAGTCTATTTCTTATGCATTATTATGGACATGAACATGTCATTTTTGCGCTTTTTCTCCATAAAATTTCTCTACAAATACTTATACATATTAAAAAATCTACATTTCTCCCTCCACACAATATTCTAAAAAGGGTCCTGTGTGTATATAAAATATATTTAAATAATTTCACATTTTTTCATATAATAATCAGATGATGACAGTTACAAACCACCTTGAACCGCGTATTGCCTCGCCAAGCAGGTAGAGGACCCGTAAAGAACGCCATTAGCACGTTATTTATAGACAACATAGGCTCGTGCTTATAATATTTTTTGTTTTCTACATCACTATCACCTATATGTAATGAAGATAGGTTTTTATCACAAAGGTTGTATATATTATTTATAAATAAATGTAAATTATTAAAATCACAAAAAAAATGAATGGAGTTATAGATGTTATTTCAGCTTCTCTAGTGCTCAAGCCACTCCTTCCACATATTTCGCCGGAATTTATGACAGTGCCTGTTGAGAGGCGAAACTTAACGCCGCACTTGGTTTTTTCACCAGAGGAGAGGAATTAAAACAATTTTAATACAATCAATGCCCATGTTGAATGGAATTACAAATTTATAATACTCCTGAGATACGGTCCAAAAATACCGCATTCTATCTATCTCATACAAGTCACAATGGAATCAATTCTTATTATAAAACCTACGTAAACGTACATAAACAATTACTAGAAAACTTGTAAGTATTTTAGTAGTTACAATAAAAAAAAATAGTATTTACTATTTAAGATTAAAATATACAGAAACACTTACAAATAATCGCGGATTTCAATAAATATATTAATACATTCAAATTTTTACACATTTCCAAACTACTTAACACACATAGGCATAGTAAATTACACAATAACGTTACACATTACAATAACAACCTTGAAATAAACATTTTAACATCATAAATCATAATCGAAGCAAATATCCAATACTAATAAGCTGTCCGCGCTTACTTTCATTCAAGATCATCATCATTCTAAGCATTCTCTTTATGAAAGTAAACATTTAAGTGTTCATTCACTCGCGAGCCACAACATGGCATTATAGATGTGACATTACTGATTTAATAGAAAAATTATACGACTTATAGATCGATTTGATGTAATTTCATGTAGATTTCGATTATTTTTTTAGCTTCACGCTGTATCCCGTACACAGCAGGGTAGGCAGTGGGAAGTGCAGTGAAGTGTAGGCAGGCAAGTGGCTTTTTAACAAAATGTCTATCTGTCGCATATTATCAAAATATATTTTACCTTATTTCAGCATTCTGACAAGCCTTCCGTATTATGCGTATGCTATATTATTGGCTTATATAATGGGAACTTCGAACTCCTTAACATCTTGTGCAATCAGGTATCACAACTAAACCTCAACGAAGTGAAATATAAACAACAAAGCAATCTTCTTTTTCCTTTTTTTTTAGCTTCACGCTGTATCCCGCACACAGCAGGGTAGGCAGAGGGAACCTAGTGTTAAGACACTCTGTTCCCCACTTTCTGCCGAATTCGGAGGCTTGCGTGTTAAGTTAAGTGTTAAGTGTTAAGTGGCGGAACTCAACGCCGCGCTTTACCTCGACACAAGGGCGAAGAAAATGGAAATATAATTTTCACTCCTCGAGTGGGAATTGAACCCACAACCAGTCGTTTACAGTCACACGCTTGTGCCACTGGGCCACGACTGGCCACAATTAAAATTTTTGTTTAATATAATAATAAAATATAAAGAAACGTATATCAATTACGTAATTAAACCTCTGGGAGCGTATTCAAGTCCTTATTTAGAGAGCACGCTAAATGTCAGTAACCCCGCGATTAAGAAAATAAACTTGTGTACCAAAAGGGCAAAGTTATCGCGTTTTATCTATAGTTGTGCTCGTTTTTATATATTTTTAACTATTGGCCCTTTTTATTGAATATTTTATAAGATATATCAAATTAGTATTATAGTGAGGTTGAAATTCCCTTAATAATTTTTTATAATAGTATGTAGAGTGCAAATTAATATTTTTTATTAGAAATATTTTCGTATTTCAAATGTGTTTTAAGATAAAATTTATAAATTAATAAGGAAATTTTCAAATTAAGATGCTTGTTTAATTTTCTAGTCAAATAGGCCTACAGTAAGGATATTTAAAAAAAAAAAAAATATATAACACAGCTTTCCGCATAGCAAGGTGGTAAGGCAGAACTCAGTGTCAAGACACACTCATTTCGCCAGAAATCTTAAAAATGAAATATAGCCATATGTTTTTTTTAGCAACCTAGTGTTAAGACACTCCGTTCCCCACTTTCCGCCGAATTCAGAGGCTTGCATGTTAAGTGGCGGAACTTAACGCCGCGCTTTATCTCGGCACCAGAGCAAAGAAAATGGAAATATAATTTCCACTCCTCGAGCGGGAATCGAACCCACAACCAGTCATTTACAGTCACACGCTTGTGCCACTGAGCCACGACTGGCCACATATCTTCAAGTGGAAATTAAACGCACAGTCAATCATGTTAACAGTCAGACTGTCTGACTGTCCCACTGCGCCACAATGACATCGATTACATAAGATGGTATTTAAAACTAATAATTTATATCGAAAAAAAATATTCTTAAGCTTACCTTAAGTTATTTGCTCAGTGTTCACACAAGACATTGTAAAGAAAAGAGATCCCTCACCTGAAACAACAAACGATTCATTTTATTACACCGAAATCGATCTACTTAAAATAATTATAATTATATTTATAATATTTTAACGATTTTCAAATTATGAGTAAGTCAATATAGTATGTAAATCAATAATTTTATACGTAAATCAACAATTTTAACGATTTTCAAATTATGAGTAAGTCAATATAGTATGTAAATCAATAATTTTTGTTTTCTTTTCAGTTTCATATTGCTTCCTGGAAAATTGGGTAGACGGAGAGAACCTATGGTCACCGAAAGACCGTTTTCCACTTTTCAACCAAATTGAAGACATTACGTGTTGAGTAGCGGAACTCAACGCCGCGCATAATAATTCATGAAATAATAATCCAAAATCATGAAAAAAAAGTCGTCATATAGAGTACTTGACACAATTGTATCCTTGATGAGAACCGAATCTCATACTTTCGTCTCAATAGCTAGTAATGCTTCATTTCGTATATTAATTTTAATAATTTTTAATATATTTACTGTACAAATCTATGAATATATGTATTTATGTACATACATATAATTTGCGTGTCAACCGTTTTTTCCCCATTTATGACTCTTGCATAAGATTTAAGTGCAATGTCGCATTCTTTTAGGAGTCATTCACCTATCTTATTTGATTTAGTATTATATCCACGGACTTTCACTACTTAACACATCGGCATCGGTCATGAGCTGGACTATGTGGGTGTGTACATTTAAACGTACGTGTTTAAATATTTAATGTAAAAAATAACATGTATTCAATCGAAAAAGTACTAAATTATACTATTATATATGTATAAGGTATTTTTTGTTAGCTTTACACATTATTTATTCCATTCGTTTCTCCACTTATCCTTTACTATGTTTTGTTTTTATGCCACAATGCGTAAAAGGTGTGGGTCTCTTGTACGCAGACTGCGTGGCAGCACCAACAGCATCCTGGAAATGATTGCCAGTCGTCTAGACTGAACATACGTGAGTCGTTGCTGTGCTGTGTCCTCGGGAATGGTTTTAACTTAATTTAATGTTTTTATTGTATGTTTTTAATGCTAATAATATAGTTTTTAAATCTGTATTACTAACAAACTGACTCGTAGATACTTTTAATAAAGATATTAAAAAAAAAAAAAAAAATAGCTTCACGCTATATCCCGCACACAGCAGGGTAGGCAGAGGGAACCTAGTGTTAAGACACTCCGTTCCCCACGCACCGCCGAATTCGGAGGCTTGCGTGTTAAGTGGCGGAACTTAACGCCGCGCTTTACCTCGACACCAGAGCGAAGAAAATGGAAATATAATTTCCACTCCTCGAGTGGGAATCGAACCCACAACCAGTCGTTTACAGTCACACTCTTGTGCCACTGGGCCACGACTGGCCACAACACACAATAAAGATATTACTATTATTATTTACTGATAAGTGGAGACGGAGTGTCATGACACTAAGTTCTCTCTTACTTTCGACTCTTAGCTTATGAGGTTTAAAGCTAGAAGCTGAAGAAACAAAAATATTTTAAATACAAACGAACTCAAAGAAATGAGTGTAATTGAAAACACCTTTGTGAATGCAGCAGGACGTAATGTTAACAGAAAATTTTAGAGTTAACTATCTAAGTCTTGGAAGTCTTGGACACTGGACCCTTTCAAAGAGATGCAGGTTTGAGTCCCGGTACGTTACGTAAATTTAATATATTTTTCTAAAAACATTTTTCGTTTTCTACGTATTTGAATAATACTTTAATAAACAATAAAATAACTAAGCAATAAATATTTATATAATACTTTTTTTTAATAAAGTCAAGACCAACCGCAAGTCTCGCACTAATAATTAATTAAAACACACAAAACATTTAGTGGAATTCTAAACAGTACAATTATGTCGACCGCATAATCACATCTTGACTAACAGAGCGACACGTTATTACAGTAATTATTATAATTACAGGTTAATTTTCCCACTTTTAAGGATGATTTGGTTTAAGATATGCTTAAAAATTACGTAACAAATAAGCAGCTTTACGTTTTTCCACGCACAGGGGAGAGGAAACCTAATTTCAAGGCACGCACTAAATTGAGACAGTGCGTTGAATGGCAGAAGTTAGCGCTGCGTTTTGTAGAGAGCTTCACGCTGTATCCCGCACACAGCAGGGTAGGCAGAGGGAACCTAGTGTTAAGACACTCCGTTCCCAACTTTCCGCCGAATTTCGGAGGCATTGCGTGTTAGGTGGCGGAACTTATCGCCTCAACACCAGGCGAAGAAATAAGAAACAATAAATATTCCCTTCTCTTTCCTTTTACTCTTCGAGTGGGAATCGAACCCACAACCAGTCACTTTACAGGTACACTCTGTGCCCCTGCGCCACGACTGGCCCAACTGGCGCTGCGTTTTCTCTTAGTTATCAGAACGAAGAAATGAAAATAATATATAATACTTCCCTCGAGTGGGAATCGAACTCCCAACCATTACGATTACAGTCAGAAGCTGTGTATAACGGCCTCAAAAATTACGTAATAGGCCCATATTACGTTTACTTTGTAATATTATCCTGTTGAAAGGGCGATACGGGTGTCTGTGTACCTAATACTTGATTACCTTCATGGAAATTCTATATCACCCTGGTATTTGATATAAGAATAAATAAAATTTTAGCTCCTATATTTAGGGACTGGTTGTTAATTGAATTCTTTAATAATATTTACAAATTCTAAGTATTGCTTTCAGAAGTTTGTTAATTTACGAAACACGTGATTAATAAGCTTTTGGTATTAAAACTGATTTTTCGTATGTTTTTTTCAGTATAGAAACGTGGGAAATAAAAATGTCGCATTAAGATACACCGTTCTTCTATTTCTGCCAATATTCGAGACATGACGTGGGTTTCGCCTTACTAAAGCAGAGAAATGGTAATAATGTAAATAAAAGTATTTCGCAAAGTGGAAACCCCAGCTGACAGGCAAATGACATTTACAGTGAAACACTGTCCCACGTAGCCAAGATGAAAAAATATAATTACAATATTAAAGCTTTTTGGAATACGTATATAAGTTTAGGCGCAATGCAAAACCGTTTAGACCGTCGTCCTTAGACGTCCAAGAAGCTCGGGAAGAAGGGGGTCGGATTCCGCTACGTTCAAATTTTTATGTTTTCTAAAAAGGTTTTTTTAATTTATTAACTGTGTGAATGAGACTTTATAATGTTAAAGTTAATTAAAATAAAATTAATTAATATCTGAACAGTGTATACTTTCAAATAGTAGCTAGTTATAGCACTCCAATGACAGATAGATGTTTTTTGTTAAGAGTTATAATACAATGTTAGTAACAGCTTTCGCGCAGACATGCTCTACCACTTTCCTACATGCCCTTGGATGTGAAATTTTCATATTTTCACTTTTATTTGTCTGTTTTCTAATTAAAAGCAGTCTGTTAATGTTTAATTATGTTATTTACTTAATAAATAAGGATGACCTTTAAACATATATTTATGGTTAATAGGTGTCTTAGTTGTTATAGTCTCAGTAGAAGCGCGGTGTTGAGTCACTCTATATCGCAATGTATCGAATTTGAGTGGAAAGTGGAGACTGGAGTGTTTTGACTCTAGTTATGTTCTCTCTGACTAGAGTAGTCTGAAAAAAGCGGGAAGGTGGTCAACGCACGTCAAAGTCAAAGCAGGTCGAAAGTATGATTGATGGAAAAATGCTAAGAAAGATATATGACGCATAGTTGAGCCGTCCTCGGACCTCGGTTGACCTTTGAAAACACAATATCGATGATACTAAAGCATGAAGATCCTCCAGAATGCATATTTGAAGAGGTTGGTGATAATAGACAAGGCGAAATATAAGTAAGCTGGGAGCGTATCGTTTGACGCTCCATTCTCTCTGACTAGTCAACTAAGGCTAAAACATGAAGCTAAAACAGCAACCTAGGGGGAAAGCAACCTAAGGGGACCTAATAAAAAATATAAAACTTATATGATATATATGTATATGTACATAAATATGTACACGTATGTTTACTATCCAACTTCATTAGTAGCAAGCGTAATGGTTTATTAAGGATTTACTCCAGGTAATTAGAGAGCTATAGTAATTTGCTTTTCTCTTAAACTACAGCTACATTATAAATATTAAATTGTTTAATAATGACTCTGCTTTCATTATTACCCTAAGTTACATACATATGTTTATTGCATTATGGTGATCTTACTCTCTTTATGATTATATAAATTAAATGCAAGTCTAGAAGAAGCTTCTATATCGCTGATATATGTTAAATTGGCTGTTGTTAACAATATTATTTTAAGAAAATAGACTAAACGAATGGTAGTAATGATAAATTTAATTAAATTACCATATATTGGGGCCGTTTTGGCGCAGTGGCACAAAGTGTGACTGTAAAGCGACTGGTTGTGGGTTCGATTCCCACTCGAGGAGTGGAAATATTTAATATTTCCATTTTCTTCGCTCTGGTGTCGAGGCAAAGCGCGGCGTTAAGTTCCGCCACTTAACACGCAATGCCTTCGAATTCGGCGGAAAGTGGGGAACGGAGTGTCTTAACACTAGGTTCCCTCTGCCTACCCTGCTGTGTGCGGGATACAGCGTGAAGCTAAAAAAAATTGAATTTCTAATCAAATTGTCCTCGAATGACTCACAAAAGCTGCAACTTTATTAAAGCTTAAAATATTTATTTAATTTCCGCTTCAGCGCTCTCATTTATCAACTTTATTAGATATTTGCATATAAAACGAGTTGTTGTACAAATCAACGTGGCCTAAATTTTATATTATGCAATTTAAAACGTTCTTATCGCACTTTAACAAACCAGTATTGGTTATAATAATCAATACCGGAAACATATATAATGAGCGAAAGAAGAATATTAGATCAATTTAATTTTGAATTGATCTTGATTTTTAATTTTTTTACATAATTATAAAGTACAAAAACCGTTTATATTTTATAAGCTGACTTTTAAAAATTGCTTAGTAATATAACCTGCAGTTTCCCGTGTTATTGACATGTTTAGGATTCTCTCTCTTTACGAAAATTATCCCTATTGACTCAAAGAATATGAAGTTTGGTGCATATGGCTAATATTTTTTATAATGACACATTAAAAATACTTTTAGTTAACAAAATAAACGGTCACGTAAAAAACACGAGGACCCGCCGGAGGGCGTGTATGAAGAGGTTGATGACAGTGGACGAGGCGAAAGAAATATGCAGGGACCGTAGCGTTTGGCGCTCCGTTCTCTCTGACTACCCCGCAAGGGATACAGCGTGAAGCTAAAAAAAAAACGTTGCTAAGGCAACGCATACTTTACGCGTCAGATAGATTTCAGAGTTTTGTAAAAAATAACAAACAAAATAAAGGAAGTAATATTTATTATTTTCTTTTTGTCAAAGACTTTCTTTAGCACCTTATACAGGTGTTTAGTATTTCCTGTTATAAATATCTCAGATCCACGCCCTGGAAAAATATGCTACACATTTCTTTAATAGTGCATAAGTAGGAAACTGGTCATATAAATGATAATATCGCACACAACTACTTAAGTATAATTGCCATTCGAGTAACGAAACTTGTACTAATTCGACTTATACTGTCACATAGGCTTTTTCCGCATAAAAACTTGATGTATTTTTTTTATATTCGTTATTATAGATTTATTTTAGGTAATTAATAAAGAAAATAATAAGTTAGCAAATTATTATTTTTTTTGTTTTTCAGTGTCATTCTCTATCCCGCATAACAGAGTTTTTCAGAGAGAACCTACTGTCAAAACAGTCTTATCATATCCATCATATCGCTTGTTAGGCGGTGGACCTTAACAGTCAGTCATGTCTTGTACACCAGAGCCGAGAAATAAAAAAAAAAATATATAAAAAAATCTCCAAATGGTAATCGAACCCACAACCATCACAACCAGTTAGACGGTACCACATTGCACCACGAAGGCTTCAAATAAAAAAGAAAAAAATTTTTTTTTTTTAATAATCGTCCACAGCTTATTTTATTATTAGACTTTTTAAATAATTATCCTGTCACTGTTATTTTCTTTTATTTATTACACAAGTGACAACTAAATAACAACAAAACATTCTATACAAAGATACAAAAGATTATTGTTTTTCAAATAAAACTCTTTCCTTTCGATCGAGTCGCGCTTTCTTCATTACGTATGTAAAATCGCACATTGCACGCTCTTTCTATTTCATAACACACTGTCTGCCATTACTTACTGTTTTTATTACTTATTTTATTGCTCGACACATACCAAACATGTGATAGAAAAAATATTGGAAACTTTTATGAAGCTATACTTTTAAAATGGACAAATAATGTTAATAATAAAAAAAACATTTGAGCCCAGCTCGGCGCAATGGGACGTAGGCTGACTGTAAACGCAATTAGATGCAGGTTCGATTCTTTCTCTGTACAGTGATCATTATTAGGAATATTTTCTTTTCTTGCCTCTGTTGAACAAGATAAGGCGTTTCGTTGAGTTCCGCCACTTAAAACGCAATGTCTCCATTAAAATCATAAAGTGGAAATTCTCTCTGGGTAGAGCTAAACGGGAAAAACGTAAAGAAAAAACAAAAAGGAAACTAAAAACGTTGCTTCAAGTCATATTCTTTTCATTTATCAGTCATTTTTTTTAAATATTGTATTGTCATCATAATTGGACTCGTACGGGTGAGTAGATTTAAAAGCAAATTGAACATTACGTTAGGTTAAAATAGTAACGAAAAAAATTTACATATATGTTTAAAATAAAAAATATTTAAGTTAGCCATATCGAAAAATACATATTGAAATTAGGTACAGCAATATCCTTAAAATGACTCCAACGTCTCCAAAATCTAAATATTTTAAGTTCATCCTACGCTGATTATATTTTTTTATTCGGTTTATACTATAAAATAACAAATTTTACACCAACGCAACCTATTATAATGCAAAACGTAAGGATTAAGGTATAAGGAAGAGGTACATTACTTCTGTATACATTACACAACCTACATGGATATGTAAGGCGAATACATAAAGATAAACATCGATGGACTTAATGAAGCTGAACATAGCAAAGGATAAAATTTAAATTATCGTATTATGTTTTTTTGCAGTTGTCATTTTTGTATTTATGAGGTCATCGTGACAAAGTGGGGCAGGATCGATCTACAAAGGGGATTGGTTGTGGGTTCAATCTCCGGTGAAACGGAATATATTTATTTTCGAGGGTTAAAAAACTCTGTTCTCCAATATCCACCCAATAATCATCGCGTATCAATAATAATAAAAAATCAGACATTGCGTGTCAAGCTGGCGGAACTGAAAATCGCGTTTTGTTTTAAGTTACAGAGAGAAGAAATAGAAATACACGAGATATAATCATAACTCCGAGTGGGCCTCGAACCCAAGACCATTCGCGTTTAAAATGACATGCCATCCCACTACTATACCACGATGTATAGGCCATACACGCATTAACGCTCTCATATTCATATAACACGCATAAAGTAAAAAAAGTACACAAAAAATATAACGATTTCTTTTAAAGAGAAACCAAGTGCGTACTAACAAGCATGTACTCAATCGACCATACCAGCTACTAGATACTAAAGGCACACCTATGCTATTGGAAACTTATTGACAGGTGGATTAATCGTTTATATATATAAATAATGAGTTTAAATCAGGTCATACGTTGCAATGTATTGCTTAACTACAGTATCAAAAGTGTTTACGCCTCATTAACTGTAATTCGTGATTTGGTTTAGTTTTTTCAGTAAATAATCGTAACATCCTTAAATAGTTAACTTTAATTGATGAATTATTAAATAATTTTTTGTAAGCATTCGAGGGAAATACACTGAAATGCAAACTGATTAAAATATGTTTTTTTTAGCTTCACGCTGTATCCCGCACACAGCAAGGTAGGCACAGAGAATCTAGTGTTAACATTTCGTTTCCCCAGAAAAAAAACCATATAATTATCCTTTAAAATAAAAATTGAATGAAACCTTTCGTGGCGTAGTAAGACAACTGACTGTAACTCAATTGCTTAGGGGTTCGATTCCCACTCCAAGAATTATATTTAAAATTATTTTAACTCCTTTGTACGAACATAACGTCTTGAACATAAGATAAAAAACGCATTATGAAGTTTAGCCAATCAACAATCAAGGTTTTGATTTTGGAAGGAAAGAAGAGAACGGAGTATCTTGACACTAGGTTCTTTCTGACTAACCTATGCTATACTCGTACAGGAAAAAGCTTAAGCTAAAAAAAGGTATCCCACTCTAACAGGAAATTTAAAATAGCTAATCATAAAAAATATCTCGCCACAGGCGTTTTTATTCAGAGGAAATAATCAAATCTGATATAAAAGATATCACTTATCTAATAATTGTGTTCAATTGTAGATTGAACACGTAACGAATAGTGTGTATGTAGTAATTACACCGATCCCAGAGGCTCGGTATGAATGGCCGGCCGGTACAAATGACGGTTGGCAATGATTTACCTCTTGTGTAATGTTGTTAGCGTCAATTTGTTGCTGTTTAATATTGTTTAATTTAATTTATTACCACATTATGTTGATACTAGCTACTTGTGGCCAGTCGTGGCCCAGTGGCACAAGCGTGTGACTGTAAACGACTGGTTGTGGGTTCGATTCCCACTCGAGGAGTTGAAATTATATTTCCATTTTCTTCGCTCTGGTGTCGAGGTAAAGCGCGGCGTTAACTTCCACTTAACACACATGCCTCCGAATTCGGCGGAAAGTGGACAACGGAGTGTCTTAACACTAGGTTTCCTCTGCCTACCCTGCTGAACTTATCGCCGCGCATTGAAATGGAAATATTAAATATTTCCATCCCTCGAGTGGCAATCGGACCCACCACCAGTCGCTTAACAGTCGCACTTTGTGCCTTTGCGCCACGACTAGCACTAACTTCTTCTCACTAATATATTACTTTAAGTACCTAGCTAACAGATTTGAAACGGCTATATTCGAGGAATATCTAACAGACACACAAAACCACTAAGCCATGATAGAAAACTAAATATTAGCCAAGTCAAAGTGTACATAATGCAAGGCACGGACAGATTTAGGGCCCGTATAAAGTACAGCCTACCTTTATCACATGTTTCAACATTTATGTACGTGTAATGTGTGACTTCCGCTCTGGTTTTACTTTGATAGTGACTATGTTTATTAAAAAGCCCTTAAATGGAGTAAGTTTTAAATTATTATAGTAATTTGGATATAATTATAGTATAAATGTAAATTTAGTTCTAAAACAGGTTACATATTTTAAGAATAAAAAGTATTCATTTTCTATACTAATATAGCAAAGAGGTAAAGCTTGTAACTTTGTTTGTAAGGGCTAATCTTCTGAAATTCTGAACCGGTAATGAAAGTAATTTTACAATTAGAAACATACACTATTCAGGAGTGTTATATGTATTATGAAGGAACAGAAACTTCAGAGAAGAAGGGGCTCAAATAGGGGATAAGAGTTGCAGATCACGCGGCGAAGTCGCGAGCGGGTCACTAGTCTATAATAAACAAAAGAAAGGCAGACAACCTAATAACTTTTGTCAACTTGTAACTTTTGTCACATAGAATCGATAGTATAGAATATAATATACCAATATAATTAATATGTTTATTCACTTTTACCAAGGTCTCTCACCAGCTGTTTTCAATAGAACAATATTTCATATTATTTATATTTCCGACAAAGCATCAGTATTTACATTTTTTATTTATACGAATAGAAATAATTTTTTTAAATTTTTTTTTGGGTTATATAACATTGATAAATGCTCCCAATAGATTTTCAGATATATATTCCATGTACGGACAGCAATCTGTTATTTCTTTATTATATATATTACGTATCTATATATTCACCGATACTTTTATAAAAAATATATTCATTTAATATTTTTCCAGTTATTCAAGTTCCTAGCTACTCCTACCCATGACAAATATAATAAATCCGACAAACAATAGCGCGTAGGGCGCAGCATCCAGGATACGGCACGCCCACTACACACCGCGCTTTGATCATTGTGTTACGATTACTATGGATATCTAATATACAAGTATAGACGTGTACTTGCATATACAATGTGGAAAATTATCTTATTTTAAAAGCGACTTGTAATTTGACTACATAACGAGACAAAATAGCATAGCTATATTTTTTTAGCTTCACGCTGTATCCCGTACACAGCAGAGTAGGCAGAGGGAACCTAGTGCTAAGACAGTCCGTTTCCCACTCTCCGCCGAATTCTGAAGGTATTACGTGTTGATTGGCGGAATTCAACACCGTGATTTTGTCGACACCAGAGCTAAGAAAATGGAAATATTTCTAGTCCTCAAGTGGGAATCGAATCCAGAACCATTTGCGTCTAGAGTCACACTTTGTGCTCCTGAGCCACGATATGCCTCGACAGTCAGAAAACAATATCGCTGAAAGTGTTCAGCGATATTGTACCACATAAGTAGCGACTTGTGGTCATAAATTATTAACATTTGCATTGTTCTATAAAATTCTAAAAATGTAAATACGGAATATTTACATATTACTCTTCTACTAGTGGGGAACGGAGTGTCTTAACACTAGGTTCCCTCTGCCTACCCTGCTGTGTGCAGGATACAGTGTGAAGCCAAAAAAAAGAATCTCTTCTACCGTATGGGCAGTTTAAAAATTATATAAAGTCGAAGGCAATAACTAGTATTGGTAAATAAGTACACATCGATTCGAAAGGCTGTACCAAAACCGCAAGTAAACGTTTTAATTAAACAGAACACACGGTTGAATGCACTTCCACCGCCCGTACATAATAGTATTGCAAACTTTAACAACTAATTTCTCAAACTTTGTGTTACACGGAAATGACTATTCATGTGTGTTTCTCCATACTTATTTTTATATTTATAGTTTTATTTTATATTATTTTTTTAATATAAAGATATGATTTCTTTATAATTTAAAAGGAGGGTTTATATAATTTAAAAGGAGCAACCTTTTTAAGCAACGGGCCAATTTGAATTTTTATGGTGGACCGAAATCACGCTTCACGTAATATAAATAGATACTTGCACTTGAAAGCAGTGACTTGCTCAGTTTTTTTTTTTTTTTTATATATAAAAAAGGACAAGGCAAACGAGCGTTCGGGTCACTTGATGATAGGTGAACACCGTCGCCCACGGCCCCGAAATCAGTTCTTATTTAAAGTAATAAATACAATAAATTATTGAAATATGCTTATTTCAATTGTAATTTACTCCAGTCACCTCACACTGCCTCAAATGTCATTGGTTGTAAATGTGATGGTTGTGGGTTTGATTCCAAATCAGAGGAATTTTTAAATTATTTCCATTTTTGAGTTTCGTCCTTCAAGAGCAGGTCTCGATTGCAGGCAAAAAGTGGAGAACGGAGTGACTCCACTGACTAGACTTAAATATAACAAAAAAACGTTTCTACATTATTTAAAAATCTTAATCTACCTATAACCAGAGATCCAATTAAAACTAATACGAATAATATGACGAAAACGCATACATAACAGTTCATAATTGGTAACATTTCATAGTTTTAACTGTTAATATCATTTCGCGATTTTCCCACAAGAATGCCGGTTAACAAGTCGGCCAGTTAAAAAAAACTGTCGATGCATCATTGTTCTCTGTGCTCTATTTATCTAGACCGCTATTCAGAGGAATGGGGTTCCTTTGTGTGAAAATAAAACCATCGTGTGACCTGAAGAGGTGTTATTAACTTAGCTTTGTTTACTGTTCTGAGAGAATTATATAAAATTGTTGATTAATTAGCGGGTAAAGGATTTGGTAGGAATGTATTGGATATAATGAATATTAAAATGTTCAAAATCACGTTTTTACTTGAATAGCAGGATAGTCAGAGAAAATCTTGTGTGAATACATTCTGTTCTTTACTTTCCGCTTGAAATTGAACTAAAAACGAAAAAGGGTTCCAAACATTACGTATTAAATGGCGAAATTTACGTCCCGTTCTGTCTTAAGTACCAAAGCGGAGAAATGAAATGAAAGTCCTACTACCTGGTGAGCATCGAACCCACAATTATCACAGTTTCAGTCAAACGCTGTCCCAATACTAAGGCCACTTGTCGTCATAAAAAACATTGCAAGCGAAGCGAAGCAACTTAGCAAATCTCCATCCATATTGCCATTTTGCCAAAAACACATGAATTCTACATTAAAAAAAAATACATATTCTATATTATATGGAACAGAACCCTTAAAGTCTTATATAAGACACCATATTTACGTTTTGCTATACAACAAGGCTAAGCCGCGAGCATTATACAAAAATGTTAAGATCTTGGATGTTGATTGCTTAACTTTTGTCTGAAATCTAAATACGGCTAGCCAACAGCTTTATAAGGAAACCGTTTTATTACAACAAAAAATCAACAAATGTTACAAATTTCTAAGAACAGAGAGTCATGTAAATGATATGAAGATATTAAGATATTATATTATATAGTATATTTAAGGGTACAGCAACTGTATTAGTAATCCGTAAAATTGAATTTTGAATTAGATAGGTAGTTTTACATATCCCCCATAGCGAGATAGTAAGAATTTAGTGTGAAGACACTCTATATATAAAATTCTGCCTGAGATCGAGACGTTGCGAGTTGAATGGCGTAACTCAATGCAACCTTTTGTTTTACCAGAGAGAGGAAATGAACATAATTCAAATATAATCATTTTCCTAATCGAATCCACAACCAATGGCGTTCACAGTCAGACGAAATTATAAAGAATATTGCATTCAAATGCAAGGAATTCTAAAATTTTTTTTTTTTCTAACTTCACGCCGTATCCCGCACACAGCAGGGTAGGCAGAGGGAACCTAGTGTTAAGACACTCCCTTCCCCACTTTCCGCCGAATTCGGAGGCTTGCGTGTTAAGTGGCGGAACTTAACGCGGCGTTTTACCTCGACACCAGAGCGAAGAAAATGGAAATATAATTTTCACTCCTCGAGTGGGAATCGAACCCACAACCGGTCGTTTACAGTCACACGTTTGTGCCACTGGGCCATGACTGGCCACTGAATATCCTAAAGGATACTAAATCACTGCTGTTTACATTTCGCGTACTACTAAAATTACCAGCCTAAATACGAAGCCACAAAATGTTACAAAAAATTATACATTTATTTATATTTTCTTGATATTCAATTTTTTTATTATGTAAAAATTTAATTATATAGGCCTATAACGTCATTACAGTTAAACACTATAATAATACATCTAACACTCATAATTACAATTCAATTTCATACCATTTCCAATTTTAACTGGTCTTAGAGCAAATCGGCCTATTGGCTCTTGATGTTAATACGGCATTTAGTAATTACAATAAATTACCAACGTTTTCTAATCCGATTAGAGTATTAGACACGTTTGTAATCATTAAGTTGGCTAGAATGCATTTTTTAAATATACTTGTGGCATTTATGCATTTTATATTTTTTTTTATTTTACTACATCTTTTTACCTAACAGAGGTGATAGGCAGAAAAAGTAGTGTCAAGACACTTCTTTCTTAACTAAATTAATTTATTTATTATGGCTTTTGAAGACATCGTGGTGTGGTTGAGCAAAGGGCAATGATTTTCGATTTGGGATAGAGGTTCGATTCCCACTCAGCGAAATTAGTTTTTATTTTTATATCTCATGATTTCGGCATACTGCCCATGGTATTTTATTGTAATATGAAACAGATTGTTTTTAATTACTATTTAAACTGTTTATATAAATGTAATTTTAAAAAAACATAAATATTAATATAATTTATAACAGTTATAAAAATTACAGATCGATTATAAACATAAGCAGAATCAATATAACACTGTAAGAAAAAAAAACGATATTATAACGAGACAATTTGTATAGAGCATCGCAAACAAGCAAATAGGTGCAATTACGATTATATATGTACGTAAAGAAAGTAAATGTTAGCTGTTGGCGACGCCTGTGGCCAATCTTTATATGTAGTCTAGGTAAGTATCCCATTTGGCTGCCATTTTATAATACCGTGGTTGGTGGGGAATTGACGATCTTTTCGCATTTCTTACCATAATTTGTGATAAATGGTGCCAGTCGCGGCTCAGAGGTACAAAGCAACTGGTTTTGGGTTCGATTTCCACTCGAGGAGTGAAAATAAGCGCGGCGTTAAGTTCCGCCACTTAATATGCAATGCCTCCGAATTCGGCGGAAAGTGGGGAACGAAGTGTCATAGCATTAGGTTGCCTCTGTCTACGGTGGAACGTGTTGAAATTGCACGCGCTCCCACTTGACATCACCTCACCCAGCTGCACGAGCGAATAAAATTTAAAAATTCGAATTTTTAATTTACTATTTCTTACTGTTACTTTTAGTAAAATAGCATTAAATATGTACTTCGCTCAACTCTTACTGCCATGCAGAGCAAAGAGGCGGTTCCTAGTTATCTTGTTACTAGATTCCCCCTGACTACCCTACTACGTAGAAAAAGATTGAAGCTATAAAAAAATGTATAGGTAAAATCAGTACTTTACACTAATCAAATACTCTTATACAAACAGTCTATACGCTAAAAGAATTCTCGTCCGCTTTGATGTAACAGCAGAAACCAGCACTTGTATAACGGAACCGCGCATTAGAGTGACACGTTCATACGATTACTTATATTTACACAGGAAACACTTATATCTCGTATTTACATTTATTAGATACCAAGAGATGCAATTGGGTCGACAAAAAGATGATTAGAAGGGTTATGATTTGATATGACTTTTAAAAAATATTTTTTTCGTTGGCTTATTTATATTAAGTGTGGTTTAATCCACTTACCTAATCTCTATTTTTACGGAGATCAGAGATATAAAATTTATAATTCGTCTCTAATCCGGGAGGAGACTAAGAACTAAGTGTTAATATTACTCTACTATAGTTAGATTATAATAGAGGGCCAGTCTTGGCGCAGAGACTGTTAAGCGACTGGTTGTGGGTTCGATTTCCACTCGAGGGGTGGAAATATTTATATCCATTTCCTTCGCCTGGTATCGAGATTAAGCGCTTCGTTAAGTTCCGCCACTTAACACGCAATGCCTCTAAAATCGGCGGAAAGTGAGGAACGGAGTGTCTTAACACTAGGTTCCCTATGCCTATCCTGGTGGGTGCGGGATACAGCGTGAAACTATAAAAAAATAATGATAATAATAGAAACCTATCATCACTGTCGTAATAGTAAATCAATGGTATAGTGACTACAGCACGCGCGTAACGGAATCAAACATTAAAGTGACACGTATGATTTGATACACGCATCCGTGGAACCTCTTTAGTTCCGCCGGATTCTTCACAACTCTTCTGATTACTGGTGAACGAACTTTAACCAAACGCCCGTCGTAAAGGAAAGTAATGTAACGATTCGTTACGATTGTATTTTACTGTACCGACTAAAATATAAGCACCGTTAGAAATTAAATGAATGGTTCGTAATAAAAGTGAATTTGGTAATTTTTTTAAAGTTTCTAAAAAGTTGTTCTTTCTTATGATAGGAGACTGGGAAAAATATTTTTGGAAGTAAAATAGATTTTCTAAATGCACATTGCATTTAGTTCTTGCGTTTTAGTTTAATACTGACTGTAGCCGCAACTTTATCCGAGTGAAATTAAATAAAACAGACATCATTCTAAAATTAAAATAAACTAACTTATACCTTATTACATGACCTATCTGCTGTCAAAATCGATCCAGGCGTTCCCGAGATTAGTCAGAACCAACAGAGCGACAGACAAAAATTGTAAAAAAAAATATTATGGCATAGTAACCATATATATAAAATTTTTGCTTTTTTTTTTTAGCTTCACGCTGTATCCCGCACACAACAGGGTAGGCAGAGGGAACCTAGTGTTAAGACACTCCGTTCCCCACTTTCCGCCGAATTCGGAGGCTTGCGTGTTAAGTGGCGGAACTTAACGCCGCGCTTTACCTCGACACCAGAACGAAGAAAATGGAATTATAATTTCCACTCCTCGAGTGGGAATCGAACCCACAACCAGTCGTTTACAGTCACACGCTTGTGCCACTGGGCCACGACTGGCCACAATATAATATAAACATATGCATTTGATAAAAAGCAATTATGTTATGACTAAAGACAGACATTTCAATTTCTTTTATTTATATAGATTTACGGGTAAAAAGTTAACAGTTATTGCTACTTATACATATCATTGTTTCGGTCTGTTTAATAGACAACTAGGCAGCATCCGACCGAGATTGTTCTTGAGAACTAACTAGACTGCTTCCAGTTACAAGCAAGTTAGATATTGTAAGAATTTTTTTAGTAAATTTATTTTGGTTATTGTCTAGAAACTTCTATATTCTGTTATTTATATAAGAAAAAAGAAATATTTTGCTCTAGTTAAAATAAAACGAAGCATTGATTACTGATGCTCAATATGCATTTTATTGAAATCATGTGGCATGAAACAGAGTGTCTTAACACTAGGCTCTCTCTAACTAATGGTCCATTCACACAGCTGTGGAACTCAAAAAAACTCACAACTTACAAAAAATCGGTAAGTGAAGAATGGAGTGTTCCCCCTGCTTACCTTACTATATACGAAAAGCCATGAAACTGATAATTTTAAAGAACACGCTCGAATTAAAACTATTTTTTTTTTTTAGCTTCACACTGTATCCCGCACACAACAGGCTAGTCAGAGGGAACCTAGTGTTAAGACACTCCGTTCTCCACTTTCCGCCGAATTCAGAGGCATTGCGTGTTAAGTGGCGGAACTTAAAGCCGCCCTTTAAATATTTCCGCTCCTCGAGTGGAAATCGAACCCACAACTTTACATGCTTCACATGCACACTTTGTGCCACTGCGCCACGACTGGCCACTTATAACTATAACAAACAAAAGTTCGAGCTGATGTCAAATCCAAACCCATACATAACATTTAATTAAATATATTTCATCTACATCACTCCTTCATCCACATTCATTACATTTATACAGTTACTAAATTATAATAGAAACAATTGAACAATTTTCGCAAGAACCAGTTACAGGTAATTATGGAATAAATACTGGGTAATTAGCGGGACGGGCACGTGGGAGCGGAGATGAATATAATATGTCATTAACCTTATGCAGTTTTATATTACTGTATGAAGACGTGATGCTCTCGTTACATTTCTCATTGTAAATAAATTGTATTGAAATTAAAAGATTATTTAATGTTTGAGCAACGGACGGTTTTTCTTTCGTAAGAGTTTACTCTAGTTTTTTTTTTGGTTATGGCGTTTCTAGCTATTTTTTATGTTTAATGTAGAAAATAAAGAGAAGATTGTTCAATAAATAAGGGATAACTCGTATGAATTCTATCTAGATGCTGATTTAAGGTACATACATATGTTTAATAACGGCATGACAAGTTTAAGCAAAAAGGTTCAAAGTGACACGTTTAATATATTTCAAACTATTTAACTTTGTCGTACAAAAAATTTAAAGAGAAGTGTTGAAAAATTTAGAACAATGTGTTTTTGATTAGCATATATTCAAGATATGTATTATATTTTTAGGACATTTTTTACTTCTAAACCTTATTCAGAGAAAGAGAATATAATAAATCTTCTTTAATTTCAAGTTTCCATTGATAAGAATGTGTGACGCTGAATAGCTAAAACACCTTTCAGTAAAAATTCAATACATGTACTAAACGTAAATATATGTATTAAACTAGCGACCCGCTCGCGGCTTCGCCGCGTGAACTATTTCGTTATATTGCAACCCTCGGGGGCGCATTTTTAAAAAACAAAGTAGCCTATGTTTAAGCTTAGATTATCAACTATATTTATGCCAAAATTCATTACAATTGGTCAAGCGGTTTAGATTTTTCATACAAACTTTCATCCCCTATTTCAACCCTTTAGAGGTTGATTTTTGAAAAAATAAGTAGCCTATGTTAGAACCAGTCACTTTTACTACTTTCATTCTAAATTTCATCCAAATCGGACCGGTAGATTAGCCGTGAAAGCGTGACAGACAAACACACAGACTTTCGCATTTATAATATAAGTATGGATAAACCTATTTTTCTCACAATAATAATAGTAAAAATGCTTAACATTTTAATCTATTCGACATTATGAATTTAAGTATGTGCCTTTGAATACTTAGTCCGACTGAATCGTTTCCGATCCAATTAATTAGTAACATATCAAATTGAAACGGCAATTAAATTTGTGTAATAATCCATAAAAGGTCATTAGTAAGAGGAAGTACAGAAATATATGCAAAAAACTGATGACGCATTAGCCTGTACATAGAAATATGAGTATATGATCATTTTATATGCAAAAAGAGTGATTTAGTATATACAATAAGTATTTTTCCACTTTACTTATATTTTTTTTTTTTAACTTCACGCTGTATCCCGCACACAGCAAGGTAGGCAGAGGGAACCTAGTGTTAAGACACTCCGTTCCCCACTTTCCGCCGAATTCGGAGGCATTGCGTGTTAAGTGGCGGAACTTAACGCCGCGCTTTACCTCAGCACCAGAGCGGAGAAAATGGAAATATTAAATATTTCCACTCGAGTGGGAATCGAACCCACAACCGGTCGTTAACAGTCACACGCTTGTGCCACTAGGCCACGTCTGGCCACAATTACTTTTATATATCGTAAAAAATAAAAGATATCGTTGTTTTGTTTCAAATTTGAACCCGTAATGACCGTTTTCAGGATTTTCGTTCAAGTATCTGCTCTATAGAGCAGAATAAGAAATATTTTCATTATAATGAAATTGTATATGACATCTCTTTAAATAAAAAACATGTTACCATCAACCAATAACACATGCGAGATAACTTGATCCGGAAGTAGATATACAATTCACCTACGCAGTCTACTTTTCTGAAATCGATACTTATACTACCTTCAATTTACGATTAAGAGATTTGAAAATATTATAATTATTCATTTATTTATTGAGACTTGATAAAGTAAACCTCATTTTAATGCATCAAAAAACTAGTCTTTTTTTCAAAAAAGTCCGAGAGAATCTCATCAGTCAACATACTCTCAACGCAACGCCCTTTCACCAGAGCGGAGAAATGACACTTATGAAATTAAAATCATTCCTCCCAGTAAGAATTGAACCCACAACCAGTCGTGATTACAGTCAAACGCTATACCACTGTACCACAATAGAGTGTTAAAAACTGTCTAAATTTAACTAATTTCCTAAAGAAACAACGAAAACTACGAACATTTTTTTTAGCTTCACGCTGTATCTCGCACACAGCAGGGTAGGTAGAGGGAACCTAGTGTTAAGACACTCCGTTCCCCACTTCGGAGGCGTTGCGTGGCGTTTATCTCTGATACCAGAGCGACGAAATAGAAATATTAAATATTTCCACTCCTCGAGTGGAAATCGAACCCACAATCAGTCGTTTACAGTCACACGTTCGTGCCACTGCGCCACGACTGGCCCCAAACAACTACGAACATCTTTCAAAATTCACCATTCTGGCTCAAATTTTGCAGTATTTCGCCAAACGACAATGATGTCAGCAATAAAGTAATCAAACACGTAGAGATATTATTTCCGATCGTTCACTCAATACCAACTTTCTCCGAATAGTAGAACAATCAGCGGAATGTAGTCACGATGTCTGGCTAATAAGGTTGAGCTTATTTTACTGTATCTTCATCTTTCGTATTTTATTTAACTGATTTATTCGCGTATAACATTTTTTTAGACACTACAAGACACTTAATGTTAAGACACTTAGTGTCAAGACACTCTGTTCTACACTATCCAGTCGAAATTCGAACATTGCGTATCGAGTTGCGGAACTCAACGCCGCTCTTTGTTTTAGCTACTAGAGGGAATATCATCAAATCATTCTCTTTATTTGGAATTAAATCGACATTTTAAATTTATCATCCGAGCTACTAGAACTTGCTACTTTAATAGTAATGTTCTTACGAATATCTATTAACAAAATATATTGAATTTTAAAGTTAAGTAAATGCTATACACTTTATAAAACACAAATACATCCATGAGTAAAAGAAATGGCCAAATAATATATGAAAACTTAAATCTGGTCACGTTTAATAAAAATTCTAGGTCACTTTATAAAAAAAACTGTAAAATTCGTAATAACGTATCGTCATCGCGCTTTGCAATTCAACTTTTGAGAGCGTTCTTTTAAACCGGAATACCTACTAGCTACCGGCTTAACCGCATTACCTTTATATATAAAATGGGAAATAAAATTTCTAAAATATTTTTTTGACTTATTCTATTTTTATTTTAAAATTAAAATAAATAAAATATAAATAAAATTGATTAAATAAATTATTCCGTTTTTCTTCTAATTAAAAATAAAAACAGCTTTTTGATTTTTTTTATAAGTAACTTTATATTTTTTAGTTGTTCGTTAAAAGTAATAATTTTAAAACAAGTTATAGTTAAAGGAGTTTATACACTATATTGAAAACGTCGTTTCCAACTCACACATATTTTTTTTTAAAATAAATACATAATATTGGAATATTCTATATCTCAGCGGTCAGAGCTTAGATGGTTTACAAGAGACGCGGGTTCGAATCCCTTTGCGTTCAAATTCTTATATGTTTTCTCAAAATATATTTTTTGTAAATAATTCAGTAAATTCGTGCACAATAAAGAGTACGTACAAGAGTGTCCTACGCAGCTGTTTCGGTACATTGCAACACTCGGTAGTGGATTTTTCAAAAATAAAGTAGCCTTTGTTTAATCTTGGATTATCAACTATATATAAGTATATGCCAAAATTCATTAAAATCGTCAAGATTCAATGTAGATTCATCCCCTATTTAAACCCTTTAGAGGTTGATTTTTGAAAAACTAAATAGCCTATGTTAGTCAATTTTACTATTTTCATTTTAAATGTCATCCAAATCGGACCAGTAGATAAGCCATGAAAGCGTGACAGACAAACACACAGATATTGTAAATAATTATTAATTTTGATCGTTTCTAATTATTAACTAATTATTATTGCTATTGACATCCCTCTCCAAACCAAATCACGAAAAAACACAATTCAATCTAATTACATAATTTGCAACTTTCAACTAAGGAACTCATATCATAATAATCCATACACGTATATAAATATTCATCTAATTTGTTATTCTATTGTCATTACAAGCTGATAGAGATACAGCAAGAGGAAACACATCCGCGTATTGTCCGCGTTTCCGTAACAGGTATTTTACTATCCTATCCTCTATTAAAATCAGTCTTCAGAATATATTAAATTGTGATGTGAATATCAATATTATGAAATCAAAAGTGACTATATTTTATTAGATAACATTTCGAACTTATCGTATAATACAGAAATAGGTACAATGGATACATGTATGTTTAATTTAATACAAGTAGAAGACCTACTGATGTGTTAGGGGCTAGTCGTGGCGAAGTGGCACAAAGTGTGCCTGTAGATTGACTGGTTGTAAAGTAACTGATTCCCACTCGAGGAGTAGAAATATTTAATATTTCCATTTTCTTCGCTCTGGACGTTAAGTTCCGCCACTTAACACGCAATGCCTCCGAATTCGGCGGAAAGTGGGGAACGGAGTATCTTAACACTAGGTTCCCTCTTCCTACCCTGCTGTGTGCGGGATACAGCTAAAAAAAAGATATATACATTTTCTTCATTTACAACTAAATTAAACTTCAAAAATTGATCATTTCTTCATTATATAAACTATTAACAAAGTAGATCTATTAAACACAAGTGGAAGGAAATTAAAACACTGTCCCATAGCTTGAAGCACATTTGCATAATATTAAATGATACAACTAAAGAGTTCCCAAGACATAATCGTTGATCAAAAACCAGTTTGCCATAAAGATGCATGGAGACCAATAATCATGTACATTAGGACACGCCTACATGGAATCTGAATTAATGGTCAATTTTATTAGAATGTATCTCATGTATTCTTACTTTAGATATAAAATCGACTTTTTCGTTAAAAAAGTAAGCGCCATTTGGTATCTGTGGTTTATATAAATTAGGAGAACAAATTGACTTTACAATATATAAAGTTAACAAATATTTAGCATTTCATTTTATACTTACATCGTTTTCATAAGAAACAAAATGTGTTTATAATTAAATTAAAATTGAAACAGTTTTAGTATTTAGAACATCTCTCACATCGTATGAAGTAAACATAAAAAGCTTATAAATAAAATTTTAGAAACTAACTAAGTCAGTGTAGTGTTTTACTTTATATTAATAAACTTGCAGTACTGCAGCATTTGTTTAAGTAGTACTTGTATGATTTAAGAAAGGTCATCGAGCATGTGTGCTTGGATATGGGTTCCATTCCCACTAGGAAGAATGAGATTATTTAAATTACTTAACAGACAATATATCAATTTTGGGAAAATAATGAAGAACAGAGTGTCTTAATAATAGATTTATAACTGCTAACCTGCGATATTAAGAATCTCTTCTAACATTGTAAACTGTTGAAAAGTCCATTTTAAAAAAATGTATAAATGTTTGAAAACACATACAAAGTTGAAAAGGCCATTTTAAAAAAATATGTAAATGTTTGAAAACAAACGAATCCCGCTGCGTTCAAATTTTTATACGTTTTCTGAAAATGTATTTTTCAAGCGGGAAACTGCTTATAATCCAATATAATTTTCTGATTAATTTCTTCACTAAGCCCAAATCTCTTGAACTCAGTAACTTTAACCTATGACTGTGACGTGTTGAAATAAAGCCGCGCTAACAAGTTGCGAGCTAATCTGACATATCCAACGCGTTACGCTATTGTATTCAAATGAGAACTATTATTTGGACCACATGTCATGGTTGCATAAACTATGGTAATACGAGATTACAAGTGAAAAAAAAATAATAATGGATACGACGAAAATTACTTAAAAAATAATTAAGTAATAAAGATACGGTTATATTCTTTTTTTGTTTTGTAACAGATGTTAAAAATGTTTTATATAATGTGTTAAACAAAATATTAAATAAAAAAGTTATTATATTATTTTAAAAGTAAAAAAATTACACAGTCAACGTTGCCAAAATCAGCATCACTATAAGAGAAAGTACGCACAGATAAAATATAGTTTTACACTTTAGTTTTTTGCCGCCATATTGTTTTGTTCCGTTAACCAAAGAAGCGGTTCGAAAATGAAAACGTAATTGTTTTCGTGGGATAGTTCATTAATTATCAGGTAATTAAATGGCTAGTGATTTATGAGATAAAGCCGGTGGAAGAAAGTGGCTGTTCACGTCTTAGAAATTTAACATGCAACTTCTAGTTTTGTTTGAGAACATATTCAAAGTTATTTCGCAACATGTTTTTAAACAAAAGCATAGTAATTTTATTATGTAGATAATATCTATACTAATATAATAAAGAAGTAAAGTTTATAACTCTGTTTGTAAGGGCTAATCTTCGGAAATACTGAACCGATCATAAAATTTTTTTCGCAATAGGAAAGTTAAACTATTCACGAGTACTATAGGATATATTTTATTATGATTGAACAGAAAGTTCAGAGAATTCTTAAGAGGTTCAAGTATTTCGCTCATTTATGTAAAATGTAGAAAGTCAATATTAATAACACACATTATAGCAATAAGCATGTACAATAAATCAATTTAAAATAAATATTTCACATATTAATATCTGACGCACGTTTACATACACATTCGCTTAAAGTGACATATACAATCATACATCGATACTAATTGGAGAACCAGCCCAATGTTGTTAAATAAGCTCTCTGTACTACTTTGCAAGACATAGAGATAATAAAAAAGAAATAATAACAATCATGAAAACATTCTCAAGTTATGTTTTGCAAATAACATATTTCTAACAACGTTAAATAATGTAACAGCTAAAACTAAAGTTACCTTGGCTCAAATTCATTCTACACGGTCAATTTCATTTTTATTAAAACCTTCATTGTGTTAAGCTTACAAGTAGATATGTTTTTAGTTTATTAACTTATTACATAATATGGTTTAGACTTTATATATTTTTTCAGCTTCACTATTTTCTTACCAGAGACGGCAAGTAGCAGTATAGTCATAGAGACCCGGAAGTCAAGACAGTTCGTTCTCCACTTTAAGCATAAGATATAATACATCAAGTCCCGATTCCCTTCGAGTAAGAATCAAACCCATAACCAGTCGCATGTTCTTTCAGAATTAGTTCTAATTTCTTATTATTATTTTGTTATTATACTATAAGGGGCACGAACGTGTGACTCTAAACCACTGGTTGTGGGTTCGATTTCCACTCGAGGAGTGGAAATATTTAATGTTTCCATTTCTTTACTCTGGTATCAGAGGCAAAAGCGCGGCGTTAGGTTCCGCCACTTAACACGCAACACCTCCGAATTCGGTGGAAAGTAGGGAACGGAGTGTCTTAACACTAGGTTCCCGCTGCCTACCCTGATGTGTGCGGGATATAGCGAAAATGAAAATAAAAAAAAAATAAAAAAAAGAGTAAATAAAAGTTACTAATCATTTTCATCCCACTTCTTTACGAATTTAAAAACGATTTATGATGTAATACCCTTACACGCTAAAATACTTTTAAAAAGGTTATAAACCTTAATTTGACTTAAAAAAGACTATATCAAAATCGTTTTAATATTTTATGAGGTACAAGCGAATTAATTTGATGAAGAAAAACGTGTCGACACGGTTCGTAAAAATTTGCGGTCTTGTTATAAATTGGGAAGTGCCTTATTAACTCAGCAGACTATGTGTCACCGTTTCGATATAGTTCAAAATAAAATATTGTTAAAGATTTATGAAATTATATTATTAATATGAAATTATATTATTAATATATTTATCAATTGACTATCATAATAAAAAATTAGCAGCTTTTCCCCGCCCCCGGTTCTTTCTGGCTGCCCGCCAGAAAGAACCTTATGTCAAGACTCTCCGTCCAAAATCGAGACATTAGTAATTTAGTAATGTAAAAAGAAAATGAGAATGTAATATGAAAATGTAGAATGTACATGTTAACACATGTCCGTAGAGCATAAAAATAAACAGTTAAAAAAAATCGAGACATTGCGGGACTCAACGCCCCGCTTAGTCTTTGGTAGCAGAGGGAAGAAATGAAATATTACTCAGTTGTTATTACATAAGTATAATAATAAGAAACACGTGTCGACTTTTCTTACAATATTTGTCAGCGTACATCATTCGGCACGCACCTGACCGGTGGTCAGGTTATGAAATACAAGTTCATTGCCCTGGCCGAGCTAAATCAGCTGGAGCAAAAACTTGTAATTGTCATCCCTATATAGCCACAGATTATTTATAACAGATAATGGTAAATTTAAGTTGTCAATTTGTTTTTGTCGACAGATTACAAAAAATAATGTCTAATCCTGATATTACGGTAGATGTCGGGTATTTTATTATTTTAAAACGATAAAATGTTTAAACGTTATCGAATACTAAAACATGCAAGAATATGCCAAAATTATTGCATTTATACGCTTTGCAAAATTATTACAATGATAAGTTATATTAACATTACTTATAACAAGATATTTGAAATATATTCATCTTTTTAAAATTTAAAATTTTAAAAACAAAAGGCAATAAAAAATAAAACTGTAAAAGATATAAAGCAATCTTTACCATATACTTAGGTATGAACACAAAAAAGTTCGACTGATATTGGCATGAAACGAAGCGAGAGCGGTTCAGTTGAAAATAACAAAACATAACCTACGAAAAGCACGTTGCAATCTTAATTAAAATCCTTTTGCGAGCTGAGTTTCTCAGAATAATATATAATTCACTACTTTATTTTCAATTAGGTAGGTTTATAGGCCGTATGAGAACGGCAATATTATATGTCTGTTAAAAATAAAAGGCATACTAAATTGAATTGTAAGTTACTTCTCTATTTTTCTAAAATATCAAAGCTAGCTAGTGGCCAGTCGTGGTGCAGTGGCACAAGCGTGTGACTGTGAACGACTGGTTGTGGGTTCAATTCCCACTCGAAGAGTGGAAATATTTAATATTTCGCGGCGTAAAGTTCCGCCACTTAACACGCAAAGCTTCCAAATTCGACGGAAAGTGGGGAAAAGTGTCTTAAGACTAGGTTCCCTCTGCCTACCCTGCTGTGTGCGGGATACAGCGTGAAGCTATACAAAAAAAAAATCAAAGTAGGTTTATAATAAAGACAGCTGCATGCTTTACCCAACATTCTTCGTATCTGCTCGAATTTGCGATATTGCGTATTTAGTAGTCTACTACTAAGCGTAAGGCGTAAGTTTCTAAACTTACACCGCGTTTTTTTACCAAGCCAGGAAAAATATATAATTTAAGGATAATCACCCTAAAAGGATCGATACCACAATGATCGCCTCTTTTGTAAGACGTTGTTTCACTGCGCCACTATTGTCTCTATATTATAAAGAAATGTGCGATATAACTTAAAAGAAAGTACGAAAAACTACATTTCATATATTTTTTAAAGCTTTTTTGCTTACTTGTAAGCTACAGTAGGGAAGTAAGTTAAATTAAATGAAACCATTTGATTCTATATTATTATTTTCGTACGTGCCAACAACTTAAGTAAGCCGTTGCGTTGTAAGCATATTTAGTTTTAATTGTTGATGATTGCAAAAATTAAACGACCTTGGTTTTTGCTTACATGTCTAGTTTTATCTTTAGGAAGACAGATAAATTATTGCATGTATATGTAGAATACAAAAAAGAAGTTAAATGAACTAAAATATTTAATTGCATTCGATTTTAACACTGTGGTTTTGCACGAACAATTGGCACGATTTTTCAGTTACACGGTATTATCTTAGCAGGGTAGGTAGAGAATCTAGTGGTAAGACATTCCGTTCTCCTATTTTCCTCCGAATTCGGGACATTTCGTATGTGGCGGAGTGGCGGTACTAAAAGATGCGCTCTGATTTATTAGCAGAACGGAACAATGAAAATAATTTGAATATCCTCGTGAAGAAATAAAACACATAACCATCGTATATATACCTAATAAGACGCTTTTATACTTCAATGGCCAAATAATTTTTAAACTTATTTATACAAATTTAAAATGTATAAGACCAAAATACATGGTTAGTTTCCAATACGAAGTATAAAATATAATGAGGAGGGAAGTGGAGAATTTAGACCTAACGCTCTAGTTTTCTTTGCGGTAGATTCGTAAATTAAAAAAAAAAACAAAAGTTAAACGGGAAACGGAGTGTCTAAACACTAGGTTCTCTCTGCCTAACTTGCTGTCTGTGGGATACAGCGTGAAGCAAAAAAGAATATAAAGAAAAGAATGAACACAGAGCCTACAAATGAAGAACGCAAGTGGCTTGTATTATCTGTAGGTATTGAAAGTTACATAAAAAAGAAAGTTTAAAATATTAATTGCTTTCTATAAAATGTTTTGATTCCGATATGATTCATTGCTATTGCGTTTACGTCACTGTTTCTATCGAAAACTATAGTTACTTAATGTTAAGAAGAATTTCTTTAATGTTTTAAAATGATTAAGTATACTACTTAACTAAATTAAAAATGAAATAGCTTCACGCTATATCCCGCACACAGCAGGGTAGGCAGAGGGAACCTAGTGTTATGACACTCCGTTCCCTACTTTCCGCCGAGTTCGGAGGCTTGCGTGTTAAGTGGCGGAACTTAACGCCGCGCTTTACCTCGACACCAGAGCGAAGAAAATGGAAATATAATTTCCACTCCTCGAGTGGGAATCGAACCCACAACCAGCCGTTTACAGTCACACTCTTGTGCCACTGGGCCACGACTGGCCACTACTACTTAACACTTTTGAATATAGTATAGTACACATTTTCATTAACAAATTGGCACAAAATCTAACAAAAACAGTCAAATGCCGAGACACTCTATTCTCCATTTTCCACCCAAATTTGAAACATTATGTCGAAAGTATGTCTGTCTTACTATAGTTGGAAAAAAATTAATAAATACAATAAATACCAAAATAATTTTCCTCCGAGCGGGTATCGAACCTACAACTATCGCGTTTACTGTCAGATATTATGCTTTCGCGAGACTATAGCTTCTATAGTATGGTTATATATATACGTTCTACATGTTACTGTACTATCCACTTTCCCAGTTACCTCTTTATCTAAACATATGTTTATTTCATATATATGAAACCTCTTTATATAAAACAATAAGGAAAATACACGAATTTATTACACATCACCCTTATGTCTATAGTGCGTAACGCAAGAGATGCTTCAATGATTTCTTTTAGGTCACATCACAAAAACTCTAACAATTAAGCTAAACAAAAAAGAATCTATTGCAAAACACCTTATACATTCGTCCTTTTAAAATTCACATAAACGCGATTAATTGCTTTCGGCACGCGAATTGTTTGACGAAATCTAGTTTTTCGATGTTATCCAAGATATTGTAATTTCGTGGATTTTAAATTAAAACAAAAAGTGTTACATGACAAACTTACTCAGCTGGTTTGGTCGCTAAACGCTGCTCCAATTAAATTATGAAATTGCCAATCGTTAATCAATAATCTAACACCCAATTGAGTTTAGTACAAGTTTTTATTAAAATCTAATATTTATATAAATATTTGAAAGTAGCAGCTACATGCTTTTGCTGTTTAGCGAGGTAGAGACTTCGTTATCTTCCACATTCTTAAAAATCGAGACCTTG
The DNA here is from genome assembly GCA_019049465.1 of Dryas iulia moderata. NCBI lineage: Eukaryota > Metazoa > Arthropoda > Insecta > Lepidoptera > Nymphalidae > Dryas > Dryas iulia. The sequence continues at coordinate 13,132,168 of CM032428.1, forward strand.
CGTGTTAAGTGGCGGAACTTAACGCTGCCCTTTGTTTTAAGTACCTAGGACTTGAAAATAATAAATAGTTATTGCTTTGAGTGGGAATCGTATCCACAAACATCGTGGTTAGTAGTCGCTGACCAACTGCGCCAGAATGGCCTCGAAGTTATCTACTTTGAGTTTACTCGAGGGGTATTATAAAGAGGCAAACTTAAATCCTGCCTTGTACGTAATTTTTGTAAGGTCATTTGCTTCGCTTTACATAATGTAATTAAATAAGAGAGCACCGTAGCTCAGTGTAATAGAGTCTAACTATTCATAACATGGTTATGAGTTTGATTTCCATTGGCTAAAATGATTGTTTCTCATCATGTAAAAAAAAAATTCTTCTGGTCTGATGACAAGACAAAGCGTGGCATTAAGTTCTACCACTCAACACTCATTCTCTCTGATTCTGTCACAAAGTGGAGAACAGAGTGTTTTGACACTAGGTCCTCTCTAACTACCCTATACCTTATGAACAGGTTTTAATTCAAAATTCAAATTCAATTCAACTACCACTTAACACGCTATGCCTCCGAATTCGCCGGAAAGTGGGGAACGAAGTGTCTTAACGCTAGGTTCCCTCTGCCTACCCCTGCTGTTTGCGGGATACAGCGTGAAGCTAAAAAAAAAGGTTTTACTAAATAACCCAAATCAAATAATATTCTATGGTATAGAGTTACTCAAAATGATCTTCCTCATATTCCGTGGTTTAGTGAGAAGGAACTGATTCGGGAACAAATTGTTGGGCCTTAGGTTGTGTTCTAGACATATTCCTCTAAAGAAATTTGGTTTCCTTATGAAAAGGGTAAGTTCCCCAAAGTGTGAATTGTGTGGAGTGGATGATGATGTTCACCATTTCTTGGTGGAATGTGTCCGAAATGCCGAGCCACGTCAGAGGTTAGTCCGTTGTTGTAATATGAATGTCATGGATGTTGATGTTTTTCATAGGTTGTTGTCTGAGCCTGCTTCTGTAGCGGCTAAAATGCTGTATAGATTTAAGTATAAATAGTATTCTTAGAATTAATTTAAAATTGTTATGTTTGTGCGTTTTAATTTTGGTTTAGGGAACGATAAAGCTGACATTTTTGTATTTTACTTAAAAAGTCCCTAAATAAAAACAGAAAAAATAATAATATTCTTAAAATGTACACGTCAAATAAGCTTGATAAAATTTAATTGCTGAATTGGCTTAACTGACTAGGCAATGTACAAGAAACGTGGGCTGAAATCCGTTATACATATTTGAATTTTTTTACGCAGGACTTTAGCAACGACAAATGTCTTATAATCTTGATTCGCAAATTGAGACGAATTAGTAGCAGTAATGAAGTGCTCACACATACCTACACATAAACACTCACTTTTCTATACATATAAATAAATTTAGACTGTCCGTTTATAATATTAAAATAACCGCTTTTTACTAAAGACATATATACTTATATATGCATTTAGTAAAAAGTTAAAAATGGTCTATTAACTTTATTAATAACATGTATGTATGTACATAGATACACGGTACATTAAATATTTTACAATAATGCCTAGCTGATTGTTCCAGCTAATCTCGGAAACGGCTAGACCGATTTCGATGGGACTTTCACTGACAGGTATCTCACGTAATAAACAATTACTTAAGCTACATTTACTTTTTTTTTGTATGTGGCGGAACTTAACGCCGCGCTTTACCTCGGCACCAGAGCGAAGAAATTGGAAAATTTAAATATTTCCACTCCTCGAGTGGGAATCGAACCCATAACCAGTCGCTTACAGTCACACGCTTGTGCCACTGGGAAACAACTGGCCACTGCATTTACTTAAGAATTATATTTTTTTTTATGAATCCCACGCAAACGAAATCACAGGCACAGCTAGTGTATTGTAATTAGTATGATGTAAGCATTTACACAGTGGCAAAGTGCAGAAGTGAATCAACAAGGGACTACCTGTCATTAGTCACCTGTCTATTAGCCACACGACCACAGAAATCAATATTAGTTCCGCTAAACCTTTCACCTGCAACGTTACAATGAGCCCTAACTGTTGAGTTATACGAGTACATGTTACATTTACTTGCTAAGTTTCTAATGTTTTTGTTTTTTTCTTTTTTTTTTGCAGTTAAGCTATTTATTTTCATGTTACGGGAAGTCCTATAGAAGTAGTGTCAAGACACTCCATTCTTCACTTTTTGACCACAACCAATGGTTATCAAATATTTAGTTAGAATTAAATATCAACCAAATTTATGTAAGACCTGGCTAACTATTAGTTCACTTATTTTATTCGTACATTATATGTAATTGTTTACCTTTCACTCTTTTTATATCAACATTTTATATTAATTGTTCTTTAAAGTGAAGAAAAGTGTTTTCAATAAATACTCTATTTGTAAAAATCATATTTACTTTTGATTTAAAATATCATAAAGTCTCTAATTCGGATTGAGTGGAGAACGGAGTCTCTTGGCTCTAAGTTCTCTTTGACTATTCTGCTATATGGGAAAAAGCACGAACCACAAATATATTTCTATACAAATTCTATAAAGAAAATTAATCTTGAACATAAAGCGACATAAATAATTACTTGATTTCTCTCACTAATAGATATTACATAAATGTCATATACATTAAGATTAATAAAGACAGCTATAAAATTGAAACATAACGATGCTCTTAACTTGTTAGCAATGTGTCTAAGTCGATTCAGCTTGTTTGATTGTGCTTATTTCTTAAGACTATTGTATAAAGATTAAATTTAGTGACAGATCACTCTCTTTTAACTATTCTATACTTAACCTTTTTTTCTAGCTTCACGCTGTATCCCGCATACATCAGGGTAGGCAAAGGGAACCTAGTGTTAAGACACTTCGTTCTCCACTTTCCGCCTAATTCGAAGGCATTGCGTATTAAGTGGCGGAACTTAACGCTTTGCCTCGACACTATATTAAATCTATTTATTGTATTGACATAAGAAGTAATTAATGTATTAATTTAGTACTTTATTAATTACAAGATACAATGAAACCGATATTTACATTTTTATTACTTTTCATTGCTTAAAAATGTACCATGTAAGATAATAAATTATGAGATACCATAATATCATAGTTTCTATTTTAAATCATACTAAAAGAAGCATATAAGCATCTTCTAGAGTACCTACTTGACTATAATTATCGAATCTGCTGATAATTATTACGAATGCCGATAATTTGCTTTAATATATGCCATATATTTGTGAATAGATAGATAGATTGTAAATTTAATACAATAAAGATATGCTAGGTTGGATATGTGCAGGTATTTTTTAAGAAATAGTTTCAATTACTTATAAATCTTAGAGTTTAACATGGAAAGATAACATATCAACATTTTTGCAAAAAGAAGCAAAGATAACGTTTAGTTAGCTCAAATTCAATCATTCCAATTAAAAAGTTTTTATTCAAATTAAGTTCTTAAAGTATAAAGAGTGAGGTCTCTTTTATAACTTATGAATCTTAAAACTATAGTTAATAGGCTCAAATACTGTACCCTACTACATAAGTACATTATATACAAATTATATCTTAAAATTGTAAGGAAACTTATATATGTACGTGTATTCTTATGTTACAATTCTAAAGAAAATAAACTTGATCTAAGTTATAAAATAAATAATCAAAAGATTGCAATATAAATGTTATTATATTACTAATACAGAATAATCTACATTTCTCTCAATTTATCCCTTTCACTTGAACTCATAAACATTTACTTGACATAGCCGCTAGCGTATTTAGTCACGACAAATTAGTTTAAAAGTTATGTAATAAAATTTGCAATTTAGAGTACATATATTTTCAAAATTTGAAATTCCTTAAAAAAATATTTTAATATTGAATTTATTATTTTTCAATAGGTAATTTTAAATGCTACGATTATTGAGTATCTGACAGGCAAACACCGACGCACTACTGGTTTAACCAAGACGAAATTTAGCATAAGAAAGTTTTGTTTACAAATATTATGACGAGATTTTACCTTTTACAGTCTAGAATGGTTTTATATGTTTATTGTTAAACAACGAAGTGACTTGACACTATGTTCTCTGTTCCTGTCAATCAGAGTCACAAAAACTGCTTTTAAAGAGAGTATATCAAGTAAAATAGCACATATTTTTTTACAAAACATGATTTTTTCAGTATTTGTAATATAACATGTACTTTTAATAACATATCTATTTGCCTACACATGCTGAACAGCGAATAAACTGACGGAAATCATATCTACACAGGAGTAAACATGATTATTATGAGTGAAGCATTGATGTAATAAACAATATAAATAATTTTACGCTACCATAAATCCCAGAAAACGTCCAAGATTTTTCTATATCACAATTAAAAAAAAAAAGTATTTGTGCCTTTTTTCATATTAATAAGTTAATCCGCACTTCACCTTAATTAATTCTGTAGTTATAGAAAAGAGAAAAATTAGGTATAATTTTTTTTCTAGGTTCTTTTAAGCCTCTCTAAAATAGATATGAACCCAGACTTTAAAAAAATTAAGGCCAAGGCATTAAAAAAATATCTAAACTACCCTTTAAAATAATCAATACCACAAAATTCAACAAAAAGAAGCTAAAACCACAATATATGGTCTACTAAACGAGATACAAAAATTAATTAGAGCAAAAACTAGTTAGCAATTAATATAGAGGAAATACATACTATTGCGTATACGCGATTTCTAAAGCAAAAAACGTCTAACCGAATATCACACGCGATTACAAATGGCCTGTTCTATACAAAGAAGCAGTGCAATGATCTTTCTCTATCAAGTATCAGTTTTTGTGGTCCGTCACGAAGTCGTCTTCAATGGCGACAACGTACTTTAAACTGGAGGAGCTGTCTAGCTGTTTTGCTGAGGCTAATTTTAAGTAACTGAATAATATGAATTTTGTATAAGGAAAGTTTGATGTAATTTTTTTTTAGCTTCACGCTGTATCCCGCACACAGCAGGGTAGGCAGAGGGAACCTAGTGTTAGGACACTCCGTTCCCCACTTTCCACCGAATTCGGAGGCATTGTGTGCTAAGTGACGGAACTTAACGCCGCGTTTTTTTTAGAAAATGGAAATTTTTCTACTCCTCGAGTGGGAATCGAACCCACAACCAGTCTTGTTTACAGTCACATTTTGTGTCTCAGTGCCACTACTGTCCCACAAGGAATAAGGAAAGTATGATGTAATAAATAATAATAATAAAATATACTGCGTTATTATAGCGAAAAATAAGTACAGTTTCTAAGTAATAATATGTTTTCAGAATATATATGTAGAGAACAATGGTTTTATGTATTTTATTCATTAGAAAAACGTTGCAAACAAAAGTTGTTGATTCCATTCTACCAAATTTTATAAATTTACAAAAATAGCACCATTGGGGCCAGTCATAGCTCAAAGGTACAACGTGTGACTTTAAAGCGACTGGTTTGTAGGTTCGATTCCCACTCGAGGAATTCTATGCGGGAATAGGCGGATACCTACTAATACGTTGGCGATTATATAAAAAAACTAAACATATCACCTCTAATTTCTCATTTAAAAATAAAAAATATATATAAACGGCTCGATTTCCACAATCACTGAAGGAATTACTTTTCCCTAAGTAAATAGTATGAAAGCTTATCCCAGTGCACATAACTGGAGATGGATGCCAGTCAACAACTAAGCAAACAAGCTCGGTAACGGCACTCATTGCTTCAATGGCAATACACCGCGTCTTATTTAACTGTTACGCTGTATGTACGTATATTAGATTTGTTCATTCTACTTAAGTTAACTGCGATTATATGACAGTAATATGCTTTTTTAGGCAGAAAAAATCTAGTGTTTGACCACAACGTTTTGCACTTATGAGTGGGGATGTGAAAATGGTTTAATTTATTCAAAATATTATATTAAAATAACACTTAATTTAAATGTTTGTAATCATGTTTTATTATGGTACGTGGCATATAACTACGGCTATCCCCAATGATGATGAACAATGATGTCACCATGAATATTATGTATAAGGTAGGTACATTAAAATATGCATTACATACGTTTTGTTGATATATTTGTCATATAATCATTTAAGGAGAACAGTTTTAGATAAAAAAATATTTTATATTTTTTAAAGAGTTATTTTGTGTATTTTGTGTGTACTCAGTTTCATATCTTTGAATTTACTTTTTATCTGTCATAAAATTGATGACGAAGCAATAATAGGTTAACTATTTTAAATTTCCAAAAAAAAAATTAGACATACATATACACGTGTATATCTATATTTTATATTCTCTAGCGTTAAAAGTGACACCTTTTTATTGTATTCAACTTCGGTACTGACTAATGTGGAGTCACAGAACTTGTGATTAACGTCTTCATTACTATTAAAGTAGGACCCGTCATGTACATACCCAAGGTAAGGTACAATATCGCAATATTGCGTAATAAATTAAATTTGTAAAATCATGAAACGATAATTCCATTTCATTTAATTTCTCTTCTGATTCTATCCTGTGTAAACAACACGAGTAAATAATACGTTTACGAATATGTTTGATATATTTTGATATATAGCTTCACGTTTCTTCTCCCAAAGCAAGGTCGCCAAAAATACCTAATGTCAAGACACTCTACCAAAAGATTTCCTTTTGCTTCGAAATCAAGACATTTCTTTGAGTGGCCCAATTCAACGCCATGTTTGGCCTTAACAACATAGAAAATAAAAATAATTTAAATATAATATCATTTCCTTGAGTGGAAATCAAACCAATAACCAATCGTGTTTACAGTCCCACTGTACCACGAAAACCAAAATATTCTTAACACAAACTTATTTTAAAAAGACATTCAGAAAACGTATAAAAATTTGAACGCAGCGGGATATATACGATATAGGTAATTTTTATACGTTTTCTAAATGTCTATTTCAATTTGCCTAAGTGTGGAATAACACTTTAAAAATGTTTAAAAACAAGCTTATTTATCACTTATATGTTTTATAAACACAATAACATACATGGAAAACTATATATCAAAACACCGTCCAAACAATCACTCGGAACCCATTCTTAGGCTATTGAATGCAAATAGACAATGGTATTATAAAAAAACAATCCAATGTTTCCTTTCGATTATTACAACGAGGTATTTAAGATGAACGGATTCGACCTCAATGTCGTACTCCCACGTTCTGTGCGACGCGACGGGACTAAAAACTGTAATTGTATTAAATGATACAGGGTCTCCACAATAGGTTTGTTTTCATATAAGGGAAAAACCTTGTGATATAAATTATGTATTTATCTGTGTTACTTTAGTGAAATAAGTTATAAAATGTTTACGTTTGTTTTATCTTTTATATAATTTTATAAATTTACTTATTTATTAAATGTCTTTTTCAATTTATTTCAATTAAATGTGATTAAAAATGTTAAAAGTACTTATTTATCTCTTTATTTCAGCTTTACACTGTTTCACGAAAAAAAAACTTATATTAAAAGTCACTGTTCTCTATGTTTAGCTCGAATACGAGTCATTTATTTAGTTAATTTTATTTAGTTAAGTGGTGGAATATGGTTGGTATCAATAGAACGAAAAAATGAGAACATAATCATTCCCCCAAGTGTGAATCGAACCTACAACCATCGATTACACAGTCAGACGCTGCCGCACTACGCTACGATAACTCCAATCATCAAATTTGTTATCAAATTACGTAACAATAATATATTTAAAACAAATAATATGAGGAATAGGTGTGTTCAGTATTAAATATTGAACATGAACACTCCTTCATCCTATATCGTAACTAGTTTAATTAAAAACAGTACTATATAATATACTCTTTATAATACATATGCATACACAAATATTATATAAAAAATCTTTTTAAATGCAACCTTCAATCGTTACGTACGCCGCATCATGACTTTAAACAAACATAGTAACAGGCATTACCTTATCTGCATTCTTATCACAATATTCAAAGATAAAAAAAAATCTTGCAACGTTATAACATTACCGTTAACTGCATACTATTATCTAAATTAATGCGTAAAAAATTACATCGCATGATTTAACAAAAAAGGAGTTTAATTTCGTCGAGTGTCTGACGTCTCCTGTCATTAATCAACGCCATATTTGAAAATTTGGCCTACAATTTTTCGTGCTTTCACTATTAATTTAATTTAATAATGATTTAATTTTTATTAATATGTTTTTGGTGGTGTTTTAGATAGAAGGATACAATAATGGTTATATAATTTTATGATGTAGAAACTTTTTTTATTTTAGTAGTTTTTTGATAACTATTGATTTTGATGTAAAGCAGATATTTTACAGAAGCAAGACATGACCAATATGTTTCATTACATGTAGAGTTAGCATATAATGGAGATATGTTATGTAAAAATGTATCAATAAATATATTGTATACCCAATAGTTTTTCGTAAATAAAATAAGTATTGGCTGCTTGGTATAAGCTTCCATTACTGTAATTCTGCATGAATAGAATCTAACCTTGTGTAAGTTCTTCATTATTTGTCTTTGAAAATACTTATAAAAGTGTATAACGTATATTTAACACGTTCAGGTGTCTACTATTGAATTAAACAGAAGAAATAGAATAATGTTTTTTTTTTTTAGCTTCACGCTGTATCCCGCACACAGCAGGGTAGGCAGAGGGAACCTAGTGTCCGTTCCCCACTTTCCGCCGAATTCGGAGGCTTTGCGTGTTAAGTGGCGGAACTTAACGCCGCGCTTTGCCTTTGATACCAGAACGAAGGAAATGGAAATATGAAATATTTCCACTCTTCGAATGGGAATCGGGCCCACAACCAGCTTATTATAGTCACACCTTCGTGCCACTACGCCACGACTGGCCCCTATGATATATAATTAAAAATAACTGTAAAATTTGGTATCGAAAACATAAAATAACAAAAAAATCATAGTATAAAGAAAGTAAGTACATACAATATGAATTTATTAATAGTAGAAGTAGAGATGTTTATACCAGAATTACATTCAAATGTGTTTTCTAATTAGAAATCCATCTTATAACATATTTTATGTTGCTCATTCAGTGTGTAAAAAGCCTAACTCATCTCTAAGAGCCATACCGCCAGCATTTACAAGTGTAAGCTCGGAACACGTAGAAAGTTTACGATCCGACAGACAAAATGAATGACAGTTATTTATTATAGTGGACCTGTATGACGACCGCCGACTATAATATCGTTCTTATGATGAAAAATTACTGAACACAATGCTGGATGATTATTCAAAATTGTATATTTATTTGACGGTTATTTTAAAATACAATTTGTTATTACAAAGAAAAATCTTGAAATATCTTTGTATACATGTTTAATAATAAAAACTAAGAATTTTAAACTAAGAATTTTATTATTGAGAAAAAAATCTACATCAACACAAATGGCTATAAAATTTTATTTATTACATATACATCTCATATCTATTATCTAATTAAAATCTGTAATTAAATGCGTCATTGTGGCGCAATTACGAGGTTTTCAACCATCACGTACGTACGTACGTCGTACGCGATGGCCGTGTGTTAAAATCCCACATTTCAAAAGTCGTAGTTTATGTGGGCAGTGTAGTGTTTTTTGAAGTGAAAACTTCTTTAGGCGCGTTGAGCGTTTTGGTAGAGGGTAAAATCCTCGGTTCGCGTCACCGACATGCTAATGATAATAGTATTGAAATTGAAATTCGTGTAAATATAAATACTATGTATAATTAAGATAATTGTATATTAATGATTTTTTCAACCACTTTGTATTTATATTTTGTTCATGATTTGTTTAACCCATCATATGTAACTAATAAATAAAACATAAAAAATTTCATATAATTTTTGCATATAGTTTTAATTACACTCGACTTAATAGTTCCGTTTTCACTTCTATCGGCAGTCCCACGACTGCTACTGTAGTGTTTTTTTTATGCTTAGCGATGTAAATGGGCAAAAAAAGGAGAGCAGGGTAATATAATATAACTTAATATATATTATTCGTGTACGCCTTGCTATATGCGCTAAATACGACATGTAATATTTTTTATCTCGTCATCTTGTAAAGATCTTGGTTATTGATATTGTATTACCATCGTAGAATCCGAACACGTGTGCAATTTTTCAAGTAAATCAGACGGCAAGTTATGGGTATACTTCAAAACAGCGTCGTAACTTTTTTACACAGATTACTTGAAGCCATTTTTAAAAATAGAGGCACATAAAACCTCACTCAAACTCTATTTTCCAGATTACATTCGAATTACCTGAATAATGCAAAGAGATAAATTGAATACGCTAACATCTTGAAGGATCGTGCTAATGGTTCCACGAAGAAAGGCTGAACTTAATGAGCCATTATTTACAAACTAATTTCCTTTTCAAGTAAAGCATTATTTAGATGATGCAGATTGCTTTCACATTCTATGTACTTCAATTTTCTTGTTTAATATTTTTAATTAATTAATACTTAATATAATATAAAAACAATAAAAATACAATGACATCAACCTTCCAGTAACATTTTTTTTATTGCCATTGAAGGACAATGATAAATAAATATCAAAACTATTTATAAAAATTGTTAAAGTAGATTTTTTAGTTCCATATTATAATATTGCTATTACAAAAACTTAAAATTATCTGTTTCCGTGAGCATCATAATCTTAAATGCAGAGTGCTTGTAAAATCGGAGCACGTTCCGAATGACACTTAACCGGTTTTAACCGTTTTTTTTTAAATCGTCAATTCATTGACTCTTCAACTTGCCCGTATTTTAAAATGTAATATTAATATTAGTGAATTATACTATAAAGAAAATAATTTGTGAACATATTTTTTATTTGATAAAGACCTCAATTTTATACCATTTAAAAAAAAAAAAAAATATATTGTGTGTCATTGACCTACAAATAAAAGTTAAATGAATATCTAGTAAGAGCATTGGCTTTCAAAATATATATTAATAACTTGTGAAAATTATTACAGTATTTTTTACTATTTTATTTATTTTTTATGAATTAAAAACCTTTAAATTAGGCATAAGTCTGTGCTTTTTTCAAATGCTTTTAACTTTTTAATTCTTTATTTTAAAGTTAAACCTTAAACTGTTTTCTCAAATATAAAATTTACCTTAAATATTTTCATGCTTGTGAACCGTGATTGTTTAACTTGAGTGAAGTTAGTATTTAGCTAGAAGCGAACTTGTATGGGACCGACAAAACTCAACGACATTCGTTTAAATATTGACCTGCAACTCGTTTGACTGGTGGATCTAAAGTGTGCCAATGGGATCACCAAATTGGTGAACAAATTCCACTTTCTCCACTAATGAAAGATAAACATAAACAATAAAACAAGTACTTACAGTAATAGAAAGTAAATCCGAAATAATCACAAATAATGAGCGTTAGATCACGACTCAACGGTCACTACACCACAGTTAATAAAACTAATTAAAAACACAAAAAAGAGTATGTATATAAATTAAAAAAAATAATAACACTAAGTCACAGATTAAACACTAATTATATTAAAGATTGCATCTGGCACATAAGTTTTACGCGGGAAGTAATATGTCAGTCAGAATCAAAGATGGCTCCGCGCGTGCGCTCTCTACGACAACCGCGGTCGCTCTGATGATAGTCTCACGTATTGTTCAACGCTCTGGGAGTTGAGACTTATACGAACAAGTTACTAGCGACAGACAGGAATTATTTGAATTTACAATATGTAATTTAGTTTCCTTTAAGTAAGTGATTATTTTACTTATGAGATTAAGTTTATAATTGAAATTTTTAGGTAACGTTTTTTTAAATATTATTTATGTAATAGTAAACGGAACAAATAATGGAGTAAATTTGACACTAAATTTACTAGAGTGTAAAAGAGGCAGAGATTGCCCCGCTTTTGACTTGATGGTCTAAGTTCGACAGGGACCTAAAAAAACATCAAATGGGACCTAAAAAATCTCAAATGCCTGAGACGACAATCCAGTATCAAAAGTCTTAGCGAAGAAGATTAAGGAGCCCGAAGCCTAATATTGGGATAAGGGATTTTTGTCATTTTAATGTATAAAAACTCTACCAATAAACTATAACAACTTTTAGCGAAGTAAGTTATCAAAAAAATAATTGAAAACTAATAATATTCCATTCTTTTGTTTTACGATTACACCAACACATGTTGATAATGTGGTTGGGGAATAAACCACGGTCGGTCCACAAACAATACTTATTATTTATAATATGCTATACCTAATGTGGATCATCGCAGCCATATTAAAAATAAAATATGATCACACGTCTTTATTTAGTAAACAAATTATTTCAACTTTATTTTAAATTTATTAATTTTATATAATCCTTATTATATGATTTTAAAAATCTTTATACTTTAAATTACAAGAATTCTAAGTTTTTACTGTTATATTTATTAGAAATATACCTATAGTAGAATATGAACTGGCACATAACATTTAGTAATGCTCTAACAGCACTACAATGACATCTCTACAATTTTTTATATATTATTCGCCGACCAACTGTAAATGTGTAAAAAATGTAATAAGCAAAGTGGTTTTAACCCTGAAAAATATTTTAGATCATTAATTTGCAAGTCACGAATAATTTACGTAAAATATCATTTCATAATTTCAAATAATATTTTGTTACATGATCTGTCTCGATTATGGGCGATAAGTGGAAGACGCAATGTTTTAACACTAAGTCCTCTTTGAATACCCTTCCTACTTCTTACTAAAAAAAAACAATGAAGTTCAATTAAGAGAAATGATATTAATTTATATATATACTAATTTTACACGAAAGTCATTGATGATTTTTTGTAGTACCTACTAGAAAATTCTAAAAGTCGGTGTGTTACCTTTGATGTGCATATTCTGCTTTGAAACCTAATATTTACTTGAGTCGAGCTATTCCTCAGGTACATCTTTCCATATAGAGACAACAACATAGCTTGTATAATATAAGCTCATTAAGTGATTTACAAGCTTACTAACTATTAAGTCACACTAATTTACTAGATTCTAAAATAGTGTATATATTTTAAGTTTAAAGTTAATTTTTCTATATTTTCTCGTATTTTAACTACCAAACTATTGCATTTAGGTAAAGACAAGTAAACGTTATACTACTATACCACTTGTTTGGAATAAAATGCCAATTTAAAGTATATAGATACAAGACAGATTTTTTTTTCTCTTTCTGTTTTCAAACATCACAGACTTTTGAGTGCCGTGATCTTTTCTGCTTTTTTTTCTTCTTCTCCTTATGATTTTTTTTTATGTATTTCCACTTGTCACACATGTTTAGACCGAATCACGGGACCGGGAATCAAACCCACAACTATAAGTGCAATAAAACATATATCCACTGCATTACAATAGGAAAGAACATACTATATATTAAAATTATTACTGATATTATTCTTATCACGCCCGCGCTAACCAATTCTATAAAGTATAAAGCAATCGTTCGCAATTCGATTGATATATTTATTGTTTGCAGCTGTTATGGTGACCACCATTACTTTACCATATTAGTATTTGTAAAAGTTTAAACTAACAACGGATTTGATAGTTAAAACTAATAAAATGACTAAAAAGGAACAAATTTATTGTGTCTTGTGTTATTTTAACGTGAATAATAGTATAGTATGGGCATTCTAAGTTGAAAAGTCGGAACCTAGCTACAAAAGGCGTCGCAGAACAAACTTTCAGGGAGTGATTGGTGGTTAGCGAGACGGTTGAGCGACGAATATTAGTGATTCCATTACGCAGGGTGTCTTGTGTCTCAAGCACTCGTTAACTCTCATTGGCTAGTTGACTGTACTTGCGTGAAATTTCGGAAATCGTAGATATGACTGGTCAAGATAAAATGCGCATACCATAGCTAGTATAAGCGAATTGTTCCCATTTTGTTATTGGTATAAATCGAATGTCAATTCTATGTAACTGCAAACAATAATGTTTGTGTTTTGTCGGTGCTATAACAAAAGCGTTTGTGAGAGTCATGTGTATTTATAACTGTTGTATTAGGTAATAGGTATTGTTTATAAATAATGATAAATAGCTATATTCAATACAATTCGCAGTTATATTTAATTATATTTGATAGGAGGTTATAAGTATGACTGATATTTAAAGTAATGCACTATTATTTAAACTTTTATTTTCACACAATTGTTATGATAAAAAATAAGCAACGTAAAACCTGGAATTCAATAGAATACAAACCCTGTCTTTTGAAAAACGGTCAATACAATGGGACGTTTACAAGAGGCGCGGGTTCCAATCCAATTGTGTTCAAATTTTTATACAATTCCTATAAATGTAGTGCGGTTTTTATATTTATTTATCGAATAAGGACCTAAAAACTTCGTTACGGCTGATAGAGACAACTATTAAACAAGCAAGCTTATTGCAGGCAAAGGAAGCTCTGAAACACTTAAAAGGTGAACATTTTCAATAGTTAATTTTATTTCAATCGTAAACCAAAATGCGTAGCCCACAGCATTTTATAATTATTTTAACCACTGGGAACTTCTCTGGATGCCTATAAAATTGTAACCCCGGGGCGGATTCCCACGATTCACAAATTCCTTTAAACTCAGATTATTCTCGCCCTTTAAACAACTTATTTAGAATTATATGTGTTTGACTAAAACTGCAGTCAATAGAAATTATTACTGGAGTAACTTATACGGTAAAAATGTATATTTCATAATTGAATGATAAAACATTAAAATTTTACTTTTTATTATAATATTAGTGGAATTAAAATATATTATATATTCTTATAAGTCTTATAAGTTCTACTTTACCGCGATAAACATTTTCGTATTTCATATAAAATAAATCAAGATCTAAATCCATACTTCTTAAATAGTAAGTTTATAATAGTATTTTTTTTTATACTGTAATTAGCAAAAAACGATATTTTAGCTAGTCTCTAGAGTTTGACAAGTCCCTATTATGAAAACGTAAATTGAACCAATTCTAGCTATTTAGTGATATTTTATATTGTAATAATAAAACCAGATAAAAAATTAGATTTTTTAAAGCAGTCGACCCTTCTTTTTCTCACATTGCATTGCAGTGAGGGAGAACCTAGTGTCAATACACTCCGTCTTCCACCTTTCAACATCAATCAAGACATTATGTGTCGAATGGCGAAACTTAATGCCGCGATTTGTCTTAAGTACCAGGTCCACTAAAACCCAGCGGAAACCCTCTCCACCATCAGGAGACGTCGCAGGCTCGCTTGCGCATTCTTCTACGACGTCTCGGTGGACGGCCCGCCTAGTGCAGGCCACCGTCGCCTTCAGGGTGCTCTGGGGTTTCTTCCAGAGCACCCGCAGCCTCGATGACTTGCAGGAGGATCACACCGATCCTCCCGCAGTAGCTCCTCTAGGGTAGGGGGAGTTGGAGATGCGCGTACCGCCTTCTCCTAATCCCTGGCCTCCGACGGCGGAGCGAGTTTGCATTGACGTTAGTCTCGCGCACCCGCTCCGCGGCCTCCTTTAATGCAATAACTGATTCGCAAAAGGAGACCATCGCAGACCAGTTCCTCTCACTCTCCAGAATAGCCTCCACCACACTAGAAAGTGAGAGGTCCCTACCCACTACAGCCATCAAGGCGTGGCGTTGTGGGGCCCAAGCGGGGCATTCGGCCAGAGTGTGATGCGCCGTATCAATGGGCGCATTACACTCGTGGCACGCCGGCGACATCTCCCGACGTGCAATCTGGTGCAGGTATTTGCCGAAGCAACCATGCCCCGTTAGCACCTGCACCAGTCTGAACGTTAGGACCCCAAACCTTCTCTCGACCCAGCGCTCTAGATGGGGACGGATCGCCTCCACCGTCGCTAGGCCTGCCGCCGGGGACCCCAAGTCCTCCGACGATCGATCAACGATATTTTAGCTAGTCTCTAGAGTTTGACAAGTCCCTACTATGAAAACGTAAATTGAACCAATTCTAGCTATTTAGTGGTACTTTATAATGTAATAACAAAACCAGATAAAAAATTAGATTTTTTAAAGCAGTCGACCCTTCTTTTTCTCACATTGCAGGGTAGTGAGAAAGAACCTAGTGTCAATACACTCCGTCTTCCACCTTTCAACTGAAATCAAGACATTGTGTGTCGAATGGCGGAACTTAATGCCGCGATTTGTCTTAAGTACCAGGTCCATCGTTAACTTAACGAATCAACTCGACGGCAGTTGATATTTGATATCAAAATAAAGGGCTATAAAAATTTGTATAATAAAGTACCGTTAAGAAAACGTATAATCGTATTTAAGGCTTTGTAGAGATTTCCCTGAATGGGAAGCCCTGGAGAGTTCGGTTACGGTTGGTGTTATGTTTCATATTGAGCCGATGTATGGAATGTAAGCTCGCGTTGTGTGTATGACAAACAGCTTATTTTTTTCCTTTTTTTAATGTTAGTGGCGACGGCTGTGCTTCTTTAATAATAAGTTATAACTATAATACTTATTTTTTATATAATCTTTTCTTCGATTATATAATATCTATTTTTAAAAAATATCGTCTTTTAGGCTGTTCAAAAACACGTGTCCCGGTCTCTACTTTTTGAAATAACTAGTTTACATTTACAACTTAATTTTGTTGGTCTTTATGAGAAAAACATACATAGAATTACATTTTTTCTTGTTTCAATAGAAATTTCAATAAATCCTCTCTCATTGCTACCCTATATATGTATGTCTACTTGTCAGTCTACTTCGCACTGACCTTCGAAATGATGGTGTGCGATTCGGCGTTGATTGCTTTTCTTCCTCTGAAGATGAGTTATGCAGGCTTGCTTGAGGAGATTCAGTGCCTGAATAAAACATCTCAGACTCGTCTTCAGTATTCTGTGCATTATCTATTTCACCTCGCGGTGCCAAATGACGATTGCTTACAGCTTTTTCGCGTCCGTCTTCTGATCTAACAAAACTGTACCCCGGATTTGGATCAATCACTTGAACTTCCTCCAATAAAGTGTCATATTTAGATAATGGGGATTTCGTTTTGTAATACACCTTTTTGCCCGACTCGAGCCATGTAGGTGTCGATTGTCCCCAAGATGATCTCCTTGGATGAGAAAACATTCGTTCATGTGGCGTTTCATTTGTCGCGGTGCACAATAAGGACCTGATGCTATGAAGGGTTTGTGATAGAACTATATCTATATAGCAAATTTTACCTAAGCATATGATAATAACTATGTATTTTCTGTTGCTCAGTAAACGACGAAAGAGGTTTATATCGTTCAAAATCAAAAGAAATCTTACCGCATCTTCTATACACGTAGTAGGCAATATGCCATTTCATCTTCGTTCTTAAAAATTTACATGTTAATTATAATTATAATTTTTTTTAGTTTTGTTAACTTAACAATCAATCAATATACGAAAAATGTTAACGTTGTTTATTTAACGAAGATGTACAAATCTAATGTTAAGAAAATATTTTTATGGCGTGCCTGTATTCTTGCGAAGACAAAAATAAGTAGTTAATGTAAAGCGTATTCCTTCTTATAAAATAAATTATTATTATTGTATATACATTAAATAATAGAAACCATTTACATAAGCTTCAAAAAAACATTGTTTAAATAAAACAAAATACAACCATACAAAGTTAAACACGACATAAGCTTCGATATCAATATGGAAGCCTGTATCAACGTTCAGCTACGAACATTAGTACTTCTTAGAACTCGTAACAGGTTCGGCTCGTTTGTGGAAATGTATATGGTGTTGAATAGAATATGAATTACTTTTAATGTGTACTGTGCCTGGACTTTAATGTATCGCTTAGTAATCTAAACTTTTTACCTATACGGTATTTAACAAATAAGTATATAATAAAATAAATTGTATAAATAAATTTATATAAACAATAAAAATATAATATATTTAAGAATGAGTGTGTATGAGACTTCAAATTGTCGTGAAAAGGTTTTTTTCGAATGGAAAAATATACGCGGTTGTTACTTGTATAAACATCATGTAAAATGTGTAAAAACCACGGAAATCATTTTTTATAATAAAAGGATTTTTTCTTAAATATTTTGCAAAAACAAAGCGTAGTGTTGCGTTTCGCCATACAGAAATGGTTTGGTAAAACTTTAGGTTTACGTTTACGGTAAAGATTTGGTTTTCTTTCTAACTACCCTGTACTGCAGGAAGAAGCCAGGCAACCTAGTGCTAAGACACTCTGTTACCCACTATCCTTCAAAATCTGGAGGCAGTGGGTGTTAAGTGTCGAAACTTAACGACACGCTTTGCCTCGACACGAGCGAAAAAATGGAAATATTAAATATTTCCCCTCCTCGAGTGGGAATCGAACCACTAACCCGTTTACAGACAGTCAATTTACAGACAGTTAACAGAAGAGTCAATTATTGCCAACCTTATACGAACAAGTGATTAAAACAAAACAATCAAAACGACGTAACGTGATAAAAGCAAGTCAATTTAAGGCATAGTAATTCCGTCACGTGTCGGTTTTGTTCAAAATCGAACCGACGAAGTTCCTCGAAAGCTTATGTGAAGACTTATTTGTCAACAAAAACACATATTATGAAACGTCATACTACTAGAAGAGAAGCTTTATTTTATGTTTCAAATTTATACAGCTTTGTTAAAGTTTGGGGTAATCTTATACAAATTATTATGTACACGTTCATAAAAAAGTTTTTTGTATGAATGACTGAACTGACTAATGACCGAGGTTTATGCGAGGCGGGCCTAGGCTGTTAAGTCTTAAAATTTTAATAAATGGCACTATAAACAAAATTTTCTTTAATCTCTTCTTTGCCTTTCTATTTGCATTTGACTTTTTTGCATTAAAGCATAAATTATTTTTCATTTTAATATATGTAGAGATCAAATGGACACAATAAAACGGTCTGTAAATAAAATATTTAATATTAAATAAACAAATATAACACTAACCTGTTCATTAGACGCCGCTCGCGCCGCCTCCCTCTTGAGCTGTATAATCACCCGCTCCTTCGATTTGATTTCCTCCAGCTAAAAAAAAATAATACTTAAAAATAAACTTATTTGTTTGTCATTATTAGGGACTGGATTATATGCATTTGTATTTTGTATGTTCCATATTATCGGTACAAAAAACTTAAATTTATAATTGTACACTGATTTTGAACCAATTAACAAAAAGAGACTAAATATATATCATTTATTTTTACATCCATACTTATATCATAAATGCGAATGTCTATGTGTTTGTCTGTCACGCTTTCACGGCTAATCTACCGTTCCGATTTGGATGAAATTAAGAATGAAAGTAGTAAATAATCCAGGGTCAAATATAGGTTACTCTATTTTTTAAAAATCCACCCCCGAGGGTTGCATTATAACGAAACAGTTACGTAGTTTACGCGGCGAAGCCCAGGCGGCCCGCTAGTATTTAATAACTTTTCGTGCATATTGTTATGTTAGAAATATGCATGCATGCATGTTTGCATATAAGAAGCTTTTTATGTTGTATATAATCCTGTTCTTAGCCCTTACATAGAAAAGTAACATTATTCCTTAGATTCACCGTGACTATAGCGTTGTAGAGAGAAAAGGTCTAAGAGATCTACAAGTGTTTCAAGTGATTGCAGTGTAAAATTTGAAACGCTTTCAAAATGCTCATTAATGCTCCCCTTAACTCTCTGAGCTGAGCAGAGAGAGGTTTCTGCTTAGCGAGATTTGAAAAGTTACTACTAATGCACTAGCAAATACATGCTAGAAATGAACTAATGATAGTTCTAGACAAACTGAGATCTTAAAATAAAATATAGAGAGATTTCGCTGTTATACTCCATGCTACTTCTATTGTGCACCTACATATTGAAACTTTTGAGTAAGACTAATATTTGTAATAAAATTCATATTTATTTAGGGATTAACAAGTATTCTTTGAGTAACCTATATTCGATGGTGTTTAATACTTTTGTGAAAAATACAATTGCTAATTATGTTTTAGTCGAAAAATTGTTTCTGTACTTAACTTAAAGAGTGTTAAAACTTAAAAGTAAGTTCGTAATGAGAATTAGCTTTAGTTACACAATCCATTTTTTTTTAGCTTCACGCTGTATCCCGCACACAGCAGGGTAGGCAGAGGGAACCCAGTGTTAAGACACTCCGTTCCCCACGCACCGCCGAATTCGGAGGCATTGCGTGTTAAGTGGCGGAACTTAACGCCGCGCTTTACCTTGACACCAGAGCGAAGAAAATGGAAATATTAAATATTTCCACTCCTCGAGTCGGAATCGAACCCACAACCAGTCGTTTATAGTCACTCGCTTGTACCACTGGGCCACGACTGGCCACATGACATGACTGTAATTTGTTAAACACAATCTAGATTAGTGCAATCTTAATTAATAAGGCCTCAAATCTGTTCAGAATAGTCACAATGATTGATTTGGGAAAGTTGTGAGGTTCTTCAAGTCTTATAATATTATAAGCTTAATTATTGAAACTGCACTTAAGAAATATTTATTCTTTCAATATACAAGTAGTCTCTAAAATAAAAATTTATTAAAAATTATTTAATGTTTATTAAAATATAATAAATATATATAACTATCTAAATTAACAGTTTTCCTGTATTATCAAAACCTAACTTTAGACAAGGAAAATATTTGTTTATCCAAAATATATGTTGTTGATATTTTATCAAGTACACACAAGTACTCTTTAATAATGTAAACATACATATGTTTTTATTTCATATAAAAATTACTGTATACTATAAATGTAGAGATGCATGTTGATTAGCGGAAATTAACGCCGCACGCTATTAAACTAAGCACTTAGTAATTAGAAAATATATGTGACATATAATCAAAATGTCTGTAATGCGATAGCAATAATAAGAAAAATCTTTTTATATAAATAAATGTGGTTAGTCGTGGCCCAGTGGCACAAGTGTGTGACTGTAAATGACTGGTTGTGGGTTCGATTCCTACTCTAGGAGTGGAAATATTTAATATTTTCATTTTCTTAAAAGCGCGGCGTTAAGTTCCGCCACTTAACACGCAATGCCTCCGAATTCGGCGGAAAGTGGAGAACGGAGTGTCTTAACACTAGGTTGACTGTGTGATGGATACAGCGTGAAGCTAAAAAATAAAAAAAAAATAGATAACGGGTAAAGAAAGGGCATCCATAAATTCAATATTAAATTATGTAAACATGATTTTTCTCTCTCTTAAACATGTACCTAATGGTAATTTGAAATTTGACACTGTAATATATTCCAAAACGCTGCATGTTCCTAGAAACGAACGAAATACGAAGAAAATATTGTTTAGGTGAGCTTACATGACTATTTACTTATTTATTTTCTTAACGTATTCGACATATTGTTGTTGTAAACAAAGGTTATTGTCTTCGAATTTACATCTAATAAATTTTGAATGGTTTTAGAAAACACACATTTTTAGAGAACATAAATGTTTGAATGTAGCGGGACTCGAACCCACGCTTTCTGCAATAGAAATTTAACTAAATTTTAATAAAACTTCAAAAAATATTAAAATTAATGATATTCTATATGAAAAATAAAAGCCATACGATTAAGTGTTACATTGCAGTAAAATTATATCAGGCGCTATAGAACTCGACTCGCAATATCTCGTATTTAGACATTTGGGAAAGTGGAGAACGGACAGCGAAAAAGAGTGGGAAAAGGCACACTTTACATTTAATATTTTGATAGTGTTATTTATAAACTTAGAAAAAGAATACTTTTTATGGGTTTTCTCAAAATGGTTTTCTTAATATACAATGTCTCTCAAGTTGGCGGATAGTAAAAAATGAAATTTATTTTGTTATAATTACACCACGGACTTTAGCTTATACTTTCTGTAATAAGCTTTTTGTATTAGTTATATTTTTTTTACATTTCCAACAGTTAAACTAGACCTATGAGACTCATAAGCCTAATGTCTGTATGTCCTTAAGGGAGTTCATGTTTTGTAATGAGCTTTTACTTCTATGTATTAACTATTTAGCTATAAAACTAATATTATATTACTACTATTAAGTTTAATATTTATAATAATATTAAAAGAACGAAGTTTGGGCAAAAAATAATTGCGATTAACAATCACAATGAATAATTAATTAATATAGATTTTCGCACAAACAAATGATCAATTGTTAATATTTAATTGTTAATTGCAATTAAATTTTGCCCAACGTAGGAATGGCGTTAGTATAGCTTAAATTATATAAAAAAAAATTAAAAATTCATCATAATTCGTACCAATTTGTGGCACTGCGCACGCGCATCCCTCCGCGCGGCGTGCTCTAGCGCGTTGTGCTTAGCGACTTGCGCGCGAAGCTCGGCCGCGCGGGCGCACTCCGCCGCCTGCGCTACCTGTAATATGTTAATATATTATATTTATTATGAAGCTAAATATTTATTAATTAATTATAATATTATTTATACTAATCCCTTATTTATGTCTTACGTGGCGCAGTGGGGCAGCGTTTCATTTAAACGCGATTGATTGTGCGATGTTGACTTGGAGGAATGATTAAATCAAAATTAATTTATTTTAATTTTTCAGCTTAGTAAGACAAACACTAGTCACTCAACACGCATTTCCTTTAATTTGAACAAAAAGTACAGAGCGGGCTATCTTGACACTGTTCTCTCTGATTACCCCACTATGCAGGAATGGCCTAGGCATGACCTACTCTCTTACTTTACCAATACTAATATATTTAACACACAATTATTTGTGATTTGGTAATGTGAGTATGTTATATAAAAGCTATATAAAAAACAATCTTCAATCAATTTCCTGCAAGTTAGAGCAGGTATTTAATAAAATTAGAGAACGCCCCGCTTTTTATGACCAGACTAAGGAAATAGAAATATATAGTAAGCAATTACTAAAATATAAAAACCTTCGTATTATTGGCAATAAGATAATAGAGGTAACTTATAGAGTTACATTGCAAATTCTTGAAACATACATTATACCTATGCGGTTTAAATATTGTAATGTTAGAGCATCAAATGCGATTGTATGGGATATACTTACTTCTGTGTTTATCATTTTTAATTTTGGCAAC
Organism: Dryas iulia moderata; assembly: GCA_019049465.1. Classification (NCBI taxonomy): domain Eukaryota; kingdom Metazoa; phylum Arthropoda; class Insecta; order Lepidoptera; family Nymphalidae; genus Dryas; species Dryas iulia. Next base: position 13,155,389 of record CM032428.1, read on the forward strand.
TTAACAAAAATATATTTTTATTAAATAGATTAATTAGATTTTTTGATTATTTCAATTGGTATTAGAATTGAAAATTAGCGTGGCACAATAGGATATCGTTTGACTGTAAACGACATTGGTTGTGGGTGCGATTTCCACTCGGAGGAAACTATATAAATTATTCACTCTGGCACCTAGAACAAAGCGCAGCGTTGGGTCTTGCCACTAAATAAGCATTGCGTTAATTTCGAGCGAGAGAGTAGAGAACGGAGTGTCCCGTCGCTTGGTTCTCTCTGACTACCCTTATATTAAACAACATGTTTTCTACTATCTCTATAGGGGTGCTAACAACAAAAATAAGTTGTAATAAAACGTATAAGAATTTCGACGCAGCTGGTAGTAGAATGCATGGCTCAGTGGTGCACCTGGACGGTATTCAGGAGGCGCGGGTTCGAATCTCGCTGCGTTCAAAATTTTTATACGTTTTCTACATGTCTTCTTCAATTTTCCTAAGTGTGGAATATCACTTTAAAAATGTTGAAAAGTAAAAAAAAACATGTTTTCTAATAACTTTGAAATAATCGATCCATTTATTATAATCATGTCTTGATACCATTTTTTACAGCATGTAATAGTAGAATCGAGTGTCACTCCACTGTTAGAAAATGTTATTGACGCAATTAAGCAATGCTAATATTTCCTTTGCACGATAATTGACGGTTTGTAACCACTACATATTGCCGGTGATACACCGCTAATGATGCCGTTCATACTCCATTGACCTTTAACTCTGCAGTATACCTTAGGCCCTAATAACCAACTACACGTGGCTCGAAATGTTTAAAATTATTTTAATATTAAGCTTTTTTAAACTGTATTTATGTTTGAACGAATCGAGTCCACTTTATACTGAAATTTTCAACTATCATAACGAAACGTATTCAAGAGCGGATTTCGCTTTTCAAGTTGTAAATAAAATATTTAACGCGTTCGAGCAATGGTTTTTCACGATCACCTTTTGTGAGTTCACTTATTTTGAAAACAGGATCTTAAAATACACTGAGAACTACGGCCATGGATATCCCGTCATGCTCTTGAACGGTTGCCAACATCCAAACGCTACTAAAGTGAAACCTAAGCTTGATACACACGGCAACACGGCTTACCTAGTCACGTCTAAAAGTTTGACGATAGAAAGTAGTGAATACGCATTACAAGCTTTGATAAGAACTGGAGTTTTTAAACCGAGATCGTCAATAATTTTTGTGGTAAACACACCAGTTGAAATGAACAGCTACTTTAACTATGACATGCTAAACCACTTCCAGTTATTATGGAGTAAGAGTGTCACCAATTCTATAATAGTGATATGGACAGATAAGTTGAGAATGTACGCATACAACCCATTCTATGGAATAATTAAAGATGTAACGGATGTACGTGATATAACACATGTATTAGCAAAACAACATGAAGATCTAAATGGACATGAGATACGATTGAGTGTTTTTAGAAAAATATATGTCTCCGACGAAACTGGACCTGTTTACTGCAACTCTAAATTGGCAACGACTGTAATGAGTATATTAAATGCTACATGTAAGCCCGTACAACCGAGAGACGGAAATACAGTGGGAGACTTGTTACCTAACGGCACTGCAACAGGAGTCACGGCGGATTTACTAGACGGTTATACTGATATGGAATTAAGCTCTCGAATATTAAAAAACTCATATTACGGATATATAGACACAACATATCCTCTTGTTCAAGATGAACTGTGTTTTCTTATAAAAAAGTCAATGAGTCAATCTACTTTCATGACTACCGTAAAATTGATTTCAATTGACATGTTGTTCACATTTATATTTACAGTAATCATTTTCATAGTAGTGAGTATTGTAATTCGAAAAGTAGAGACGAGAATTTGGGAAATCAAAGACAAAAGATCGACATCTGAGACAGTTATAGATTTAGTTAAGTGTTTTATACGCCAGACTGTAGACGTAACATTTCCTGGTCCACTTTTCAGAGCTATTATACTTTTAATTATGATATATTCGCTGATTGTGGACTGTGCTATTGATGTAAGTTTTATATATTTTTCGTATCATATTTATGACATTTATATACAGATTTCTAATAGTAGCAATGTATTTCAGGGAATTATAACATCAGCCATAGCGTACCCAAGATATAAAGAAGATATAAATACACTAGACGAATTATTAGCAACCAATTTAACATTAGGAGTTCATAATCGACATATAAGAATATACAAGAGAAGTATAAGCCCAGATCTTCTTGACCAAATCATGGGAAGGACCGAAGTTTTCAACGATCAGAAGATTAAAGAAGTGATTGAGGGAAGACAGTACCAATATGCAGTATTACTTAGAAAATCTGATGCCCAATACATAAGTCGCAAGCCAACTAATATGAAGAATGGAAGACCGCTTTATCACACAGTTGGGGACTGCCCTGTGCCCTGTTCGATAGTATACGGTCTTCGTTATGGGAGCCCATATTTACCAAGGCTAAACTATTTGCTAAAACATCTCAATCAAGGTGGAATTCTTCGCCACTGGACTGAATCTGACGAATACACACTGATTCAAACACGCAATAAAGTATCATACGTGGAAAACAATAAAGAAAAGAAGCCTTTGAATATGACAAATGTAAAAGAAGTCATTATAGTATGGAGTTTTGGGCTTTTTGTAAGTACTATAGCGTTTATTATTGAATTAACGTTAAGTTTCTTTAATAAAATGCCTGTTGTATAATATGAAGTTTTTTTTTTTCTCCTGAAATATTTGCATAGAATGTTACCTAAATAATAACTTAAACTAAAACAAAAACACTTTTTAATGTTTACATACCTTGAGTTTCTCTTGAAGGCCCTTATTAGCAGCTTTTAAAGACTGAATTTCTGTTGTCAACTTTTTGAGTTCCACCATTTTGTAATTACTCGGTGGTTCTTCAATTTTCTCTGGTTTCGTCACAGATCGCAATTGTTTTTCTAATAAATCCTCTTTCTTTTTGCATTCAGTCTTTAGATTTCTTATTGTGCTTTCGTGTCGGGCTTTGAGCGCTCTGACTTCGCCCCGCTCGATGTCAAGCGATTTCTTCAGGTTAGCATTTTCAAGTCTCAACCGTTCGACAAGGCCTTTCAATTTGTTCAGGAAAGCTTCGTCGACCGTTCGCTTGTGGTCTTCCATGGCGGCGGAGGATATTTGGCTGGAGGTCGAAGTGTCAGTGGACGTCATGACGTCACCGACTCGTATAATTCGGGATATCTCGATCGCCCGCGGTCTTTCGCCTTGTGTTGTTATCGATTTTTTGTTGTGGAATCTGAAAATTGATTGAATTTTGTTTTAGTTTTAATTTAGTACTAGCATTTAGTTACATCTAAAGAAGTAATACAAAAAAAAGTCGTTTGAAAATAATATTTTAACAAAATGTAACGTTGTAACAAATTTATTGTATTCTAAACATCAGCAGACAAAAATGGATTATTCATAACCACAATTGGGTGAAAAGTTATTGTTAAACACAAGTGTACTAGGAGAATATGCCGCTTTTCAATCGTTATCGCTATTTATTTAGATTTACACTAACGTTATTATGAGACAAAAAAAAAAACCACAAATACTTAATTATTGTTAATCAAAACAATAAACATGAAATGATTACTGAAATCTTAGATTATTGTCACAGATCAACGTTATTCTAATAAAAGTTTATACTTTCTGGGTACACAGTAAAACTCTCAAGGAGTTTTTTTTTTTTTCATGATTTCTTTTGCCCTTATGTTTAAGAATGCATTCATTTCAAACACAAACACTTTATCAGGGGTAAAATTATTTTTCCATTACCACCTAAATCAAATATGTATTTATAAAGTTATTGTTCAATCAATATTTAACTTTTAACTAAATAAATATACGCACCCTGTCTCGGGGTTTCCCGCACCCCATAATTACGTGTACAATCCTCTAATGGACTATTGACGGTCATGGATATTTAAAATTTCTTTATATACTGACATTTTCTTTAAAAATTTATAAAAGTGTAAGTTGTCAAGTTTCAATATTTATTAAGTTTTTTTAATATTTCTGAGGGTAATTAAAAAATAAATATATTGTAATGTCCATAGATTCAGAACTAACTTCATAATATATACTATTTTCATGTTATAAAAAAAGGGAATGTATATATGAAAAAAGGGAAAAAACATGAAAAAAAAATCTTTTTTTTTTCAACCATAATTTCATAATTTCTCCGCGCTGTGACTGTGTCACGTAATTTTCCACATGTCAAGAGGAGCCAAAGACATTCTAGTGTCTATTGTTAAGACATTCAGTTCTCCACTTTCCACTCAAATCCGAGACATTGCGTGTTAAGTAGCGAAACTCAACGCCGCGCTTTGTCACTAGAACGAAGTAATGAAGATAATCTAAATATAATACGAAACATCACTAACAAATTCGAGATAACCATCTATATATTGATAAATCAGTCAGTCACCTTTTGCTGTTATATTATTAGACTAGCCTACACAAATCCAAATATATTATTACGTCCTAGATTATACACTAAGTTATGTGAATGATTTAGTCTCGCTTTCATACAGGGGCAAAGGACGCGCGCAATTGTGCCAATTAAAGTGGAATTGAATCCGACCTGAATCATGCCGGTACAATGGCGAATGGCGACTTGCATCCAATGTACCGTGGCCAAGATAATATGAGCTTATCGGTTCTGCTTACGTAGATATGCTGTTAGAAGGTAATTTTATTTGGTGATATTGTAGATATTGGTCTTATTAAGGTTTTATTTTGTTTAGAGTTTTGAGAATACATATTTAAAAAAGATATTTAAAGAATCCCTTTTTCTATTTACGTAAGTGTGGAATAACACTTTAAAAATGTTTAAAAAATACATATTTAATTTTAATTTTGAAATTGCTTTTATTTGGTAAACGACAAAAATATTTAGAAACGAAGGAACTCTTTATACGGATTAGTTTACAAGAATACTCGACTTTCAACTGCGACTAGTTTATAATACGACTAGACTGTAAACACTTTCATCTAAAAGCCCTGTTTTCTGAAAATGGACTTTACACGCATGGACATCAAAAACATGACTATTTCTTTTTTTTCTTTTTTCTATAGCTTCACGCTGTATCCCGCACACAGCAGGGTAGGCGGAGGGATCCTAATGTTAAGGAACTCCGTTCCCCACTTTCCGCCGAATTCGGAGGCTAATTACTAAATAATTATTTGAATTTAGATATATAGACCTCTAAGTGAAATAAAGAGATAGTACATATTTTTTTCCACCTATTCTTCTAAATACGTAAGAAAATGAAAGTGAAATGCACAATATTTCTCGTTCACAATTAACAGATAATTATAAATCTAAGCATTTTTATAGTTCGTGAGTACCATTATTAATGAAGCGTTAAAACATTCGTTAGTTAGGTATATTTTTAGAATAATTAGCTGTTTTAATTGCTAGTATAATACCTCACAATTTGTCCATGATGGAGATAAGAATCTAAAGGAATGCATTAATATTGCTAATTACGTGAAAATATATTACTCTATATAGTACATTTGGCTGCTGTGCGTATTTTTTGACGTCATTCTTGCCTTAAGCGTCGTAGGCTTAGAAATTCTTTTGATAAATGCAGGGAAGGTTTTTTACGCCAGTTCATGGAACTCCAACAAGAACATTGTATTTGTAATTATTAATATTGCCATGAATTCCTTAATGAAAAAGTAAATTTAAATTAAGCATTACTATATACACAAGTATAATCCATACTTATATTATAAATGCGAAAATCTGTGTGTTTGTCTGTTACGCTTTCACGGCTAATCTGCCGGTCCGATATGGATGAAATTTAGAATAAAAAAAGTAAATAACCCTGAGTTCTAACATAGGCTACTTATTACCTACCGCTTGACCGATTGAAATAAATTTTGGAATTCATTACAATCGGTCAAGCGAAGTGGAATTTTGGAATAGACATAGTTGATAATCCAAGGCTAAACGTAGGTTACTTTATTTTTCAAAAATCCACCCCCGAGGGTTGTAATGTAACGAAACAAGGGGGCAGTCACGCGGCGAAACCGCTAGCGGGCTGTTAGTATTAAAATAATCGAAATGTTAAAACTTAGAACTCATACATACATACGTATGTTTTAATCCCGAAATATCCATGACTTTATGAAGTGAATCATAAGCTTATATATACGTGCAAGGTGGCGTCCGAAAGGATTATTAAATTTGGCGATGATTGCTTCATAAGATAATCGCTATAAAAAGATTTTAAAAGAACATCCCTAATGCAGATTTTCAGCCACAAATTAATAATTAGATTATCATCATGTTTTCAGCCACATATTACTAATACTTTATATATTTTATAGATTCCACGTAGAATAATTTCCAAAAATTTCAAAATTTAATTTCAAATATTTTATTTTAAGCTTAAATTATAGTGGCCAGTCGTGGCGTAGTGGCACAAAGTGTGACTGTAAAACGACTGGTTGTGTGTTCGATTCCCGCTCGAGGAATGGAAATATTTAAAATTTCCATTTTCTTCGCTCTGGCGTCGAGGTAAAGCGCGGCGTTAAGTTCCGCCACTTAACACGCAATGCCTCCGAATTCGGCGGAAAGTAGGGAACGGAGTGTCTTAACACTAGGTTTCTTCTGCCTACCCTGCTTTGTGTGGCGACAATACAGCGTGAAGCTATAAAAAAAAAATAATAAATTTATATGTAGGTATATAAATATATATAAAATTCAGATTTTAGAGTTCTAATAGGAAATAGAATTCTAAGTGTATATTGTACAATAATTATTTTATAAATGAAGACAGGATGTTGAGTTCCGATGCTCAATACTCGTCTCTCTTTCGCGTGGAAAACGGAAAACGGACTAGATCCTCTTTGATTACTTTGATACATTAGGAAACACCCCTTTTATAAGATGAATGGATTTAACCAAAATTGCTTCAAATTACAGGGACAGACGTAAAGAGGGATATTATGCGAGAAATTTACTGTAACTCATATTGACCTATTTACCTATTTGGCTAGTCCTAGTTTATGAAACTAGTTGTCATGTCATCATTATGTATTATGACTTACGACATTATGACAGTATAAAGCAAGTATTATATATTTTAAAAAACCTCAAATTATCCAAAATAGAAACTTATTCAACTACTTACAAAAAAATTTTAAAATATTGTTCAATCTATAAAAAATATTTAATATCTGATTATGACAGCTTCTTACTATAAAAGATTGATTGTCAGTTTGATCCCCATTCGGAGAAGTAATTATATTTCAGTTATTTTCGTATCTCTGGTCTGGTAGGACATAGCGCCTTGTTGAGTTTCGCCACTCAACATTTAAAGGAAGTAGTGTCCTAACACTTTTCAGCTATCCTGATTTACAGGAAAAAACGATCTGTTTATAAATTATTTTAAACAAAAATTGAATGAAACGAAGATCTATTCTTAAATCATTTTGAATAGTCTGTATTATATTTAGTTTACATTTTTTCCAATCATCACTAACACCAGACAGCTTATTAAGCATGTAATCTTTTGGTTATTCATCTTTGTGACAACATAACATTAAATGTCACACTCAAAATATTCATTTCAAAATATATTTTTAGTTTGCAGTATATAACGTTAAGATGTTACAAGCTTCTGGATGTCGTGGCGCAGTAGGGAAATGACTGATTGAAAACGCTTAAGTTTCATTATAATATAAAAATAATCGGATTTTGCTCTGATAAGAATAATAACAGCCAATGTATCGAATTCGAACGAAAAGTGAAATATGAAGCTTCTTGACACTAAGTTCTCTCGTTTCTGCTTTGCCGGTAAACAGTAAGTTGGTAAAAAAAAGTTTTTTTTTAGTTAGTGTTAATTAGTGTTAGTTTATTTGAATTTGATAATAAATTATTTCTTATAATTACAAAGAAACAAATCTTTCTTGTTTATTGTACAGTGACAGACATCTTGTTATTAAATAGTATGCGTCTATTATCCGTTAGTATAGTAGGCGTTGTAATTACATAAGTATTATCTAAAGTTTTAAACCAAGGCCAAAAGCCATAAGTACTCAATATATACAAATATTTAACAACTTATGCGATATTATAGATTTCTTTATTAATAAAAGTTTACTTTCATGTATATAGTTCCGCTTATATATTTATTTACATATCGATTATACCAGCCCTACAGATCGTGCGAGTGTTAACGCTCAGCTCTAGGCAACCGATGAAAAACAAACGTAAACAAAACAATATTATTTAGGGCGTTCGCCTTATTTTTATTTAAGGTTTAGGTCAATACACTTATGTTTTAAGAAAAGTATTAGGTAAATGTTTCCTATGAAAATGCGATATTATCTTTTGAATTAAACTATTTTAAACGAATTATTGCATGTTTTTATTAATTATTTTGATACTTTCTTGCATCTTCATACTATTCCTAGCATAGCAGAGTAAACAGCGAAGACCTAGTGTCAAAACATTCCGTTTTACACTCTCCGGCCAAGTCTATTCTCTCTAGAACATAAGCAACAATCTGTGGCATTATCTTCCTAGCGCGGCGTTAACTTACGCAGATATGTGATCTCTGTACTTTTTCATGATTGTTGCAATTCATTGGTTAAGTGCAGAGCAGTGCAGCATACTTGAATCAAATCGATCTAATGACTATGACGACATGGAGATGAGACGTTAAAATCCTAAAAAATACTGTTAGAGTTAATTAAATTGAGAGACAGTTTACTAATAAAAAGTAACTAGAAACCGGAAGTATTACTCTGTTTTTAAGTTAGTACTAGTATTCTTTAAACACGATTAATTTTAAATAAAAAAAGTAAACTTAGCACAATTTCAAATATCTAATGGTCGACGCGTTGGTTATGGGTTCAATATATTAAAGTAAATGTTTTAGTATCTTTAAAGAAACTCATTATGCTCCTATTTAGGCGTTTAGCTGCTACCCATTAAAGAGGCGGACCTTTAAAGTGCACAGTTAGAAAAAACGAAGATGCTTCACCCTATTTATTTCTATCTACTTTGCTAAAAACGACAAATGCTCCCAGATAAAAAATAATGAAACATAAACAATTCAAAACGTCATCTTATATCTAATACGTCAAATCTAAAATACCCGACCTTCATATTGGTCTCATTCCTGAATATACTCGTACATATAATGGCAGCGCGCCAAGCTGACGCGATCGACTTTCAAGAAAACGAGCTTTTTTCATCGCCTAGCTGAATAACACTCATTGAACAAGTATTTTATAATGTTACTATTTTGTTCATATTAAATATTATGATTATAATATGATATTTTTGAGCCATCGTAGCGCAATTGGACAGCAACTGACTATTTATTACATGTGTTTGGTTGTAGGTTTGGTTTCCACTCAGTGGAATTTATATTAAAATGATTTACATGAGGAATGAAGTGCTCTGATAAGAAGAAAAAACGCAGTGTTGAGTTCCGTTACTAAACACGAAATGCCTAGAATTAACGCTAAAAGTGGTGAACGGAGTGCCTTGACACTAGATTCTTTCCGCTTTTCCTAAGTTACAGGAAAAAGCGTGAAGCTGTTTTTTTATAAATTCATGTATTAAAAACAATTTTTTTTAGCTTCACGCCGTATCCCGCACACAGCAAGGTAGGCAGAGGGAACCTAGTGTTAAGTCACTCCGTTCCCCACTTTCCGCCGAATTCGGAGGCTTGTGTGTTAAGTGGCGGAACTTAACGCCGCGCTTTACCTCGACACCAGAGCGAAGAAAATGGAAATATAATTTCCACTCCTCGAGTGGGAATCGAACCCACAACCAGTCGTTTACAGTCACACGCTTGTGCTACTGGGCCACGACTAGCCACACAACGATATATGTACATATAATATTTTCTCTTAAATATTCCACTACTTATAAAGTCAATGTCAAACCTGAGAAGAACCGGCGCTAGAAACTGAACAGATCTTTATATTAAAACGATCAATTTACAATTATTTATTTGTGACATTGGCACACTCGAATGAACTCGAGATTGACTGAATTATCATTTATAAAATCAATAATGAAACAATAAGCTTTAACACATAAACAATTGGTATAGTAATTAAAAAATTATAGTATACCTGATACATCCATACTTATATTACAAATTGCGAAAGTCTGTCTGATGCGATTTCACGGATAATCACTCTCACGATTTGGATGAAATTTAGAATGAAGGTAGTGAGGTGAGGTAGTGAAAAATCCAGGGTCAAACATAAGCTACTTATTTTTTCAAAAATCAACCTCTAAAGGGTTGAAATAGGGGATGAAAGTTTATATGAAAAAATCTAAACCGCTTCACCGGTTATAATGAATTTTGGCATAAATACAATTGATAATTTAACGTTAAAGATAGCGTACTTTATAACGAATTCGAATCAGTTCATGTAGTTCACGCGGCAAAGCCGTGAGTGGGCCGCTAGTAAATCTATATATGTATAATGTATATGTACTTGTATATAAAAAACAGCTTTACGCGTTTTCCAGTATGGCGGAGTAGTCTGAAAGAGTCTAGTGTCCAGACACTCCGTTCTGCACTTTACATGAAAGCGAAAGGTCATCACGAAATATCGGAAACCGCTCAACGTACAACGATGAAATCTTGGCAGAGACCTGCCTGACTATAACTAAATCTGACTCTCACTTATAAACTACCTAGTTTATAGTTGAAAGACGTCGACTAGGACATACGTAGGAAAATGCTTTGCGACAACATCGTACTAAAACGATCTAAGTGTTTCGTTTTGGGAAATTTGTTTCTGAAACTGTTTTTTTGGGACCAGTCGTGGCGCAGTGGCACATGCGTGTGACTGTAAACAACTGGTTGCGGGTTCGATTCCCACGCGAGGAGTGGAAATATTTAATATTTCCATTTTCTTCGCTCTGGTGTCGAGGCAAAGCGCGGCGTTAAATTCCGCCACTTAACACGCAATGCCTCCGAATTCGGCGGAAAGTAGAGAACAAAGTGTCTTAACACTAGGTTCCCTCTGCCTACCCTGCTGGGTGCTGACACAGCGTGAAGCTAAAAAAAAGCAATTTCAATTTTAATGCCATAAAATCATTCATAGTATAATAAAAAAATGTGCTAGTTGCACATTTTTTTACGAGTTACGCTATTATACTTAGTCAAATGATTTTAGTAATTCATATTTCTTAGTAGAAGTAAAATACTATTTTAATGATCGCATGTGCAACATGGATGCAACCCCTTTGAATTTTATACATAGCCGCACGCAATGAGAGAAACAATAGTACTGTCCTCGTAAATCAAATAAATATATTAGTACTCCTTTTAACGCGTAAAATACGCGTTACTTAGCAACGTATGTCACCTTATACAAAAAGGTATATTGAACATACGATAGGGCAATATTTTTTTAGTTAATTCAATATAATTGTGAGGCATTTTGATGAAAGATATTGTCTTTCGGCGCTTTTTCTTTAAATAAACTTTAGGTCTCTTTTTTAATGTATACAATTTTTTTTCATCATTTAAAAAAAATAATAAATTTAAAAAAGTACAAAAACATATTCCTTTTGCATATTTATGTGGATTGATGTGAAATTTGCTGCATAAATGTCCAAATTCGTGTGAAAAGTGAGGAACAGAGTATTTTGACACTAGATTTTCTCTGATTAATTTAGAAAAAACTGCTTTAAACTTTGAAGCTTGACATGCCGGTGGAGAGACTAATCTAATTGACATCTATAATTGCTACTTCCCTTCCCTCTCCGTTTTATATTTTTTTATTTATTATTAGTACTTAAACATACTTTCCATTACTTGTGGCCAGTCGTGGCCCAGTGGCACGAGCGTGTGACTGTAAGCGACTGGTTGTGGGTTCGATTCCCACTCGAAAAGTGGAAATATTTAATATTTCCATTTTCTTCGCTCTGGTGCCGAGGTAAAGCGCGGCGTTAAGTTCCGCCACTTAACACGCAATGCCTCTGAATTCGGCGGAAAGTGGGGAACGGAGTATCTTAATGATAGGTTCGCTCTGCCTACCCTGCTGTGTGCGGCATACAACGTGAAGCTAAAAAAAACATACATTGAAAAAAGTAACATACCATATAATTTTCCAAAACACGATTTTAATTCAAAAAATCAATTTCACCGCACGACTACGACAATATTTTTTTATAATATAAAAAAACACAAGCGATTGCGCTCTTTAAGTTAACCGTAATAAAGACTCGAACTAAACAATTGAGGTATTATGGGCTCGGTTCAGTACCGTCACGCGAACTAACTCCCCTCGTAGACAATGAACTTATAAATCTTATAATTTATTTGATTTCTTCTGTAATAATATAGTCAGAATATTTAATGCCTAATTAGTTTTTATGTTTTGTTTTTTTAGAGAAGGCATAGAAACCAATTATTAAAGATATCCCATTTTTTACTAATTTTTAGTAATATAGTGTTTTGAATGCCAAAATTTAAAGCTTTGCTTAATATACAAAAATCAGATAAACAATACCAATTTAATATTAAAAGTATTTTCCGACTGCAAATAGAACACACGACCATCACGTGTCAATTCCTAACAACTCCATGACGCCAAGTAACAAAAAACATTATTTTTAAACATTTTTTAAAATGTTATTCCACACTTAGGAAAATTGAAAAAGACATTTAAAGAAAACGTATACAAAAATTGAACGCAGCGGGATTCAAACCCGCGCCTCCTGAACCGTCCATGCGCTCTCACCACTGAGCCATGCGTTCTACTATCCGCTGCGTCGAATGATTATTCGTAGAAAAACCTTTGGATACCAGAATTTTTTAAATATCTCTCTACAGAGATGTTGTAATAAGGCGTATAAGAATTTCGACGCAGCGCATAGTAGAACGCATAGCTCAGTGGGGAGAGAGCCTGGACGGTTCAGGAAGCGGGACTTCGAATCCCGCTGCGTTCAAATTTTTATACGTTTCCTTTAAATGTCTTTTTCAAAAACATTATTGTTTATATTTTTGAGGACATTCCAAGGTTTTTCCCGTGTAGCATTGTAATCAAAGCAAACATAGTGTCAAAACACTCCTATGCCTTCTATTGGCTGTTGAGTGGCGAAACTTAACACCACATTTTGTCTTACCAGAGAGAACGAAAAAAGAAAATTATTTAATATTCTCTTTACCCCAAGTAGTAATCGATCTTACACTCATCGAGTTTACGGTCAGACCTCTAGTTCCTGTAATATAGTCTCATGGTTATTTTTTTAATTATTTAAATTTTATCATTTTTTTACTCAGCATTGTATTGTTACTTTCTCTAATTCTCACATATTTCATATTATTACGTAAATAATATAATTTAGTTATGTATTATATAATTTCGCCCCATTTTATCTACGAATGATGTCACTTTACTTATTACTAGAATTTATTTCTTCATACTTTGTCAATGTCATAATGGTAGTTTAGTGTGTTGTGCCTTCTTATACATATGTATATGTTGTTTACTAAGTTGTGCTTTTGGCGAATTTGAAATGTAAAAACATTTCAAATTCATTTCTTTATTATCAAAAAAATATATATAGAAAAAAAATATAGTCATAGGTTCCCTGATAGCCCTAACCTAATCTTAACCAAAATAAATATATTTAGTTATATCAGTTATTATCCAACACATAAATAACGTTCTTAATAAACAAAATACTCACCCAAATTCTGCAAATTATTAGTTTCCGGTCCTATAGGTAATCGTATTAGAAAATGTTTAAAGATACTTTTGGGCGTATAAAAGCTCTATAGAATTGCATGAATTCACAGTGCGAGTGGACTCATCACGCTGCATAGAGAGAAGTATGGGATAGTTTTGTATTTATAGAGTAAAGGAGGCAAACGAGCGGATGGACCACCTGATGGTGAGTTACCTTCAAGGTTACCTTCGTCCATGGACATTTACAACGTTAAAATTGTGAATGCATTGCCGGTTTTCAGGGTGAGATAAAGAGTTTTAAAGAGGGTTAAATAGGAAAAAGGGAGAGCTGGCTTACATATCATCGAACCGGAACACATCATCAGTTGTTTGGTGGTTCGTCTTTAACATGATAGTGGTCGCGAGCCAGTCGGAGAACGAATCTCCTACCATCAAATTACTGGGTTACTCGCCTTTTACGGGAAGCTACCCAGCAGCGGAGATTCTTAACCCATCGTGAATTGCAATAGTGCCTTAGACTTGTAATCTAAATGGACCTTGACTTAAGGATTTTCTTTCAAATGAACATTGATGCATTCACTGTCCGAGCCCCTCTCTCTACCTAAACAAATTTAAGAACATCTTACCAATGCTGCATTCATAATACTTGCAAGAATTTAGCTTATAATATTCATTTCTCGATAGACCGAGATATTTTGATAGATTGCAGATAGATGTCGCTGTTATCCCTCTCGCTTCTATTTTTACTGCGTATAAATTAACTCTGTTTAATAACCAAAAGTAATATAAAATACATAGTTAAAGTAATAAACTTTTTATAGTTTTGTGATGTGAACTGTTTTTACAGTTAGTTTTAGGAGGTAATTAGTTTTTTTTTATTCACGTTAAAAGAACCATTAAACTCTGTTAATAATAGGCAAATATAATACGTAGCATGCGCAAAAAATATTATGGGGCTTTCAAATCATCTTACTAATTAACAAAGATTTTTTTGTATACTTGTCTGGCTTTGCTTTACTAACGGTGTAGTATATTTGAAATACATTTAAGTTATTTTTTCATTTAAATTTAGTCGTCTTCGTTTTGTTTCAGCTCTTTAGTTATGGCGCTTTGAACTTGCAAATACAAATCTCATCCACTTCCACAGGTTGACTGGAAGAGATCTCTTTTAGGGACAAGTCCACCTTTGCTGACTAACATATGTCTCTGCTTTACTTTGTAATTTATTTTCTTATACAATAAAAAATATAATAATACAGCACTTATCACATCGCCGATGTCATGTTATATGGAGAATACACGAAAGATATTGATTGGTAAATACCCCATTTTAGATCTAGCTTCACGCTGTATCCCGCAAACAGAAGGATAGTGTTAAGGCACTCTTATCATCATCAACATCCTTGATTTTGCTGGTTATCATTTTGTTTTAAAATTATTTATAAGTACATATGTATATTTTTCTTCCTTTTTTTAGTTTAAATGAGCAACTTTTTTTTTTAATTTTCACGATGTGTTAGCCTGTAATTGAGATTTACTGTAGGTTTATATAGATAGTTTATGTAGATGTGACAATATATATTGTGTCATAGTATATAGTGTTGGCTTCCTAAAAAATTCCTAAAGGTTTATATAGAAGGTTTATGTAGATGTGACAATATAAATAGTATCATAGTATATAGCGTTGGCTTCCTAATAACTAAATAAATAAATCATTTTAATTTATAAGCCAAAAAGAGATCCAGTAACTAAACATTGTCTTCTAGTCTGGATACTTCATTAAATAAAGGTAGATCACAAATCGCAGCAAGTATTTACCGTTTTCTTCGTAAAGGACTCTAATTTAATTTCTGCAATAATGTAGGAGTATTATTTATCCTTTATAAGATGAAAACAATTTTACCTAATCTAATTAATGTTTATTAAATAAGTACATATATTAATTCCATTTATACGTGTACCATTGATTATTTCCTAAGATTCCTATGCTATAGGCGTATGTATGTATGTAATATTTGATGACTTAATTATACTTAGAAACTTAATCACAACGATAAAGTATTTCAACAAATTGATTAATTAAATATTTTTTAACATTTTTAACGTATGGCTTAGCGTTCCAATTGGACAGTTCCCTAAAGGTACGGGTTCTAATCCCGTTCCGTTCAAACTTTTATACGTTTCCTAAAAATGTTTTTAGTTAATTAATTTCTCTTTTTAATAAGTGTTTAGTAAGAATGCGTCCAACAATAAAATGTTAAATGTGTTCTAATTTCAATTTGTACCACGCCACTTGTGTAAACAAAGCTAGTTTTGTTATGTTGGCAGTAGTTATAAGTGGCTGAAATAAATTTCGAAATTTTTATCTCTTCTCTGTGCGTTCATTAAACTCGACTTATTACGTTTATATTAACTTTCACGTTTTGCACGAAAAATAGTTATCGCTGTGATTTAGAGATACCAACCAACGTTAAATTATAAAATGTATTAAATCAAAAATTATTTAATTAAAAATTATGTAATAAAAAATATACAAGTCTTAATTATAATTTATTAAAAAAAAAACAAGATTTGTTACATATTAAGTCATGTCATTTTATTTTTTTTTATTTTGTAGTTTTTTTTATCTGTTCTCTAAGAAATGTTAAAATAAATACATTTTACATATGAAAGTAAAATTATCTTATCAACTTTAAAATCGCAACATGCAATATTATTGAGATAAATAATAACCTTGCTAAGAAGAATCCTTTGTAAATCCTCTTAAATCGTATAACAACTTCACTTATGCTTTCAAAACACAAATATAATTTCGTTATACTGTTTCCCGTACATAAAATGTAGTTTTGTAAACAAATCACACGCGTTAAAACTATAAATAATATATAAATAAATATTAAAATGTTTGGCGGGAAACAGGCGGACCGCGCGGAGTGGACGTCGAGACTGAGTTTCAGTGGGCGGATCACCGCCCAGTCCCCAACTAAATATATACTAACGTCATACTTTAATGAAATATTTAATATGTCCTAATTTTTACAATTACACACAATATTAACTATCTATCTTATCGAATATTATTTCTGGTCAATAATTGTTGTGAAGATTTCACTGCTAGATGTTCGTTTCGTTTTTATAGTAACATGAAAACAATAGGTAATAAGATAGGTGAAGGAGAATTACTAAATTACATTACTATTTATAAGAAGCATTGTTTGGGATATCGTGACTAAAATAATAAACAAAACAATAATTTAATTCACATTATATTTTTTTTTCTAATTTTCATATTGTTAAAATTGGTATTTTACAAAGCGTATTCTTCACGCGACTTTTTTTTTAAATGTCATATACGCATTTATGTAAATATTTTAAATTTATACTTTAAATTAATAATAATTAGAAGAATATTGGATGAGGTTAGAAAAACATGGTCATGCAAGCATTTTAGTAGCTAGTCGATGAGCGAATAAAGCTATTGACCTAAAAATAGCGCGCACGGACGCTAGAAAGAATTGTTTACTATACAAAAATCTTTCACGCCTGTGTAGTTCTGCTTCAGTATCAGAAATATATTTAGAGATGCGTGTACGCATTATGTCGATGAATTGGGAAGAAATCATTTTTGTTGATTAAAAGTTATAAATGTTACCAAAACATCTAACTCCATCGTAAAAGCAACTTTTTTTCGTTTAACAGGACAGTCAAAGAAAATCTAGTGTAAAGTAAAGTGTTAGTGATGAGTAGCGGAACTATCGGTTATAACCAGAGCAGGGGAAAGAAAATAATTTAAATATAAGTAATCATTCCCCCAAATAGGAATAACGCCAATATGTATGTATCGTCAATATGTAGATAACACCGTCGTGGCGTAGTATGTAATATGCGTGACTGACCGCGTTAATCATGGTTTCAAATTTTATGTTTACATGTAGAATATTTGTATTTAATATAGGATATTTTCACGCTTTCCATAGGTGACATTTATTTCTCTAAATCATCGGTGAGCAATCTTTTTTAGCAACGGTGGAAATGCAATTTAAAAATAGGCTCTTTTTTTAAATTGCATTTATCGGGCGAAAATCACGATTCTAATTACGCAAAAAATTGCGGAAGAATATTTGTAATATAAATAAAAGCTTGGCGGGCCGCACAAATTATTATTTAATTATTAAGCGGGCCCTAGGACCAAAGTTTGCCCACCCCTGTCTTAAATGAACAGAAACTAAACAAAGAAGTTACTTAACATTAGGTTTTAGAGTGCCTTGTGGCACTCTCGTATCAAAATTAAACTATATCTTAGTTTAGAATATTAATTTAGCTAAGGTAAAATAAATATTAAGTGATCTCTTATATATGTCGTGGCCATATCGTTTAATTGACGATTTCATGAAATCGTTGACTATATCATGAAATCGTCGCAGTTCATGAAATGACCAATTATTGTTTGGCCAGATCATGATGTCGTTTGACGAAATCAATGACACCCTAACGTTTAACGATATGGTCAACTAAACACGTGGCTACTTCATGAAATTGTCGATCTTGTTTGACCAAATCGTCAATTATAATTACTTTAACAACCGATAGAGGCGCTAGAAGCGCTTTTTCGTATATCAGCTGTTTATAATAAAGCTATAACTTTAGTTTTAAATATTTTTTTTTTTATTAAAAGCAGAATTAACTATCCGTTTATAATAAGTAAAAATTATATTCCTAAAAAAATATTATCTTTTTATTTTATTGAAAATCATTATAATTTTGATTTTAAGTTGTTTTGTATTTGCGATACTGTAATAATAACTTTAAGAAATATATAATAAAAACTACTTTTAAATACTAAAGAATCTGTTAAATATAAAAAGTTTAACCTAACCTAACCTATCTTGATAGGTTTTAAATATATTCACACAAAATAAAAATAATTACGTTAAAGGAATTTTTAGGTTAGGTTAGGTTAAACTTTTTTTATTTAATTGATTCTCACAAGATTGAAAGTGTTTTGAGCTAAAAAAATCGCCATTATATATAATGAGTTCGTATTACGCACATATTCTGAATTTATGTTAAATATATTATAAAGACACCTTATTTTACGATATGACCAAACGTCGACGACGAAATCGTTAAACGTTGACGAATCAACGATATCGTCAAATTCAGTTGCTCATTTCATGAACTGCGACCATTTCATGATATCGTCAACGAGATCATGAAATTGTCAATTCTACGATCTGACCACGACATATACACAATTAAATAATGTATTAAGAAAAAAATATTCTTAATGAATTTTCAGGGGGTGAGTATCTGAACAAACAGAACAGAAAATTAAAAATGCTTTTGGGAACACAAATCCATTAAATTTTCTAGCTAAATTTTATTTTGGAAAAAAATAAGGATTCTTTTACCTTTTCTTTAAAAGGTTAGATAACTTGTTAAGTTGTCATACATTATGCATTTTATAATTTCACCGCATAGGTGTAGTACCCGGCAACTAATAATGCACATCGATGCTTAAAACGAAACAGCCAGCCAATTTCTGTTTCGTAGAGCGCTGTCTCTGTTACTCAGATGGTATGAGACGTTTGTCACTGGTTCGTCAGTCTTTGTACGGTACGATACGGTAGAGTACGGTTGCTTTCAGCTTCAAATATATATATAGAGTTGTTACAATCCCCAAACTATTATTTTACAATGGCATCTTTAATAAAAAGAGGAAAACCCTTGCACGGTCAGTCACGTGAAATTATATATAATGTTTATAAATATTTTCTACCGCTTCACTGATAGTGAATTTAATTATTAAATAAAAAGGAATCGACATCGTTGAAGTTGACAACTATATTGTCGTTTTAACAGCTTTTAATAGATACCTCACTATTATTGTTTTAAGCGAGAGAGACAACGCTCTACTAAGTCGAAGCTATCCGACTGCTTCATTCTAAGCATCGATGTGCATTATTAGTTGTCGGGTACTATACATGGTTTTTAAGGCAATGTTCCATTATTAAATCCGCCTTACTAATATATAACAAGAGACTAATTTTAAACTCGGATCAGACCCAATGAGTGACAATAACATCACCAAATACAAAAGCACATTAAAGTAATCAAATTAATATAAAATTAAAATAATCGATTTTTACGCAGCCAATCCCTACAATGTTTAATTTATTCCGGAAAAATTTAAACAAGTCAGACACCGATAAACTCTTCTCCATACTGAAGTGTAGTCTATGTAAAGCGGAATACGTTTCAATTTTAAGCCTTTTAACGTTGATATCCTATTTTACTAACTGTCACTTCCGGTCCAAGACAGTTCTTATATGTTCGGGATAATAGGTACATCTCATAATGCTTTCCATCTTCTGAGGAAAAACTAAATAGAACTTCGTCAATTCTAAATATTAGTGACTTAAGTCTTTCTAAATTAAACAAAATTAAAATTTTATAAAAAGCCATATTTATATATAAATCTCCAATATGTCGTCTTTTTGATAGGTACCTACACAGAAAAATTCTAACGATACATTAACTATTTTCTGCCAAACGCTTACATATTATTGCTTCGTGTTTCCAGTATAGTAGAAACGCTAATAATTATCATTTAGTTTATAAATCTCAAGTCCAACATGATATAGTGAAACATACTTCAAATTCGAGATAGTTTTTCGGTAAAATATACCTATTAAATTCTTATACGAAATACATCTTACCGCAGTAGTGCAGTGGCCCAGTTGCGCAGACTGTGTATATATAATAGCAATCGGTTGTGCGATCGATTCCCTGTGGGTGAAATTGCCATAATTGAATTCCGCCCTGATGAAACAGACAAAACGCGGCTTTGATTTCGGCCACTCAACACGCAATGTCTCAAAATCTGGCGGAAAGTTGAGAACGGAATCTTCAAAATCTTTCTACTACTCTCTACTTTCTACTCTTAATAATAACCGTCATTTTTTTTATAAATAGACATAGATTAAATGCTTATTATATCGCAAGATCGGAAAACAAAGAAAGTAGGTGTTTCTGCCTACTGTTTTCTTAATACCTAAAACGTTTAATTTTTTTTTACCATAAATATACAATATGAAGAATAAATTACATTTGTCTCTGAGTAATTAATTTATTAACCTAACATGAGCTACCCAGTGCCTGAAATAAAACCAATGGCAAATATTACACGCGTAATATCAATAATTATTGCTATAAAAGAAAATTATTAAACCATTCCAAAACCCGTGGATATAATTAGATGTACTTAAATAGTTATTATGAATATAGTGTCAAATTAATAATAATATTTATTGTTTTCAATATAAAATATATAATTGATTTTGTAAATATACATATTTTACATTGGATCACCAAAGTAAACGTTTAACTGTTACAATTTTTCTCTTTTCGTATATTCACATATATTCGTAGTAGGTAATCAAAATTAAACATATAAATAAATTATATCAATCTATCACTTCTATATAAATAACAAAAAGAACGAATAAACAGATGTAATAATAGATTGAGGAGCTAAAGACAAAGATACTTATACATTTGTGAAGATAAAACAATAAAATCTCTCTTATCAATATTAAATTCCCCTCCTATCTTATAAAACCAAGGAAACAAAACCGAAGTATCTTCTTTACTTTGAAGAATGAATCATCCAAAATTCCTATTTAGTATTTAGTACCTATTTTATCAGTGAGTCAATACTACCAACTTAAAAAAATCAATTACGTTCCGTTCAAACTTAATGCATGATATGATGTATCAAAACATATTTATATTTGCCTACTTTAAAAATATTTCTTTTTATGATTAAAGACGTTCTATACAATGAAACATTCCGTGATGTTATTAATTTTTAGTAGCTGCAGAACAAATATTTTTTAAGAGTACGTTTATTCTAATTTTTCTATTTCAACAATTAAAGTGTCTGCGTGCAATGAATTTAACTTATTTTTGTTCTGTACATTGCCAAATATTTGACAGATGATAAAATATCTGATGTGATGTCTTCAGTTTTGTCCGTCCGTGATTAGCCACTCCTATCTCGGTAATACTTAATTAGTTTTAATTTACGAAAACCTGATTCAAGAAATGTAGTGCTGTGATCTCAAAAACTATTTTTTCAAAGTTTTATGGCCTAAGTACCCGAACAAAAGTAAATAAGTCACAATGACGGGACGCTCGGGCCGTGGTGTGTTTGGGAAGTTGTTCTCAAAAAAGCAATATCATAAAGATGAAAGAGCAACGGAGATTGGTATGCCTACAAATGTCAAGCAACATATACATGTTAGCAAAAACTCTGAAACCGGAATGTTAGAAGGATTACCTTCGTCATGGCTGCGACAGTTGAATGCACAGATATCACCTTCCGAGCAGCAGGAAAATCCAAATGCGGCGATACAAGCTGTTGCGTTTCACAATTTTCATGTTTTGAAAAAAGAACAAGCAGAAAACGAGCCATGCAAGCCTATAGTGACAGAAGAAGCAATTACAAAAGAGGAGTTGGAGATGAAGAAGTTTCTGGCAAAGAAAAATGCTCACCAAAGTCAAGATTCAGACATCTCACTAGGTCAAAGCAGCGAGGAAGATGTTGTCCCTACCGATAACTTTACTCAAAGACAAACTATGCCTGTGTCACCTATTAAAAATAGCCTTAAAAAGAAAGATGCTATGCTAGACTTGACGGCAATAGTTGAAGACTTATCAGGACTTGGAACTGAACCAGAAGAAAGTCCTATTTTGAGGAAGAAAGAACTTATGAATGCTACTTTAAGTGATGAAGAAATATATGAAGAGTTGAAGAGAATATGTAATAAAGATGACCCATATGTTCGTTTTGAAAGGATTAAGCAGCTCGGTGCTGGAGCTTCAGGTAAGATTTTTTTCTAGTTATATACATATATAATATATATACAAAACTAGCCTGAACATGTTCAGCTTGTTTTTTAATTAAAGAAATAAAATAATAAATAATCACAAACATTGATAATACTGCAAACATTCAGAAATAAATATTAAATTGCATCTGGTTTTTAATATATATGTGTAGAAAACCAGCATGTACATATTGTATTTTGGAGGCTGTGTGAAGACAACAGACAATGAAACATTATCTTGATCTTTGGCCTTGACTTAATGTGATTAACAATATTTGAGTCTTACCGTGAATTTAAAATAAAAACTTGCATGGCATACAATTTTATGCAAATAACATATTATTGACTTGAGTTTAACTTGTTTTTAGTAAATAATATTTAGAGATGACACTCAAAAAATTAGTCAATATTTTGACTGGAAGAAAAACTATACAATGTATATTTCTTTACCACATTTATGAAATTAAAATACATATTTATTATCATTATAATTTAACATGTTTATTGTTGTCACCAGTAACAAACAAGCCTCTAAGCAAAGTGCTCAATGCATAATGAAGCAAAAATCCCAAAATATTTGATTAAATGTATTACGTCTTGCTAATATAATATAAAATCCACTAAATGAAAAATTATAAGTACAGTTATAACTAAATATAATATAAAACCACAACAACCACCACACAAATTCATTGATTTTAATATGGTGATGAATGTGTTAAGACTAAAAGTGTTAACACATATAATAGCTAGAAATATAATACATAATTAGGAAATTTTATTGAAATAAGCAAAATTTAAATAATCTAAACTAGAGGACAAAGTTTATTATTAAAAAAAATATATTAAAAATAGATTACATCTAAAAAATAGACAATTTATAAACACAGGTGTACAAAAAATATTATAAAAGTCATGCATATGTTATAAAATCAATCTAAAAATAATTTTATTTGTTTGTTATTGTTAGAGATATTGGCTTATATGTTAATGTCTAAATAATATAAAATTCCTATAATTATGAACTAACAATTGTTAACCAAGTAAAAATTAGAATTTGTAAAAAGCTAAAATAAAAGGTGACTAAAACCAAATAACTGACTGACAGACTGGAATTGAACTCTAAGTTTATTTAATTCATACATTTTATTTAATTTCATTTTAACTAATTTAAAGTGGAGAATAGTATGTTCTAACATTAGCATTTCTCCACCATAACATCCATACTTATATTATAAATGCGAAAGTCTGTGTGTTTGTCTGTCATGCTTTCACGGCTAATCTACTGGTCCGATTTAGATGAAATTGAAAGTAAAAGTAGTAAAAGTCACTGGGTCTAACATAGGCTACCTATTTTTTCAAAAAACAACCGCTAAAAGGTTTAAATAGGGGATGATAAATTTATATGAAAAATCTAAACCGCTTAACCGATTATAATGAATTTCCGCATAAATATAGTTGATAATCTAAGCTTAAACATAGGCTACTTTATTTTTCAAAAACCCACCTCCGAGGGTCGCGATATAACGAAGCAGTCATGTAGTTCACGCGGCGAAGCCGCGAGCGGGCCGCTAGTAGTAATATAAAAGCTTGACAAAAAGGTTAAATAAAATATTTTTATATTTTTACAAATTAGTAACACTTTAATGGACTAGCATTATTTGAATACAGGTAATTACATAATCTAACATCTTATATACTTTTACACATTAAGAACCTACCTAGTGACTCGACTTTGAATTCGTCACTTTCCGCTCGTTAAGAGGCATTACGTGTTAGCTAGCGGAACTCATCGCCGCGATTCGCCTAAATATATTAAAATGGATATTCCCTGAATCAGTAATCGCATGCACTCAGATATAGACAAACCAACGAAAACGTAAAACTATTACATAATTATACTAGCGGCCCGCTCGCACCTTCGCCTTCGCGTGAAATACATAACTGTTTCGTTATATTGCAACCCTTGGAGGAGGACTCTTAAAACTAAAGTAGAGGGTACTTTGTTATACTTTGAATTTTGTTATACTACCTATGTTGTTTTACTTTGAATTATCAGCTATATTCATGCCAAAATTCGTTACAATTGGTCAAACGGCTTAAATTTTTCATATAAACTTTCATCCCCTATTTCAAATCTTTAGAGGTTGATTTTTGTAAGTAAGTGGCATATATTTGACCCAGGGCAAATGTTTTACTTTACTACTGCAATAGATTAGCCGTGGAAGCGTAACAGACAAAATGACAGACTTTCGCATTTATAATATAAGTATGGAAGTATATGAAAAAAATAAAATTTCATTTTTTTCATATACAAGTAAATAATAATTGGAGTGTCAATTTGTAATATTAAAAAGACTGGTTTTAACTAAATGCGTAGGTCCATGTCCCAAAATACCATTTTATACAATTTTTGTCTGTGTGCTTGGCCCGGCTAATCTTTGGTACGGCTCGACTTATCTTGACGGGACCACGACTGGCAGACTGGCTGCCCGTCAAGATAGAGAATTCGAAATCAGAGCGAAGAAAATGAAATTATTAAATATTTCAATTCCTTGAGTGGCGTCTAAGGAGAAACTAAAAGAAAAAGAATTCGTAAAGTAAATGACAGTATGACACTTGTATCTTCTAAAGTGCCCGGTACAATTGCGCAAATTAGAATCAATTGTAATAATCAGATTAAAACACAACCCCCACTTATCTATGTTGACATAGTGTCATATTATATTACATAATTTCCATATTTCGAGTGCGTAATAAAAATATTTAATGAACAACAAAATTTCTTTATAATAGTTTATGTAAGAAGCAGATAAGAAGACCTTGTCCTAAAGGCAGTCATGCCTTATAAGGTATCAAGTTTAACTTGCCGCCATTGTGGGTGTGTTGTAAAGTTTCTGAGTATACGCGATACTTCTAGGTTCAATTCCCGTTCTGACAAAAAATAGTTAAAATGTAGTTTACGTTACCTTATGGTTATCTACCATGTTATGTTTGTAAAATTCGCTGATAGTGAAGGATTTTTGCTTATTGTACAATAATAATAATAATATATAAAAATAGTTTATTAATAATTTTATGTTTCATCTTCAGGTGTCGTGTTCATCGCTATAGACAGCACAGACAACTCTAGAGTCGCTATTAAGGACATAGACCTGACCAAACAAACCAAAAAGGATCTCATACTCAATGAAATAAATGTTTTGAAAGGTTTCAATCACAAGAACCTTGTCAATTTCCTCGACGCTTTCCTCTGCTATGATCATCTTTGGGTAGCAATGGAATTACTCGATGGAGGCTCCTTAACTGACGTAGTTACAGAAGTAGTTATGAAAGAAGGTCAAATTGCTGCCGTTTGCCGTGAAACTCTACAAGCAATCGCCTTTTTACACTCTAAAGGCACTATACACAGAGACATCAAGTCTGATAATGTGCTTCTTGGTATGGATGGAACAGTAAAAGTAACTGATTTCGGATTTTGCGCAAACATCGTAGGAGACGAGAAACGGCAAACAATGGTAGGTACACCATACTGGATGGCGCCTGAAGTTGTAACAAGAAAACAGTACGGCAAGAAAGTAGACGTGTGGTCGTTGGGTATTATGGCAATCGAGATGATCGAAGGTGAACCACCTTACATGAAAGAAACTCCTTTAAAGGCGTTATATTTGATCGCGGCCGTGGGTCGGCCTAAAGTGCCCAGATGGGAAAAATTATCGCCAGAATTTCAAGATTTCCTCGACAAATGTCTACAGGTCGACGCCGATCTCAGAGCTACCGCTGAAGAGTTGCTGGAACATCCCTTCCTAAACTGCGCCATGGAATTGAGAACTCTAACACCTTTAATCAAAGCAGCGCACAAAATTCTGCACAAGAATTTTGATTGAACCCGGAGTACGAATATTTCTTTTTATTACTTATGACTGTTGAAACGAAAATCAAAAATTGTGCCAATTAAAAGGGTCAACGAAAAAAATATGGATGCTTTTACGCTTTTGATAAATATTAAATAATTTTTGGTTAGGGTGTCAATTTATTAGGTTTTATATTAGTTTTCCTCTATCGTACAGGACAGGAATAAAATAATTATAATATACGTTTTCCGAAATTATACAATCATACAAAACATCGGTCAAATCACGTAAGAGACATTGGCTTTGATCGTTCTGTTACAATTTACGTTAACCTTGCCTTTATAACAGGAAGGACGATAGCAAACGTTTCAAGATAATCTTGATTCTTACAATTTATCAATTATTGAAACAAAAAAATTACGGGACATTCTTTTAGATTTAAGTTCAGAATTCCAATTTAATTACTAATACAATGGTTATTTAGAATTAAATTGCTGGGTATTTTGGCAATACGCATACCATACTCGTTGTTATCGTCGTTTTTAGTAGATATTGTATTATCTACCACTGATATAGATATATGATCGCATACATCACGCGTACTTTTCTCACGTATAGGCATGTATGTACGTACAATTCAATGCCATATTGTGTAAGGATATTAAGCTTTGTCGTATAAGCTTTAAATTTATTTTATTATAAGATTAATAAATGTAACGAAAAATTAAGGGTTTATAATCTGTCCAAAAATTTGAATTGCATTACATAAGCAATATTTACTACTCTGCCGTTGATCAAAATAAAATATTTAGTGATGAATTCAATATGGCCTTTTAACATATATGTATGTATATAAGTTCTTTTTCCTGTTGGTTATAAAAAGAATTGGCTGAATCTTTGAACTGGTTGACTTTTCGAATTAATCTTATTCACAAGATAATTGCTTTTATATCTAACGCGTAGGTTGAGGCACATCTGTACTAAACTTCGCAGAGCAAGTCAAAATAGACCTTGATGTGCAATAATAAGGTAAAAAATCTAATTCGCTGCTAAAATGTTATTTCATTGCACACCAATTCATTCACAGTGATAAGAATTTATATAGATACGACGGCAGTGTTTCGCTTTCAATATATTCTAGAAGGTAAGTGCAGTTTTATTTTTATGAGTTTACCAAAAAAACTGTACATAGACATTAATTTAAGGATAGTTTGTAAAACGTACGTGGCATTTTTAATTTATAAGAAACAGAAAATATTTTTATAACAAACAAAAATACTTCCAAATTAAATAAGTAATATACTAGAATTTTCTTTGACAGAACAAAATATTTTCGATTTTCTACTCGTACTCTTTGATCCTTCTACATTCCTTTTTTCGACGACTTTTGAAATGACCAAATATTTATTTCCATATTTTTTTACACTTGCTTTTAGATATTAAGATATTATTAAGACTGTAATGACATTATGCTCATATTCTTTGCTATGACTATACAATGATTGATAGAAACTTTTTTAATCTTTATTCAGCTTTGTAAAAATATTGCAGATAAAACAATGTGTGTATTTTAGGCCCTAAATCTTAATACCTTTGTATATTTTGAATCCCGTGCAATATGTGATTTAAAAAATCGTTCCACATTTAAATTGTGCTTTTATATCAAAGAAATCGCGGCCATCATGATTAGTGTATAATAATTATTAATTAATATAATTTGATTAATTTCGATGTATTGTGTATTGTAAAGATATACTTTTTAATATTAGTATTATTTTGTATTATTTTTATTATAAGCAGAAGCCATAACTGGAAAAAAGGCCAAGTTCATGTTATATGTTAACAATTTGATGGAATTGAATTAGAGGTGGAAATGTGAATGGCATACTAATGGTGTATTTTTATTCATTTTCAAAATTGTTAATTATTTTGCTAAACAACAATGAGTAATTCTAGTGACTAGTATATATATCATATAGCAGTGCATGTAGCGGTATTTAAATTAACCACACTGAAACGGCCTATGTGTGTTGAGAATTTTTACCGTAAAATGCTGTAAGTTTTATACCATATTATAATGTAATAAAAGCAGAGTCAGATTTTCATTGATAAATATATATTTAATAATTTCAACTAAAAATTTGCAAGACTACCCTTTGTAGTTACATTATTGTGCTTTTTTAAATTTGACCCTACTCTGGAATAAATTTGACATTAACAATACTTTTCAAATTTCCCACTTTTACAGTATTTACAGGGTCAACATGATTGTTGTTTATGTAATTACAATAAACTTTCCAATGTTTTTTTTTTAAATGATAAAATTAATCTAAACGATTTTAAAAAAATGTATTAAAAACACATTTCATCATACATTAAGTAGTATTAAATATAACAGACAATAAAAAAAGTCTGATTTCGTGTAATGCATTAGTGTCAGTCATTAAAGCCAACCTCTATTGGAGATATTTAAGTGCCCTCCACCAAGAGTGCCTGCTTGAATTAGTTATAATTCTATTATTGCTAGTTTTAAAGCGTATTTGCCGCACAACGAAAATTGTGTTAATGTATTGAAGCTAGATTGCATAGTCGGTAAGTTTATATACACCAATGACACTTTTTGAACATTTTATTACTAGAGATTTGCCTATTAAATTATTTTTGTAAATGATTTGTGTGTTTTAATTATTATACCCTTGATAATAATAAGACTAGGTAAATAATATATTTTATTTACAATTTAGCCATTTTTATAAATAATATTAGTTCCATATATCACTTAAATATCTTTTTTCTTTTTGCATATTCGATATAATAAGTTCTGCTTGTTCTTTTGTCATTTCATTATGTTTTTCTATACATTTAGTAATTGTTTCTTTCACCTGTGTTGCCATAAGCTTTACATCTCCACATACATATATGTAAGCTCCTTGCATAATTAAATTTGTAATTTCTTTTCCATTTTCAATAATGGCATCCTGAAATAAAAAATAGTAATAATATTTAGTAAATAAGTAAAATATGATATTAAGAAGGTCAATTATTGAGCTTTAACCCCTCTATATAAAAGTAAATTACATTCATTGATAGTTCTTTAAAAGAACTAACTAACTACCATGTAGTGGTTAAGTTTAAGGCCATCGTTAGGTGCAATGAAATAGATCTGCAAAGGCGATTGATGTTAGTTTAATCCTAACTTATATGTATGTTTTTTTTCCACACAGGTAAAGTAAGACAAAGACCAGTAGTAAGTTACGGAGGAAAGTGTTGTAATTTGACACTAGGTTTTCGCTCACCGCTCTGTGGGAAAAAGCATGTTCAACAAGTCATTTTTAGAAAACATATAAAAAATTAATGCAACGGGGTTTGAACTGCTAAGCCTATTACCAACTGCGTCAAAATTCTTATATGCTTTTTTATCACAACTTATTTTCTTGTTAGCATCTCTGTAGAGAGATTTTTACAAATTTCTGCTGCCCAAAGATCATTATACGAAAAAAGCTTTTTCAATTTCCTAAATGTATGGATGTCTTTAAAATGTTAAAAGTATTTTTAAGAAATAGCATTCTCTATTGCCAATATTTTAAAATCTTAAAAGCATTTCAACAGATTTAGTCAAAATAATAATTTTGCAAGCGTCAAATAGTTTGCCACCGATTCTCTAAATTTAAGACGGCGCAAGAAACTTAACTCATAAAGGAATAGTTACCTGTACATAATGAATGTCAGTATTTTCATATCTAGAAAACGCCAACTTTAACTGTGTAATAACTTTTCGAGATGCAAAGTAATTTAATTCTTTTTCATAGATAAAATCTAATTTAGGATCGCGGCAACCAAAAAACAGCCACAGTTCCCCAAACTTTATATCTGGATGGCTGTTCTGCAAATATTCCCTTTCTTCGAGAAACCCAATATATGGTGATACTCCAGTTCCAGGGCCAATTAGTATAACAGGGGCTTCATTATTACTGGGCAAGTAAAATTCATTCATATTTTTTCTTAAATAGATTGGAATTTTATCACACTTATTCTCTATACTTAAATTATTCATCATTTGTTCAATATTTTTTTCTAATATTACACTTTCTAACCAGCCAGTTGCTAGACCTCTTTTATTATGTCCCACATCCATTACAGAAAAGCATATTTTTAATATATTATTGTCAGTTTGTCTATTAACAATAGAATATGGTCGCGGTAATAGTCTTGGTAAATGTTCTAACAGTATTTCTATGGGAGGTTTACATGATTTGAATATTGTAAGTAAATCTAATATACAAATGTTTTTGTTTAAAATATGTGATGTGTAATCTATAGATCCCTCCCTGCTACACAGATACTCTAAAATCCTTTTTTCATTCTCATCTTTAGTGTATCTTGAGAGTGCTAGAAGAAATAGCTGAAAAAATAAAATAGTATAATTTTTATAAGCACGAATCCAAGGAGAATCTAAGTGGTCTTATGATACAGTATTTGATTGTAATGAATGTTGATAGTGTGTTCTTTTCCAACTCGATGAAATGATATATTACATATATTCTGCTAACCAAGACAAAGTGCAACATTATGTTCTACCAGTAAATTGCAATGCCTTGAAATTAGATGGGAAGTAGATAAAGAAATGCCTTCTAATGTGAATGTTCTAAGTGTAAATCATTCTTATTCCTTATAAAAAAAAATCCTGTAGACCTCTATTAAATGAAGAAATAAAAATAAAAAGTACCTTTTTCACAACACCCCTTAGATCAACACAATTATTTAAAACATACTTCAGTGTTGATTTAACAGGGATATGTAATGGAATCTTAGCTCCTTTGACTTCTTTATTTAGTTCAAGCAAGTAATCTAAATCTACAACATTCTTTAAGTCCAAGCGATCTATGAGAAAGTCCACTTCATTTTTAATATTGTGAGGTATAATGCCAATTGTGTCACCAGGCTTAAAACAGAAATTGCTACCCTGGAAATAGGATTAAAAAATTATAAATTTGTAAATATTGAAAGTTATTTATAGTAAATGACAATGACTAAGTTATAAGAATTCCTTGAATAGTTAATTTTGCAAATATTATTTACTCAACTTAATAATAATTTAGCTACGAAAATTACTAAGCTTGTAATTAAATCATAAAGCAATAGATAATAAATAGCAATAGATAGAAAATAAAAAGGTGTTTGTATCTTACTTGTATATCAAATGTTATTTCATACACTGGTTTACATTTATCATCTACTGCAGTCAGTCTTCTCCATTTGTGCAATGGGGCGTAGAAAATATCGCTAGCAGCAAAAGGTAGGGGTGGCTTTTGTCCTATATATGTAGCACTTTCACATGTTATATCCTATAAGGGAGAAAATATAAAATATATTTCAAATAAAATAAAAAAATTACAAAAGTATATTTTGTAGGTATGAAAAAATTACGAAAATATTCCAATATGTTAAACAAAATACTCACGTGGGCCTTTAAGAATTCTAGTTTAATTACATTTCCTTTACTTGATGGCAAGTTAAATTTAACTGTTTTATCGAATGATTCGATTAAATCTTGAAAATGTTGAGCAAGAACCATGTTTTAATTAAATTTTAACACAAAATACAACACGATTCATTTAAGTACACGCAATACTACACAATAATTACATTTTTATAATTCAAATTTCATACTGAGTCACAACTACAAGTCCCATGTGACATCTGACAGTAACATGAACATCTGATAGGCTTTTTGACAACAATAACGTAAAACTACATTTGAAAGTGGAACAAATTATTAATATTTTTAAAGTATCCTGTTCTAAAAATTTCAAAATATTGAAGTTCAAAAATTTAAAAGAAATCTTCAGGCTTGAAGATTTTTTAATAAATTATTATCAAAAACGTACTGTAATTGATAATATTTTTTAATTATGTACATTAGTTCTTCATTATAATTAATTACCTAAAATAAAACATATCTGAGGTCAAGCGATAAATTACATTTTCAGTTACTTGAAGATTTAAAAGAGTTCTCGTTTAGTATTTTTTGATCAATGGTACATGGTTCATACTTTAGCTTCACTTTAATAGCTTAATAAGAACCTGGTCGCCTGAAATTTGAATTCGACACAATGCGTGTGGCAAAACTTAACGCCTCGACGTGTCCATATTTTGTGATAACAATAATTGATATGCTATATTTATTAGTATATGGCGATATATTAAATATTTATAATAAATATGGTAAAACCATAACAATTTTATTTCATATTTAATTATTACTTATACTTTATAATTTAAGCAATAACGAGGTGACGAACGCGCTATACTCAAGACAACTGTGCCAATTATTTTTTTTTCCAAGTTACTTTAAATAAAAGACAAAAATAAATATGTAAATACTTTATTTTTTAAAGGTCATCACTTCTCGTCCACTGTAATGAAAAAAATAATTAAAAATATAAGCACATATGAAAATAAATTACATACTTATTCGTAATCAATCGTCACTTACATTCAATGGGAACTCCTTGGTCTCCAGTGAATCCCTGCATACATTCTGGGCATATAGTTGTTTCACAAGGATTTGGAGTAGTTGTTGGAAAGGCGGGGGTCAGTTCAACTGGCGGTGGCTGAAATTTAAATCGATATAGCAAAAGTTTTATAGTTTATTTTACATTTATTTCATTCATTAAAAGCAGCTTGCCACTTTTTCCCAAATAGCGAAATGATCACAGATGACCTAATTTTAAGACTTCGGGCGCTAATTGAAAGTAACTCTAACTTAGACTTACCACCCAAAATCGGGAATTTAAACCGTACCGTTTTGTATTCATTCCTCCAAGTGAAAATTGAACCGAAAACCATAGCGTTATAGTCAGACTCATTTCCACTGTGCCACAACAGCCTCTCATTACCAGTCATTGACGATCATTCAACATTTTTATATTTTTTAAAACGTACGTACGTACGTATATTTTTCATTAAGTACGTACCTCAAGCCTATATAAATATGATAGTTTACAAGGATCCCAAGTGGTACATAATGTAGCATTATGTAATAAATCTTTTCTCGGTTCGTCACCAAAGTAATCGAACGTTATAACAATATTATTATCAATTGCACACTTTTCTAAGAACTCATCAACTGAAATCTAAAAATATTATATAAAATCTAAAAATATTAAATAAAATTTCATTATTTATACTTATATTATTAAGTAAATTCAAATAACATTTATTATCCAATAGAGTAAAATGCAACAATGTCACTATAAAATTATTAAGCTACGTTTTTCTGACCTTTGTTTTATTGCCACAATCTAAAGTACCATTCTGAAAATAATTATTTTCTCTGTCACCATTTCCAAGGCAAAACATCCAACCTTCATGAAATGAATACTCTATGGGCGCCACTTCCGCCTCGATGCAAGGATCTATTGGAACAGGGATTGAAGGTTTCCCGAAGGTACACTTTCTTTCATGCATATTCGCCTGCACTCTGTATGCATCAAGATCAGGTTCAGAACCTTCCGGGCATGTGTAGTAATTACCTGAGAAAATTAAAAAGGCTGAAGTATAAATATTTTTTGCGGCTTCTGCACATTTCTTTATCATTTATTATGTTCATATACCGTTTTGTATAATATAAATTGTTTTATGTTGCGTGCTGATAACAGTTCTAACAGTAAGCCCATTCCCACCACTTTTGATATTCTCCATAAGAACTTCTTGCGCCGCGCGTTGTTCCCTCGACCACTTCGCTGCTTCTTCGGCTAATATTTGGCGACTAACTTTGCCTTCCGATTGAGTTGACTGTAATAAAAATAAGTAATTTTAAATAATGTGATTTTATGTCTTAATTTAATTTATAATCTATCAAATTATAAGTAAGTAACATTACCTGAGGCGGACTTTCCATGATCACGTGTGGTCTGCCAAGTGTATGTTGCCAAATTAATTGAGCAGCCACTTTATGTTTAGTGCTGTGATGCAAAGGTTGTATTTGCAATATACCGTACCAGGCTAACTCTCGATAGACGCTGTCTGGAAGATATCCAGTCTGAAATGTGGTTTAAATCGAAGATAAAATAAAATATGTGATATAAATCCAATTCACTAATAGTGCTAATATGTAAAAATAGCCTTGTATTACTTACCGGCATGAAATCCATATGCCACTGTAAGAATGAAATTTTGTGATACATTAAAAATAAACTATATCTTGTAATAATAGCGTATAAAAGTTAGTAAATGAGCCTACCTCTTCTTCACTCGGTTCTGTTGTGCCAAAATCTACGATTTATGTAAAAATGTATTAGAAAAATATTTGGAATACATAGTTATATAAAGACAATATCTATATAACATATACATATAAACATACCATCTTCTTCATCGGAGTTTATTGAAAGTATCTACAACAAAAAATGTTCTTATTGTTTAATATATTCTTACTAATAAATTTCATTATAATACTTAAGAACACACCTGCACTAGTAATATCAACAAATAAACATATTTTTTAATAGTTCGTACTAACGACGACATAGTAATAGCAATAACGACTCCATAAACAAATTTAATTAACGAATAAGAAAGTACTAGATTTGTTAAAGAAATATATGGTTCAATTAAAAAATATATTTTTCTTAGTAACGAGCATTCTAGATGTTTATTAACAAATAAATTTGTAAGGGATCAATCAATTAATTTTCTATAAGGAAACTATACAGCATTACTCTAGTCATTAGTCCATGTAGAAACCCGTGGGGGGACGGGTTAAGAATACAATTCCCCCCCGCCGCTGGGTAGCGTCCCGTAAAACCCAGTAGTTTGGTGGTAGGAGATTCGTTCTCCGACTGGCTCGCGACCACTATCATGTCAAAGACGAACCGCCAAATATCTTATGATGTGATCGGTTCGATGGCATGTAAGCCAGCTTTCCCTATTCCCACCATTCCCATCCTTCCTCCCTCCTTCTGTCCTACATTCCCAAGGCTGGCAACGCATCCATAACTTTAATGTTGTGGATGTCTATGGGCGAAGGTAACCACTTAACACCAGGTGGGCCTTCAGCTCGTGTGCCTCCTTTATTCCATAAAAAAAACATAGTGTGCTGTGAAACAGAACTCAATGTCTTGCTCGTTGTTTCGTCCACTAGATGCTTTATTATCTGTCACGGTAGACTAAAAAGAGCAGAATCTGATTCATTTATAAGTTATTTATTAAAGTTAATGTCAATCATTATTTATCAGATTTTATCTGTGTTTACGAATTATAAATTTTTACAAAGGAGTGCCGAAATATCTTGTTTTTAAGTATAAAATGAATAAATAATACATTTTTGTACTAATTACCTTGTTACAATGAATACTCTAGACAAGCAATTAGCGGACTTGCGAATCTACGCAAATGAATTAGATGCTAAATTACAAGATGATATAAATGCAGCAAAATTAAAACCATCGATTCCTCCCAAAAAAAACAAAGCACCATTACCTCAAATACCACAAAGTTTTACAGTAAAATCTGCTTGTGAGCCTTCTTACTCTTCTAGATTAGAATATGGAAGTCGAACAAGCTCCACCTACTCTAATTTAGTACCAGTGAAGAGTTGTATTGTAAGGAACTCTGCTAGAGTTAGAAGCGGTGATGTACTTTTATATAGTAACCTGTTGCCTCCAGGAGGCACTAATCATGTTTACTCAAACATTCCTATGCAACGTAATATTGAAGGGTTTTATGATAGAGATGCTCGGTCAGAAGTATCAAGAATAAGTGATGTGGGTGCACAATCGACTTACAGCGAATTACGGAGGCCTGGTTCAGCTTATCCACCTTCCTCGGCTTCAGTAAATGCTCAAGACTTTTCTACTTATGGTGGATCACAGACATCTTCCACATATGAGTCTTTATATGAACCAATTAATCCAAGACCATGCAGTCAATTGTCTGGGACATCTCTCTATGGTGGCTACGTTGGTACTACAGTGGCAGAGCCTACACCTGAACCAGATGAAGCCTTATATTGTGGAAATTGTTACCGATGTGGTGAAAAAATTATGGGAGAAACAACTGGCTGCACTGCCATGGAAAGAATATATCATATTAAATGTTTTTGCTGTCATCAATGTTCTATTAATTTACAGGTATGTGTGTAATATATATATTGTGTATTTTTATTTTAATAGAGTATTACTTGTGTATTTTTATTATGGTAATAAGATGATGTAACAAATGTTACCTGTTACACAACATCATAATATGCAGTAACAATATATAAATTTAAACTCTTCTCATGACCATAATTTTTTTTATTTGCAAAGAAGCCTATAATTAATATCATTGCTCATAGTAAAATACAAAGTTTCAACATTTTAGATATTTATCTGTTTCCATTGTATAATATTACATATTAGAGAAACTAAATTGCAAACATTAATTGATCATATTCTTTTTGTTTTATATTATATTCATACAATTGTATTTCTTTTCTCTAACAATCTATTATTAGCTTCCATTCAGTCTCCACCTATATTTGAAATTATTCAATGATAACTTTTTGCTATGTGATATATGATTGTTTCATGTATGGTTATGAAGCTCCGTAACATGTGATTGTTGATTAATATTATTAACAATTTAAATTAAATATCAACTTGTCACATTTGATAAGTTAATTTGATAAGTATTGTCATTAAAATTCACAAATGTCAAACAATAAAATTATTCTTTATTTGTTAAATTGTTATTTGGTTATTTGAAACCATATGAAATTTAATGTGAAAATAAAATATTTTTTATGTAGCTAGGAAATCTAGGAAAATGTGTGAGCATTTTGCTCCATTGCACAGAGAGGACCTCTTGTCGAGACACTCCACCCTCTAATTTCTGCTTAATCAAGATATTGCATGTGGTCTGGTGAAACACAATGCCTCGCTTTATCTTAAACACCAGAGCTTAGAAATAAAAAAATAAATATTAATCATTCCCTGAGTAGAAATTGGACCTACAACTATCACTTTACAGTCACACGCTGTGCCACTGTGCCACAATAGCAACTACCTGAAAATGAATATGAAATATTAAAATATAAAGTATGACAATTACTTTTAACATTTTAAAGTGCTATTTACACACTTAGGAAATTGAAAAAGATATTTAGAAAACATATAAAATTACGATTGAGCGCGTGACTCGAACCCATGCCTCTTGGAAACCGTCCAAGCCCTCTGGCCGCTAAGCCATGCCCTCTACTACCAGCTGTGTTGATATTCTTATACGCTTATTACAACTTATTTATGTTCTTAGCATCTATATTTTAATACGTCTTCTAAATATCTTTTTCAAGTAAGACAATTAATGAAATATTACTTGTAATAAGAAATATCGTCTTAACACAGTAGTATTTCTTTTAAAAATATAAAAAAATAATAACATTAATTAAATCTGCTTCCAGGGCCGACCCTTCTACGCTGTACAAGGCAAAGCTCTATGTGAACGAGATTATTTAGAAACGCTAGAGAAATGCTGTGTATGTGGAGATCCTATACTAGATCGTATATTGAGGGCAACTGGGAAGCCCTACCACCCTCGATGCTTTACTTGCGTGGTTTGTCAGAAGAGTCTTGACGGTATACCTTTCACGGTAGACGCTGTTAATAGAATACATTGTATTGAAGACTTTCATAA
Organism: Dryas iulia moderata; assembly: GCA_019049465.1. NCBI lineage: Eukaryota > Metazoa > Arthropoda > Insecta > Lepidoptera > Nymphalidae > Dryas > Dryas iulia. The sequence continues at coordinate 13,193,582 of CM032428.1, forward strand.
GAGGTATTATTAATTTTCTTTTTTTTTTTTTATTTTTACTTTATGATTTTAGATATTAAATTTAATCAGGGAAGACAGCAGTTCATTCTCTGCTTTCTGCTTAAAAACTAGCTGTTCAAGCCAAAAACATGTTGAGGGACGAAATTCAAAGATCCGCTTTTTGAAGGTAAAAGTAAAGAAATTAAATTACTAGCTTATGTATTAGGAGTAGCTTCGGCTGCATAATTTACTCGTTCAAATCCAATTCAAATTCAAGTTTGTAAGAAAAAATTATAGACTTTCATACAAACTTACAAGAGCCTTTAAATCATCTTAATCCGGCCCTGTCGCAAAATCTAGCAAAACTATCGGCCGAATTTCCAATGATATTTGATCTTTCGCTCTTATTTACTAAGGAAAACACAGCTTAATTTTTTTTCATCAGAATACGCCAAGAGAATGTACGTAGTGCCATGATACTCAGTTCTCCACTTTCCGTCCGAATTCGAGGCGTAATCGAATCCACAGCCAAAGCCAGTGGCTATCTAACTGCGATGGCTTCTTAGTAAAAAAACTTATATAAGTAGTCAGGAGACAACCTAGCATCAAGACTTAAACTCGAACTTTAGTTCAAGATATTATTAAGTTTTTTTTTCATAGCTTCACACTGAATTCCGCACACAGCAGGGTAGGCTAAGGGAACCTAATGTTAAAACACTCCGTTCCCCGAATCTGGATCTTGGAGACATAGCGTGTTAAGTGGCGGAACTTAACGCCGCGCTTTGCCTCTACACCAGAACGAAGAAAATGGAAATAATACATATTTCCATTCCTCGAGTAGGAATCGAACCTACAACCAGTCGCCTTTACAGTCATATTCTTGTGCCCTGCGTCACGACTAGCACCAAAATAAACACCTTTTTTAAATGTTTGTCTGTCCATTTGTTCACTGATATACGGATGTAATAAGAAGTAACTTAGGCTAGTTTTATATTAGAATTATAGCTTACTAGCGGTCCGCTTGCGGCTTCGCAGCGCGAAATACATAACTGTTTCGTTATATTGCAACCCTCGGGGGTGGATTTTTGAAAAATAAAGTGACATGTTTAACCTGGGAACATCAACTATATTTATGCCAAAATTCATTGCAATCAGTCAAACGGTGTAGATTTTTCATATAAAATCCTTTAGAGGAAGGGAATATCTCCTATTTCAATCCTTTAGAGGTTTATTTTTGACAATTTGAGTAGAATATGTTTGACTCAGTAATTTTTGGTATGTACTTTGATTTTAAATTTAATCCAAATCTGACCGGTAGAATAGCCGTTAATGCGTGACAGACAAACAGACAGACTTTCGCATTTATAATATAAGTATGAATTTGTTTAATTATCGCAGACACAATTAGTATACTAATTTAATATTAAAAATTTACAGATACGCACCCCGCTGCGCTCGCTGTCGCGAACCAATAATACCTGAAGGTGGTAACGAAGAAACCGTGAGAATAGTTGCCTTGGACAAGAGTTTTCACATCGCCTGCTATTCCTGCGAGGATTGTGACGCGACTCTCTGTTCCAGAGAGGAGGGAAGGGGTTGCTACCCCTTGGACGGTCACCTCTATTGTAGGGAGTGTAACGCGAGACGTATACAGGACTTGTCGAGGAATATTAATTGAAGGTATAATAGTAATGCCGGAAAAATTCGATGGGAAATGGGGAACGGAGTGTGTTAACACTAGGTGGTAACCTGCTGTGTGCGGGATACAGCGTGAAGTTAAAAATATATATTAGTTGGGTAATAGTTTGGAACACTGCCATTGATTATATAAGATTTTTTTTATATATATGAGTGTACTTATATGTCTGTTTAGATCGTTTACTCTAAAACTGAATGGCCCTCTACTGTACTATAAGCTTACGCATATAAGTTTTATATGTGTCATACACATCAGTATCGACGATACTGGAGGAAGGTCACGTAAGGCTCATGAGGGCCCCCCGGAGGGCGTGTATGAAGAGGTTGATGACAGTGGACGAGGCGAAAGAAGTATACAGGGACCGTAGCGTTTGGCGCTCCGTGCTCTCTGACTACCCCGCAAGGGATACAGCGTGAAGCTAAAAAAAAAATCATACACAAGCTTGTCATTTCTCATTAAACGATCAGAACTTAATATTATATATTAAATCTAATTAAATATATAGAACTTAATATTATATATGATATAATAATGATTATTCATCTTGAAATGAAGTCCTTTTTAAAATGCATCATCTAATATTATGGTTTTTGCTATGCATTTATTTATTTTGAAAAATTTAAGTTTTTTGTATATTTTAAGTAATATTTATGGATACATACATATTTATGTATATAATTTTTTGACATTTAAAACTTTAAATTCGTTGTGGCACAGTCATGTGTCTTAATTACATTCTTGAATTAGTAACAAGTTGGAATTCTAATTACTTAATTGATTTATTTCTATACTAGCGGCCCGCTCCCGGCTTCTCCGCTTGTACCACACAACTGCTTCGTTATATTGCAACTCTCGGGGGTGGATTTTTGAAAAATAAAGTAGCCTATGCTTAACCTTATATTATCAACTATATTTATGCCAAAATTCATTATAATCGGTCAAGCGGTTTAGATTTTTCATATAAACTTTCATCCCGTATTTCAACCCTTTAGAGGATAATTTTTGAAAACCTTTAGCTTATGTAGTATTAGAATCAGTCACTTTTACTACTTTCATTCTAAATTTCATCTAAATCGGACCGGTAGATTAGTCGTCAAAGCGTGACAGACAAACAGACTTTCGTATTTATAATATAAGTATGGATTTTATGTAGTTTTAGAGCAAAAATTGAAAAAAATAACTGAATCTTTAATGGATTCTTATGCAAATGCTTAAAAATAAAGACAATAGCGTCTTCACTGCCACTAATAGTTAGAAAACATTTTGTACCCCTATATACATATATCACACCTTTAAAATTAAAGTGATTTAACTTAAAATTGAAGAAGTTTTATATTTTGCTAATAAGTAAAAACGGTCATAAAAACACAATTCTACCATTTTATTGTAATTTACAAGATTTTTTTTTGAGTTAGGTCATTTTAATTCTGAAAGTGCGATCTACTGAAGCGCTAATTAGTATTTACTTCTGTATAGTATTATAGACATTAGTCAATTTTTATAATATATAATAGGTTTTTCTTTTTTTTTAGGTTCACGCTGTATCCCGCACATAGCAGGGTAGGCAGAGGAAACCTAGTGTCAAGACACTCCGTTCCCCACTTTCCGCCGAATTCGGAGGCATTGCGTGTTAAGTAGCGGAACTTAGAGCCACGCTTTGTCTCTGATGCCAGAGCGGAGGAAATGGAAATATTAAATATTTCCTCTCTCGAGTGGGAATCGAACCCACAACCAGTCGTTTACAGTCACACGTTCGCGCCACTGCGCTACAAGTACCCTCTATGTATAATATTTTAAAATGAAATTAAGTTATTTTCATTTATCCACTCTGGTATCTAAGATAAAAGGCATCATTGAGTTCCATTACTCGACAATGTTTCTGATTCATGTAGAAAATGGGGAACGGAGTGTCTTAACACTAGGTTCCCTCTGCCTACCCGAATGTGTGCGGGATACAGCGTGAAACTAAAAAAAAATGGTAAAAGGAGTGTCTTGACACTAGGTTCCCTCTGACTAACCTGCTATGAGGAAATAATCGTGGACCTTAAAAAAATATAGGTCATTTGAAATATGTATTTCCATTTTTTTTCTTTAAAGTTTATTTAATTTAATTTATATGTATTAAGAATTTTCTGAACTTCTGCTAAGCTGTATTATTTTATTTTTTGCATTTAGTAGGTTAACTCTTTCACTTAACATTATAAAAATATCACAATTTATGAACACAAACTATATCAATATCAAAACTTTTTTTGTTTCTTTATTTTAAATATATACAATTTATATATTTAATTATTCGAATGTTAGCTTTTTTACAATTATATTAATTGTGAAAATAAACAATCTTTTTCACTCTGAAGCCATTTTAGTGTAGTTGGTACGTCTTATTTATTATATAATTACTGTAAAAAGGCTTACAGCTTATAATTAATATACATGGTGGAATTCATACCCTAAGAATTAACGTGAGCTAACTAAGAAAATACAAGTTATTGAAAATCTGCAAAGAATCTCACAATTGATTGTTACAATTATTAACTTTAAATTCTAGTACTTTTGAGTTAGGTCACTTTTCTTTTAGTAGAAATTTTATTCTTACTCTTCAAATTAGTGATATAATCAAAAATTATATGGCTGTGGACGGTTGTGGGTTCGATTCCCACCCAGTCCCATCCATTCCCACCCATTCCCATCGATTCCCACCCATACCCATCGATTCCCCCAGGATTTTTTCATTTCTATACTCCGGTACCTATGACAAAACACGACAGTGATTTCTGGCACTCAACACGTAATATCTCCATTTCAGGAAGAACGGAGTGTCTTGACTCTAGCTTTTTTCTATCTATTTTTAAGTTAATTCACTTAAATTGTACTATAGCTTAAGTAGTCTTATAATTAATTAACATTCCTTACCGCATTTAAATAATTAATAATATATAAACAACACTGAATAAGGCTGTGTGTATTAACCATTTTATACATATTAACGAGTTCACAGTATTAACGTTCAAAGCATTTTGATGTGATTTTTACAATTTTATTATTAAATAGTTTAAAATATTCCTCTTTTTTAATAAAAAGGTGCCATTTTTTATTGTATATAATGATGGAATTTTGGTTGTGTGTTTGTTTGTAAGATTAATTTGTATGTATTTGTACTTAATTTTTTTTGTGTACAGTGTTTTATATTTTTTTCTTTGTATTTTTATTGTAGTAAGAATTTAGTAGACTAAGTTATTAGGAATAATATATAGGTTAAGTATAAAGAGGAGCTCGGACAGTGAAAGTTAATGCGCATTCAAAAGGTACTAAGTAAGTCACTTAAGCAGACATTCTTGTTGTTTAAATTCTTTTAAAGTGTGTGTCACTCACTAAGGAAATTGGAAAAGTCATTTTTAGAAAACGTATAGAAATTTGAATGCAGCGGAATTTGAATCCGCTCTTCTTGAAAAACGTTCATTTTTTTTATTTATTTTCTTAGACAATACCCCGAGTTCTTCTCTCTATAACGCACAATGAACCCATAGAAGTTATTCTCTTAATACAAATATTCTTATTTTTATTATTAAACGTGCTAATACAATATTAATTTAAAAATAATCTGTAAACAGGTAGTTAATTGATTTATTATTGTATATTGGTGTAACAACTAAATATACAAGAATAAAATAATCTTGCAATTTTTTAATTAAAATAATTATGTATATTTAGGTGAAGTTAATAAATTTGTAGAATACATTTTTGAGGCATATGTACATTTATATGTTATGTGTAAAAGCCGCTAAGTCATTTTTGTATATTTGCGTGTTTAAAAGAAGTAATAAGCTAGAATAAAATGTTCAATAAGTCATTTTTTTTGTAGAGAAAGCTAAACAGTTGTTAGCTACCCACCTTAAGTATATAATATAGCTTATACATATTTAGAGTATGTATTACTTAACATATATTTATAGTACTGCTAATACATTGAAGACGGTATCTTTATGTACTTTTATGTCATTTTTAGAAATATAGATAGTCTATATTCAACCTTGGTTTAACAAAATATTTATATCAAAATTCATTACAATCAAGTCAAGCAGTTTAGATTTTTCATATTATTTTTAAACCTCTTTACAATTTCAAACCGTTAGGAGTTTATTTTTTAAAAAAGTAGCCTATGTTTGACCCTGAGTTTTCAACTTAACAATTTCCATTCCGAATTTCATCCACATTGCTTACTCGCAAATTGGTAGATTACTCATTAAAGCGTTACCGACAGACAGGACAGATTTTTGCATTTATAATAAATTTTAATTTTAGTATCGTTGTATAAGTGAGTAAAGATGAAGAATTTTTTTCTTTAGTTGTCATAAGTAATTAATAATTGAAAATATGACTTTCGTCTTCAATGTATTAATCTATAATATAATTTATATTTGTTTAGATTGAATGATTGAAGAATAGAAATTACAAGAAAACGTGAAATTTTGTAGATACTTTAGCTTCTATAGATTCTTTTTATAGTAAATATGTAGTAGTACCTAGTAGTAGTAATGTATTGTAGAAAGTTAGATTTCACTTTACGCTTATTTTGTTTAGTGATAAGAATCACAAGTTATGAGATTATGCCATTTATAGTTTTAATGTTATAATAATATACTTACTTTGTAGATAATAAATACAAATATATAATAATACTAAAATTATTTGTTTTATTTCTTATACCTACCCAATATTAAATTTTTATATATAGATGTATTGAGGCTAGTTATGGCGCAGCGGAATTCTGCAGAAAAATGGAGAACGGAGTGTCTTAACACTAGGTTACCTCTGAATACCCTGCTGTGTGCGGAACACAGCGTCAATATAAAAATTTACCCTTCACGCTTAGAGGTTAAAATGGGGTACGAATTATTATAGCCAAGGATTTTGCAATGATAGACACAGCACAAGAGAAACTACTCCACGTAGAAAACTGCAATAGAAGACAAAAAGTTTACAACATTTTTCTTGCACACACATCTTAAGTTTTTTAGTAAAAATAATAACAATACATAACTCATAAATGTTTATTTTAATTCTGCATACTAACATATACAACACATTGTATACAAGCGCTCGACTCGCAGTCGCTTATCCTAAGCTTACTTTACAAGAAGACTTTGGCTCCTTCCGTAGAACATTCATTAGCACTTCATCTAATTTGTCACACTTTGCAATAAAAATCAAAATGCTATTCAACGACTTTTAGAGAAATTCAAAGCTTAATATTAAAAAAAAGCAAAAAACGACATACATATTTAGTCAAAAAGTAGACGTAAACATATAAATATAATATATGGTATTAAATTCATGAAATATACAAATGCTTTGGAATATTAAAGAGAAATTGACATTATATACACAATATAACCTTGAAAACATTAAAACAAAAATTTAACACAAGTCCAATTTTGTTAATTCCCATAAACAAAATATATATAAACTGAAACTTGCTTAAATAAAGAAAGAAATAAAACAATTCACTGGCTCAATTACTAAGAACTAACAATCAAATTTCTCTAACAAGTCATATTTTTAAGATAATAAAATTAAAAAATACATACTTTCATCATGCACCTTAGTCTGTTCATTACACAAAGAGGTTTGACTACAAAAAAGCTTTTTAATTTCAACCGTATTAAATTTCAATTACATAATATAATCTGTATTACAAAATTGGCGGGAAAATTTTCGTTGCGACGTCAAATTCAAAATGACAAACGTCAAAACTCATCATGCAACGAGCAAACTGTACCGAAACATTTCCTTAAAATTATAAAATTTAAGAAAAAGAATTTCGAATTTCGTTGAAAAACCCACTTACAAATCAGTAAATGATAATAATGTTATGTAAGATCCGAGGTGAAAGTGAAGTATGGTACTCTTATAGAGATTCAAATTATTTATAACCAGTCTATTAGTTACTATTCACTGCCCATTACTATTTACATCCGCTTGGCGTTCGGGCCAGTTTAAACTAGAAATTACTAAATAATACACAAATATCGAGTTACAGTGCAAAGGAGATACATACAAAAGATAAAATGGGAAACAATTTAATATTGTATTTTAAATTAACTCAAAATTATTCTAAAATCATTGAACACGTTTCAAACTTTGATATTTTACAACAATGGCATAATTTTAACAATAATTTTTAAACTTATAATACAGAAAAACTCCTTTACACTGTGATCGAGTGATACATATCTAATACTCCCAAACATATAATGAACCAAAGGCACCCTTTAAGTGTAATCGTGTAATTCTCTATACATATTAAATGAAGCCAGTTTTAATTTGCAACTAATTTATATGGAACTTTAAGAAATCTAGATATCTATAATGCTATGTGTTAATTCAAATAATTTGAAAAATACAATATTATAGTAAAAAATGGAGAATATACCAACACATTGACAATAAGTTGATTCTTTGCGATGACAATGTGATCTCTCTGAATCCTTTACCTAATTATTGGATACACAAAACCACCACATTTTTTTTAATAACGAAAGACTGAAAAATAAAGCATTTTTGCAGAAAACAAAATGGTTGACGAGATATCATATTGTCATTGCAAAGAGGCAGAAAAGTCATGCAACATTTTAATAAAAAAAATTGCAGTATTTTTATTGTTTATAAGTAAATTATAAATCAAATATAAAGTGACACTTAACATTGTAATGTGTATAATATATTTATATATTCAAAATCCAATACTTATTTATTTACTAGAATATTAAGAAAAATGAAAACAATTTGAGTAGGGTTTATAAAATTTGAACTGCGAGGAATGTTGGGGTTCACTACATAGTATATACATTCACTTTAGTTATTATACATGTTATACAAAATATTACTATTATACAGCTGTGCTCTCGCCAATTATACATTGTTATCATTAATAATTATACAAATAAAAAATCATTTTTTTCCTAGCAGAGTATCCAGAGAGGACCTAGTGTCAAGACAATCTGGTTCTCTATTTTCCACCTGATATCAAGACATTGTGTTCGGAGGGGAATACCAGAGCGAAGAAATGTAAACTCAAATATAATTCAATAAATCACATATAAAATAAATTCTTTGAGTAGGAATCGAACCTACAATCATCGCGTTTACGCTCATACACTGTCACATTGTTCTACAACAGATTCTATAACTAATGTTTCAAAATCAATGATATTTTTTTATTGATATAATTATTAATGATCATATTAACATTAATTTGGCTCGAGTGTAAATCTTATTAATAATAAAGCTTTTGGACCTCCATTATTATACAAGTCCCACAACTTACCGCAAAGTTACTGCAAAACTTATAACAAATTAAATCATAGCTCAATTAGTAATCTGGTGTTGCCAGTTTTTTTTATTTACATATGAAATACAAAATTACACATACATATATATATATAAAAAAATGTTTAAATTTATAATAATGGCAACATAAGAAATTATGAAAAGTATGAACACCAATGAAGACCAGCAAAAACGAATATTTATATACATTTGAGATCTGAAATATAATAATGAAAGCTCTTATTAATAACTTAATATCTAATTACCTTAAAATTAATACATTTACATTCATTATGAAAATTTGGTTGTACTGACGTGTAATGTACAGAAAAGTTGTAAAGCCAAAGCCTGCATAATTATACGACTTAGAGAAATCTGGATATTTTCTTTTAAAAATACATGAATAATATTTTAATCTTATTGAATTTGAATTCTGAGAGCCTGTCTGGTCTGTAATTGTATTGAAATATTTTGAATTCAAATAATAAGTGATATGGGTTCCAGTTTATGTATTAAAAAATCAAAATACTTTCTACTTAATGTTTTTAGAATAATATTTAATATGCTGGTTATTGGATTGGCAAAGATTCATTTGTATTAAATAAAATAAATGAAAAAAAAAAATATTGAAATTAATCAAATATTTATTTTGCTTACAGCTTCATACTTTTTCCCGCATAGAGCAAGATAATTGGAGAAAGCCTAGTATCAAGGCACTCTGAACTAAATGCCGTGTTGTCGTCTTAACAAAGTGGAACAATATAAATAATTTGATTATATTGCTTTGAGTGGGAATCGAACCCACAAACAATTTGCTTTTACAGAGGCTGCCCCACTGCATCATCACACATGGCCTCAATAAGAATATATCAGACTGGTATATAAGGAGAAACTGGTATTATTATTTTTCATTATTATTATTTTTATGTAGCAGTAGTATTTAAATATCCACTATCTCCCAAACAGCATATTACATAACATACATAACAAGACAAAAATACTTCACAAATATAACACAAATCAACACAACAATTACAAATTTGAGCAGAGCGCCATTTTAAAACCAACCAAAAATCCGAAACTTGAAACAAAACACTAACTTTCTTTCACTTCCACAAACACTATTTATCTTAAAGTACTTTTTCTCCGTTCAGATTTCTCAACACTGGGTTCCCATTCAGCGTCATCAGGATCATCACCTTCATAGACCAAGGGAGACATTGGTGATAGTGAACTTGATTCTTCGCAGGATTGATGGACATCAATCCTTGGTGTTTCAGGTGTAGTGGGTCGATAACCTTCCGGCATGTTCCTTAGCATTTCTAGATACTGTTCTTCTGGTAGGGGAAATTGTCTGGGTGAATATGGTCGCACTGCCTAAAATAAAATGTTAATGTTGTTTATTTCTTTGTTAGTACATAATGTGATGACTAGGCCCGAGGCGAAGCAAATTGCCCAGAATAGAACGCGATGGCGAAGCACTGTGGAGGCCCTCTACCCCACCTAGGGGACATAGGACAATAAGTAAGTCAAGACATAATATGATAGTAAAATTAATTATATTCTTTTTTTGCAATTTTTTGCAAATTATGCAAAAAATGTCTCCAAAAGCAAAGTAGTAAAAAAAAAAAAGTGATAAAACATTTAATTCTCCATTTTCTCTATATAATTAGAAACATTGTGCTTTTTGTCTCTGGGAAATGCTGTTTACGCAGACCAGCCGTGCGCAAGGCTACCTTACGAACGGATGGTACTGTGGGACTCAACATTGTGTTAAGCTAAGCACCGCATTTATTATTATATAATTGGTGACAAAGATATTGTTTAACTAACTGATGTACAGTTAGTTAAACAATATCTTATAAAATATAGTTAAACAATATCTATAAACAGATCACAGAATGAAATAATTATGGGGAGTAATTAAGAAAATGAAAAAAATAAGCAGCTTCACGCTTTTTCCTGTGTAGCAAAAATAAGCAGCTTCACGCTTTTTCCTCGCTAATTTCTTCAGGTCGTCGAGACATAGCATGTTGTGTGTCGGAATTTAACGTCAACAAGCCCTTTATCTAAATACTAGCGCCGCTCGCGGCTTCGCCACGTGAACTGCCACTTTCATCCTCTTTTGCTCTTTGGGATTGTTTTTTTTTATAAAAGGGGGTAGTCTATATTTGACCTTGCGTCACTAATTATGTTCTTGAGAAAATCATCGATACATCTAGTACAATGTCTATAATATTTGATAATATATAACGATAACTGTTATAGTAAGAAATCTGGTATATATGTACGAAATCTGTAGATTACCCGTGAAAACATAAAAGATATAGATATAGATTTTTGCATTTTTATAATAATAATATTAATGAGTACGGATATATCTAATACAATGTCAACTAACAGATGGCGATACCCGTTCCAGAAAACGTAGTTACATCTGCTGTCATATAGATTATATAAAGTTTAATAGACCGGTCAAATGTATCTTTAATAAATGTTATGCTTATTTTATTTTATAATTATTTTAATTAGTGATATTGAAACAAATTTAGCTTCACTCGTGAACTATCGACATAATTTGAACGTTTTTTTTTAAATTTTATTTTTCTGCGGGAGTTGTATTGAATACCAGGATGAAAACTATCCCATATGTTGCTCTAACCTTTTAGCTAACTCCATACAAAAATTCATTACTTTCTACCCGGTAGATATCAGTATACAAATAATTTACTTATATCGGTTTTTTATTTTTTCCAAAAAAACTACATGGAAAACCGGGATAAAAACTATCCTATATGTACCTTTGGACTATAAGCTATCACCATACCAAAATTCATCTATTTCTATCCAGTAGTTTTTGCGTGATTGACGAACAAATTAACAGACAGACAGACAGACAGACAAAAATTCTACTGAGTGGATTTTTGGCCTCTGTTATCGATATATTAACGCACCCAATTAAAATTTTTCTGAATTTTTTCATGTACAGAATTGACTTTTCTACTCTTTTATTATATATAGAGATAGAGATTACTTGGAAATGAAATCGAACCAACAACAAATCGCATTTACAATTCGACATCCCACTGCACCATAATGGCCTCCATGGTCTTTATGCTTAGAATTATTTTTGTTTTGCTCTGACATAACAAAATTCTTTTTTTTTTTTAATTTCACGCTGTATCCCACACACCGCAGAACAAGCAGAGGGAACTTAGTTTTAAGACGCCACGTTCCCCGCGCACCGGCGAATTTTGGAGGCATTGCGTGTTAAGTGGCGGAACTTAACGCCGCGCTTTGCCTCGCTACCAAAGGGAAGAAAATGAGTGGGAATCGAACCCACAAGGAGTCGTATGACGTGACATGTCACGGCCCCGACTGGCCCCTCAACTACGCAAAATTCAATCAAATACGCAAAAAAGAAAAAACCTGCCTCATGTAGAGAAGGCGAGGGTTGCCTTTGTGGTTGCACTTGCACTTGTGATTGCACCTGCACTTGAGGCTTCAACTGTGGTAGTGGTTGCGGTAGTGGTTGTGGCTCTACAGGTATATCATTGTTTTCCTCAGTATGGTTGCGTCGGGAACGTTGTTTCCGCATATAGCGGTACCTCTCGCGGGTTTCAGCCCGAGTGTGCCTCGCTTGCATCGCCGCTTCTGATATGTCTTCCTCCTGGAAATTGGTATTATAATTTATTAATAACTAGTAACCCACTCGCGGCTTCGTCCGCGTGAACTACAAGATTTTCGACATCGAGGGTAGATTTTTGAACAATAAAGTATAACCTATGTTTAACCTAATGGACCTAACCTAACCTAATGGATGTTTAGTTTTATACATAAGTAAGAACTATTAAAGTGGAGTGATTTTTTATTAACATTTTTTTTCAATGTAGATATATGCTAGAGAATAATAATTAAAATGTGCTTGTTTTAATTAGTTCGACAGATAATAAACTATTGAGAGCCAGTATATCACTTCTTGGATAACTCTTGACTTGTCATTGAGCACACTGACAATGGCGTCAGAGAATGATGATTAATATTCGAAAACATATTTGCCAATTCATCGACGTCATAACATATATTATTTGTACTACGTTGGTTATACTAATAATAATGTAAAACTGTTGCATTAACGACCGACAGATAGATAATGCGGTACCTATAAGGTTAAGATTAAGCATGTTCCAATCCAATTCCAAGGGAAGTGTAAGGAGGAAGTATTAAAACAATATTTTCAAAAATTCTTACAAGGGTCTCCTTGTCAAAATCAGATTTTACGTTTTGTAGTCTACGCAAAGATAGTTGCTGGCTAAAATTAGTATTACCTATACTAATATAACAAAGAGGTGAAGTTTGCAACTTTCTTTATAAGGAGTAATCTCCGGAAATGCTGCACCGATCATGAAAATTATTTCACAATTATAATTCTGAAATAAGAATTTTCATGATCTGAAGCATTCCTTATTAGTGTAGCTTTAAAAAGCTACATTAACTAGGAATGGTATAGGCTATATTTAATTATTATCGAACATAAAGTGCGAAGAATCAAGAAGTGGCTTAAGTAGAGAATGTAACTTACAGGTCGGTAGTAAATAATAAAAATAACTTTTTAATGTATTACATTATAATATACTTTGTATAAGACTGCGTCCTAATGTCCCACTCTTTACAAATAGTCTAAGAAAAATTGGTAATTTCCAAATGTTGTATATATAGAGTTTGCACATGTCAAGTTTCATAATTTCACAGTCAATATTACATCCTTACACAATAAAATTTAATTTCATCTAAGCATGTTCTACAATATTTAGAAAAATAAAAACTCACATCACTCTCTATAGACATGCGGTTAGATTTCGTAACACCATTATTGAGCGGCGTTTCCGGGATTTCCATGACTCGCCATCTGTAAATATATACAATGTTTTTAAGTACATACATATATACGAGTACAAGAATTATATTAATATAAAGCTTAGTGTTTTTTTAGGTATAATGCATTTCTCCAGTTAGCAGGTTAGATATAGAAAACCTAGTGTCAAGACACTCGGGTCTCCACTTTCCGTGGCGAAACTCCACACAGCGTTTTGTCATTTCACTATAAATTATATACCGGATAAATTAAAATAATTTACGTATGTATTCGATCATACCATTCCCAAAGTGGGAATTGAACCCATAAGCATCGCGATCACAGGCAGATTCTGCCACACAATGCTACGCCTCAAACTAAGTATCAAAAGTGTTTTTTTTAAGTATTTATTTATATAAGCAATAGTTCATTCCCTATTAAGACAAGTTTGGATATTTATTGTAAGCATGATAAGCGTTATTAGATATTTTTTTTTTAGCTTCACTCTGTATGCCGCACACAGCAGGGTAGGCAGAGGGAACCTAGTGTTAAGACACTCCGTTCCCCACGCACCGCCGAATTCGGAGGCATTGCGTGTTAAGTGGCGGAACTTACCGCCGCCCTTTACCTCGACACCAGAGCGAAGAAAATGGAAATATTAAATATTTCCACTCCTCGAGTGGGAATCGAACCCACGACCAGTCGTTTACAGTCACACATTTGTGCCACTGCGCCACGACTGGCCACAATATTCCAGGTGTTGAACACAATTTCATTTCACAATAATAATTATAAGATTAATAGAAAAAACAAGTAGCTGGTAGCTGGATTATGTTTTTTAACTGTATTAACACTACTTTTAAACATTTTTAAAGTGTTATTCCACACTTAGGAAAATTGAAAAAGACATTTAAAGAAAACGTATAAAAATTTGAACGCAGCGGGATTCGAACCCGCGCCTCCTGAATACCGTTCAAGCGCTCTCACCACTGAGCCATGCGTTCTACTAGCCGCTGCGTCGAAATTCTTATACGCTTTGTTACAACTTATTTATGTTGTTAGCATGCATGTTAGCATGTTTTTGTATTAACACTAATTCTCTATTCTTACTAATAGCGCAGTGAGGCAGCATCTGACTATAAAGGCGATTGATTGTGGGTTCGAACCCCAACCGGAACAGTGATTTCATTGAAATTCTTTTTCATGATAAAGTGCCGTATTGAGTTGCCGCTAAAGGAAATTGGAGAACAAAATGTCTTAACAATAGATTCTTTCCCACTATCCTTCCATAGTATACTATACTAAAATATAATAAATTTAATAACAGTAAATATAAAATAAACATACTTCGGAGTAATAATCTCTTTATAATTAAGTATTTCGGGTCGTGTGCTGGCGGCGACGCTCTGCGGTATCACTATATTGTCTATATCGTAGGACTGCCGTCTCAACGCCCTGTACTCTGTACTGGAACGACTTCTCCTGGAAAATTATATATTGTATTAATTATATATATATTTTAATACATATATAAAAGATTGTGGCATTCCTATTCCTTCCTGTCCATGCAGTCATTTATCTGTTCTGGAACTATTTGCTGTCAGTGTGACGAGTCAGTGTGAGTGACACCAACGATAAATTTTGGAAGGAAAAAGTTATACAAGGTCATCTTTAAGAAAACGTGAAGAAATATTCTCATATTTAATGTAAAAGAAGTATAATATTATCAAACTAGAATTAAAGGCCATAAATGTTGTTTTTTGTTATTTCAGGTAAGCAAATCTGATTAAAATATGTCAATTGTAACAAAATTTCTGTGATGTGAATAAAATAAAAATATTTTTTTCAGAAAACGCAATTACGTCTTATTTCACTTAATTATTATATATACCATTATACATATTTAGAGGCATTTGTGTAAAATATTTTTTATTCCAAACACTAGTAAAAAAAAAGCGAGGCAATATGCAATATCTCGAATTAGGAGAGAAAGTGAAGTGTCTTGACATTAACTTCTCCTTTTTATAGACAAGCTATATAGTAGTAGACTACTGTTTAGAATATATAATAGAATATATAAATTTCATATGTAAATAACTCAAGTATGAATTGATAATACTTTATATACATTTTCAACACAATTCTTTTAAATATATTCCAAAACAAAAACATAACAGAGTTCAAACAACAAATATATTACAAAAATACATTTTTTTTATCTTCACGCTGTATCCCGCAAACAACAGGGTAGGCAGAGGGAACCTAGTGTTAAGACACTCCGTTCCCCACGCACCGCCGAATTCGGAGGCATTGCGTATTAAGTGGCGGAACTTAACGCCGCGCTTTACCTCGGCACCAGAGCGAAGAAAATGGAAATATTAAATATTTCCACTCCTCGAGTGGGAATCGAACCCACAACCAGTCGTTTACAGTCACACGCTTGTGCCACTGGAGCACGACTGGCCACAATACATAAAAACATTGAACGCCGCAGGATTGCTACCTGCGCCTCTTGGAAATCGTCTACCAATAAGCCATACTACTACTGCGTCGAAATACTTATTACTCCAACATTTTTTTATTATTTGCATCTGTATAGAGCGCTTAAACGATTTCCAAGGGGCGCGGGTTTGAATCCCGCTGCGTTCACATTTTTATAGGTTTTATAAAAATATCTTTTTAAATTACTTAGTGTGTTAACTTCAAAATGTTAAAGTAAACATATTACAATTTTAACAATTATTTTTAATTTTACATACCTGTCTTGGCCTGACGTGGAGGTGTCGTCATCCCGATCCCTCTCTTTTATTTTCCTTGACAATGGCGGACGACCTCTTTTCAATCCTGAAATATAATTTACAGTACAATTTAAGTATTTCTTCTTTAAGCCTGTTGTGGTGCAATGTCTGATTGTTCTTCTGGTGGATGTTGTGAGTTTGATTCCTGTTATATTTTAAAATGAATAAAATTCATACAAAAGAAGTATAGCAATAAAAATGATTTATTTTACTAATTACAATTTTAATAATGTGTATGTATGTATAAGAAATACTTTTTTCCTTAGAAAAGAACAAATACACCATCGACGTTACAACAGGATGCGACTGTTGTGAATCCCGCTCCCCACGTTGGAATTGCATTATATATAAATTGTTTCGAGTCTACCACTCTGATACTCTACACAAAACGCAGTGTTGAGCTCTGCCACACAAAATGCAATGTCCTGAACATTGCGCTTTGGTGTGAAAAAACGGAACATACTATAATATACACTAGGCTTTCTTTGATTACACTTGCATCATGTACCAAGCGAAAAAAATCTCCAATTTTTCGAACCAGTGGTAGCTACAACCAATGATTCTAAGTTTAAAGCTCATACGAATACTATTCATACGACCATTTATCACCTATTTACATAATATTTCCAACTCCATAAAAAAGCACAAGCACAAAAATCAAACTCACTAGTAACATGTCGTCTAACACTCCTCGCGGGGTGGGCAGGAGGTCGCGAGTTCGAAGCCGGCGCGTGTCCGTGCGAGGGCGCCGCGTTGTGCGCGCCGCGGAACGAGCGCAGCCGCGAACGGAACCACGACCGCGATGATAATGCGGATAGATGAATCGATGGTGGTATATCTGTAAATATTGTTTACAAAATAATATGAAAAACTGTGTGAAAAATATTTATTGAAATGGATATAAAATTTTGAAGGTGGGAATCGAACCCATATCTTGTGGAAACCGTCCGAGTGCTCTGACCATTAAGTCATACGTTCTACTTCCGCTCGCGTCCTATGCCTTATTCCTTTTATTATTTTTGATTATAACACTAATTAAGTTTAATTAAAAGACAATTTTGAAAGTAAGTGGGGAATGGAGTGTCTTAACACTAGGTTCTCTCTGCGTACCCTGCTGTGTGAACACTGCTGTATACACGGGATACAGCGTGAAACTAATAAAAAAAAATAATCTTAATTATTATTTCAGCTTGACGCTTTCCCACATAGCACATTATATTCATAGAAAAAAATCGAGTATCAAAACACTATTTTTCACTTTCAACGAAACAGAGATTTTTCATTGACTAACAGAACTCAACATCAAGCTTTGTATAGGTCAATAGAGCAGAGAGAAATCAAAATATAATATAAGTACAATCATTACACCAAGTGGGTACCAAACCCACGACCAATTGCTCTTACAATTAGGCTATTCAATCGTCCTACTGCAACATTAAGACCTCTTACACCATACAGGTTACAGCTTATACCATGATAATCCAAGGTTAAACATAGGCTACTTTATTTTTCAAAAACCCACCCCCGAGGGTTGTAACGTAACGCAACAGGTAGGTAGTTCACGTGGCGAAGCGAAATAATTTGAGCGAAGAAATTGTAATTTATATATTTGAAAAGAGCAACTGCTGAGTTTCTGGCCGGCAGAACTGCTTTCCAAGTCGGTGGTAGCTTACGTACATTTGACGATTCGAAAGTGCTTACTAAAGTCTATTTGTATAAAGACATTTTGAATTTTGAAGCCGCGAGCGGGCCGCTGGTGTACATATATATAAAAAAATATATAAAAAATTACCTTTAACATGACTTAACACGGGATGATAGCAAGGATCGACCAAGGCGATTCGTTGTTGAGGCGCAAGCGTCGAAAACGGCGGTAAAGGATGCGTGGGTTCCGCACGTCCCGTACAAACTGCACAACTCTCCACTTGATATTCACAGCTGCATCTGGAAATCGGAGAAAAATAATAATTAGAAATAATATTTTAGTGTGGAAAAATCATCTTGAAGCTTGAAAAAGTTGAATTAAAAAAAACTTTTCTTTGCCACATAGCAAGGTCAAGAAGGAAGAAGAAGAAACACCCCATTCTCAATTTTCCGTCCAAAATTGAGAAATAACGCGTTGATTGGCGGAAAGTAGAGTGTTGTCTTAAGTACCAGAAGAAAGTATTGAAAATAATTTAAATACAATAATTAACTGAATCGAGCTCTAACCTACTGCGTAACAATATCCACGATTATGAACATGATAGATTATAGAATATTTTACTCTGGAGAATTTATCTAAGAAAGCCGGATTAATGCGGATCGATCTTTCGAGTCTTTTTTTAGGATATTTGCGGAATAAATTTAAATCGGATATAGATTTTGCATAGTATACTCATTGCCTGAATTAAAATCGAACCACCGTCTTTACCCAGCTAATACCGGCTTCGCAAGGATTTTTTTACTTGTATACAACATAAAATAATGTTATACATACATACAAGTATCAAGGAAAGACTTGTTTTAACATATCAGATAAATTCAGATCAATATTTTATTGAAATAGATGTCGAAAAATTATTTTCAAATGAGTATATAATAAGGAAAATTAAGATACTGAATCACCTCATGTTTCAATAACTAACGGTAAAAATAAATGCGTATATAGTATATGTAAATAGTATGATAATAATGTCCTCAAAAATAAACACTTCAAACTCATTGAACAAAAAAACACTTATAAAACTTTGAAAACAACAAGATTTGAAGCCGTGCCTCTCGGAAACCGAATAAGCATGCTGGCCGCTAAGCCATACGTGCATCATCATCAACATATTTAACTTTTACCAAATGACGTGGATTGAAATCCTACTTAATACAAATACTTAAACCTTTTCTCAAAACGTTTTTCTTATATGACACATACAATAAAAATAAAAAAACAATCACACACCTAACATCAGACGGCTTGGCAGCTTTAGGTGTGGCTATATGCAAGTTATGCATTTGCAATAACTTCCTCTTCTTAAAAGTATCCCTTCTTAAGGGTCGAACTCGGGCACACGTACAAGACTCCTCATCGCCGGGTAGACTACCTTCGTAGGCTACTGGTTCCCCTTCGAATTCTACTGGGCCTTTGGCTTCTCGTACCTGAAAATTGAAATATAAATATTTATTTATTGAGAAGTCAACGCTATATACTTTTTTTTTAGCTTCACGCTGTATCCCGCACACAGAAGGGTAAGCAGAGGGAACCTAGTATTAAGACATTCCGTTCTCCACTTTTAGCCGAGTTCGGAGGCATTGCGTGTTAAGTGGCGGAACTTAACGCCGCGTTTTGCCTCAACACCAGAGCGAATAAAATTCATATTAAATATTTCCACTCCTCGAGTGAGAATCGCACCCACAACCAGTGGCTTTACAGTCACACTTTGTGCCACTACGCCACGACTGGCCACAATAAAAAACGCTATACACCATGATATATTTATATATTATCAATGTCTACATAAACCTTATTACATAATATATCTCAAAATTGGATTGTAAATAAAATTAAATTTACAAAAGAATTAAAAATCGAATAAGATTGACAGCGTCTGACTGTAAACGCGATAGTTGTAATTTCCATTCGGAGGTCTGATTATATATTATTTTCATTTTTTAGCTCTGGTACTTAACAAAGCGCGACGCTGAGTTCAGCCACTCAACACGTAATATCTCGATTTTTGGGCGAAAAGTGAAGAACGGAGTGTCTTGACACTAGGATGACTCTGCCTACCCTTCCAAAAAGGAGATGCTACAAAAAATAGTACAAAAAAGTCAAAAAGTACAAAATTCGTTAACCTACCATAATAATTGGATATACAACTTTTAACGGGTATTTAGAAGTAGGTCAAAATAGTTACATACTCGTAAATACAGGTCAATCCAATAAAAGCGTATTAAAAATATTTTTTTGGTAACTTTCTTGAATAACAGTACAAAAACGCTTCCAATATTCATTGTTAATTCTTGTATTGAATTATACACGTTATAAAGTACTGTACTATACTAAAAGACTGTAATCAGAATTGTTTGTGGGTTCGATTTCTACTTGACCGATATAATAATATTTATATTTAATTATTTTCCTTTCATGGTCCTAGTGAATGAGACAAAACGCAGCGTTAAGTTACGCCATTAGTACACTAGGTTCTCCATGATACCGCGACGTGCCTTGCTTCTCCCGCCTCCGGGGTACGCGGAAGATTGGGGTACCCGTGGCCCCGGATAGTGGCGGTGGAGGAGGAGCTCCGTGAGGTTTTAGTGGGTATTCGGACGGCTTAGTCTGGAGTCCCACATAATCACGTCCGAGACCCCAATCGGGCTGGTATCCGTAACGGATTTTCTTTCCGGATTTCGAGAAGAAAAAAAAGGATGAATCTCCATGATTATTCTGCTGTGCGGGAAAAGGAGTTTTCTCTTCGAAGGAAAAAATATTGTGTTCTTTACTATTTATTATATTAAAATGTTTAACTTTATAATAATCTTTTTATTAGTTCGTTCTAAACGATGATTGACTGAATGATGAATGGCTATTGCCATGGCCTCTATAATAAGTTTATAGTTATCCTTTGTGTTAAGTGATGTAAGCAATTAAAATACACACATAAAAAATATTTAATTCAAAAAAAGTGCAATACGTAATATCAAAATAACCAATATAAAAATACATATATCTCTTATACAAACAAAATAGTTTCTCACAATCTATTTTGGTACACATGCAGAATATGCATTTCATGTCGCTACAAATATCAAGGGCGGGGAAAATCAATAAAGCGGGTCACTGTTGAAAATCTGCCCTATCAGTCAAATGGCGTCGCGATGAAATATTAATTTTACTAGTCTAATGACTTAAGTAGCTCTTATTGATTGAGATGCAAGTTAGAATTTCAAAATGATCAGAATAAATTTGAAATATTATGGGAAAATATTTTTTTATAGGAAATTCGTGTATTGAAAATATGAAATACTAAAAATTGAGGCTACCATGGCGCAATGAAATAGTGTTAGACTAGCGATTACAGAATCGTGGCTAGTTATAGGTTCGATTCCCACTTGGTGGAATGCGTAAAAGTTAATTATTTCTCCGCTTTTGTGACCTTTTTAAAGCGCTATGTTGCATCTCTTAAACCTCGAATACAGAGAATAGGGTGTGACGTGAACGTGACATGCAAGAAACAGCATTAAACAGAAAATAAAAGATTTTTTGATACAATGTAATAAGCATCAACTGCACAATACTATATATGTAAAAAAACCATTTAAGCATAATCATTTTCTGTAAAAAAAATAAATTTTAGCCCACAATTTCTTTAGCCGAACTATAAAACAACTATTTTTTGTCCTTCCCGTAAAAAATGATATAAGCTTTTGGACATGCCAAAATTCAGCTACCTATCCCCAGTAATTTTATAAAAAAATCATAATATATACAATTACATAACTTCTAACCAAAGTATCATATTCAAAACGAAACCTATCAAATCTAAACAAAACATAATACCAATATTGACTTTTGTTTATTTGAACTTTAGACCATAATTAAGAGGTTTCTATAAAAGTTATTGACCCGATAGTTAACTCCGAGAGTGTTTAGCAGTTTAGGTATTTCATCATACAATCGCTACGTAGAACCAAGTTACGTGTACGATAAAGAAATTTTTGGTGAAAACATTTTATCAAAGCGATATTGGCACAATTAAATCAATGTTGAATTTATATATATGTATAACTAATTTTGTTATGTCTATGGAGGGTAAAAACTATAAATTTATATTTCAATCTAGTGTCAGGACACTCCGTTCTCCACTTTTCGGCCGAAATCGAGGCATTTCGCGTAGAGTGGCGGCGTTCAAATATCATCATACTTTCGAGTGGGAATCGAACCTACAACCAATCGCATTTAGTCACGACACTGCACCACTGCGCCATAATGGCTTCAAAGTTAACATAAATCATATATTAATGTTTATTTCCATTTATTTATTTATTTAAATAACAATAATTTCTTTGAAAAGAAATTATTCTGTAAACTATAACACACAAAAATCTCCATAATCCTTTGTGTACAACGTACTCGTGTACTGTAGAGGATGAAAGGTTAGTACCCGACCTAAATACCGGCAGATAAGATTAGTTACTGAATTCAATGCTCAATGCTTAATACGTAACTGAAACTCGCCCAATATTTATAAGGATTTTACGATTAAATCATAATCAATTTAAGGGTCAATCAACTTTTAAGGTCGGCTCTTTTGAGTGTAAACGAAGAAAAGAAGATTTATCAAAAATACATATAAATACTTTAATAAAATCATTGTGTTATCTCTTAGCTTTACGCATTAGGCATCACATATTCTACATTTTTAAAAGTAGCTGCAGTATTTTCATCGTTATTTTGGAGATATTTTGAAAACTTTGCATTGTAATTTTTAAGAATTACAGAACTAAGGACATAACGTTTTTATGTAAAAATCAACATTGCATCGTCCGTTAATAAAACAAAGATAAATCATTTAAAAACATGTAAATATAACAATGGTAATAAAACATCTAAGATTCTTAATCCCTATTATATGTAAAAAAAATTAAGAACAATTTATTATGAAATATTAAATATTTCCGCCCCTCAAGTGGGAATCGAACCTGTGGGTCGTTCACACAGAGTCATGTTACAAAACCACTTTCTGCCTCTGTGCCACGACTGGCCTCATCCTCTCATCAAGTAAAGGAAATCATCATCATATCAAATCTATCAAAATAAAGTAAATTCATGAGATTCCTCGCTTTGATCGTTCAACACTCCCAGAAAGTTCTAAATAGGTCACTTTTCAGTTGAATATTTTATGCAAGTTGATAAATCTAGCTTTAGTAAAATTCGTCGACACATAACTATATGCACGCATTAGCTGTGCCTGCGACTCCGTCCGCGTGGAATTTGAAATAATTTATAAAAGTTACTCCTTACTACAGCTATCTAGCCAGTGAAGGTCCGTACAAAATGGTCCAGCTGTTCCTAAGATTAGCCGGAACAAACAAACAGACAAAAAAATATGAAAAATATTATTTTGCTATATGTATCTACATATTTGGTATGTGTACGTGGTACCTATGCATTAAGTAAAAAGCGGTTATTTAATGTAACAAAAAAACATTCAAATTTTATTTATTTTTACAGATTTAACACAAATTAGACCTGTAATAGTAAAGTAGACCTTGTAGGATGTTTATAGAACGTCGACATCTTTTCTAGTCCAGTCTTTAGTTCTTAAGTACCACATTCACTAGAGCTTTCAGTAGTTTACATTATATGGTCACTGTTATTTACCTTCCTTGACCCAAAATGGTGTGAGTGCAATAATACAAAAATTAATAATTTAAATATATTCGAAGGAATATAATACAAGAGACAAAATAACAAGGGGTGACTGGATGAATTAAAGTCGACTGACCTGTAAATCTGGATTTATCCACGACATGGTCACAGTTAAAGAAAAAAAATGCCATAAGAAATCTATACATAAAATAAAAATGTAATTGATCGCCGTCTGTACATAAAAGATATATAAGAAAAAATATTACTATGGGCACTTATCAATATAATAAAATACAAAACAATGACTTATTTTTTCTGTTTGTCTGTTCATTTGTGCATTCTCATCTCAAAAACGGTTTACCCGATTTAAATGTAGCTTTGACTATTGTTCTTTGGTACACCATCTCTATATATTTCGTGTGTGTTTTAATTCCAAAGTTACATATTACTTGATTTTGTTCGACAAAATTGCTGTAAAAAACGAATTTATTAAATTGACGGAAACTTTAATTTCGGCAGGCGAAGTCGCGAGCGGGTCTTTAGTAATTAAAACGTAAACAATCCCTGGAGTACGAGTCGAACATTTAGATATAGAAATCAGAGCATTTTTACGATGGCAACATGTTAAACTACAATGTATGTGTATCTTATCTTTAAATTTGTATTTTATCAACAAAATACACAAACATATAACTTTAAAGATAGATATAACTAATTAGAATGACTAATATAAAACGGTACATTAGAAATTATACATGGGTCTGTCTGGATCATACTAGGACAAACATGCATATATTTTTAATTTTTATATAAATATATATTTTCTATTTGAGCATAGGCCCAAACAGTACGTAGATTCATAGAGATAAAGTATATAAAATTAAAAAAGGAATACCTAAGATAAGTAAGTAAGCAAACAAATACACACATTATATAATGCAAAACAATTTTAATCATCGGAATAATCATGTCAGTCTTACATTATATGTAATTGCGTTAATGTCCTTGAATTCCACCTTACAATTATTACAACACATTGCAGTGGCACAGTTACAACTTTGCCGATTGCATATGATGATAGTTCAGAGTACGAATTTCATATAATTATATTTCATAAAGATTTTTTCGAGTTTCACGATTTTTGCCGCATAACGTCAGATCTGACTATATAAGTCACTCTGTACTAAGACATGGCATAAGAAGTGGTGGAATTTAACTAAGCATTTGTGTAATTATACCAGTGAAAAAAGAATAGTAGTAATTAAAACGTAATCATTTGTCCGAGTCGGAATCGAATCCACAACAAAACGCGTTTACAGTCAACGTTATCAACTGCGTCATAATGGCCTTAAAGTTTCGTTCAATCTATTACTTGTAAATTTGTTTTTCTGTTATAGCTTATATATTTTAGTTATATATTTATAAAGGAGGTAAATGAGCAAAAGGACCACTTGATGGTAAGTGGTTACCTTCGCCTATGGTCATCCACAACATTAGAGGAGTTGTGGATGCGTTCCCGGCCTTGAGGGTGAAGGAGGGCGAAAGATGGATGCAAATAGGGAGAGCTGGCTTACACACATGTTTATTGGTTATCAAATGTTTGGTGGTTCGTTTTAGACATGAAAGGGAGTATGAGCCAGTCGGAGAACGATTCTCCTACCACCAAGTTACTGTGTTACTCCTGTTACGGGATGCTACCCAGCGGCGGAGGGCGAATTGTATTCATAACCCGTTTTAGATAAAATGCACGATTTGATTCTACAAACTAGAACAAAATTACTTTTATTAGACAGAAAAGTTGCGACTTTGCAATTCACCTATGGAGCCTACACAATAGTTGTCATTTCTCATGCATTTTCCATTATAAAAAAAAAGTTTTAAAAAAAGTTTTAAAATAGTTATTATACATTAAATATATTTCATACACGGACACGATGAATTTTGTCTTCTAACACGTTGCCCCTCATATGCACGAAAAGTCAATAGAAGAACGAAGAGATTTTTAGAATTATTTTTTTAACTGAGCAAAAATCAAAGATAATATGTATAATTTCATTAGTTGTCTGATCATCCAAATTCTAGCTCCGTAGGTACATAACCAAAATTAACCAAATTTAATGTAATATACGAAATACTTTTATATCCGTAACAGATAATTTATATCCGTAAAACCCTAATACAGTTACGGACATACAATACTATCGTACCTATTTATATACAAAAAAAATTACAATAGCTTTAGGCACTTTCATTTGATGCATAATGTATGATTAATCTATGTTACATTTTAATTACTTGTATTTTATATAAAAAGGTGACGACCTATATTCAGTCAGTAGCGACGAGTTTTATTGTAATTTCAACAAAATTTCCTTATTTTATTGTATTAGAAATTGTAATAAAAATCATCATCGAGGTCATCGTGACGCAGCGGGTCTGGCTGTAAACGCGATTGACTGTGGGTTCGATTTTTACAAGATGGAATATTTTCCACCCTGGTGAACAAGATAAACTGGAAAACGGAGAACGGAGTGTCTGACATTACGTTCTCTCTGCCATACAAGAAAAACGAGAAGCTGATTAAAAAAACAACTGGAATAAACATGCTTAAACACATACTAACCTCAGTTTGGTCATGCTGGCGAGTATACCGATACTGTCATAAGATCGGGCACTAAAATGTGGACGGACATTAAAAGTGTTATTCATCAGTATCCGCCTACGTTACATTTTTAAAACATTTACTACTTATTTTTGTGATTAGCAGTTTCTAAAACGTTTCAAGCGATAAAAGCTTGTTAAATATTTAACTAGCCAAGTTAGTCACACACAGAAAGGTAACTTGCCAGGCATCACCCGCATTACTATGACTTTTTACAATCTAAGGAAATAGAGCCAAATGATAAGTCGCTTCGTCCTTCACTTTTTACACTACAATTGGATACAATATAGCATATTGAATAGCAGTACATACTTAAGTCTTCGTTTTTATCCATACTAATATTACAAATCTGAAAGTTTTTCTGTTTGTCTGTCTGTTACGCTTTAACGGCTAAAAGGGTAACAGACAGACCTAACGTAACGAATTTTGGCCAAAATATCGTTGGTAACCTGAGTTAGACGTAGGCTACATTATTATTCAAAAAATCCCATTCAAATAGTTGCAACATAACGAAACAGCTATAGTCGTGTAGTTCATGCGAATCCGGAAGCGGGCCGCTAGTTTTAGATATTTTTATACTGTTATTCACACACCAACACCATCGCGGCATAGTGAGCTAGTGTCTGAATATAATCGCAATTGTTGGTGGATTCGATTACCACTCGGAATAATGATTATAATGAAGGCTGCATGTTTTATCCGTATTGCGGTAGTCAAAGCGTACCAAGTGTCAAGCTCAAGACTTGACACTTTTCGCCTGAAATCGAGACATTTTGCGTGTTAGGCAGCGAACTTCAACGCCGCGCTTTGTCTGAGGTTAAGTAAAAAATTAAACAACCATAATTTAATTATTTTAATGACGGCGCTCTAGTGAACAAGACAAAGCACGGTATTGATATCCGCCACCCAACACGACACATATCGGACACAGGCGTAAAGCGAAGAACGGAATATATTGACACTGAGTACTGTAACTACTCCGTTATGTGAAAAAAACGTGAAGTTGGAACAATCATTCCCACATTTAGGATATAAAAAAAAACATTTTAAGGAAACGATAAATTTGTCTAAAATAATAATAGATTTATATCATTCGAAGAAAGTAAGTTTAACAATAGGTATGAGATTTTAGAAAATAAAACGTCTAACGAATGGAATCATGACGGCCGTAGTAGCTCCACTACTATTATACACGAGAGTGATTAACCAATACGTTATATCACGCCCAATATCGATAACCTATTCAAATACTGCAATATTTTTTTGAGTAAAGTGAAAATAAAATATGAAATTTTTTCGATTGATTATTGGCAAAATTAACTGATCGTACAGTCTAATGTTGCAATTTTTGGATTAGGATGATATTGGGCGTTAGTCTAGAACATTGTTTCTAAACTATTTATTTATCAACAGACTTTAAAAACAAACTTGCCCCCTAGATTGATAAACGATGATCTAGAATCTAGATGGTTTTGAGAGACAATGGAAAAATGTTAACTAATCTCCATATTTAAAAAAAATAAGTAATGATATAAACTGATAATTTTACATTATTAACTTAAAACCTACCAAATGTAGGGTAATCACTTGGTGTGTTTAATTTGATTAGTTGTACAAAAGTGAAAAATAAAAAAAAGACTAAGATTCAGCAGATCTTATAAAATACAAGGAAGAAGACGTCCGTTTTTCAATAATAATATATTAAACTTATATAAATGAGGCAATCATTACACAGTTAAACAGTATTTGAGAAATAACCCTATGGTTGGGGATCAATCTGCAACCAGGGAAATAATTACATTTAAATAATTTCCATTATTCTGCTCTATTAAGACAAAGCAAGACGTTAAGTCCCGTTACGCAAGGTCTCAAATTAAAACTCAATTAGACACTATATTTCCTCTACATACCCTGGCTATACGGGATAAAGTATTAAGCAGTGACTTTGAATAATAAAAAAAAATAAAAACAAACGACCCTTCTAACTTACGATGACGAAAATTTATGATTTCTACCTTCCAATAAAAGTCAAAGCTTAAATGCAAAACTAACCTGTCTATGCAAATCGTTATGCTGTCGTATTTTATACTCAAGTTCTTGAACCTGCACTTGAAGCCAACACCAGCGAGACGCGATCGACGCGCGCGCCTTCTGCCACGACCATAACGCCCGTTTCTCACTGGAAATTGAAAAATACGTTTAAATATATATACATATTAAATTACAAGGAACATATTTATATATTTTTTATAAATTTGTTATAGATATCCCAAAAGACAAGAAAAAATGAAAAAAATGTGACTGTACAGGTCACTGATTGTGGATTCAATCAAGGAATTGAATTTTTCTTCACTCTGGTGTCAATTCAAAACACGACGTTGAGTTCCTTAACACGTAATGCCTTCAGATTTCGGCGGAAAGTAGAGAACGGAGTGTCTTAACATTAGGTTCCCTATGCCTACCCTGCTGTGCCAAAAAAGAAATGATATATAATTTTATTCTCAGTTTCCCTTCAGTTCATACACCTTATCTATAAACATTATAATTATAAAAATTACCCCCAATTAGAATTTAAACCTGATAGTATAACAGACATTAAAATTGTACTGAGTATATAATATAATCTTTATATACAAATAAATATATGGATAATTTACATATCATAATAAGAAATAAGTTTGAATTTTACACACATTACTATCACTGTTCACTAGATGGCAGTGCAATAAGCTATAATGAGTGAACAATCATTTGGACAAAGTCTAAGCTCTAAGCCAATATTTAAATAAACAAAGTTCATATATATGTACTGGAAGAGAATTAACTTTTAGCAATCAGATCTAAGAAAAATAACTAAACAACATGTACTATTCAAATCAGATGGGAGAAACCCACAGTCTGCCTAATAATTTTATGATGCCAGCGAAGTTTATTTATATAACAAAATATCCTCCTACTTTTTGAATACTATTAAAAATGAGATTTTGGAGAAGAAAAAAATTTTTGTCATAAAAAAATCTAATTTTACTGTAATACTTTCGGCCTCCTCAAACAAATATTAGATAGCAAATAATATTTAGTTACCAATTCTGAGCTGTAAGCTGTAATATATATTCTTCTTAACAATATGCAGTATCTGATAAATTATAAAGTGTATATAATTACCATTGTTAAATCAAAATCAAAGTAAACTAAAGAATAATTTAAGGTTTTCTAATAAATAAATTTAATTAGGTTCTATAAAGTACTGCCATTTTAAATTAATTTATGTCATTATTGTCAGTCCTACTAAACTATAATGGGCTTGAAAGGCACTTTTGCTGAGAAGAGGCAGTGTTAAACTGAACAATTGTTCTTTTCAAATATTATTTTACAATATTAAAATAAGAGTAAAGCTATAGTATATTTAATAATAAATGTGTTACTGTTGTTATTATATGCCAATATATTAACATTAAAAAAACAACAACAAAAAGGGTTGTAAGTTAACATCCAGAACAGGGTAATTATGTTTACATTACTGAAATATTTAAAGTTAGAGCTGAATATAACTTTCAAAGAAGGAGTTAAAGAACATCTTACAAGTTAATTGACCTGGTTTCTTATTAACTTGGGCATTAGCCAATAAATGTAGCCTTAAGTTTGGATAAACTCAAAAAATAAGTCTTTCATATCTAAACATGGTAATAAAAAAATGACAATATCATATAAGGGTCCTTTAAATGGCCAAAATTAATTTCTAGATTTTTAAATGACTTAACATTAAAAAAAAGTTAAAAATATGAAAAAACTAGAATAATTAGCACATAAATACAAAAACTTCAGCTATTTGGAAATGCAAGTACTAGTTTGCTCCATAGACTAGATATTATAAAATCAAGTAAATAATAACATCATGATTATAAGAAACACTTTTCTATATATACTATATAATTAATATATAATTTTGAAACTAAGTATTAATTAGAACAGAATATAGTTTTTCTAAAAGAATATGTTATTTTTTACAACATTGAATAAATATCAAATCAAAATGCCAAAAAATAGTTGGTAAATACCAGATTAAAATAATTAAATATTTAATAATAATAATAAGATAGAAATAAATGTCTTTACTCAATTTCCATAACAATTACATGTAAAGTATAGCGAAAGGAGGGTAAAATATGACCTTGGGTGGCATATATTGCCATATATTACTTAACCTTGGATATGCTATTGATAATGTATATTTATATTCTAAATGAGTTTAAAATAAGCATGTATTATATTAATTCTTGTTCTTACACTAACATTTGAAATCAATTGCAATACTGCATGTACTAAAATTAAGAAATTACTGTAAAATATATTTATATAGTAATAAACTTTTGATATTTTAAAAAAATAACTAGAGAAGCAATATATTTTAAAATATTTCAATTTCTATTCCCTAGAACATCCCTAATTATGTTATGGAACTAATTTACGGGTGCTATATCAAGTAATGTAATTATTATTACGCAAAAATGTACTATAATATCACAACAATAACAATAAAAACTACTTACATTGGCATATGTTGTTGGTGTACATTGTTGTATGTGACAGCTTCATCATTACTCTCAGCTCCTGATGAAGACGCAGTCGCATCCGAGTCTAGCTGATATTTGACCACTGACAAATGTGACCTCAGGGCTCCCGCAGAGTCCTCCAAGCCAGCTAGAGTCCCTGAAGCTATGCCTATTGAGGCAGATTTTGAAGCATCACATTTAGAAGTTCCCGCTCTATAGTACTTTGGACCCACTACTGATCTAGATGAAGCACTCGCTTGTAATGCAGAAGTAGTCTCAATTCTTTTTAACAAAGCTTTTAGTCCCACAGGCCGTCCACCACCATCTTTACGAGCTCCTCGGGTACTTTTCTCAAAAGTTTGAGCTGCCTCTTCAGATATTCTTTTGCCAATGGCCCGAGCCTGTAATATCCTTGATCGTCGCAATAGAAACGCGCATCGACGTTCTAACCTTGCTTGTAGCAATCTAATCTTATCCTCTGATGCATCACCCTCAGAATCAACTGTGTCAGCCAATTCAAAGCCACTGAGAGGAAATATCGCATCTGTATCACCTGTAGACAGGGTGTCGCCACCGCTTTCCAGCGTCTTAATGGTTTGCAACAAGTCTGCTTGAACATCACTGTTACCAAGATCTACGAGTATCTGTTCCATTTCTTGCGAATCCTTCGCTAAGCTTGGTTGGTTCTGCAGTCCCATGTCGTCTTCCTCCATGGGTGTTAGGTTGTTGACGGACGCCAGGGCCCGTCTTCGGTGGGGTAGTTTCTCGGTCTCGTTGACCGCGTCGAAATGGGTAAACTGAGTCACTGGGAGCGCCGGGGCCATGACACGAGCGTCGCCCGCCGCGGACGCCGGCGCAAGACGCGTCAGGGCGGGCTTCCTACTTCACTCATCCCGACCTTATGTAACGTTTCACTTATGCACTGTTTCACAACACTAACACTGTTCTACACCACACTGGACCTCTATTTACAGTCATTCTTTGCATCAATCGCCAGCCGGCTCTCGATAAATGGAAGGCGAAGACAGAATGCTCACGGCGCGCTTCTGAAAAACAACGGTTAACACTGATTATGAGCCGGTCTTTGTTTATATAGAAGAAACATTGTTATCAACGTCTGCACATTCATTATAAACATGGAAAATTCATTCCAAAAAGCCACATTATTCGAAATTTAACCCACGTGATAACGAATAGAGTTCGCAAGCGATCGCAGTAGTTTGTTTCTATACGATATGGAACAGGAAATGATACACTTCTCAAGCACTCATCGAGGAACAAATATAACAATGTTTCCGCACTTAACTCGCACTTATTTCAATACATTCAATAAATAATGACGATGAAAAAATGTTCATAATAATGGCGGAGTATGGTCTAAAAACACTGTTCAAATAAGTAGCAATTCAATTCTAGTGACGAAACGTAGCGTAGACCACACCAAACGCCACAAGCACCGAGCGACTTCTGAATGTTGAAAAGAGATAGCTAATACATTTCTGAATTATTGTACTTGCGCGGTAAAGTCAAATAAACACTATTAAAAACTAATAAAAATTATGTCGCAATCAAATTAATTCAAAATATTGCTATATTTTTTTTTTAATATGGAAAGCGTTATTTTTTTAAAAAAAATCGTATTAGATGCGAATAAGAAATTAAGAGTATCGCTATTGACCCTTTAAACCCTACCGCCACGCTAGTAATCTAACAATAGAGAAGCAGAAGACGAAATTATGGTGAAATAGTAATAGTTGCGCAATGCCGTAAAGATTTTATTTAAATATACAAGTTTTTAAATTAGGAATTCAAAAAACGTGAGCGATTGGTAATTTAGATCTAAAATGTATTGTATTCTTTGATGATAAGATCATAGCATTTACGAAGACAGCTAGTGATTACAAGTTTTATTAAATATAAAAAAAAATGTTATTACGAAATGTACTTAAGTTATACAATTGCTTTAATCTGAATTATTTTGCAAGTATTATATGTTAAAAATATTTCTGTTACATAATGTACTTTTTACATCTTTAACATGTAACATCATTTGTAAATGCTACTTGCGTCACATTTAACGCAATAGTACCTATTATAAGGTTTAGACAATTGTATTTTTATTATATAAATCATTGTTGATATTTTTTTATTTCTTGTTAAATTTTAACGATATATTTTTTAAGTAATAATAGTTTCAAGAAAAAAATGCAAATAATTAAAAATACATGTATCAACAAGTCTAAATAAAAATGTCAATAAGTTATATTTTAAGTACTTATTTTAAATATTTGGATGATAGCAATTATTAATATTTAGAGTTTTGAACAAAAATATATTACGGTATATACTTCATGTAGAAAGAGTATTTATGAATTTTATTCCTTATTATGTATGATAATTCATACTCAGTAGTTCTTGTTACTTTACTTTAAGCTGAAAAACTTTGTTAGTGCAGTTTTAATGATTCTGTCCATTAAAGTACAACATACAAATTAATAAATCTTCAAATTAATACATAATTACCAGTATTATTTTAGAATAACATAATGAGGCTTTAATTAATTAAATTGACTAGTAATGTAATGTTTTAGTAATAAGAATGGTGAAAAAAACCACTCTTTTATTTTCATTTTTTATGTAATGCAAATAGTGTGAACAGTAAATACAATGTATTAAAGAAAATTTAAGTAAAGTTCTGTACATTTTAACAAATTCTTGTACCTGATGATATAGGGCTATATATAGATTTCAAAATGTAGCAATGCTAAATTTTAAATAATAACTTTGAATCTTACCTTTTTAACATAATAAGCATAAGTGGCTTCAAGACTGGTTCTTTTTATGTAGATCAAAGTATTTATATGTTCCTTCATTTTGCCTGGATCTAAGCCTAAAATAGACACAAATACAAGTGAAAAATAATTGTTTTCTACTAAAACAACTAGCTTTTCAAAAGTCTAAACTTGGAGACTGTATATATGACAAGCAACTGACAGACACTGTTCAGAGATGTCACTGTTGTCACATTATAAAAAAAATTGAATAACATTAAGTATCAATATTTTTAAACATAATTATAGTTTATATTTCTAAAACTTAAATAGATTATATTTAAAACTTCTTATACTTGATGATTACTTTAAACATTATTTTGTTACTTTATTAATTAAGTTCATGTTTTAGAACTACATTTAAATATATTTCTACATCTTTGGAAGTAATTTATAAAGTCTCCAAAATTTGACCGATTAGAAAACATCATGAACACATCAATAAATTAATTATTGAACATACATTGTTAATGTTCTATACAAGAGTTTGTGACATTTAATGCATAAAATTCATACAAATAATTATCCTCACTTTGTTAACAAATATTTTACATGAATTGAATACATTCACAAAACTGTTTTTGACTATGTCTCAGCGATCGAGGCTGTCTTGTATGTGCTTCATAATTAATTTACAAAGCAATTGTGCTGGACAATATTTGTATAAAATAAATTTTAAGATTTTTAATGTGCTTAATAAATTGGATCATTAAATAAATGTTACAAATAGTTCTACCATATTCACATCACAAATAGAAGTTCATACTTGTTACTAACAGTATGTACTTGTAAATGTAATATGAAATTTATAATTTTAAAACATTTTTAAATATTATTTTAGAATAATCAACTAGTCCTTCTATGTTCCTGAAATTCTAATAGATATCTTTTTTATATTTGTTAACTATTTATACTTTTTAGTGGAAATATGAATTTCATTAAACCATGTCATTGCTGTGACTTTAAATGAAGATTTTTAAGTACGAAAATTTTGTTTTAATTATTTAAAACTTATTTTGCTTTACTATATCCAAGAGTACCAAAGTCTATCAATTATGTATGATTTGGTTCCTTATAGTAAATAGCACATTTTTTTACTTTGATATTGTTTCCAAAATTTTAATTTAAGTTATAATTGCTACAAGGCTATCTATATAACATTTTCAATTTGAAATAAATAAAGAAATAGGTAAGATAAAACATATATATAATATACTTTATACCTACTAATTTAAACTGTGATAATAAAGAAAATAATATGATAATATATTAACAAATATTTAATACTAGTCACTTACCTTTGAATACGAGGACGATACAATTAAGGTAGGGAAGAGGGCAAACTAAGTTGAGAAAAATTTTATCTTAATTTGGCTGACGTTCGTATATATAATAATATAAATTGAGTGAATTATATTTGTAAATTTGTTAGTGTCAAGAATAAAATAGATAATGCTTAGAAAAAATAGTTAAATATTTACGTTTACAAAATTGAAAATTAACGAAAATAATTTTAATTGTAATTAAATATACCTCAAAAGAAAAACCCGCTTGAGAAGTATCGCTTTGAAAAGTAAAGTAGGTATAAGGCTTGTACACAATGTACATTCAAATGTGTAAATGATTATTTAGTTTCAATAAAACTCAAGAAATAATTAACAACAAGGAATATCCTATTATTCATATATAAATGGTATATTTTTGAAATTGAAAAAAGTTTCTATTAAGTATATAATATGTAGCAATTGAATAATTAAATAGTATAGTCTGTAAATCTGAATAGGATTGTAACAGTCTAACTTAGGCTTTAAAGTCGTAACTGTCAAAATAGCCGCGGCGGGTAATGTGTTGAATTTGTTTGCCTTCTTAATTTGTGTTTTTAATTTATGTAAGTCCTGAAAATCAAAAATGAGTTTCGATAGTAGTCTTCAGTTTCATTCTACTCAAAGAACACCGATCCAAAGCAAGACGATCAGACATTTATTGGGAAGAGAAGATACATTAAATCTTACACCTATACTTAACGAAACATCTATATTTAAAAATCTTAACGATACCAGTTTAAGACAAGTTCTAGATGATTCATCTATATTAGTAAACGCTGGTAATGCGGGAGATGGTTTAATTGAAACATTTTTTGAAATAATTCAATCTAGCCGACCAAGTTCCGTTTTAAGTACGTTAGAGAGGTTAGCTCAAGTCTGTTGTGATTCTTTAGAGCTTGTTGAGCCATGGAATAGATATAATGCTCAAAACTACTGGCTTGCAGAGGAAGCAAATACGTGGAAATTATTACACTGTTTATATGCAGATTCAATATTTGAGCATCCGAACTCTCTGGACAGTGTTCTAGTTGAACCTACATTGTCCCAACAGACTTTAGTAAATGCTTATTTTCAAAGTGAATCGGAAATTAGATTATTGCAGTTGCTTGTTGATTGGCTAGAGGCTACTTCTGCTTACCAGGAGGCTGCAACAAACACAGCTGCACCAATTATTTCAAACAATATTCATTGGGCTAATACATTACATCAGTTACTCATAGGCTCAAGTCTATTTAACAAAGAAAAAAACAAGGCTATGATAACATGCATGGACCCAGATGCTCCGAGACGACAAAATAAAACAATTCACTCTGATGACAAGAAAGATGATAATGATTTATGTAAAAAAATATTTACTGAAGTGAGATGTGGTAAATTTGCTGAAGCTGTATCTTTGTGCATCAGTGCTGGGCAGGCTTGGCGGGGTGCTGTGTTACAGGGCTGGAAGCTTTTACATTATGAGCCAGGAGAAGTTGAAGGCACTTTAGATGTTTCTGGAAATTCATCCAGAGATCTATGGAAGTGGTGTGCCTTGGGTTTGGCCAATAATGTTGCAGAAAATATACACTACAGGGCTACTGTTGGAATTTTGTGTGGTCACTTGCAAAGTGCCATACCAGCCTGTCAAGGAAATTGGGAAGATCTGTTATGGGCACATTTAAGGGTACAGATTGAAGCAAGAGTTGACAAATTCTTACATGAACATTATGCCACTGCTGAGGCTAACACCACATCACCAGAAGTTTTGGAACTACTGCAGAGTGATTTGCAAATTAATGAAATGTCTTTACAACAAGTGTTTAGTGCAGTCAAATCATTGATGAATGGGAAGAGGGAATCAAATTACCAAACCTGTCAACGTTACCTTATGCTAGGTCACATTAGAATGATTATGCAAGATTCATTAGAGTGGATTGATAGTTCAGAAAATAAATTCATAAGGTTCCTAGCACATTTAGTTCTTGTTCTAAGGCAAATGGGTAAAGATCCCCAACATGATATTGGAGATAGAGTGTTAGAAAAATATGTAACTCAACTAATAAATGGCTTGGGAGAAGGTACATGTGAATATCCTGAACTTATAGCTTATTATACCTCAACAGTACCAGCTGATAAGCAAATTACTTTATATGCCGATCTCATGGACCATATTCAAAAGAGTGAGCATAGAGATGATATTGTCAAAGCTGGTATGAAAGCTGGTGTTGATGTTGCTGCATCTGCTAGAGTTGCTATTAAAAAGGCAATATCAGACATACAGCAGGGCTACGGAAATTTAGATTTAACATTTACTCAAACAACTGCAGTAGAAAAAGATAAAGTTCTTATTGAGAAAGTTATAGCTTCACTTGAATGGCTGTCTTTAATTCCCAATCAACTGGAAGAAGCACTGTGGCTGAGCAATGCCATGATACGCACATTTATATTTATTGGCAACACAGAAGCTGCTATGAAGTGTGCCAACAGTATTAGTAAAATGTTCAAAGATTTTATGAGAACCATACCCAATGATTCTTCAGAGCTAAGAGAACATTTGTGTTTGAAATCATATTTGGAAGCATTAGAAGGATTTGCAACATGGTACAGACACTACATAAGTGGTCAACCTAAAGATGTGGATCCACTACCATCAGATGCATCATTTTCTGATAAAGTTCATCATGAACAGAGATGTGCTCAAGTGGAACAACAAAAAGCTAGGTGGAAAAATGCAATTCTTCATCAGTCGAGACATACTAAAGGGCTTCTTTATAATGTTCTATTATTCCCTGGAGGTTGGTTGCAGGATGAAAATGATGGAGTGAAGTCCCATAGTTTTACTCAAGAAGAACATGAGGAAAGAGCCAAACAATTGAACACTTTAAGACGGCTGTGTATTCCAGAAATAACAATTTTAATTTTGAAAATCTTACAAAGTAGTGATGATATTGATAATCACCAAGAAGCCATTAAAATCAGTGATTTGATCGCAGGTGAAAACCGAGGCTTATACAAAGTGTTCACAAAAAATAAGTTACTTGAAGTATTAGATAGGATCAAAGAATCTTCATTACTAATGCTAGAAAAGGGAAGAGACATTCTTGGTTATGAACTGGATGAATAATATATTTCTTTTGTGTTTTAATAAATATTTGTACTTTTAAAACTGTTTTTTATTTTTAAATATCACATACTTTCAACTGGGTTTTAGGATTGCTTAACTATTTAATCTCATCATCTCATTTTTGTTTACATAATAATTCTTGTGATTTAAGGTTATGAGATAAGTTAAATTGTTTTTGGAGTTTCAGGAACAAAATTCTTTAACAATTTTTATACTCGCTTTATATGACTGACATGATATAAACTTCTATCTATTGAACATTATGTATAAGATATAGGTACTTTACTTTGTGCTTTTGCCTGCAAAGAGTAATCTGTGAAAATGTAAAGTCAAAGTATTCTGTACGCCACTTTCCGTCTGAAATTGAGATAACTATAACCTTAATAAATGGCGGAGATCAACGCCATATTTCGTTTCACCAGAAAAATGAAAATTATGTAAACATTTACCCGAGTGGAGCTATTTTGACAACTAAATGAGTTGAATAATCAAAAATTAAAAGATGTGCCTCTGCACCATAGCCTCAACTTACAGAACAAAAACCAATTTTAAAAACCAAACAATATAAACAAAAAATATTATTTATTTTACATTTACATAATATTTGTGAGCACTTAACATATTACAAAATCTATTATACAGTAACAGGAGTTAAATTGATCAAATCATTGCTGCTTTCAGCCAAGTCACTAATAGACACTCTTCCTCTTTGCTTTATGAATTTCGCTACATCTTCCAATTCTTTTTGTGATATATAAATGAATTTTCCTCGGTCATCTATAACACCTGTTAAGTCTCCGGAGGCTTGTAAGTCTCCTATCCTGTCTATGGCTGCTTGAGTTTTAATTTTAAAGTGACCGGCAAGATCTTCTAATAACACTACTTTTTGTGCCTGAAAATAAAATAGTAATTTAAATAATTTTGATATCCAATCCATAATTAAATTAAAATTTTGATATCAAATCAATAGTTAGGTCAATAATATTAATACTATAAACGAATCCCTCGTTGATAGTCACACTTTGTGCCTCTGCGCTGCAACTGGCCTACTAATAAATATGCTTTCTAAACTAATATACTAGAATGATGTTGTTGGAATTCGAAATGATAAATGTTGAAGACCTAGGGTTGAATACCCTTTTTTTAAAAAAAACCAACCCTTAAAAGGTTGAAACACTAGATAAAATTTTTGCATAAAAAGTTGTGTAGTTACGAAAGCGACTCGGCGAGCTGTCGCTAGTACATCACAAACTCAAAGCCAATTTTATTCAAGATAAGAAGTTACTTGCTGTATTTTTTGAACGTCAAATAATTTGCCACTGGTTCAGTAAAGTTAATGCCTCAAACTGAGAAGAACCGGCGGAAGAAAATCTGCGGGACTGTACTTTCTTTACGGGACTACATTGCGACTCTTGTACAGTTTAATCTGCTGTCTATGAGGACATTATGGTCCAGTGGGACAGATCAGAATTTAAACGCAATCGCTTGTGGGTTCGATTTCCACTCGGAGGAATAATCGAATCGAGGATAAATCACATTTAAATTTTCATTTCTTTGCTTTTTTTCATTATTTAATTGAAAATATTAAATATTTTCACTGCTCAAGTGGGAATCTAACTCGTTAATCATTTAGAGTTAGACACTGCCCACTACGCCACTACAGCTACCTTTACTTATTTACTTACTTTGATATAATTAATGAATTCTTTAAGTAAGTTCTCTTTATCCTCGTCAGTGTTCTCATCAAAACCTTCCCCTTCCACTGAGAAAGCTGCCTTCAAAGCTTCATATTCTTCTTGCTCCTTCTTTTTTCTTTCTTCTTCAGCTTTTCGTTCTGCTTCTTCTGCCTTACGCTCTTCTTCCTGTTAAGAAAAGTTTTTTTAAATGTTGAGGCCATTGTAGGCACAGCATATAACTGTAAATATACTTGGTTGTGGGTTCAATACCAGTACCATATAGTGAAATAATTAAAATTGTCAAATCTTTGCTCTGGTAAAGAAGACAAAGCAAACACAGAGTTCCACAACTCAACATTTAATATCTTAAATTTGGGTAGAGAAGAGAAGAGTGTCTTGACACAAGATTCCTACTGACTAATTTGCTATGTGGAAAATTGCAAAACTCAAGCCATATTTTACAATTCAAGCCCTTTTATATTGTTGGGGCTACACAAAAATACATAAATAAACAGGAATTTCGACATTTTCGTGAGCCATAATCAATTTTTAACTTGCAAGAGTTGTTTACTGACAGTCAGACTAAAACTGAGACAAGTCAAACTAAATTAAAGCTTTTAATATTACCTAAAGTATGTAATAAAATTATGCAATTTTAAAACAATGGCAACAGGAAATAGAAGCAATGATATAATATAATGACAAAAGTATTATATGTACCTCTCGTTTCTCTTCAACCTTCCTCTTCTCCTCTTCCATTTCTTCATCCTTTTTCTTTTTCATTTCTCGCATCTGCTCTTCAGCTTCCCGTGCCTTTTTCTTTTCCATTTTGGCTTCCAATTTTGCTCTTTTCTAGAATTAGCATTTACAAGTATTAATACATGAGTACTAGTTTCAACAATTATTACATTAGCTTTGATAATAGATTTAGTGTGAAAATATTGGTAATAAATACTCTAAGTTAAGCTGTCAATTACTTTAATTTAAACATTTAAAATTACAAAAACAAAAAAAAAATATGCTAAGATTATTGTAATATTCAGAATTTAAACATGAAATGGAACTCTTCATTATTATTAGTAATTTGTAAATTATTATATATTAACAAGTATGAGTTTTTGCTATTCCAAATAAATATCTATAAATCTATTAAATTAAATGTTGTAAATTTAATTAAAATAAAAACAAGTTACTTAACAATAGAAGTGGAAAAAATCTGTGAACATTAATTGCAACACAACTATATTGTCTTACTTACCTTTGCACCCATTTTGTCATCAAAATCCTTTGGAGCCTCTGGGATTCCATTTTCTTCATCTTCTTCAGCTATTGCAGGTTCTTCTTCGATTAGGGCTGCTTGATGTCTTGCAGCTTGAAAATTTAAATTACAAATTTAGTACAATATTAATATTTATATAATACAATACATTTAGGTAAACAGAGAAAAATATGAATATCTCAAAGTATCCAGTAAATAATTATATTTTAAAGTATATTTAACACCATTCGGCAATTCTATTGAATTGTTTGTACTTTTATTTAAAATCATATTAAATTTTAATTTACCATTTGCCCTCATCCTTGCCCTTTGATTTCTGACTGCTTGCACTCTCCCAGGACCTCCATCTCCCTGCACTACAGCTCTTGGACGTGCTCCAGCTGTAATAATTATTTTGTTAAGTCGAGATAAAAGTATTCAACTTTAGTACTTTTAGAACATAAAATTAAAGATCTATATTACTTACGTTGTGGTTTTACATTAGTCGCTCGTAGAACTGCAATTGTCAATATGAGAATGACGATGGCACTAATAATTGCAGCAATAATAAAGGGATCCATTTTTATAGAAGGGTTATATTTTTAGATATAAATGTAATTGTTTTGAACTTTGTTAAAATAAAAATCAGACTTAAATAAATAGTTTCCAATAAGTGTCATTTATTTTAGTTTCTTCCATATGTTCAGAAACATCAAACGTCCTACATGTTTTTTATTTTAAAATACGCAAAAATATCATTTTGTACACAATGTCACTGAAAGCGAAATGTCAAAAACGTCATCACTTATTAATAATTAACGTCTTTCACTTCTCTTGATGTGTTCAGATTAAAACTATTTATATTTTTATTTTCATTATCAAACAAAAGTTAATAATAATTTATGTGTTTCCCTCACTTGAGATTGAGTTGGGTCTTTGGGAAAATGTTTAAATTGTAAATGTATTCTTTTTTTTTACCTTCACGCTCAATCCCGCACACACCAAAGTAGGCAGAGAGGGAACCTAGTGTTAAAACACTCCGTTCCTCGCTTTTCGTCTAGTTCAGTGGCATTGCGTGTTAAGTGCCGGAATTTAACGCTACGCTCCACTCCTCGAGTGAAAATCGAACTCGCAACCAGTCACTTTACAGTCACACTTGTTGCCTCTGTATCACGACTGGCTGGTTTTCTTTTCCTCATTTTCATTAAACAATATATGATGCACCAAGACGTAATGCCTTATGCCTCTTATAAAAGTATTATTAAGTACTGGCTTTTACTCCTGAGTACATGATGGTAGGTGAATAAAGGTACATAAAAAAGTATTGAAAAAACTAAGTCATTTTATTGCCTTTCCTTCAAAATTTAAAAAATATTATAAGTGTAAATATAAAAAATGTTGCATGGATTATGAAACAAATGATAATTTTGCTATGTTACTAAGAATAATTTGCTTACGCCATAATACCAAATATATTATTTAAATAATCTATTTCCTGATTGCTGAACGCATCCATAAATATGAGTTTTAAAAATATTTTCAGATGACGTGTGTCATGTCACTTTAGATTTCATGAATTTGCGGCGATTCCAGATTTTTATAATACACGATGTTATTTAATTTAGCTTCAGTAGTATCTCTTTTGTTAGTTTTAGATGTAACTTCAGGTTTATATTTCCACATAGCAGAAGGAGAGAGAAAATGTTTCATAGAGGAAATTCCCGACGATACAACTGTAATAGGTACACATACTTTATATACTTTTACTTATCGTCTGTTTGTATATAATCAATTATATATAATGTATTATAAATATTTAATATATATTATTCTTTTTCAGTAAATTACAAGGTCGAGCTATATGATCCAAGATCCGGAGGCTTTATGCCGTCGTCTCCTGGTATTGGCATGCACGTTGAAGTTCGTGACCCTAATGATCGAATTGTGTTATCTAGAGTGTATTCCTCAGAGGGAATGATATCTTTCACTTCCACCACTCCTGGAGAACATGTTATTTGTATGTACTCAAACAGCACTTCATGGTTCAGTGGATCCCAGTTAAGAGTAAGTGCTTAAAAACTTTATTTTACATTAAATAGTCATATGTACTGAACTTTGTGAAAATAATAATCAGACTTAATAGTACTAGAGATCTCTTTATAACACTTGTGTAAACAAAATATTATATAAAACCTTCATATTTCTTTTCAAGTGTCGTTTTCTTTATACTTTAATGACCATTAACCATTGCATCTTTTCTATTCATTGTGACTTTGTGAAATGGCACACTTAAAAGATTTATATGTACATAGCAGGATCTCCATATTATATAAAAATATTTTCTTGAAAACTCATTTACTTTACTTAATTTTGTACAAAATTTAATTTTTATTTTCTCTA
This sequence comes from Dryas iulia moderata, assembly GCA_019049465.1. Taxonomy (NCBI): domain Eukaryota; kingdom Metazoa; phylum Arthropoda; class Insecta; order Lepidoptera; family Nymphalidae; genus Dryas; species Dryas iulia. Next base: position 13,237,398 of record CM032428.1, read on the forward strand.
TAGATACATAAATTATGTTTTATAGGTTCATTTGGATATTCAAGTTGGTGAACATGCTGTGGACTATGCGAATGTAGCACAAAAGGATAAGCTTACAGAATTGCAATTAAGGATTAGACAGTTGTTAGATCAAGTTCACCAGATAACAAAGGAACAAAGCTATCAGAGGGTAAATATTAAACTATCTAATAAATATAGCGGAAAACTTTTGGAAATTTAGTACCAGTATTATTGAAGATATAAATTATGTTGTTAAAAGCTTCATCTAAATAATGTTTGGTTTACTTTGAGAAATAGCAATTGATATTAAATTTAAACATTGAGGTCATTTACACAATATTGTTAGACTGTAATCGGTATTGTTTTTGGGGTTCTATTCTTATTCACTTGTTGTGGAATGATTGTAATTTATATTTTCTTACCACTTAACAAACATTATCTCTGCTTTGGGATGTAACGGGGAGAACATAGTGTCAGGACTACTAATTTGGGAAAGTATACAGCTGAAATAAAATATATAAACTTTAGTAATTCTGTTGAATTTAAATATGCTATTTTAATTAAAAAAAGCCCAACATGTTGGATTTGTTACAGTAAAGTTGAACTTAAAATAATATTGCATAAATAATGTTAGCTATGATTGTAGATATTTAATATTTTTGTAACTTTGTAGCACCGTGAGGAAAGATTCAGACAAACATCCGAAAGCACAAATCAAAGAGTGTTATGGTGGAGTTTGCTTCAGACTGGAGTCCTTCTGGGTATTGGCTATTGGCAGATGAGACATCTCAAGAGTTTCTTCGAAGCTAAGAAACTAGTGTAAAAATATAAAATAATAACATTTAGTCATATACAGTTTTCTATTTATATTCAAAATGTGACTTTCTAAAGTATGAATACAGATTCAGATTTTCTAACAGAACCTTTTTGTTGTGATCTGCATTTTTTCAATAAAATATTTACTTATATATTGTCTTCTTTATTTCTCCTTTACCTTGAATTAGTTACTTCTTTTAGTATAAATTTTATATTCTCTATAAGTTAGTACATATAGCATTTTATATAGTGGCTCCTACGCCACTATGGCAAAGTGTGTAACAATGGCAAAGTGTGAATGCTTGTAAAGATAAACCTGATGTTGAAATAAATATTATAAATCTAGAATCCCTGAACAAATAATTTATAAAAGGTAAGCCAGGAGTTATATGGACATTGTCCCACTGATAGGCAAAAAGAATGTGGTGTCAAGACATTTCCCAATTACACTTACAAAATATACTAAAAGAAACTGGAAAGTTAATGCAGTTGTTATACTGGTCAGACCTTAAAAGTTTAAATTACTTATTTTAAAGTTTAGGTTTAAGTTGCTTCTGTTCCTCTATATGTAGGCATTTCATTTCATGATTATTTTATTATATGTATATCTATTTAATATATAAGTTTAATTTCACTCCAAGAAGAATAAACACTCCTAGAAGTGTGATCTCAAAACTGGCTGCATACAAATTTTTGTACAGTTTCTAAAATTTTATGTTCAAATATTGACATAAATCATCTTTATTTATGTAAAGTAGTACATACTAATAAGGCTCGAAAAAGTTAATGAGTGGAGCAGTAATTATAGTAGTTTTCCTTTTTTAGTTATTGTATAGTATAAAGGTAACCAGAGAAAGGTAACCAAAACTACAACACCAAAGAGGGAACAAAGCGTGAGCTGGGTGGCTATTTTTATTACAATTATATGTATGTACATATATTTACCACAAAACAAAAAAAAAATCGCTTACAATTGGTCAGTGATGGACATCACCATTAGATTACATTAAATATAAGTCTTAGTGCTTTTAAAATTGTCACAAATTAATACTAACAAATGCCATGGGCACCTGTGAGCCCATGAACAGAGTTTCCCTATTAAAAAAAAAAAAAAAGTATAAAGGTAATTTTTAAATTAACGATCCCCTTACTGTTTGTCATCATTAGCATGTTTATAATAACTTTAATGCTTAGTCAGCATCTAAAAAACATAATCATTTGTACAATTTTTGTTTATGTTCTCTTGATTATTGATTCTGTGGATCGATAAACAGAAAAAGTACTTTTTATATTGCAAATGTCATGTATTCTTCATAAATGAATTGTGTTTGTTTTGATGTTATTTAAAAAGGTTTATTTTATTTGGCATACACAAAGTAAATAAAACATGTAATTTATTAATTATTTATTTATCTTTGGTTGAAAAAATCTTAAATGCATACAGGAAAGAGATTTCTGTTATAAAAATATAATAATATCCAAAATAATACTTATACTAACAAATGTCTTTTCATTTACAATAAGCAGATTGTATTTACATACTAAAATATGTTTAATAATAATTCAACACTTTAAATTAAATTTCATATATAGTCACAAAAATAATTTTCACAACTGTTTGAATTTATTAGGAAAATCATTAAAGATTAACAGTATTTAGCTTCACACTTTACTATAAGGGTAGTCAAAGGTAATGGAGTGCCAAAAGCTGTTTTCATACTCTGCAAACTTGTGTTCCTCATCCACTGTCAAGAACCTCTTTATACATGCCCTCCCAAGGCCCGCCTTTTAAGCAAATACCTTTACTATATTAATAATAGTTAATAGCTGTAATACATTTAAATATATATTTAATAATGATATGATAGTTTATTACATGAATTTTGTACAACAAACAATATTTATTAGTTGTACATTAAATATATAATTTATACTTAAAACATATTAATGTGCATGTTCTTTAACAATGAAAACATTGTCCAAGTAGTTGAGGAATGCTTGAGGATTTGGCTTTGACATTGGTGACAACCAGGTGAAGTCAACCGTCTCTAGTGTGCTGGCCAGTGTAGCACAAGTACAGTAGTAAAGATTTCCATCGACTTGCAACTGCTCTGCTAATTCAACCTGATGATTATCCATTAGGGTCTCATTAATCACAACTAACAGAGGTTTGTTTGCATCCAGAGCTTCTAAACAACTGCCGGCACCGGCGTGACTTATTATCAGATCTGCGTTATCCATATCTTCTTTAAGCGAATCCTTGAATTTATAAAGATTTATCTTCATTTCTTCTTTTTCATATTGGCCAGGTTCAATGTCACTGTTTCCGATTTGAAATGTTAACTCCTTACAACCAATTCTCTTTAGAGCGTAAAGTACGGGTTGTGATAAAACATAAATACATAATAGGTCAAAGCGCGTAGTTCCGACTGTTATAAATATTTTATTATATTTCGCCGTCATTTTGAACTAATACGCTTAAAACGTAGAATAGATAATTGCTGCTATTTGTAAATAATTGGAAAATTGATGTACACAATGTTGTCAAAGTCAAAATTGTACAAACTGCAAAATAGTGATGTCCAACTTGAGTTTGTAACTCGAGTCAACTCGAGACGACTCGATGTGAATATTTCCTAACCTAAATTAAATTAATAATCTCGTTCGTAATTATATTTACATGTCCTTTTTTTAAAACTATGTTATGTTACAGTGATAATTTTATAGGTTACATTTTGTATATAAAAGCAACACTAAGTAAGCATTGAGTGACTAATACTAAAAGAGAATGATTAAATTATGCTAACATAAAATATAATTTGTTTCCAGTTGATCAATGCGATTTAAATCGAGTTGTTTTTATCCAGTTGGCTAATAAATAAAATACGAGATTAATAGTTCGTAAGCACAACAGATAAATAATACTACTTTGTAACGTTGAACATGGTTTCGAACGCTTATTCTGTGACTGTTTAAAATGCCTTTTTAAAATCCTTAGCTTAAAATGCTTATTATGTAACTAATAAGATCTTCTGTTTCGTGATTTTTTATACATTTTGAAATAAAACTATTTTAACCTGATTAATCGCGTATATTTTGGGTATTTAAAAATAACTTTTAAATAAAGAAAAGAGAAATTTTTAATACCACAAATATACGTGATTCATCCGGTTAAAAATAGTTTTATTTCAAAATATTCTGTAACTATCAATTATCCCATCCATTATTTCGTAGTATCTTTCAAAATTTATTGCTGGAATTCATTCATATTCTTTTTATCATATGCGAGTCTTAAAATCAGGACATCAAATAAAAATATATAATATTTGAAATATTATATATGTAAGATGTGATATAAAAATGATAATATATGTAGAATATCTAAAGATGATGATATAACTCACTTATGATATAAGTAACACATAACGAATACGTATGTAGATTGATAAACGTCAGGAATGGTTCTTGGGCGTAGGCAACGGGCCAAGAGCGTATTATAACATTACACACTAAACGAACGCGTATTAATTACGATACGTAATAAAGACTACGGGGGCACTGAACCCATCATGACTACAGGGAGAGGAACTCTAAAGCAGTGCCTGGGGCTTGTGACCCAAGTGCAGGCTTAAGGGTACCCTTTATAATGCATAAACACTCACCTCCACTGCCCGAGCTCCTCTCACCACCTAACTAACACTTAATCACGTTATATTAGAAACACACAGGGACAGGGCGTCCCGCCTAGTAACTAACACTACCGCAGCTCAACGTCAACTATGTAACAGCCAGTCCAACGACTGCTTTATACCTTTTCTTACTAACAAGTTTCTGCCATTACGCATTAGTCATATCGACCACCTGACACCTGACAAGTTGAGTCATAGATACGACTATACAACTATAACAGATGGCGCTACGCCTTGCGCCGACATATATATCTTTTGATATCCTAACAAATATTCCAATCCAATAAACAAATACAAATATAAAGCTTTCGTGGCTTAGTGGAACAGCATCCGACTGTAAACACGATTTGTTGTGGGTTCAATTCCCAGTCGGGAAATTAATTATATTCAATGTTTTTCATTTCTCTGATATACTCGTAGTACCTAAGATAAAGGACATCGCTGAGTCGAATTAATTTGATTGAAGTTGACGCTGTAAAAAGGGACAAAAATAATTTTACTCAACTATTAAATATCAATTTTATACATAACACGACAAACTTTCCCAATTCAAGAATTTGTAACGCTATCTTGATGCAGTGATACGTAGTGGCCCAAAAATATATTTTGTTAAAATTCGATGAATGATGATGGGTTCAAATCAGGTGTAAACGTTTTAATCAATATATTTATGATTAAGAGATGCCTATATAAGACAGAGGCATTTACAATATAACTAGTATTTTTCTTGCCCTCTAATAAAATTTATATATAAAAACATTAAATGAAAAATTACCCCATAATTAAAAAAATGATACTCTGATATTCTTTAAACTGTTGGATTGATTTTTACCAAACGTAGCCAAGCGCCAAGCAAACTGCAAGCTTTCGAATGAAAAGAAAGCTTCATTTATAATGAATATAATAAATTAATAAATATATTATATTCATTATGATATATAGTAAATTTCACTAACATTTTTCTATGATTCAAAAATTGAGCTGTGACCTATAGACGTCGATTACGAACAAGTGTTGAGTCTCGTAATTCTTATTCTGCATTATTAATGTATATAACCTTTCACGAATATCTTGCATAGCCTTAGGGGTGTTCTGTTTAATTACTTTTTGTTTATGTGAATTAAATTTGATGACCAATCAGGTGAAACCTGGTCTTGTTTAAATTAGACTAATTTCTTCTTAACTGGTACAATACAAATTGTGGCGTTGAGTTCCACTACTTAATACATAACGTTTCGAAACGATGACAACAATCAGAAAAATTGTGAATCTAAAAAAACATTTAAAAATCCTTAGCCCAAAAAATTATGTTATAAAGAATGTATTGATAAAATTCAATAAATTTCAATCAATCTTTAAGTAAAAAAAAGTATTTTTATTAAAAAAATGTCTATTAACTTTACATTCCTAGGGATACTGTAATACTGTAACCACGGAAACTCATAGAGTTATATATCTATTTGAGCTTTATATGTTTATTGGATAATTTGCCTTATAAGAAGCATAGCTTCACGGTTTTGGCTTTCATGGCGCATAGCTCCTGCTATACACTCAAAGATATACAGTCAGACAGCATACTACAATACAGCCTGCTAACATATAGAACAGAGTCAGAATCATAAGTCAGAGAGAACCTAGCGATTGGTTTTCAAGAAATTACTCAGTCCACATTTCACTTGATATCGTGAAATTGTGTGTTGAGTGTTAGAGCTCAACGCTGCTTTTTTGTCTTGTTCATCAGAGAAAAGAGAAAAAAAGAGAAAAAAATAAATTAAAAACATTCCTGATTCCACTCATTGAGAATCGAACTCAAGCGATCGTGATAACAGACGTTGTCACACACGGTGATAACCGCTAAAATTATTATTACTTTTTTTTTAGCTTCACGCTGTATCTCTTATGGGGTAGTCAGAGTGAACGGAGCGCCAAACGCTACGGTTTCTGCATACTTGTTTCGCCTCGTCCACTGTCATCAACCTCTTCATACACGCCCTCCGGGGGGTCCTCATGCTTTTTACGTAACCTTCCTCCAGTATCGTCGATACTGTGTTTTCGAAGGTCAACCGAGGTCCCCCCTGCCTCTCTTACCACTCACCTTTGCTACATAAATCTTTCTTACCATTCTTCCATCACTCATCCTCTCGACGTGCCCAAACCACCTGAGCACGCCCTTCTTCATTCTTACAAATTCTCTAAAAAATATTATTACTCTACCCACATATTTCACAAAAAAAATATAAATCCATCTACCCACCCTGTAGGTACACTTTCCCAATGAAGCCTCACGAAACCCAACCAGTCATTTCAAAACCACGTCCGCATGAAATGTTAACATGTCCCACAAACTCCCATAACGTATGGTTGTAATTGAACTGTGAATAAAACAGACCATTTTGATTAGATTTTGATTTTTACGACAATTATGACTGGGGCTTCATATATATTTGTAAGCTGTGAGAGAGTGCTTGTGAGTGAAAATGAAGCTATGGATTGTCATGTGTTTTATATGGTGCGCAAGTCGACGCGGTATGGCAGAGGATTTTCCGTCGTTGATAACTGCAAACGCTTCGTTAGGTAGAACTTTAATATAAAACTATATCATTTTTAATGTTTACTATGTTAATCGGATAAATTTTCTAATAAAATAACTTTTTAGATTAATTATAATCTATATACAGTATACTTAATAGCTCGTTTACAATCAGTTTTTCCTGTCAGTTCAAGTCAAAAAAGCTCCTTCACGCGTTTGCCACATAGTCAGAGGAAAATTAAAGTCGAAACACTTCATTTATCATTTTGTACGAAATTAAGACTATTTTTTTGAATATTGGAACTCAACGCCTCGTTTAATATTATTCAAAGTTCCAAAGCGGAGAAACTAAACTATTTTATATAGTCGATTTCCCGAGTGGGAACCAATTAGAATGCGTATACATTGAGACGCTAACACTCAGACGCTCTCACACTGACCTACAATCAGCTCAATGTATTTGTACAAACAAATTAAGAACTAAAAATATATTATAATTTATACATTTTATTTATTAATAGCATAAGTCTAAAATTTTACATTTTAATATTTTTCAGCTGTAGTATTAGATCGACAATTTCTAGGGGAAGAATATCAAACCACACTAGACGAAATAAAGGATTACATCAAAGAGCTGGCACGAGTTGAGCTCAAACATGGAGGAGTCAACGTTCATTACTTTTCTTGGACAGCCATAAGTCTGAAAAAGGGTATATTGTAGTCTATTATCCAGTCGAAGAATATTGGTAGCTTTGTATTATAGTCGTATATTATTTTATTACTTACCTAAAAAGAAGAAACTCCTTAGCTTTCCATGAATTCACCATACGAGTGTTAAGCCCGTTGCTTTGATGCATGTATGCAGTATGTTGTAGGCTTTTGTTTTTTTTAAATGCTTTTTTAAAGAAAAAGCAAACGAAATCAGTAGTTAATTTCGAATTTGATTAGTTGAGAGAAATAGTTTGAGTATCCACAAACAAAATGGTTTTTGGTTAAATGGCAAGCATAGTTACTTTTTTTTTTAGCTTCACGCTGTATCCCGCACACAGCAGGGTAGGCAGAGGGAACCTAGTGTTAAGATACTCCGTTCTCCACTTTCCGCCGAATTCGGAGGCATTGTGAGTTAAGTGGCGGAACTTAACGCCGCGCTTTACCTTAACACCGGAGCGAAGAAAATGGAAATATTAAATATTTCCACTTCTCGAGTGGGAATCGAACCCACAACCAGTCGTTTGCAGTCACACGCTTATGCCACTGGGCCACGACTGGCCACTTCATTTTTTCAAGCACAATAATTTTCGTAAAGGTTTGGATTTGGGTTTAAACAATTTTAAAATCGACTATTAATACTAATAACTTGAATAATATACCTACATAATTTTTCATTTCCCGATTAACTCAAAAATCTTTTATTAGATTTAATTCAAATTCCTTTCAGTTACGATCAAAATTCAACGTAAATCGACGTCCATTCTGATTCCCAGCGTCATTAGTCTTCGCTTAAAGCCCAGCGTTTACTGTTATGGCCAAATATAAATTAGGGTTATTCAAGTTGCAAAGTAACAAAGCTTTCTATGCAGTTATTTAATACAATTTCTAGTTTCAGTAATATTGGCAAAATTCTGATAGTGAATGTGTTTATTGCAACGATTTATTTAATAGATAGATATTAATGTAGTCATAGAGAAAAGGTCTAGATTCGATTATCGTCTGGTGTATTTTACAATGTCGTGTACATGTTGTTTTGCCAAGCTGAAGTTTTAGCTCAATATCGAATTATAAAGAAAGAAAGTAAAAAAAAATAACGAGGTGATCTAAATTTAGTAGTGGGTAAGTCATTTCTTAGGGTATATTTAATAAGCTTAGTTAGTTTAAGCTTACTCAGTTTTAAGATCTTATATTGTGAAAGAGAAAAGGTATGAATATAAAAAAAATATATTTTAAAAAGTTACAGACCTTATGTCCGTAGTGATATAAATTAAATTATAAAAAAAAGTCATTTCGTTCTACAGTTTTATCCCATTTATGGACATAAATTATTGACAAACCAAAACCTTTGTCTAACTATAGTCTCAGAATGCATGAATCGAAGCGAAAACCATCTCGTTTAGTTACAAATTGATATGTAAAAAAATGTACAATAGAATAATATGTAAAACAAAAATCTTATTCTAACTAAAGATACGTATATTATACGCTTAGTACATCATTTTTTATAAGTTCATGTTTTTTGCTACATAGCGAAATAGTCATAGAGAATCTGGGTTCAAGACACTCCGGCCTCCATTTTCCGCGTAAAATTTAGGTACTGCGTGTTGAGTAGCAGAACTTAACGTCGTACTTTATCTCTTTACCGGAGCAAAAAAATAAAAATAATTTGAATATAAACATTCTCCTGAGTGGGAATCGAATAGTCCCTCACACTTCACAGTCAGAGCCGGTCACTGCGTCTGGATGGCTATCAATCAATGAATAAAAAAAAACTCGATAAAATCAATTCAATTCTCTCTATCACCTATTAACATAAAACGTTGTGATGTCTAGGTTATTTAGCAGTATTCAGCATCGCTTCATGCGAAGACACCTGGTCACTGTTCCAAAAGACAGAAGAAGAACAACTATTATTATTTGCTTTAACGGAAGTCGATTGTCCTCGACTACCAACTGAGTCGGCCATAACGGTCACATTCGCTAACTTAGGACAGGAGTTGCCACAGCTGTTCTTGGATTTAAGAACGCAGAAAGCTATGTTTTGGAAATCGGCGATTATTTTACATGATGATACTTTAAGTGAGTATACTCGTATTAAGAGTCAATTTCATATTTTAATAAAACTATACCGCTAGACACTACTTGTGTTACTGATGATTTTTAAGCTTTTCCTTCTTTCTTTAAAATTACAAAAATTTAGATACGCAGTATTGTAGACACTGCTCTTCTATGATATTGCACCTACAACGGTTACGTCAATGACTATAAAAACATTTTGCATCGGAAATCTCCTACTTTAGTTTCTTTTTTTAATATGTAGTCCCGAATCCTATGCGAGGGTTGACAAGTTAAGAATACAATTGCGCTGCGGGGTAACGTCCTGTTAAAAGTGGGTAATCCAGTAACTTAATCTTAGCAGAACCCAGTCTCCTACTGGCTCGCGACCTCATGCCAAAAACAAACCGCTGTGTGATCTGATGGTGTGTTCTGATTCGATGTCATGTAAGCGAGGTCTCACCTCATGTCTGCAGCAACACATTTTCAATTATTGTAATATTTTAGACGTCCATGTGCGGAGGATATACTTATCATTACGTGTTCCTTTTGCACATTTCCCCCTTTTACACATAAAAAAATAGTTTTGATATTTTTATTATTATGTGGTGCGCCTTATAGAATAGAAGTTCTTTTTTGTGTATTCGTGACCATAGTTAAAACATAAATTGTGAAATTCGCTTCTATTTTGCCTCAAATTCTTAAACTTAGAATAAAATAACATCATTAGTTAAATACGAAGAAAGAAACGAAAAGAGCAATGTACTTCATATATTTTTCACGTTGCTTTCGTATTAATAATATTATTTTTATAAGAATAAGTTAAAAATAAATATATTTCAGATAGAGATATGATATCTCGTGTTGTGGAATCACTGACTACTCAGATAGACGACGACGATGTGCCCTCCATATCTGTGACCGTGTTCAAAATGAAACATGAAGTTAACGAATACTTACGAAAGAAGGAGGTCCACAGAGTATTGTCAAAATTACCTGTTAAATATATAGGTAAGTTGTAATTAAATGCAGTTAAAATTTAAACTATTCGTCGCTTCGATAAGACGCATGATGTTGGAGACGAAGCATGGTGTTGAGTTTCGTCATGTAACAGATAATGTCTTGATTTTACAGCAGAAAGTGTAAAACGGAGTGTTTTAACATTTTAATTAATATTGAAAAACTAAAGAAAACTGGACTCTCTTATGATATATTTTATAAATTTAGTTAAAGCATACTTAGTTTTAAGCTCTGTTTTAAGTATTGTGATTGAAAAAAGGAATTTATATATAAAAAAAAGGTACAGACCTTATGTCCGTAGTGACATAAATTAAATTGTAAAAAAAAACATTATAATTATTGTCTTTGACTCCCCTGACAAGTGGGATAAAACGTGAAGATATATAACAATCAATATTATATTAATAATAATCAATGCTACTACTACTTTACTTCTTTAATCTAAATTAATATACACAGTAACAAATGATTTTGACTCAAACGTCATCATAACATCAATCAATCAAACATGACTGAATCATGACATCATTTTTTTAACAATTAATTTCTTTTATGAAACGCACATCATATTAAAGTAAACTAGAAACCTCTTTGTCGCATATAATACGCCTTGCTCCAGTAATTTTATTGTATATTTATTTATTATTTAATAAAATATTAAATAAAAAAAGTATATTAAGCGAATGGCAATGTGTATAATATTTTTTATTAATTTATGTATTTATTCTAATGAATTATTACAACATATATATTATATTTATTTACTTATATATATTTATTTTTTAACTTCACTCTGTATTCCACACACAGCAGCTTAGGCAGAGGGTACCTAGTATTAAGACACGACACGCCACGCTTTGCCTTGACACCAAAGCGAAGAAAATGGAAATATTAAATATTTCCACTCTTCGAGTGGAAATCGAAGCCACAACCAAGTCGCGTTTACAATCACATTTGCGCCTCTGCGCCACGACTGGCCCCTATATATTATACTAGGGGCCCGCTCGCGGCTCCGCCGCGTGACCTACTACTATCTGATTCGTTATATTGCGACTTTCGGGGTCGGGTTTTTGAAAAATAAAGTAGCCTTTGTTTAAGGTTAGATTATCAACTATATTTATGCCAAAATTCATTACAATCGGTCAAGTGGTTTAGATTTTTCATATAAACTTTCATCCCCTATTTCAACCTTTTAGCGGTTGATTTTTGAAAAAATAAGTAGCCTATGTTAGACCCAATAACTTTTACTACTTTCATTCTAAATTTCATCCAAATCGGACTGGTAGATTAGCCGTGAAAGCGTGACAGACAGACAAACACACATTCGCATTTATAATAAAAGTATGGATAATACAACATTAACATTAAATTTAAATTTCAGGAGAAAATTTCATAGCAATAGTGAATACAGGGGTAATGTCAACTATCGCGGAAACGGCGCGGCAACTTCTAATGTCGCATACACAGGCACAATGGCTATACGTCATATCCGACACGAACGGACGGGGAAACTTTTCCAATCTTATCAACGATTTGTATGAAGGAGAGAATATTGCTTATATATATAATGTTACGGAGAATTATGAGGAATGCGAGGTTATGTATTAACTTGTAGTATATTATATAATATTATTGTTTAATATTTTTTACTGCATGTTTTTAGTTAGCGAGAACGTAACGCCAAAATGTATGTCGACTATTTTTGTCTCGCATTGTCGTTAATCTTTGTAAAATATACCTATTTCAAAGGTTACTCCTAAAAACAATCATTTGGCTAAAGAGTATGCCATTTATTAAAATTTTACTATTATAAACTTATTCTAAGTGTGTCAATATCATTCTAAAACAGTAAAAATAACTGAAGTTTGATGGAGTCGAGAAAAGTACTTATATATGCATATAAGTTACATATTTTAAAATAACATTTCACAATTTTTGTCTGTCTGTCTGTCTGATTGTTTGTTCTAGCTAATCTCTGGAAAGGCTGGACAGATTTTAACAAAACTTTCACTGGCAGATAGCTGATGTAATAGAATGTAACTCATATTTTCTTTTTTATTAAACTACGCGCGAATGAAAAAACGAGTGTAACTAGGTAGAAAATAATTTAAATAAATTGTAAAAGTATTTTCTTAAACATCAACTCAAACAGAACGGCTTGCTGTGCTACGCCAAGGAAATGACGAGTGCGTTCGTATCAGCCCTGGACTCAGCAGTGCAGGAGGAGTTCGACGTGGCGGCGCAAGTGTCCGACGAGGAGTGGGAGGCGATACGACCTACGAAGCTACAACGACGTGATACGTTGTTAAAGCATATGCAGGTAAACTTTGTTAACTAATTGTAGCTTATTTTTCATTTTATTTCTTAGAAGTAAGTTAAGTAGAGGTTTTAAAAAAGATAACATGTAAAACATGTAAATGTAAAAAAAACATGTAAATGTAAAAACATGTAAATGTAAATAGTTGAAAGCAAAATAATTAAGAACCGCGTCCTTCAAATATCGAAGCTTTTAGACAATTAAGCTATACGTTATCATCGATATCGATATTTCATCGAAATTCCAATATATTACTTAGTGTCAAGACACTTCGTTTTCCACTTTATTTCACTCCACTTTATAAGTTGGGACTTTGAATGGCGGCAATCAACGCCCTTTATCAAGAGTGATTTTAATTTCCGCTACACAAGATTGCTTGTAAGAATAATCAGTAAGCAAAAGAGAATTTTGTTTATCAAATATTGTTTATATATGTTTATCTAATATATGTTTATCAAATATATGTTTATCTCTTTATTTTGTTATATTTTTCAAAAATATTTTTCATATATTTATATGTAGTTTGTAAGCAACACTTTAACACTATTGGTTTTAGTAATAAAAAAGTTACAACAAAGCATCTATTGTCCTTTGTCACGTAGCTTACGTGGGATGAATTCTTTTAAGGAAATATTTTTTTACAGCTTCACGTTTTTTCTCAAAACAGCGAGGTAAGCAAAGAGGACTAGTATATATACACTCCATCATCCACTTTTGACCCGAAATAGAGATATTTCGAGTTTAATGGCGAAACTTAATGCCGCGTTTTGTCCTAGGTACCCGAGTGAAGTAATCAAATAATACTTTTAAACATTTTTAAAGTGTTACTCCACACTTAGGAAAATTGAAACAGGCATTTAGAAAACGTATAAATTTGAACGCAACGGGATTCGAACCCGCGCCTCCTGAATACTGTCCAATTTATTTATTGTACCACCAGTTCCAGTCCAGTTTATTTTCTGTTACGCTGAGCCATGAGAACCTTACTTACATAAAAAAAGACATTTTTAGAATACAATACTTAAAAAGAAGATATTTTTACAAAATGTATAAAAATTTGAACGCCGCGGGATTCGAACCCGTGCCTCTAGGAAACTGCCCAAGCACTCTGACCGTTAGACCATACGTTCTAGCAGAACGTTTGAGCTGGATCGATATTCTCATACTATGTAGTACACTAGTTACAATTTATATTTTTGTTCGCATTTGTATGTGTAGGGAGATTTTTAAAAATGTCTGCTACATAAAAATTATTCTACAAACAATCGTTTGGCAAGAGTATGCTATTTACTGTATACATATTATAAAGTAACATATCTTAATATTTAAATGCAATACATTTCTAGCAATACATAATGGCGAAGAGTAAATGCGGCAACTGTAGTTCGTGGCGGGCGCTGGCCGCGGACACCTGGGGGGCTACTTACAGAGAAAGAACAGTAGGAACTAACCGTAACGTGACCTCTATCGTTATAGAACATGTTGAATTGTTGAATGTAAGTATTGAGGGTTTATTTTGAAGTTGAGGTTATTTAAAAAACAAAAGGTAATGAAGAAGAGAAGAGATATAAAGAAGCTATAAAATTAACATTTTTACGTGTTGATGCTAGTATGGACTGTATTTCGGGCCTTAAGTACGCCAATATACTAAATTTCTATACAATCAATCATTTTTTTTTTCTTTTTGTTTCTTTTCTTCTTTTTTTTTTTTTTAGCTTCACGCTGTATCCCGTACACAGCAGGGTAGGCAGAGGGAACCTAGTGTTAAGACACTCCGTTCCCCACTTTCCGCCGAATTCGGAGGCATTGCGTGTTAAGTGGCGGAACTTAACGCCGCGCTTTACCTCGACACCAGAGCGAAGAAAATGGAAATATTAAATATTTCCACCCCTCGCCTGGGAATCGAACCCACAACCAGTCGTTTTACAGTCACACGCTTGTGCCACTGGGCCTCGACTGGTCACAATATTTTGCTAAACAAAAACTAATAAAGTTCAAAAAATACAGATTGTCCATTGTTTCATGCCCTTATTAATATTTTTATAATACATATTTACAAACATCTTGTTCCAATGAATGAATGATGAAATTACTTTCGTTAAGTTTTTACCTAACAAAAATCTTTCGCAGTTGTGGCTTTTGTGGAGTTTTCTTTACCTTTTGTTGCGCTAATTTTCTAATTCACTTCATGAATTCTGAGGTATACTCATTTGAAAAGTTAGCTTTTATTCCCTCAGAGGTTTTCAATATAATATAGGACAGGAAGAGTCTTGATATTGTCTTCTTTTTTCTTTGGTTCCTTTAAAATAATTTTCTTTCGGCAGGTCGGTATGTGGCGTCCCATTGATGGTATAAAATTCGATGATGTACTATTCCCTCACATAGAACATGGGTTCCGTGGCAAAGAGCTTCCTATTATTACATATCACGTAAGTTATATAAAAGCAGCAAAAAAAACATCATTTATAATATTAAAAATCAATATAACCAAGAAATACGGATATAGTTTGCAGCTCTATGCTTTTTCCAACCCAGTACTGTAGTCAGAGCTAAGTTCTCTTAATGTCAAAATTCTCCGTTTTCCGTTTTCTGCTTAAAATCGAGATATTGCATGGTGAGTGGCGTAACTTAACGCCGCACATTGTGTCCTCTAAAGACAAAATTAAAATTTCGAGCTCGATATTATTTACATTTCCTAGGAACTATTTAGTGTGTGTTGAAAAAGTATTTTTAATTGTGCCTTTTAGAATCCTCCGTGGACATATATAAAAACAAATGAGTCCGGCGCTGTTGTGAGTTACCGTGGTCTGCTATTTGATATTGTGGAACAATTGGCGAAAAATAAAAACTTTACGTAAGTTTATGAAATTAAAATAATCTCTATAGCAAATATTTAACGTGGTCATATTTTTGAATATTACTAGCCAGTCGTGGCGCAGTGGTACGAACGTGTGACTGTAAACGACTGGTTGTGGGTTCGATTCCCACTCGAGGAGTGATAATATTTAATATTTCCATTATCTTCGCTCTGGTGTCGAGGCAAAGCGCGGCGTTAAGTTCCGCCACAAAACACTAGGATCCCTCTGCCTACCCTGCTGTGTGCATACAGCTTGAAGCTATAAAAAAAAGTATCCTAACAACAAAATACGCGTTACCTTAGCTACGTTTGTGTCACTTGATGTTACAGTGTATACCAAATATATGGTAGTGTGTGTTACATTTTCTATATTAATTTAATATATTTGTAATAAAATATATTGGAAGACATTGGATTTTTGTTCCTTTCCTTATGAAAAATTTTAAGCCAAATTTCATTCTCCTCCGTCACTTTAGATTTCGGAAAAACGGTTTAAAAGTTTCCTTCTATGTATTTATATAATGATATATAGATTCTAGAGGTAGCAGAAGTGATTCTTATTGATACCACTTTTACAATTTCATATTTTTTCTTGTATAACAAAAAATTCTGAAAAACAACAAAATTACTGAAAAGTAGAGTATTTCACCTGAAGTCTGAAAAATCCATACTTATATTATAAATGCGAAAGTCTGTGTGTTTGTCTGTCACGCTTTCACGGCTAATCTACTGGTCCGATTTGGATGAAATTTAGAATGAAAGTAGTAAAAGTGACTAGTTCTAACATAGGCTACTTATTTTTTCAAAAATCAGCCTCTAAAAGGTTGAAACAGGGGATGAAAGTTTATATGAAAAATCTAAACCGCTTGACCAATTGTAATTAATTTTGGCATAAGTATAGTTGATAATCTAAGCTTAAATATAGGCTACTTTATTTCTTATAAATGCGCCCCCGAGGGTTGCAATATAACTAAATAATTCAAGCCGCGAGCGGGCCGCTAGTATATTATATGTACTAAAAATCACAATCCCATCGTAGAAAAGTACATATTTGTGTTAAGCAAACAAAGTATTGTGATCTAGTTAGTTATTCAAATGTTGTTATTTCAGAATTCGGATAGTATTACCTGGCAATATAAAACAAAATAATACTAATGGTACAGCAACGGATGTAAGTAAAGCTTTCACATTTTAAATAAAGTTTATTTAATTCTAAGATCCTCTGTAGAGTTAGACATTATATTTCTAACTTTAAACTTTAAATGCTCTCCTGAGCTATTTCCTCACTATGATTGGAAGTACATTACATATAGTTTCGACTTTAAACATTTAATTTTTTTTTTTTTCTTTTTTTAGCTTCACGCTATTTCCAGCACACGGTAGGGAACGCAGAGGGAACCTAGTGTTTAGACACTCCGTTCCAAACTTTCCACCAAATCCTGGAGGCATTACGAGTTAAGAGTTCAAACTCAACGCCACGCTTTGCCTCGACACCAGAGCGTTAAAATTGAACTATTAAATACTTCAATTCTTCGAGTAGGAATCGAACTCAAAATCAGTCACGTTTACAGTCCCACTTTGTGCCCACAAACCACCACTGGCCTCACTACTTATTATAATTGTATTATAAGAAGCAACATTAAATTCATTTTGTTATTCAGATGTCGCACAGTGTAAGCTCTATGCTGACGTTATCAGCGATTGCGAAGGGACGTGCGGCGCTCGCGGCTGCCGCCTTTACTGTTTTAACTGATCGTAATCCAGGTAATATATGTATGAATATTATATATTATTTAGTTAACATTTGATAAATAATTAATTAGAAAAAAAAATCGTGGTCATGGCGCAGTGGCACAAGAGTGTGACTGTAAACGACTGGTTGTGGGTTCGATTCCCACTCGAGAAGTGGAAATTATATTTCCATTTTCTTCGCTCTGGTGTCGAGGTAAAGCGCGGCGTTAAGTTCCGCCACTTAACACGCAAGCCTCCGAATTCGGCGGAAAGTGGGGAACGGAGTGTCTTAACACTAGGTTCCCTCTGCCTACCCTGCTGTGTGCGGGATATAGCGTGAAGCTATAATTAATTAGCATTTAGAATAAACTGAAATTAAGACATAACGCGGCATTTAGTTCCGTTTCTCAAAATATAATCTCTCGATTTCGAGCGGAGACAAGAGAAGCTAGTGTCTTAAGACTTGGTTCTCTCTAAATAAAACGAACACTCCTATAATTATTTTATAGTTATCCTGGATGTGTTGGTTAGAACATCAGGTTCGTTCACGCTATTAAAATATTGTATTGTCACCTGTTTCGGTTACATGCACATTTTGAAGCAAGTTGAACAGCACGAAGTACATGAAGGCACGTATAAAATAACTTTTCAAGATATTTTTTATATATTTAGACAGATTTGGTCCACCCTTATAAAAAAATTGGCAAAAATTTAGCACCTACAGTTTAAAATGTTTGCCATTTCGTGAAAAATTTTTGGATCTAAACAGCTTCACGCTATATCCCGCACACAGCAGGGTAGGCAGAGGGAACCTAGTGTTAAGACACTCCGTTCCCCACTTTCCGCCGAATTCTGAGGCTTGCGTGTTAAGTGGCGGAACTTAACGCCGCGCTTTACCTCGACACCAGAGCGAAGAAAATGGAAATATAATTTCCACTCCTCGAGTGGGAATCGAACCCACAACCAGTCGTTTACAGTCACACTCTTGTGCCACTGGGCCACGACTGGCAATTTTGGATCTAAGAATTTTGCGTAAATGATTAATGTGTTAGCTTAAACAAAATGTATCATATTATGAAAGTTATGTTATGGCCTAAAACAATTCCAATATAGATTAGAATCTAAATGGATTTCTTTCTTTTATTGGTGTTGATTTTGGATAAGCAAAATGTTTACTATTTTAAATACCTTCTGAATTCTTTACGAGGTTTTCCGTGTGGCAGAGTTCCCATTCCCAAGACTTCTAATACAAAAGTGTATATATGTCGTGGTCATATCGTAAAATTGACGATTTCGTGAAATCGTTGACTATATCATGAAATGGTCGCAGTTCATAAAATGACCAATTATCGTTTGGCCAGATCATGATATCGTTTGACGAAATCAATGACGGTCTAACGTTTAACGATATCGTCAACTAAATTCGCGGCTTCTTCGTGAATTCGTTGATATTGTTTGACCAAATCGACAAATAATTACTTAAGCAACCGATAGAGGCGCTAGAAACGCTTTTTGTCTATCAGCTGTTCGTAACAAAGTCAACATTTTAGTTTTAAATATGTTTCTTTTTAATTAAAAGCGGAATTAATTATTCGTGTATTTTAAGTAAAATAAATGTTCTTAATAAAATAATCTTATTTATATAAAATCATTTTAACTTTTTTCAAGTCAATGTGCGATATAATAATAATAAATTTAAGTAATTATATTGTAAAAACTACTTTTATATACTGAAGAATCTGTTAAATAAAAAAAGTTTAACCTAACCTAACCTATATTGATTGACTTTAAGTATCTTCACACAAAATAAATCTAATTACGTAAGTGATTTTTCAGGTTAGGTTAGGTTAAACTTTTTTTAGTAAATTGATTCTATAGATAATGAAAGTATTTTTGTCTAAAAACAACGCCATTATATATAATGAGATCGTTTTACGCACATATTCTAAATTTATATTAAATATATTATAAGAACACTTTACTTTACCACATGACCAAACGTCGATGCCGAAATCGTTAAACGTTGACGAATCAACGATATCGTCAAATTCAGTTGGTCATTTCATGAACTGCAACCATTTCATGATATTGTTAACAATATCATGAAATCGTCAATTATACGATATGGCCACGACATATACATTAAGAACGCTTCGTGCTTCTTCTCACATAGTAAGGTTTTCAGACAGTATCAAGTGTCGAGACTACAACAAGTTTCAAGTTCACCAAAGGACCAAATGAAAATAATTTAAATATAATTATTTCCCCGAGTAGGAATCGAACCCATATTCATAGCTTCACACTGCTCTACGATTACTTTTTCAATTATAAATTTATTAATATTTATTCAGGTATAAACTACACCATACCGATAACTACTCAAAGCTATTCGTTTATGATCGCGCGCCCGAGAGAGTTGAGTAGAGCGCTGCTGTTCCTACTGCCTTTTACTACAGATGTAAGTTATTTTTAAAAACATTTAATATTTTTTTACAACTTTTGCAAAAAATTAATATAAAAATATATGTTTTATTCCCGTAAAATTTTATTTGTCTTCCACCCAGCAGTTTTATCTGATTTCCCTTATGTAAAATGGTATATTATATCTTAACAAGTTAACGTAGTATTAGCTAATTTAGAATATGAAAAACATTATTAGAAAATATGTTTATGAAACGTATAGCTTAGTCGCCAGAGCGCTTGGACAGTTTCTAAGAGATACAGGTTCGAGTCCTGCAACGTTTAAATTTTGATAGGTTTTTCAGTGATGTTTGTGAAATGTGTAATTTTGTTTTTTTTAGTCTAATTATGTCTGGCATTATCCGGTCGTCTGGCAACGCTCCTTTTGAAATTTCAATATTTTTTTTTTAAGTAGCATATCAAAGCTGCTTCTCTTCTTCTTCTTCAAGAGGCAGAAAGAACCAAGTGTCAAGACCCTCTGTTGTCCACTTTTCCTCCGAAATCGGGATATTGCATTTTAAGTGGCGGAACTTCGACGTTAAGTTCCTTTTGGCATTGTCTTATGTGCTAGAACACATGGAAAATACATGAAAAATAATATCTAATCATTCTCTGAACGGGGATCGAACCCATAACCATCGCGTTTACAGACAGACGCTGTCCTACTGCGCCACGACGATCTCTCCTTTCTTTTACGTATTAATATATAAATCAAAACTATTAAAATTTGATCATTTTTAGACATGGCTGTGCTTAGGTTTTGCGGTTATTTTGATGGGTCCCACACTTTACGTCATCCACCGCATGAGTCCGTATTACGACGCCATGGAAATCACAAGAGAAGGCGGCTTGTCAACCATTCATAACTGTTTGTGGTACATTTACGGAGCCTTATTGCAGCAAGGTAAATATGATTATTTATTGTATGTATCAAAAGGGTTTATGCACAGATCTTTTTATTATCAAGTTTATTTATGGTGGCACAATGGTGTAGTAAGAGAGAAACTAGTGTTATATTTCGTTGGTTTAGCTTCAGTAGTTCGTTTCGCGCCTTGAGTGGCAGAACTCAATGCCGAGCTTAGTCTTAGTTACCAGAAGAAATGAAATTTTAAATATAATTAAATTACAATTACCTATGTCTAAAGTAGTTATTTTACAATTTCGTTGAATAATATGGACAATATCATGAATCAGCCGCTTCAGTTTCGGCACGTTTAGTTCACGATTTTGCGAACTGATAGGTTACCGATATATTAATCTGATTAACGAATATTACAATCTGGTTAATCGATAAATAAGTATGTCATGAAATGCAACTACATATTTATAACGTCGATAATTTTATGAAATCGTAAATTTAATAATATAGCTCGACATACACACACATCTCGTATGTATGATACATACTAAGTGCATGTAATAGAAGCTTGTTGTGGCGCAGGGGCACACAGTGTGACCTTAAACTTTTTACGGATTCCCTCACTTCGAATGCCGCCAGACGGACGACGGAACGTGCTGAGCGGAGGGGAAAGGGGGAACGTCTCAACACTAGGTTTCTTCTGCCTACCCTGACCCTACCTAATGCTAAGAAAACATACTTAGTATTTACTTTTAACATTTTCATATGTTAACCACACACTTAAGAAATTGTAAAACACATTTTCAGAAAACGTATAAAAATTTTAACGCACCGAGATTTGAACCCGCGCCTCTTGGCAACAGTCCAAGCGCTCTAACTGCTAAGCCATGCGGTCTAATGTGTACAGCAATCAAGTTTTTATAAAAACGTTAATTAAACGTTTTATAAAATATAATAAAAAAATTACGTTTAAATATAAAAAAATATAAAAATGTACGTTTTATAAAAAAATTACTCACTTAGTATTAATTAAATGATTAATTTCTAGGCGGCATGTATCTCCCTCGAGCGGACAGTGGGCGTCTCGTAGTAGGCACTTGGTGGATCGTAGTTCTAGTAGTAGTCACTACGTATTCGGGAAACTTAGTCGCTTTTTTGACATTTCCTAAGCTTGAAATACCGATTACTACTATATCTGAGCTGGTGGAGAGTAAAACGTATACTTGGTCCATTAGTAAGGGATCTTTTCTGGAAATGCAATTGAAGGTATGTAGAAATACTAATACATATAATTATTTTCTTGTTTTTTTTTTTTAGTTTTACGCTGTATCCCGCACACAGCAGGGTAGGCAGAGGGAACCTAGTGTTAAGACACTCCGTTCCCCACTTTCCGCCGAATTCGGAGGCATTGCGTGTTAAGTGGCGGAACTTAACGCCGCGCTTTACCTCGGCACCAGAGCGAAGAAAATGGAAATATTAAATATTTCCACTCCTCGAGTGGGAATCGAACCCACAACCACACGCTTACAGTCGCCTACGTTACAGTCACACGCTTGTGCCACTGGGCCACGACTGGCCACTGATACATATAATATTATATTAAATACATTTCATTATTTCTTACTTTTGTGAAAATAGCTAATAAGACTACAAAACTTATTTTGTAGTCTTATTAGCTATTTTCACAAAAGTAAGAAATAATGAAATGTATTTAATATAATATTATCTATCTTAATAGAGTCCCAGTATTTGCATTAATACTTAATAAATAATGGGTTTGAAATCTATATCTCAATAAGATTAAGCTTTAAGTCCTAGGAAATTGAAAAGAAAGCTAGAACTTTTTTTTTATATTATAATTGTGTTGCGTAAGAATAACCTCATTGTATTATTTTATTTTCTAAATATCTAAATAAAGGTATATAATTACATACATATATTAACCAATCGGCGCAGTGGGAAAGCGTCTGAATGTAATTACGATTAATTGTGGGCTCAAACGATAACAATTTAGTCAGTTTCATTTCTTTAGTCTGCTCAATAATACAAACGCGGCGTTGAGTTCCGCCACTCAATACGCTACGTTAAAAATGGAAAACGGAGTGTCTTAACACTAGATTCCTTCTAAATATCATATTACACGGGAAAAAATATTACAATACAACATATGTTTTATATATTTCATAAATAAACTAATAGTAAAATGCTATTGTATTATTATAGAATTCTGACGAGCCAAAGTCTATAGCGCTACTGAAAGGGGCGGAAGTGACTGGCGGCATTAACGTTGTTGAAGGCAGCCTCGTTTCCGGTAAGAAAATTTATTTCACATACAAGTTTAACTGGAAAACTTGTTGCTTTCTGACATACTGACGGTCGATGGAGTTTCTGCAAAACTAGAGGATTTAAGTTATGAAAAGTTTATGTGTATGACGTATTTTTTTTTTATTTTTTTTTTTTTTTTTAACTTTTAGTTTTATGATATTTTATTTTGGAAGTTAAATTGTTGAGTTAGTTTAATAATTTGTTCTTTGTAGAAAAAAATATTTTTTGAAACGACTTTTAGCAGTTTTTGACGATAGGGGATAGGAGGGCCTCATCCCCCATCGTCCCATCCATCTATGTTATAAAAATATTACTTTCTGATAACACTATTTATTATTTATTATGTAACTATGTAAAGAAAACTTAAAAATAGCTTTAGTTATATTTTTAGATTTTATTACTCATATTTAAAATTTAAGATAACATTTTTAATATGTTACGTAATTACTACGAAGACTCGACTGTTTTACATACTAAATGGATGACACTATAATTAATTAGTAGTATTTATAAATATTAAAAAAAAACGAGAAGACATTTGGAAGCAGCGGGATTGCAACCCGCGTATTTGAAGACTCGTGCCTAAACTGTCAGAGTGCTTCAACAGTCTCCAAAAGGCGCTTCTATATTCTTTATTATTATTTTATATTTTAGCTTCACGCTGTATGCCGCACACAGCAGGGTAGGCAGAGGGAACCTAGTGTTAAGACACTCCTTTCCCCTGTCAAATTCGGAGGCATTGCGTGTTAAGTGGCGGAACTTAACGCCGCGCTTTACCTCGACACCAGAGCGAATTAAATATTTCCACTCCTCGAGTGGGAATCGTACCCACAACCAGTTGTTTACAGTCACACGCTTGTGCCACTGCGCCACGACTGGTCCCAAAACTGGCGGGCTTCTATATTTCCTATAATTTTATGTTCAAAATATTATAATTTAGAAGTTAGTAAAGTAATATTATATTCCCTAAGGCTCACAGATATTAAACCGGGTTCGCAATCAACGCCACGCGCTAATAGACTGGAAGCTGCGTCTCAGTTATCTCATGAGAGCTGAGACCGTCAGAACTGACACCTGCGATTTTGCCTTAAGTAAGGAATACAATAATATACAAATATACATTTATTACTTTATTTGTACTTTAAGTATGTATTAAGATTTTTTTATTTATTATTAGCACGATTAAATGGTAAACACGGTGGTTGTAGAATCGATTCTTAACTAGGGGATTGTTTTTATATTTCACGCTGTATTCCGCACACAGCAAGATAATTTAATTTAATTTTTTTTAGCAAGATAGGCAAAGGCAACCTAGTGTTAAGACACTCCGTTCCCCAAGCATCGCCGAATTTGGAGGCATTGCGTGTTAAGTGGCCGAACTTAACGTCGCGCTTTGCCTCGACACCAAAGCGAAGGAAATGGAAATATTAAATATTTTTACTCCTCGAGTGGGAATCGAATCCACAACCAGTCGCTTTATAGTCACACTTTGTGGCTACAAGCCATGACTGGCCCTAGATATACAATAATATACAAATACACTTTATTTGTACTTTTGAAAATAAAAAACGGAGTGTCTTGTCACTAAATTTCTAAATGGGCGGCATAAAACATATAAAGTTATAAAAAATATTATATCAAATTAATTATTTTCAAAAAAGCTTAAATTACAATATAACCTCAAATTTGTTTTAATATTGCAGAGTTTCCATTCGTATCATTTTGAAATTCAAATCACTTCCTACATCATATTATATGCATTCAAATGCAAAATAGATTCACAAGCGTTTGAATATTAATATTAACTATACAAATATCATATTAAGAGGACAAAGTATTAGATTTTCCTTTATTTTAAATGGGTCTGACTTTAGAAGTAATGAAATAAGTTTAAGTTTAAATTGAACAGAGGCCGTCATGGCGCAGTGGAACAGTTTCGTACTGAAACCGAAGTCGTTGTGGGTTCGATCTCTACTCGAAGAAATGATTGCATTCAAATTCTTTATATACGGCATTCAATATAAAATGACTTGATTTTGGATAGTAAAAGGATGAAGATGGAATGGAGTGTCCTGACACTGGCTTGGTTTTCTGTGACGGCTCTGTGCATAAAAAATAAATTAATTAAAAATTGTCATTTAAGTCATTTAAGGCTATAATCATTCGTCTAATAAAATTTAAATTATAATGAAAAAAAATTAATTTGTAATTAAAATTCCTAACAGGTTCCGAAGAATTTATGAATGAACAAATAGCAATGATAGTACCTGCCGGAAGTCCGTATCTCCCTGTGATAAATAAAGAGTAAGAAATGATAAATTGCTAAAGTAGTACTAATTTATAGACGCCATCGTGGCGTAGTGTGACAACCTCTGACTGTACATTAGGTTTGATTCCCATTTGGAAAAATGATTTTTTTTTAGCTTCACGCTGTATCCCGCATACAGCAGGCAGAGGGAATCTAGTGTTAAGACACTACGTTCCCCACTTTTCGCCGAATTCGGAGGCATTGCGTGTTAAGTGGCTCGACACAAGAGCGAAGAAAATGGAAAATTTAAATATTTCCGCTCCTCGAGTGGGAATCGAACCCACAACCAGTCGTTTACAGTCACACGTTTGTGCCACTGCGCCACGGCAGGAAAAATGATTATATTTAAATTATTGTCATTTTTTCGCTCTGACGAGAAGACAAAGCGCGGTATTAAGTTAAGCCACTGAATATGCAATGTTCAAGACACTAGGTTCTTTCTCTGGCTAGGGTAGCCAGTTATGAGGGAAAAGGTGTGAACCTGAAAAATACCTAAATTACTGATGGGAGAACTTCGTGGATATTATTTTTTTTATAATTTTTCAACAAGCACTGATGGCATCATTATATTTATTTGATCTACATGTTTTTTTTTAGCTTCACGCTGTATCCCGCACACAGCTGGGTAGGCAGAGGGAACTTAGTGTTAAGACACTCCGTTCCCCACTTTCCGCCGAATTCGGAGGCATTGCGTGTTAAGTGGCGGAACTTAACGCGCTTTACTTCAGGACCAGAGCGAAGAAAATGAAAATATTAAATATTTCGGATTAAGGAATCGAACCCATAACCTGTCGTTTACAGTCACACACTTGTGCCACTGGGCCAAGACTGGTTTTACATGTTAAGTATATAGTCCCCATAGAGTATGGGAAGGAAATTCTCTTGAAATTGATCTGGTAATTCTAGAAATAAGAGGCATTTGACACTTGTATAAATAATAAAAAAAATATCTACAACTATAGAACCATTTGTATCTGTTTCTAATAAGAATTACAATTTAAGCAATTAAAAACAAAGTATTTAAGAATAATAGACTAAGTTAAACAACTATAAAGACTAATTCATTTAAGTGTACATTATAATTGTAGATTAAATCGTATGCATAAAGCGGGGCTCATCACAAAGTGGCTGAGCGCGTACCTACCTAAGCGCGACCGCTGTTGGAAGACCTCCACTGTCGAGGAAGTCAACAACCACACTGTAAATCTTAGCGATATGCAGGGCTCCTTCTTTGTGTTATTTCTTGGTAATTTAAACTTTAATTAATGTAATAATTATATTCAGACCGTCGTAGCGCTGTGGGGCTGCGTAATGAGGTAGGTAGTGGGTTCGATTACCACTCGGTGAATTATTATATATTATTTTTTTTTATTTCTCCGCTCGGTTAAAGCAAAGCGTGTTGTTAAATTTGAATTCAGGTGGAAAGTAGAGAATGAAGTGTCTTGACACTAAGTAAATACGTCATCATTGAAAATCTTTAGGTGTATAGTGTCTAATTATATAAGCATATAATATGTGTCTGACTGTAAACACGATTAGTTTTGGCTTCAATTGCTGCTAGATTATGAAATTATTTTCTTTTCTCCGCTTTGGTAACTAAGAAAAAGTGCAGCATTAGTAACTCGCAACCTCTCGATTTTGGGAGGAAATAGGAGAAAGGAGTGTCTTGACACCAGATTTTTTTTTAAATAGCCTACTTTGGAACACGCGTGAAGGTGCAAAAAAATATAACTAGAATGTAACGGATAATCTGAAATAATTTTGTATCCAAAACTGATATAGACTTCTTCCTATCCGAATCCACACACAAAATGTTACAATAAAATGACAAAAAAATAACATTTTAAAAATATTCTTAAGCTGTTGGTGGACGTGACCAGTTGCTCGTTTCAATTCAAATAAACATTTTTTTTATTTATGTAAAAATAGGATGATTTCACATAACAATATTATTGTAAATAGTATTTTTTTTCTTAATAATATGCATATGCAGTATACTCCGAGCTACTTTTTGATACTACGATTTCTTTGTCTCTGCTATGTGGAAAAAACTGAATTTGCAAAAAAAAGTATATTTAATATTAGAAACTGTGTTAATCTTTATATTGTAGAGGCCGACGTGGCGTAGTGAGACAGCGCCTGACTATATCTCTAAAGGCGATGGTTGTGTGTTCGGTTCCTACTTGGGGGAAAGATTATATTTAAATTTTCATTTCTTCGCTCAGGTACCAAAGAACTCTGGTGCTAAAGAGAAAATGCGGCGTTGAGTTCCGCGACTCAATACGCAGTGTCTCAGTACCAGACGGATAGTGGAGGAAGGAGTACTTTGACTTTAAGACCTCTCGGGGGAGTTACCCAGCTATGCGAAAAAATGCATGTAAATGCAAAAAAATAATTGTAGCGAAAAATAAATCTTTTTTGTATATTGCAGGTGTTTTTTCAGCGACAACAGTTCTGTTGTTAGAGTGGATTTACAAGCGCCACCAGAAGAGGGTCGAGCAGATTATTATAAAGCCGTATACTGATTAAATTATTTTACAATAACTGTATAGTTTTATTTTTAACTATTTGTGGCTTGCAATTTCGTTTGCATAGATTTCATAAATTCGTAGTCCTGACTATATGAACTTATAATTGTTTTTTCTAAATTTCAAGTTAACAAGAAATCCTCTCTCAATGCTCCTATACACTCTTTAAAAATCTACATGCCAAATTTTAGATTTATATGTGCAATTTTAACTGTGCGTTGTCTGCCAGTTACTGAGTAACGGGATAGTTTTATATACTAACTCGCAGATGCCTGCGACTTCGTCCGCGTAGAATAAAACAGAAACTTTAAAATTCTAAAATAAAGTTAGTTTAAGTTACGCCTTATTATTCTATGAGCTATCTGCTTGTAAAAGTCCCGATAAAATCAGTGCAGTCGTTCCAGAGATTCACCAGAACAAACAGACAAACAGACAAAAATTGTAAATAATGTTATTTTCGTATATGTACCATGCATACATTTAATAAAAAACAGTCATTTTAATATTACAAATAGATACCAATCCAATTCAAAAAACCCAATTTTATTCATTAGTATAGATATAGACAAGTTGTAGCCCATAATTGATTCAAACTTATCTATCTATACAAGAATTTCGACGTAGCTGGATACTGAACGCATGACACAGCAGTCAGAGCGCTTGGACGGTTTCCTGACGGTTTCCATGAGGAGCTCACAGGTTCGAAGCCCGTAGCGTTCAAAATGTTTCTAAGGCTGTTTTTCTTATTTCTAAATCCATCAGTTCCACCTGCGTGTTATCGTATATAACTCAATAATTTCATATATATAGATATTAGATATTGATGTTGTTATTCTCCCTATATCGGTTAATACGACGAGGTATATAAACTAAATACTATGGTTACCATTTGGCGGCCCTCCAGAAGATTATGCTCCACAGTTAATTGCGACACGTGCACTTAATGGCCTTTGGAGTCATCTTAGCTTTAATTTAAACCACTTTGTCTAAGAAACTAGCTACTTGCTACTCCTCACTCGTTATGAGCTCAGTTTTTAAACTTGAAACAGTCATTATGATATTTTTTTGCAGTAAAAAAACTTTTAAAGTATCCGAATTTTGGATTTATAATTGTAGAGACTTTCTGGTTGAGGACTTTTATATGTAGCTTCACGCTGTATCCCGCACATGACAAGGTAGGCAGAGGGAACCTAGTGTTAAGACACTCCGTTTCTCACTTTTATATCTAAGTACCAATTTATGAATTCAGTTCCAGGCTAGATTATAGTACCTAATAAAGTAATATTTGTTAGATATCTTCAGCTGCATACTTTTCCCGCATAGCCAGTAGAGAACCAGAAGCCTAATGTTAGTGTCAATGAATATGATTATGGTGAAGACGAAGAACTAATTGTAATCATTCTTTTTATTTTATTTTTAATTAATCAGAAATAGCTATACTGTAAAGTGAATTATTATATGTTCATGAACGCTAGTGTTCAAAAAAGTGTCTCTCAGTCAATAAGATATATATTTGGAATAGTCAGTAAGATATATATTTGGAATATTTCAAGTTCTAGGCTTAAATATAGATAGTTCTTTTCTTCAAAAACGAAATCCTAAAGGGTTGAAATAGGGGATAAATGTTTGTACGACAAACTTAAGCCTTTTAATTGGTTACGATGATTTTTTTCAGAAAGATACTCACAAAATCAAATATAGGCTTGTTATGTTTTCAAAAACCAAATCCTAAGTCTAAGTATAATCCTAAATCTAAGTATAAGAGATGAAAATATCTATGAAAAATATAAGCCGCCTAACTTAAACGACATCGCGGGTCGTCGAAAAGACGAAGCAGCTATCCATACTTATATTATAAATACGCTGTTTGTCTGTCACGCTTTCACGCCTAATCTATAATGATTTAATTTGGATGAAACTTAGAACGAAAATAGTAAATAATTCAGAGGCAAATAAAGGCTATTTAATTTTTCAAAAATCAACCTCTGAGGGGTTGAAATAGGGGATGAAAGTTTATATGAAAAATCTAAACCGCTTGACCGATTGTAATACATTTTGGAATATTTATAGTTGATAATCCAAGGTTAAACAAACGCTACGTTAATTTTTAAAAATCCACCTCCGAGGGTTGCAATATAGGGAAACAGTTATATGTAGTTCATGCGGCCTCCCTAGTACCATATAAAATGACAAAAATATAATAAATTGAGATTTAAAAATTAAATAAATGTCGGACGTGACCAGTTGCACGATTATTTCACAAACATAAACAAAACTTTTAAAATTATACGGAATGAGGTGTTTTCAAATAATATTATTGTAAATATTAAAAGGTTTTTCCTTGATCAAAATATAATACGATTTACACTAATCAAAAGAATCTCTGGAATTCAAGTGGAAAGTGGAGACTGTAGTGTCTGAACACTACATTTACTCTTTTTTTTTTATGGAATAAAGGAGGCAAACGAGCTAAAGGCCCACCTGGTGTTAAGTGGCTACCTTCGCCCATAGACATCCACAACATTAAAGTTATAGATGCGTTGCCAGCCTTGGGAATGCAGGACAGAAGGAGGGAGGAAGGATAGGAATGGTGAGAATAGGGAGTGCTGGCTTACATGCCATCGAACCGGAACACATCATAAGATATTTGGCGGTTCGTTTTTGACATGATAGGTCGCGAGCCAGTCGGGGAACGAATCTCCTACCACCAGACTACTGGGTTACCCGCCTTTTACAGGACGTTTTTTTTTTTTTTTTTTTTTTTTTTTTTTATGGAATAAGGAGGCAAACGAGCAAAAGCCCACCTGGTGTTAAGTGGTTACCTTTGCCCATAGACATCCACAACATTAGAGTTATGGATGCGTTGCCAGCCTCGGGGATGTAGGACAAAAAGTAAGGAGGAAGGATGGGAATGATGGGAATAGGGATGGCTTACGTGCCATCGAACCGGAACACATCATCAGATATTTGGCGGTTCGTCTTTGACACGATAGTGGTCGCGAGCCAGTCGGAGAACGAATCTCCTACCACCAAACTACTGGGTTACCCGCCTTTTACGGGACGCTACCCAGCGGCGGAGGGGAATTGTATTCTTAACCCGTCCCCCCACGGGGAAACACTTAGGAATTATAATAGGGGGAATTGTATTCTTAACCCGCCCTCCCACGGGGGGAAAACTCTGTCTACCCTTTATTGCTATACGGGAGAAGTTGCGAATCTGCTTTCTTAACGTATTGAATATAGAATTGAATATGTTGAGTCTTAATAACTGTAATCTTGTACGTCTTCTTTTAACTTTATATCGGCATGTCTTGTAACATGGTAGAGAAAAACTAATGATAATATAGTAGTTTGTTAAATTAGTTAAATTACTATTTATTGTATAATATTATTTTTTGAATCTAGCAAAATTCGAACCTGCGCTTATTTGCGCCGTATCGACCGTTATCTTCTTTAAACAATTGATAGCTATGCCTATATTAAATAAAATAAATATATTTTTTTTTTATAGAAAATCTACTATAAGGAATAATTTATCTCAGAAATAGCAGAATAGTTGTGACGTTACAAAACCAGTATCAAAACGTGTCCTACATAAATGCAGGCGCAAGACAACCGGTCACAGTCCGAGTTAGGTTCTCGTTCGATTCGGCCACTAAATTGTTTAATTTAGATAAATTATTTTATTATTTTTACGGAAATTTGGGTGTCAATGACAAAATCGAAGAGAAAATTTGCGATCACCGACAAATTTTTACCCAGGTTAGTGGATTATGTTTCATTGATTATTAATTATTATTCTAGTTTAATTATTAATGATAGGAGATAAAATACGGAGTGATTTGTCACTACATTCTTTCTGAGTTAATTGTGATATTATTTTAACCAACTGCGTACGCGCAGTTAAACTTTTATTAAAAGTAACCTACAATT
Organism: Dryas iulia moderata; assembly: GCA_019049465.1. Classification (NCBI taxonomy): domain Eukaryota; kingdom Metazoa; phylum Arthropoda; class Insecta; order Lepidoptera; family Nymphalidae; genus Dryas; species Dryas iulia. Next base: position 13,269,537 of record CM032428.1, read on the forward strand.
TTGTGTTACATCTGAACCAATAAATTATAGTAACTAAAACTTTGTGACATTTTTGGGTATTACAAAACAATTATCATCTATGTAGTATTTCATATAGTTATATTCGATGTAAAATGATATGTGAATATTTAAAATTATAACCTTAAAATTGCTTGCAAATCGTTATGTCAAAATCTTTTCAAGTTATACTTAAAAGTATTAACTTTAAAATAATTATTGAACTGAGACTCAGCTTAGTTTAATAATTTTCAATTTGTTTTTTACACACTTAGGACCTCGAAAAAGACATTTTTCTATTTCTTAAAAAAACGTATAAAAATTCAACGTAACGAACCCATGGTTTAGCGATAAGGGCGCTTGGACGGTTTTTAAGAGCTGCGAGTTTGAATCCTGTTCAAATTTTAATAAGTTTTCTTAAAATATTTGTAAAACTAACCTTATTTTCATTTATCATACTTTGAAAAAGGACAAAGATAGTTTCAAAGACTTCAATGACAAAATTCAAACGTCTAATAAAATAGTAGTGTAATCAAAATAATTTAATTTAGTGCAGTACAGTACAGTTCGTCTAGTGAATAGAGACTTACGATTAAATTTTAACATATTATATAACGTTATTAACAAGGAATTTGACTAGATAAAGAAAAATCGATAAGATCGATTAGAACTTCCTAAATATATGGTAATATACTTAACTTAAAAAATTATAATTTTTTAAAATAAATTATATTTTTTAAAATGAATTATATGTATAAGATGAATTAGATGCATATGTACAAGAAAAATGCACACGACTGTAGCAATGAGATAATTATAAAAAAAAAAAAAAAGAAAATGCTGAAAATTATTATGTCGTTATTCTGCTCGTCCTAGCCTACATTTAGTTCGTTAGCCTTCGGAATTAGATGTTATAAAGATATAACAATTTATTGGAACATACTTGGTGTACCAAAATGTGCCTACAATGGTTGTAAGTTAATTTTACAGAAAGAATCTTTTTTAAATTATATTTTTGACAAACGTGTAGACATCCCTTCTGTCATTTAACATGTAATGTCGGAGATGGTACAAACTAGAATTTCTTTATTCCTCATCACTTTTTCTGCTGATTTTAAATTAAAACGTAATTCATTTTAATTGTATAATTAAACTAGAGTCGATTGTTGACCGAGTGGCAGAATCGAATGTTACAGAGTACAGGCAGAATAATTAAATGACTTAAAATAATATAATGAATATTAATTCAAGCTGCTTTTCTAAGATTATATTTGCTCGCTATAATGCGGGAGAGGCGTTAAAATATTCACAAATAAATGTGAAATTTGTATAAAGCTTTTAGTACTGCCTGTATTATAATTGTAATATCTTTTTTGTTTATCGCACACAGTATGGTAGGCAGAGGGAACCTAGTGTTAAGACACTCCGTTCCCCACTTTCCGCCGAATTCGGAGGCATTGCGTGTTAAGTGGCGGTACTTAATACCGCACTTTGCCTCGACACCAGAGCGAAGAAAATGGAATTATTAAATATTTGCACACCTCGAGTGGGAATCGAACCCACAACCAGTCGCTTTACAGTCTCACTTTGTGCCTTTACGTCACGACTGGCCCCGATATTGTAATAATGATTTTCGTCTAATTTTCGTCTTCAAAACGTCTAAATCTATTTATTCCGTTTAAACTCCAAAAAGTTAATACAAAATATTCTTAAGTGATTTTTTTATTTCACGTATCACCCGCTTATAGTATTTTCCACTATCCGAACAATATTGCGTTTGTAATGAATGGCGGCAAAGATGGCAAAATAAATTTAATATTTTCGTACCTACCTATCTTAATATCTATTAAAATTCTCTATTCTATTTAGTAACTATTTAAAATGTACGCAATAAAGGTGTCAAATTAATTTGAATAAATAAAATTGAGGTCGCTAGTTGTTACTTACTTAAATACATATGTTATTAAACATATAATTATAAAAATATATAACTTATTGTGACTGATTGTAGGTTCAATTCCCACTCGAGGAGTGGAAATAATTAATATTTCCAATTTCTTCGATCTGGTACCGAGGCAAACGCCGCGTTAAGTTCCGCTACTTAACACGCAATGCCTCCAAAATTCGGCGGAAAGTGGGAAACAGAGTGTCTTAACACTAGGTTTCATCTGCCTATCCTGCTGTGTACGGGGTACAGCGTGAAGCTAAAAAAAACCGACAAGATCCATCAGACATTGAGGTTAGCTTAAAGCTCAAGCGTATCGTATGTACATTTTATCTGTGATCGGTGTTACCTTGAGTTCTCCTTAACACCTTTTAATCTGCGAAGAATTACTTATTCATCATTACACCAGGTACCATACTCGTGTATTATATAAAATAAACTTGATGACGCGAAGCCACGGATAATGGTTAGCTCAAAATTTAATAACACAAAACGGGAATATGAAGTAAAAGTGAGTGGTAAGAGAGGCAGGGGGAGACCTCGGTTAACATTCGAAAGACCAGTATCGACGACACTGGAGGAAGGTCACGTAAAAAGCATGAAGACCCCCCGGAGGGATTGTATGAAAGGATTGATGATAGTGGACGAGGCGAGAGAAGTATGCAGAGACCGTAGCGTGTGGCGCTCCGTTCTGTCTGACTAAACCTCAAGGGATACAGCGTGATGCTAAAAAAAACCTAAAAAGACTCCCCTGAACAATATATCATACGTATATCGTAGTTAATAGTTATTTCCTTTTTTTTTTTAATAGTTTTAACAATTAAATGCATTAACTTGAAAATGTAAAATGCTGTCAAATGTAAAATGCTGTCAAATGTCAAATGTCCAATCCAAAAGATTACGCATTGAAAAAATACTTCAGGTTCAACCATTAAGTGTTCTGTAACATTAAGGATTTAAATGAAAACCCGGCGTTAAGTAATGTCACTCAGTACAAAACGTTGAAAAGGGTAGAACGGAAAGCTTCCCTGAGAGAGTTTCTCTGTTTACTATACTTTACGGGAAAAGTCTCGAAACGCTCATGAAGCAAGCATGATTTGTAACTATTAATTACTAATATGATAAAGTAGGAAAGAAAACCACGATACTTCTATATTGCTCAATATTTTGAAATATAAAACAAAACAACTATGTATATACATCTGACTATTTAGAGTTATTTAGATTTCAGAGATAGCACTTTCAGTTTCAACTTGAAAACCGCGCAATAATCGTGACGATATTCTTTCATTATACTTTAATGACAAATTAATGATATATTATTTATAAAAAAAATATTTTAAAATAATGTTGAAATATCCAAAGAATACATATATAATTCCACAAACCGGTTAATGTTTACGTGATACATGTAAACTAGTTGTTTTCTAGCGCTCGCTCTGGCGGCGCACGAGGGCGCCGCGTGCAGTCAGCGCGCTCTCGCGTGACATAACATAGTCATTGAACTTTAAAACCAGAATTTGAAGAAATTGGAATAATTAGATGAACTTAAGAAGTTTTTTTTTTAAATATAATTACACACATATTTACACTTTCCGTCCGAAATCAAAACATAGCGTGTTCAGTTGCGTTTTTTAACGACGCCTTTTTTGTCGTGTTAACAAAAGTAGAGAAATTAAAATAGTTAAATTACGATTATTCAACGGAGAGGGCATCGAAAACAACCAATTGCGATTACAGCCTGACGGTGCCCCACTGCGCCAAGATGCAATCTGAATAATAATTAGTAATATTTTAATTAAAATCATATATATTTTTTATATTTAAAATTCACCCATGGGGGGACGGGTTAAGAATACAATTCCCTTCCACTGTTGAGTAGCGTCCCGTAAGATGCGGGTAACCCAGTAAGTAACATGGAGGTCTCCGTCTGGCTCACGAGCACTAGCATGTCAAAAACGAATCGTCAAATATCAGATAATGTGATTTTCCCTATTCCCGCCTATCCTTCTCCCTCCTTCATCCTCAAGGCCGGCAACGTATCCACAACTCCTCGTAATATTGTAGATGTCCATGGACGAAGGTAACCACTTACCATCAGGTGTAGCTTCTGCTCGTTTGCCTAGGGAGCCAAATATCATTTTTTATAGGAATAAAAATGATATTTATTGATTTTTTTACACCAAACTGATAGGTCAATACAACACTAAAATTCAACACCTAGATACAATTTTATATTTAGAAGTATAATACATTCGAAGTAATAGATATCCTTTAAAACAAATTCTCTACCTACATTGCGTACACTAATAATGCAAGCCATGCATTAAGTTAACAAAACATAAATAATCTGTACAACAATATGCTAAGAATTGACGAATGCGGAACATATTAAAACTGTTATTTATTATATAATCATGTACAACTATGTTAATACGTAATCTTATTTAGTATACGAGTTCTTCATTATATATAACGAAGTTGTTTGAAAATATCAATGTTTACGTGAAAAGCACACCTTTTGTCGATAATTTGTTTTATTGTTATATTATAAACCGCGGAGCTGACTCCGTCACTCAACAGACAATGACTCGATTTAGGGCAGAAAGTATAGAACAGAATGTCTTGATACTAAGTCCTCTCTGACTGTCCCGCTATGCGGGAACAACGCGGGGCTGACAAAAATAAATATATTATAAACAATTCTACCACTTACTACTTTGTACATCTATAAAATATAATTATATTTGCTTACTGAAATGTTTAATAATCAATATATCAACGTATATAGATTCATTATAAAACATATAAAACTCTTCTAATACTCACTTTCAATGCTTAACCAAAACTATTGGACGTAGAAGCTAGAAAGTCTTGAAATACCAGTTTCATGCTTTTCCCCCACAGTAGGAACGTCAAGACATTCGATTTTTCAGTTTCACACCCGAATCCGAAACATTGCCATGGCCTGTTGAGTCCACCACTCAACAGGCAACGTTGCTTTTTATTAAACATAATATTAATAATTATGTTAATAATTAAGATCAATATAATTATTCCAACAACAAGGAATGAACAACCATAGTGTATATAGTCAGCTTCATATCCTTAATGGCCCATGTAAAGATGCATAAAGAAAGCTATAATACACGAATGAAGTCATGGGCTACAATTAGTGAAGTTTTACTATATTCTTCTAGTAAAATTTAAACAAGTAATCCTGTTTATTCTGAATAAAATGCGTTAAATGTCGTCATAGGCTTGAAACATATTATAAAATTTTAAATAAATTATTGTTGATTTTCTGGTTTAAACAACAAATTTTGTGAATACGATTTAAATATTAATCTTGTGCTATCACGTATTCTTTGTATCTAATGTTTTGTTTTTATTTTGTTATTAAATTACTCATTTTAAAACAGGGCGACTTAGTTGACATTAAAAAAACCGTTTATTTTGATAATAACTAAAAAATATATAAATACTTTTTTTTTAGCTCCACGTTGCATCCCGCACACAGCACGGTAGGCAGAGGGAACTTAGTGTTAAGACACTCCGTTCCCCTTTCCGCCGAATTCGGAGGCATTGCTTGTTAAGTGACGGAACTTAATGCCGCACTTTGCCTCGACATCAGAGCGAAGGAAATGGAAATATTAAGCATTTCCTCTCCTCGAGTGGGAATTGAACCCACAACCAGTCGCTTTACACGACCCACGACTGGATAATAATTAAAAAATATATAAATATAATAATGAAAAATATAATTTAATGGCTGCGTTAGATACACATGAATCTTTCACAATTAGTGCAATTTCTTTCTGGGAAATGATTATATATTTTAAACTAGATATTTTCGTTTCCCCGCTCTGGTCAACGAGAGAAATACGGTACGCTATGTTTTCTTTGACTTCTATGCGTGAAAATCCGTGAATTTATATGACTTGATTAATTATCATTTTCCAAGCATGGGTTTTATTTATTTTATTTATTTATTTTTGATATAACACTTCGACTTAAAGTGATACTAAACACGTAGACGCTAGTTTAAATTTAAAACATACTAGGGGTCCGTTCGTGGCTTCGCCGCGTAATCTACGTAGTTGTTTCGGTATATTGTAATTTTGAAAAATAAAGTAGCTTATATTTAACCTTATATTATCAACTATATATATGCCAAAGTTTATTACAATCGGTCAAGCGGTATAGATTTTTCATATAATCCTTTAGACATTGATTTTTGAAAAACTAAGTAGCCTATGTTAGACCCAGTAATTTTTACTACTTTCATTCTAAATTTCATCCAAATCGGACCAGTAGATTAGCCGTCAAAGCGTGACAGACAAACACACAGACATTCGCATTTATAATATAGATATGGATTTACTACATGGCTAAATATTTAATTTTGACATTTCCTTAAGAAAAGATAATACAAAACAATTCGTACCTTTATCGATGGATCGTTCACGCGGAAAATACGTGTTGCCTGTACGGGTTGCCTAGCAACGTTTGTGTTATATACGATTACATTATAGTGTTTACACACTATAATATACTCGTATATTTGTTTTATAATTGTTTATTTAGTATTTCCAATGCATAATTATCAAATAAATATTAGATTTGCACTTCATTCCCAATTAAACCTTTTTTTAGCTTCACGCTGTATCCCGCACGTAGCAGGGTAGGCAGAGAGAACGTAGTGTTAACACGCTCCGTTCTCCATACAAAGTGACACAGACATAAAGTGTGACTCTAGAGCGAGTGGTTGTGGGTTTCCCATTCGAGGAGTAGAAATATTTCATATTTTCGTTTTCTTCGCTCGGGTATAGACATAAATTTCGCCATTTAACACGCAGCACCTTCGAATTGTGGAAATTCGTATCGTCGTATTCGTCGAAATGTGGAGAACGGAGTGTCTCAAATAAACTTTTAACAACACTAATTTTCGTACTACTCCATCAGGAAAAAATTGAAAATTATCGTCAATATGTTTTTTTTTCATGTAGATCATAATATAATAACAAACGTCGTTCATAGAGGCCTTCGTAGCGCAGTGAGATAGTCTTTGACTGTTATAGCCATTGGTTGGGGGTTCGATTTCCTCTCGGATAAATGATCATATATTTTAATTATTTTCATTTTTCCGCTTTGGTGAATAAGACAAGTGTCACATCGAGATGTAGAAATGACTATAAACATGTGGCCAGTCGTTGCCCAGTGGCACAAGCGTGTGACTGTAAACGACTGGTTGTGGGTTCGATTCCCACTCGAGGAGTGGAAATATTTAATATTTCCATTTTCTTCGCTCTGGTGTCGAGGTAATGCGCGGCGTTAAGTTCCGCCACTTAACACGCAAGCCTCCGAACTCGGCGGAGAGTGGGGAACGGAGTGTCTTAATACTAGGTTCCTTCTGCCTACCCTGCTGTTTGCGGGATACAGCGTGAAGATAAAAAAAACAGTTCACATTGCAATGAAAACTGAATACAACGGCACGGTATGTCGTTGTGACCTAAATTAGAGGATACATTTCTAAGTCCTCTCGTACATAGACTACTTGGAATTGTTCACTGCGTCTAACAACAGCTGCCCCATTTACTTTTACAAAGTGTATTTTGATAAGGCATTTGGAAAAGTTTTGTTAACGTATACTAAGTTTATAAAGCAATTTCACGTAGTCAAAAAAAAACCATGTGTCAAAACTCTACCTTTACCGGTACCGTTCACGGCTTCGCCGCGTGATCTGGTACTTTGTTTTTGAATTTTTTTAGCTTCCCGCTGTATCCCGCACACAGCAGGGTAGACAGAGGGAACCTAGTGTTAAGACACTCCGTTCCCCACGCACCGCCGAATTCATAGGCATCGCTGTTAAGTAGCGGAGCTTAGCGCCGCGCTTTTTCCTCGACATCAGAGCGAAGACTCAGATCTTCACTAAAGAAGATCTGGTACTTTCTGTTCAATGATAATGAATAATAGCCTATAGCACTCCTGAATAGTGTAGCTTTCTTATTGCGAAAAAATTTTCATGATCGGTTCAGTATTTCCGAATATTACCCCTTAGGAACAAAGTTACAAACTTTACCTCTTGTAAATGTAATATTTAACGTTAGGTTTTATTAAGGTTTCGATTTTAAATAAAAGTAATTTTAGATTTTCTAATATTTTTTTTAAATTATGACTTTAGGAGAAATTAGTATTATGAAAATTGTATTACTTTAATGTAAACGACATTTTTATAATAAAAAATAGAGGAGCTTATCTCAGTTTATAATGTACTAACAGATATTCTATGGGAGAAAGCATGTATCTAAATTGATTCACTGTCATAAAAATTCTATAGGTATAATTTTTAACATTGCATTGCATATGATTCAACTTAAATTACAATAAATATGGAACAGAGCGCGAAGTACAAGCTGCGGTTACATACTTAAATCCAATTTGAGGGTGTAATTTTAACAATTTTTTGTTTCGATTAATCCTAGAAGGCAAAACACAATCTAGATTAAAGCCTTCTAGGTTATGCCTTCTACCTAGTAAAACAAAGAAAAAAGTATATAATTTAAAATTTAATTGCTCATCCTCAACGTATATCAGTAAGACAGAGAAACCATGGTGTCAAAATATTTAACCCTCCTCAAGTTTCAAAGACATTACGAGATCATTAGCGAATCTTCATTTTATTAAACTAAGGAAAATTAAAGTATTTAAAAATATCATAATTAAAATAATCTATAGTGGCCAGTCGTGGCCCAGTGGCACAAGAGTGTGACTGTAAACGACTGGTTGTGGGTTCGATTCCCACTCGAGGAGTGGAAATTATATTTCCATTTTCTTCGCTCTGGTGTTGAGGTAAAAGCGCGGCGTTAAGTTCCGCCACTTAAAACGCAAGCCTCCGAATTTGGCGGAAAGTGGGGAACGGAGTGTCTTAACACTAGGTTCCCTCTGCCTACCCTGCTGTGTGCGGGATATAGCGTGAAACTAAAAAAAATAATAATAATTTAAAATATCATAATTTCCCGAAGCAGTGATCAAATCAAGAACATCGCGTGAATCACGCCGAAAGAACTTTAGCACGACGCTATCACGTGCAAGAATAATGCGTTGCGGACAACTTATTTTAATTTATAATCTAACAATATTTTAAACTTAAATAGGCTTGCTTTTAACATTTTAAAGTGTTATTTACACTGAGGAAATTAAAAAAGTAAAAATATATAAAAAATTGAATTGAGGGATTCGAACCCGCGCCTCTTCAAAACCGTCTTGCTGTGATCGCTAAACGTTTGAACGCATTAGACTTGGACGGTTTTCAAAAGGCCCAGGTTCGAATCCAAATTAATTCAAATTTTTATATATTTTCGAAAAATATCTTTTTTAAGTAGGCTTTCAAAAGTTAATATATCATTTCTATTATACCATAAAAATGTAAATTAAATGAACAGTATTCAAATGAGTGTGATGGCATATCCGTTACTATTGCATCAGGTGGTCAGACCTGTTGTATGACCTAAAGGACCTTATTGTTTTGTGTGTAAATGTGTAAATAAACCTGTTTATGCATATATGTATATGCATTTATTTATATTCATGTTAATGATTAATGATAAAATTAATAATTATTAAGTAAAATATTTTTTTAATACTAAAATTAATATAGGGGCCAGTCGTGGCGCAGAGGCACAAAGTGTGACTGTAAAGCGACTGGTTGTGGGTTCGATTTCCTCGAGGAGTGGAAATATTTAATATTTCCATTTTCGAGTCGTGTTGAGGCAAACCGCGGCGTTAAGTTCCGCCACTTAACACGCAATGCCTCCGAATTCGGCAGAAAGTGGGGAACGGATTGTCTTAACACTAGGTTCCCTCTGCGTACCCTGCTGTGTGCGGGATACAGCGTGAAGCTAAAAAAAAATAATATAAAGTTATAATTAGTAGAAATTGAATGGTGAAAATGTTTATTTCACATCCGTTCTACTTATGAAAATTCTGTCTGTGTCACTAAGATTTGTGATAACGGTTACAATTCAACGACTTTTTCGTCGCATAGCAGAGAAATCAGAGAATACATATCGTCAAGAAATTTAAAAAAAAAAACTTGTGACAAAGTCATTTTTAAAACCCTAAAGAATTCTTATAAATGGTAATTTTATGGGCTAGGTCGCTTTTATCAGAGCGTGCGGTATAACGTGACGAAATTCAACTATGGCACGTAAATAAACTGGATCAGTTAAACGAAATATTTAATATTAAATATTTATTCATATATTTATCTGGCATTTCATTAAATAGACCTTGTGGTGCAATGGGACAGCGTTTCAGTGTAAATGTGGGTATAGGTTCGATCACCATTTGAGAGAGTGCTTATATTTTAAATAAATTACATTGGGGAATGTAAATAATTTAAATATCTTTATTATCATACCAGAGTGGGAACGTTCTGATGGGATAAAGCGTTCAGTTCAGGGAAAATTAAGTTCAGTCACTCAGCAGCACTTAATATCTTAAATTAAGAATATCTTAACACTAAGTTCCCCCTTACTACCTTGCTATGCGAGAAAAAGCTTTTTTAGGCTTTTTAAGTTACAGCTCACGCTTTTCCCCCATATCTAGGTAGTCAGTGAGTACATAGTGTCAAATCACTGAGTTCCACTTTCCGACTGAAATCAAAATATTTTAAATTTGAATATTACATTACTTGGGCCAGTCGTGGCCCAGTGGCACAAGCGTGTTACTGTAAACGACTGGTTGAGGGTTCGATTAACACTCGAGGAGTGGAAATATTTAATATTTTCATTTTCTTCGCTCTGGTGCCGAGGTCAAGCGCGGCGTTAAGATCCGCCACTTAAGACGTAATGCCTCCGAATTCGGCGGAAAGTGGGGAACGGAGTGTTTTAACACTAGGTTTCCTCTGCCTACCCTGCTGTGTGCGGGATACAGCGTGAAGCTATAAAAAAAAAAAGATATTACCTTAGTTGGCAAAATATTAACTCAAACAATCCTAACTGCGCCACAGCATCATTTATTAATATTAAATATGTAAATAACGCTACATAAATAAATGAATGCATCGTAAAGATTGGAAATCCAACATCTCGAATCGGTTCATACTAGTTTCAGAGGAACGTGTCAATTTGTATGCGAACTTTATATCTTGTTGCTAACGTTGACGCTGAGTTGACCGGAATAAATTAATTTTATAATGAATTTGTATTATTTATACGTCTAATGGTTATTGTGAACTAATTTTAAAATTTTATATGAATCGAGATTTTGATTCTGGTAATAAAGATTTATTTTATAATTATTATATTTTAAGCATATTTAATAAACCACTACTACAGTACTTTATTACTAAAGACAGTTATATTAAAATGATTACTAGAAATAACAAAGAAAATAACAAAAAATATATATATATACATTTGACATAATTTTACATTTAATTGCACAAAGTGATTCTGATATTTACTGAGGAATCATAATAATAAATATAAAATAGGTAGACATTTTACTTCTTAAATGTTACATACGAGAAATGAACCTACAAACAAACGATATTACAGTTAGATTTAACCATAATATGTAAGTGTTATATAGGTACCTAATACTGAAAACAAAATTACAGTTAAAATGCTATATTTTTCTTAAGCTTCACGCTGCATCCCGCATATAGCAGGGAAGGCAGAGGGAACCTAGTGTTAAGACATTCCGTTCCCCACTTTCTGCCGAATTCTGGAGACATTGCGTCTTAAGCAGTGGAACTTAACCCTGCGCTTTGCGTGCACCAGAGCGAAGAAAATAGAAATATTAAATATTTCAAGCCATAATTAAAGAAACGATTTGTGTATAAAGTGGTCAAATAACATTTATTTGTTAATTATTAAAAACATATTTGTTTCCATTCCAGGCTCGCCAAAAACTTGTGCACGCGTAAAGGCAGTCGCCGCGCTAACACCGGGAACCGACTCGAGCACGCAGTACTCACGCACATACAGCACGTGCCATAGACACCTGGTCTCCTCGACGCCTTCACCCTCATCTCACCTTCACACCATAACCAATAGCCATGGCCCGCGGCGACGAATGCAAAACCGCCTCTAAGGCTAACCACGCCTGCAACCAATTCGATGTCTCTGCTCCTATTAAGTAAGTTAAGAATTATTTTATTTTTTACCCATGGGGGGACGGGTTAAGAATACGATTCCCCCGTGCTGCTGGGTAGCGTGTCTTAAAAGGTGGGTAACCCAGTAGTCTTTCTAAAAAAAAATCTACGAAATGGTTGGTTTTTGAAAAAAGCCTTCCAACTATTTTTATTCCGAATTTCATCCAATTCGGGCCGGTAGAATCGTCGTGAAAGCGTCACAGACACACAGACAGGCTTTCGCATTTATAATATTTATTAGTATGCACAGTACATAATGATCTTGTAGCTTCAGCCATCTCTTACATAAAGTAAATCGGAGTATAAAATTTAGCTTTTCCATAGCCCTAAATTACTTTTTCGTGATTATCTTATCTTCAATGTACTGACATTACTATTTTCCTATTTTATTATAGACTAGGCACCCAACCGCGGCTTCGCTTCATGAACTGCGCCTTTTTAGTCCTATTTTAGTCCCTTTAGGATTCTCCGAACTTTCTGTTTAATCATAATAAAATATAGTCTATAGCACTCCTGAATGGCGTAGCTTTCAAATTGTGAAAGAATTTTCATGATCGGTTCGGTATTTCCAAAGATTAGCCTTTACAGACAAAGTAGTATAAATAACATAGATACATAAATAATATAAAAATAACCTTTTAACGTATTTGTATAATAAAAATTAATTTGGCATAATTTCAAGGATCAATAAGAATAAAATGGCAACCTTGAATTTAGCTTTTATTTGTTTATTTATATTTGTATATTTATGTCCTTGTCATAGACAACAAAGTAGCTTATCAAAACATGTTTTAAAATATTTTTTTTTGAGCGATACGCATTTTTCGTCATTGCGGTCGGTGAAAGCTCCGTCTCAAGTGGAAAACGGAATGTCTCTTTTCCACTTTCCGCTTGAAATCTAGATATTACTTGTTAAGTGGCGGAACTTAACACCGCGCTTTATCGTAGGTACCACAGTGAAGATATTAAAATTTATATAATAATCATTCCCCCTAGATGGAATCGAACCATAGTGTTTCAGGCAGGCGCTGTCCCAAAACGCCAGATGGCCTTACACATTATATAATGTCTTGATTATGACATTTTATAAATTTAAACCTGAGTGTAAAATATAATAATACGAAGCACCTGTCTCTCTAGCGTCTAGATCCACCCACTTAGGTCTAAATTCATTTAGAACAAAGACAGCCGCCATGTTATTTGCTCTTATAATATACACGTGACTGCTAACATGGCTTTATTTAGAATTATTGTTTTGATTAAAAACATAATATTATTTATGCACATAGTTTCAAATTATAAATGTAATTTAAGTTTAGTGCGAAAACAAAAGATCATATTAAAATTGTAAGGATTTTCTTACTGCTTCATAGCAGGGCATTCAGAAAAAAGTAGTGTTAGGATAATCCGTCATCCATTTTAAGATTTTTTAATAGTGCAATTAATATTATTTGATATGGATTCAGCATAAGTGATAGTAATTAGTAGTCATTTTTCTTTAATATTTTATTTATTATCTTTTTCTCTGGTTACAACAACCTTAACAAAAAATTTCTTTGATTCGACCGGAAAGTGGAGAACGGAGTGTCTCGACACTAGATTCTCTTTACACTACTACTATGTAGGAAAAAGTTAAGCAGCGTTTTTCACAAATGTATGACTAATAAGTGTAAGGACAAATTTTGTGCCGAAAATATTAAAGTCATTACAACTTTCGAATAAAAGTCATTACAAATTTGCAATTTAAATTGCAAAATTCAATTGTAATTGAATACATTCCCCACAGAATGCACAACTAAGTATTTTTCTTTATATTCCACTGGCTTTTAGACTTATCCACAAGAACGCTTTTTCATTTTATTAAAAGGACAACAGTATTCCGTTCCTCGCTTTCACGTTTAAACTAAATATATGAGTATTTTACATCGCAATCTTGTATTGTTGTTGTTGGCTGCAAGTGTGAGAAGGATTGTAGTTACGTAAATTCTTGTATGTAATTTAATATGTTCAGTTCAGTTTTATAAATAAATTATTAGAATAATTGTTTTGGTTTTGTATGAAAATTTAATTATTTTCGTTTGTATTTAATACAAAATCTAGCCACTTATATTGACTCAATCAACTCAATACGTATTATGTTTCGAATACTGGAGAGAAGTGGAGAACTCTCTTTGACTACTCACTACTTACTATTTATAAATGTAGATAAAATAAAATTTATAATTTTTTTTTCTTGACGCGACAGTGTATGACTGTAAATGGTTGACAATTTAGTACAGTACCTGAAACAAGTGTGGCTTTGAGTTCAGCTACTTAACACGTAATATCTTACCGTAGTGTCTACTAGCTTGCCCAGTCTACTCTGCTATATGGGACAAGCATTAAAGATCAATATTACTTTTTAAAAATCTCTTATTTACTTTGTTCTCTATTTCAGAAAACCTGTCGCTACCCAATCAAACTCCAAAGATACTAAGAAGCCAGAGCAGAAGAACTACGGCGCCTGGGGCCCCACATTCAAAGACAAAAAGACATTTTTAGACATGCACCTCTGCTGATCGCTGATTCACCAATATGAACACCTGAACCTCCAACAATCATAATCGCTTTATAAAACGTCACCGCTTATTTCAAAATTCAAGCCGAAAAAATCATTTTTTGAACAATCGATATCAATTAGTACTATTAAAAGCAAAAGTTATGTTGTAAATTCATGGTAAAAGTAAAATTTATGTTGTAAATTACTGGTAAAAGTAAAATTCATGTTGTAAATTTCTGGTAAAAGTAAAATTTATGTTGTAAATTACTGGTAAAAGTAAAATTCATGTTGTAAATTTCTGGTAAAAGTAAAAATTATGTTGTAAATGACTGGTTTGGTAAAAAAATTATGTTCGTTTATTAATGGGGCGTTTTAGCTTAGTATCTTCTTTTCTACGGTGTAGGGTCTCGCGTACTAACTGCCTTGTAACATGTTAACAATTAAAGCATCATCATTTGCATCAGATTTTTTGTTATAACCTAGTGATTCGACTGAAATTATATCATATATTCGTAAGTTAACAAATCAATAAAGTTATTTAGTATTATAATATTTATTTACCCTATTAAAATTTTATTTTTATGATTTCCTTATGTCGCATGGAAAGTGCAAGATTTTTTCAAGATATATTAATTATATAACATATTAAAAAGTATGGAAAATAACAAAGTTTAATAAAAAAAAAAAAAATCGATTATCTTGTTTCTAGATTCTCTGTAACTGAGGGGAAAAGCGTGAAGTTGCTAAGGAAAACCAGCAAAATATTGACAAAAATATATACAAACATATATAAACTTCATACAAAAATATATATACTTCAATACTTTAATAAACTGCGATGATACATATAAATTTCGTATTGTTTCCTGTGACTAAACAAAATGATCTAATTTTTTTATTTAATAATACAAAGACTTAGGAATCAATAAGCATAAAAGATAGCTACCATCCTCGAAAGGCATTTCTGTAGAGTTACAATAAGTATTTTACAGTTTCACATTTTTGTGTTTTGTGTTAGTATTTACAGACAGACGCAGTGTCACGATGGTCTGAATAAGTTTATAACAAATCGTTACCATTAATTATTACCCAGCAATAATAAATGTACATAATTTTTTTAATCGTACATAAGTTTTTTGTTTAGAAAACATACGTTAACGAAATGATAATTAAAACAAAAAAAAACTCATTTAATACGTAAATACATTGATTTGATACTGAATACAAAATTCATGCCAAAATATTTCAGAGCTCTTCAAAGCTTTTCAAAGCTTCGTGTTCTCTTTATTAAAAAATAGTACAAATACAAAACAGAAAACAGCATTCAAGACAAGAAGGAAATACCGCTGTCATACAAAGTTAGGCTTCAAATTGCAGTCAGTTATGCAATTCGTTATGTAATACTACATTTTCCTTGAAATTCAACGATATTCGTTCGTTTGAACAAAGATAGGGCTGAAATCAAATTGGTAGAATAATAAGACTAATGTATATTATACAGTGGCACAAGAGTGTGACTGTAAACGAATGGTTGTGGGTTCGATTCCCACTGGAGGAGTGGAAATTATATTTCCATTTTCTTCGCTCTGGTGTCGAGGTAAAGCGCGGCGTTAAGTTCCGCCACTTAACACGCAAGCCTCCGAATTCGGCGGAAAGTGGGGAACGGAGTGTCTTAACACTAGGTTCCCTCTGCCTACCCTGCTGTGTGCGGGATATAGCGTGAAGCTATTTAATTTTATATTATTTCAGTTCAGTTTTAAAAACACATATTTTGCTTTTTCCGCATAGCAGGTTAAGTAAAGAAAACATCAAAACATTACTTTCTTCACTTTCCCGTCGAATGGCAAATCTTAACACCAAGCTTTGTTCTACTAGTGTGAGGATATAAAATAATTTTAATATCGTTTAGTTGTAATATTCTTCTACGTGTCACACAACTGTGGAATGGCCTTTCAGCAGCCGTGATCCCAGGTCGATACGACATTGATACCTTCAAAAGAAGATCAACAACAAACCTACAACTATTCTAGTCTTATCGGGGGTGATGAGTGACGATATTTCACTTATTGTCAAGTGACCGGACCTTTAAAATTTAATAAATATCGTTTCCCCGAGAGAAAATCGAATCTAATGCCGTCGCGTTTACACATAGACGCTGTTCCACTGCACTACGATGACCTCTACAAAAATATGTAATTCAAAAAATTAAGCCAGGCGGGAATCGTACCCCAATCTCACAATATAAAACATTGCAAATGTGCCGAAAAGTTACTAATTTACAGGAATGAGAACGGCATGTTCCTAGTTTAATTTTTAAAAAAAAGTTAAAACAAGAGACGGTTAATTAAAATCCCTCGGGATATGAACACGTTTTTTGTAGAGTTCAGGTAAAACGTACATTCGGTTTTAATTGCATATCGAAACTTATGTAACGATTGTCGCATATAAGCCAAATCTATGTGTAGCATGTATCTATCTACTATCGTGTATTTTTATTTATTAGAGCTATTCAATTTGGGGCCAGTCGTTGCGCAGTGGCACAAAGTGTATAAAGTCGCTGGTAGTGGTTTCGATTCCCACTCGAGGAGTGGAAATATTTAATATTTCCATTTTCTTCGCTCTGGAGTCTAGGCAAAAGTGCAGCATTCAGTTCCGCCACTTAACACGCAATAATATAATGTCTCCGAATTCGGTGGAAGTTGAGGAATGGTGGTTTCCTCTGCCTACCCTGCTGTTTAAGGGATACAGCATGAAGCATGAAAAACAAAATAAAATAAATTAAAAAATTGCTATCTAACATTTAAAGAGAATGTGCTATATAGTATAACAAAGGCTATAAAAATATAAAAATTAAATAGCTTCACGCTGTATCCCGCACTCAGCAGGGTAGGCAGAGGGAACCTAGTATTAAGATACTCCGTTCCCCACTTTCCGCCGAATTCGGAGGCATTGCGTGTTAAGTGGCGGAACTTAACGCCGCGCTTTACCTCGACACCAGAGCGAAGAAAATGGAAATATTAAATATTTCCACTCCTCGAGTGGGAATCGAACCCACAACCAGTCGTTTACAGTCACACGCTTGTGCCACTGGGCCACGACTGGCTTGGTTGAAGAACATATTCATTAGTATAACAAAGGCTATAAAAATATAAAAATAAGGATAAAATATAAAGATTTAGTATTTTTTTCTTTTTATTTACAGCGTCACGTTCTTACCTGCATAGCGGAGTGATTAGAGTCTATTGTCATGACATTCGATTCTACACTTTCTGTCCTGAGTGACTAAATTTAAAGTCGCACTTTGTCTTGTTCCCCAGAGTGGACAAAAAAATAGAATTTTAGGTAATTATTCCCCGAGTAGAAATCGAACCTACATCTAGTCGCGATTACAGCCAGTCTCGTTATTTATTTGTTACTTAACCACTTCCACAGAAAGGCTAGAAGAGATTTCTTCTAAAGATAAGTTCACATTTGTAAATGAACAATCAATTATCATTTTTCTATATATAACTTTTTAGTCCGAGATTTTGTCAAAATCTCTAAATTTACATGTACACATTTCTTTTGATCCTACTATTTTTTATTTTGTCAGGAGGCAGAGAAAACGTACACTAGGTTTTAAAAAACACTTCATTTTCCACTTTTCGTTCAAAATTAATATTGTGTTGAGTGTCGGTACTCAACGTCGTCTTGTCCGCCATTCTTACCACAGTAAAGTAAGGCAAATAATTTTTATATAATCATTTCCCCAAGTGGGAATCTAACCCACAACCAATCACGATGACATTCAGACGCTGTCCCACTGCGCCATGACCTCGCTGAAAATAAGATATTGAAAACTAAAAATGAATATGTTCTTCAACCAAATATTAAGCTTTTATCCTTGTAATAAGGTCTAAAATCATGTATTTGATAACTTTAATAACATTGTTATGCCTATTGGGCAAGTTTAGAAGAGAGGTTTCTTATTAGACTAGATTATTTGAATTCTAGAGAACGATAAGTAAATGTTTAGCTTCCAAATTGTGTTTTACGTTCAAATATGGAGTAATAGAAATAAATGTGTATTCAGACTTATTAATTATTCAATATTGTTTGAAAAATATAAACGTGAAAATGACAGCCAAGTTCAATATCAAGAATAGAAGTGATTGTCGATTACAACGATACAACAAGAGAGTTGACTTTCGCCTCTCTATACGTAATGGTTTGATCAGACGCAAAGTGGACAGTAGAGTTTCTTGACAGTGGGTCTTCTTAACATTTTTTTTAGCTTCACGCTGTATCCCGCACACAGCAGGGTAGGCAGAGGGAACCTAGTGTTAAGACACTCTGTTCCCCACTTTCCGCCGAATTCGGAGGCTTGCGTGTTAAGTGGCGGAACTTAACGCCGCGCTTTACCTCGACACGAGAGCGAAGAAAATGGAAATATACTTGCCACTCCTCGAGTGGAAATCGAACCCCCAACTAGTCGATTACAGCACACGTTTGTGCCACTGCGCCACGACTAGCCACAACTATCAATAGCAATTTGCTATAAATGGGGGAAAAGTGAATAAATTAAGAAAAAAACTCTGTTCAACTCGAAAAATGTGAAAAATCTGAAAAAAAGGATTCAAACATTTCAAATATATGTACATTCGTATACACACGGATATAGAGCAAGCCTTTGAATATTTAATTTATGTGGGCATGAAAAGTTATGAGTGAGTTGCTAACGACAGTTGCGTCACGCTTTACGCAGTATTCATGGATTTCTATGTTACAACCTATATTTATATATTGCGTTTATTATACTAAAATTTGAGATATTAGGAAATATTTAAATTTAACAGTATTTTTCATTTTCCTAAGTGCTTAAAAGATTAAAATTTCTCTTGTGAGAAATTATTTGACGGAAATTTTAGAAGTTATTTGAAAATGTTTCTACATACTCGTAAATAATTGGCATGTTGAATTCTGCCGGTCAAAATGAAATATCTTAAGTTCTGACTGGAAGTAGAAAACGGAGTGTCGTGACAAAAGGTTAGTTAGACAGTATTTTTCTATTAGGAAAAAGCAAAATAGTACATTATTTTAAGTATATAAGTTTTGAAATGAAACAATTTTTAACCGGATTAATCGCGTATATTTTTGTTATTCGAAAATAAATTTGTGGTCAGTCGTGGCCCAGTGTGTGACTGTAAACGACTGGTTGTGGGTTCGTTTCCCACTCGGGGGTGGAAATAATATATTTACATTTTCTTCACTCTGGTGTCGAGGTAAAGCGCGACGTTAAGTTCCGCCACTTAACACGCAAGCCTCCGAACTCGGTGGAAAGTGGGGAACGGAGTGTTTAACACTAGGTTCCCTCTGCCTACCCTGCTGTGTGCGGGATACAGGGTGAAGCTAAAAAAAAAAGAAAATAAATTTTTAGAAACCCGACGTTTCGAACACTTTACAGTAGTCCGTGGCCACAGGTGGCCACCTGTAATACCAAAAATATACGCGATTAATCCGGTTAAAAATAGTTTCATTTCAAAATGTGTAGTAATCACGAAAACAAAAGATTTTTGTAATAGTAACATTATGGTCACACACGAACAACACTTGGTCAGTCTTACAAATTGTTTCTTTGTATGAACGTATTTATATATCCTAAATATATTCTTTAGTTTACTTTTAAGTATACAAAATTGCATGCAATCGTACAATATATCAAAACGTAATTTATTATAAAATAAATCTATTAGCAATATAATAATAATTTGTGCATGATGAATATGTATAAGAACATATCCTTAAATAAAAACAAGGCCGTTGTGGTACAGGTTGATAATGTCTGACTGTAAACTTTGTGTTCGTGGGTTCTATTCCCTGTCGGGGTAAAGTATAAGAAATATTTTTATTTACCCGCTCCAGGACCTCAGACAAAGCACGGCGATGAGCTCCACCATTTATCACGTAATGTCTCGAACTTGGGCAGAAAGTGTAAGCCGGATTATCTTGAGACTAGGGTTTTTCTGATTACCCTGCTATGAAAAAGCGTGAAGGTGTTTTTTTTGCTTCTATGAAAGGCATCGTTGTCATCATGACATAATAGGATTATGTCAGAGACTGAAAATGTGATAGTAGTTATTTAATGCTCACGATTGTAACACTTTTTTTAGCTTCACGCTATATCCCGCACACGGCTGGGAACCTAGTGTTAAGGCACTCCGTTCTAGGGAAGCGGAAGGTAGGCTTTCCGCTTGTAACACTTTTTTATATTTTCACTGTAATCAGACCGAGGCTGTGGATTTTCGCTATTCAATATGCTATGTCTTTCATACCAAATAACGAATATATTTTACAAGTTATTGAACATATTTCTTAAAAGAAAAACAACGTAAAAAATTGAATTAAATAATAAATTCAATCTCAGTTTGACCTAGTGAATAATCTTTACAAAACTAAACGTGATAAGTGGATACTCAGTATATCTTGAAATTACGAAGGCGGGAAATCTTCCCAACATTCTTGGTCTAAATATAGCAAATTAACAATAGCGTTTGTTTATTACGATATAACAATAAATTAATAACTCAACTTGATCTAGTTTTAGACTTATTAATTTATAACACGATCTTTCGTAACATGCAAGATGTCTTAATCACTGTATGTTTTATAGATTCTAACAATACCTGTACATGGTAACTGATTAATGATAATATAATGATAATTTGTGCCTATAGCTCAGCGGGGCAGCTTCTGACTGGAAATGCGACGGCTACGTGTTCTATTACCACTCGAAGAAAGAATTGTATATAAATTATATAAATATCTTCGTTCTGGCGATAAGACAAATTGCGGCGTTGGGTTCCGCCGTTCAACAAGCAATATCTAGGATTCGGGTGGAAAGTGGAGAATGGAGTTTTTTGACAATAGATTCTATCTGCTATGTGAAATGAAACTGAAAAAAAATATACATATATTTAAAATTATTTGCTGACCCATGTATTTCTTTTATAATTTAAAAAAAAAGTTTTTTTTTCTGCTTCTCGCTGTATCTTGCATACAGCAGGATAGGCAGAGGGAACCTAGTATTATGACACTTAGTTCTCCACGCGCCGCCGACTTCTGGAGGCTTTTGCGTGTTAAATGGCGGAACATAACGCCGCGCTTAGCCTCAGCACAAATGGAATGGTAACATGAAATATTTCCACTCCTCGAAACGAAAAAGAAACTTTTAAAACATTATTCTTTTTATATTATATTACTATATGTTAAATAAAAAAAAACAGTCGCTCATAAGTTTTGTATATTTATTATTTGTGTTTTTTTTTTAATTTTTTTTGCCCGCCAAGAAGTATAAATCATTTTAGTTTTGTATAAATCATTGGTTTATAATAAACGATAGAGCGCTTGCGTAAACAAACAATAAACTGACAGATTAAAAATATGTTCAATATTTTACAGTTTGATTTTATAATAAAAAAACTCTTTGGCAACATATTGCTTATAATTATTTATTA
Source organism: Dryas iulia moderata (assembly GCA_019049465.1). Lineage (NCBI taxonomy): Eukaryota > Metazoa > Arthropoda > Insecta > Lepidoptera > Nymphalidae > Dryas > Dryas iulia. The sequence continues at coordinate 13,291,673 of CM032428.1, forward strand.
TTGTAATAAAATTAAATAGCATATAGCAGGAAGTTAATTTGTAATATGTATAGAAAATACGGAAATTTCGTAGTTTGAAAGTGTGTGGATGTAGACATCTATATATATAATAAAAGAGTAGAAAAGTCAATTCTGTACATGAAAAATTTCAGAAAAATTTTAATTGGGTACGTTAATATATCGATAACAGAGGCCAAAAATCCACTCAGTAGAATTTTTGTCTGTCTGTCTGTCTGTCTGTCTGTCTGTCTGTCTGTCTGTCTGTTAATTTGTTCGTCAATCACGCAAAAATTACTGGATAGAAATGGATGAATTTTGGTATGGTGATAGCTTATAGTCCAAAGGTACATATAGGATAGTTTTTATCCCGGTTTTCTATGTAGTTTTTTTGGAAAAAATAAAAAACCGATATAAGTAAATCATTTGTATACTGATATCTACCGGGTAGAAATTAATGAATTTTTGTATGGAGTTAGCTAAGAGGTTAGAGCAACATATGGAATAGTTTTCATCCTGGTATTCAATACAACTCCCGCAGAAAAACAAATTAAAAAAAAACATTCAAATTATGTCGATAGTTCACGAGTGAAGCTAAAATTGTTTCAATATCACTAATTAAAATAATTATAAAATAAAATAAGCATAACATTTATTAAAGAAACATTTGACCGGTCTATAAAACTTTATATAATCTATATGACAGCAGATGTAACTACGTTTTCTGGAACGGGTAGCGCCATCTGTTATTATATAGTTGACATTGTATTAGATATATCCGTACTCATTAATATTATTATTATAAAAATGCAAAAATCTATATCTATATCTTTTATGTTTTCATGGGTAATCTACAGATTTCGTACATATATACCAGATGGTATATATGTACGAAATCTGCTATCATATAGATATACTATGATAGCAGATTTCGTACGTTTTCTTACTATAACAGTTATCGCTATATGTTATCAAACAGTATAGACATTGTACTAGATGTATCGATGATTTTCTCAAGAACATCATTAGTGACGCAAGGTCAAATATAGACTACCCCCTTTTATAAAAAAAAACAATCTCAAAGAGCAATAGAGGATGAAAGTGGCAGTTCACGTGGCGAAGCCGCGAGCGGGTCGCTAGTATTAAATATACTAATAATTCTTAGTTTTATTTCTAATCGGAGGTAAAAAAAAAATATTTTATATAAAATAAATATTAAATACAAATGAAAATAAAATGAAAATATGTTATGTTAAAATTTATAAAAAAATTTCGACTGACTAAGACTGTTCTTAATATACAATGTCTCAAACATTGTGTGTAAAATGAAAAAGAAAATTTTACGCATGTTTTTTTCTGCCACACGCAAAATAAGTAAAATAAAAAAAAAAAAAAAACAAGCAGTATCAAACTAGAGCTATAATTTTAAAATATTTTTTTAAATATATAAAACATTTGTTTTATATAAAATAAATATTAAATACAAATAAAAATTAAAATATGTTATAAGAAAATTTATATAAAAAATTTCGACTATGTTTAAGACTGCGCTTAATATGCAATGTCTCAAACATTGTGTGTAAAATGAAAAAGAAAATTTTACGCTTGTTTTTTTCTGCCGCACGCAACATAAGTAAAATTAAAAAAAAATAAACAAACAATATCAAACTAGAGCTATAATAATGAAATATTTTTTAAATATATAAAACATTTGTTTTATATAAAATAAATATTAAATACAAATAAAAACTATAATATGTTATAAAAAAAAATTATATAAAAAAATTCGACTATGTCTAAGACTGCGCTTAATATGAAATGTCTCAAACATTGTGTGCAACATATGTAAAATAAAATAAAAAAATAAACAAACAATATCAACCAATATTAAAATATTTTATTAAATATAAATATTTAATATAAAATAAATATTAAATACAAAAAAAATATATTATATTAAAATTTATATAAAAAAAATCGACTATGTCTAAGACTGCGCTTAATATACAATGTCTCAAGCACTATGTGTCAAATACACTGAAAGAGAAAAATCTCATACTAGTTTTTTACGCATACAACATAAAAGAAATTAAAAGAAAAAATAAACAAACAACATCAAATTAGGGCTATAATTTTCAATTATGTAAATGCAGCGCTAGGCAATACGCAAGGATGCGCTAATGACGGTGATGTATGCAACAAAGGCGCTCAGTGCGTGCGATACGATATGAAAACCAGAGGAAGCTGGCGTGTATAAATATGCAATATTTGGTAATGATCGACACACTTCAACCAAAGAAATCAAACAAAATGAACACCTATGTTACTGTAAGTATTTTTTTATATATAATTTATATATTTTTTTTGACTTTTGTAATGTCAAAAGGTAACAGGTAGCTTCATGCTTTTTTTCTGCATAGAAGAGTTGTCAGAAAGGACCTAGTGTGATGACACTTCGTTCTCCATTTTCCGCCTGAATTTCATACGAGGCGTGCTTAATAACGGAACTTAACGCCGCGATTAGCCTTACCAGATTGGAGTAATTCTTTAGTAAGGAAACGTAGTGAGTGAATTAACTGAGTGTTTATGATTTTTGGAGCCAGTCGTGGCGCTGTGGCACGAACGTGAGACTGTGAATAACTCATTGTGGGTTCGATTCCCACTTGAGGAGTGGAAAATTTAATATTTCCATTTTCTTCGCTCTGGCAGAGTTCGGCGTTATGTTCCGCCACTTAACACGCAATGCCTCCGAATTCGGCGGAAAGTGGGGAACAGAGTGTCTTAACACTAGGTTCCCTCTGCCTACTCTGCTGCGTGCGGGATACAGCGTGAAACTAAAAAAAAAAATTAACTCGGTTTTTAAACAATATTTTTTTGTGTTATGTTTGTATGAATGTTTTTAAAAGTCGTCTTTGAAACATTAGGTACTCATCCTTCTTCATTATTATTTTAAGCGGAAATACAATTTGTCATTTTCTCATTATACTCCAATTTCAAGAAAAAAAATTAAATTCGTGATTTATGCAAGATAAAATTTTTATTTCCGTCTAAATATGTATTTAGATAACAATTTTCAAGAGGACTTCAACAAATTTCTCTCTTTTCTTTCTCATTAATATTTTTGTAGGGTTTTTATTATAAATATGTAATACAAAATCAGCAATAATAAAATGCTACTTTATTCTCCTTACTTTCAGCTTGCTTGCTTGTTGGCCGTTGCCGCTAGCGTATACGGCTCCGGCCTCGGCTATGGCGGGCTCGGTTACGGCGGCTACAGTGGTTACGGCGGCTACGGGGGTTACGGGGGTTACGGTAATTATTTTGGCTATATAAGTGTTCTCTTATAATTTGAAAAAGTTATATCTTGTCTGCTACTGTTATGGGATTTATAACACATATTATGGTGCTTCATGGGGTTTTCCCGTATAGCATAAGGAAGGACGTAGAATGGCAGAAAGAGTTTAGTTTCAATGCCTTGGTTTCATCTGAATTCGGCGTATTGATTGACGGAACTCAATGCCTGCCACGCTTAGTCTTATCAGAGTAGACAAATAAAAGGTTTTAAATACAGTAGTACTGCTGATTGGGAGCAAACATTTGAAACGACATCCAATCGCCCGTACAGTCAGAAGCTATTTCTCTGCGCCACATCCACATATGCATTTTATAGTTATTAGTTAAACTTTTTTCACTCAAGGAAAGTGTATAATGTTTAAAATGTCTCAATTTAGGGTGGACTGTTTTGACACTTCATTCTCTCTGACTACCCCGTTATACGGGAGACAGCGTGAAGCTTTATTTTTTAAATATTATTCATATCGGCTAATGTAAAACATTTAATATAACAATAAAAAAATTAAGGTATATAAAATAAAAACATTACATTTTCAGGATCAATCATCAGTGAACCAATCAAAATCATCAAACCCATCATCAATCCGATCCCAATAATCAAGCCTTTGCCCATAATCAAGCCTTTGCCCATCATAAAGAATATCGAAGTTGCCCCCATCCTGTCTGAGCCTCTTGTAAAGGCAGTACCGCTATACAGTGGTTACGGACTCAGCAAGGCTCTTGATCACGGACTTGGCTATGGCGGGCTGGGATATGGATATGGAAAAGGCATATAAATGAATTCGTTGAATTGCTGGCAAGCTGGAGTGATCATTTTTTCATCTTATTTCTTCTCTTATCTGGTGTAATTTCATTTTAATAAAGCATCTTTCTTTTTCATGTATTTTTTATTTCCAAAATAAATTTAAAAAGATTTTCTTGACTTCTTCTGTGGCCATCATATGCTACGATGTACCGAAGATTAGCTTCTGACTGTAAATATTATGGATGTGGATTCGATTCTCTCTTCATTTTCCTGCTCTGGTAAAACAAAGCACGGCGTTTAATTTTACTATTCTATACCTAACGCGGCGATTTCAGGAAGTTTTTATGCAATATATCTTAAGCAAAAAAACGCAAAAACGAAATAGTGTAGTAATGAAAATAACTGTATCATTTTCCCTAACTGTAAGATAAGAGGAAAACAATATCACAATCATGATAATGTAAAGTTTATTTTATATAAAAATATCTTCATTTGTTTAATCTTCGAAGACAAAGTCCAGTGGAATATGGAACCCTTGAATATGGATCATTTCAAAATGTGGGAAAGTGGAGAAGCTATAACACGTTAGAGATGTATCCCTAGGTATCACTCAGTCTATAAGCGAAGAAATATAATACTATTTTACATTTGAAAACAGAATCATAAAAAACATGATTATAAAATTAATAAAATATGAAAGAAATTAGCTTTCTTTCAAAAGTTATAGCTAACGTTATGAACGAAATAGTACGTACGTGTCAATTGGGCTCAGAATATTAATACCGCAAGGCTTAAATAAATAATATTTATCAACAAGGTCTCACAAATACTCGGGAATATTCGATACATTTTATTTACCAACAATGTTTACGATATATTGGTAAAGTAAAGTAGGCACATGGTACTAGGTTTTTCTTTTATAAGATACTTTTATAAGTAACTCTTTTGTAAGACTCGTTTAAGTTATTAATAATGTAATTGAATTGAAATAATGTCAGATTGTAGCTGTCACGAAATCAAGCGGTAAGAAGTGAACAGAGTGTACCTTATACAGGAGATGCACGAGTTATAAAATACACAGAGTCCCGTAGGCCAACGGAAAGTGAAGTACGGAGGGTTTTGACACTAGATACCCTCTGCCTACCCTGCTATATTATCAAAATATAACACTAAACACATTTAATACAATTCAAGAAGTTTAAAATCAAAACAATTTAATATAAAAAATAACCTGTCTGTTGTATCTTAAATTTTTTTATATAAGACGTTAATCTTTATATAAGACTTATAAAGAATACAAAAAATCACATAACAATACATTTATTGTAAAACCAAAATTAAGTTAACTATTGAGTATATGATCTAAACTGTAAATATCAGGATTTTATAGGATGTGTTGACTTGCCAAAACAAAAAATAATCGTTGCGGTAGTCGATTCACGCTTTACAGGCGAGCCATATTAAGTACACATTACTAACCCTTCTGCGTCCCTTTAATATTTTATTTTATTAAACACGAAGCCGGCTTAAACAATATTGTTACATATTGTAAAGTATATTCTTAAAATATCTAGAATTTTGCGGCGTTAAGTTCCGCCACTTACGCGCACGCCTCCCGCACTAACACGCATGCCTCCGAATTTGGTGGAAAGTGGGGAACGGAGTGTCATAACACTAGGTTCCCTCTGCCTACCCCTCTGTGTGCGGGATACAACGTGAAGCTAAAAAAAAATGTTTAACTCATTTTATAGGCTAACTTAACAAACATAATAATTGTAATCTATAATAGAAGTCGAAAAACAGTAGGTACATTCCAAGTAGTATTTTAAAAACATGTATCTAAAAAAATGGGGAGTGAAGCCGGTACTAATGTATGATTCAGTGAGCCATGTTAACGCCGAGATGATATGGCCCTGTAAATACTTAAAATCTTACTGCTATACTTAGATGGTAAAGTATACTCCGAAGCAGATACCGGTAAGTCCGACATGTCCACGTCCCCGTCGTACTCCCTGGGACCTTCTGCGACCGTGTCTAACAAGACACGTATACCATCCAAGTTCAGATCGCAGATGCTGAGGACAGAGGGCGCAAGATAACGGATATCTTTAAATCCGTTACCACTCGGAAGGGACGTAACCCGATACAAAACGAAGTGAGGTTTCGCGGTTAGAGGTGGCAGCCCCATCAGAAACCTAGAGTGCAGAGGGTTAATCACTCGCTCACTCGAAATCAACAAGATTATGAAAGGAACAGTAAAATTTTCGGACCGATTTTCAACTGAACGACCAGGCTACGCTAAAACGGTTAACGAATTTTCTTTGGGTACATGGAACGTACGGACACTGCACAGACCTGCAGGCAGACAACTCCTATGTCAACAACTTTCCCAGCACAACGTCGGCATAACAGCTGTTCAGGAATTACGATGGATTGGGCAAGGTGTAATAGAAAAACCAGACTTCACAACATATTTCAGCTGCCATGAGAAACATCACATTCTTGGGACAGGTTTCGTCATAAGTAGGCAACTGAAACACCTAGTTATTGATTTCAAACCATTTAATGAACGTTTGTGTTGTATAAGACTAAGAGGAAGATTTCAAAATTACACTATTATTAATGTACATGCCCCGACGGAAGAGACGGACTCAGAAGAAAAAGAGAGGTGGTATTTTGGTGTGGAAAGCATGTACTCACAGTCGCCCAAAGGTGACATCAAAATTATAATTGGGGATTTTAATGCTAAAATCGGCAAAGAAGAACAATACCGACCAACAATAGGGTTACATAGCCTGCATGAAATATCTAATGACAACGGCACCCGCCTCATAAACCTAGCTTCATCCCTAGGCATGGTTATTGGAAGCACATGTTTTCCACATAAAAATATTCATAAAATCACTTGGCTCTCAGCAGACGGTATAACGCGAAATCAGATTGACCATATCCTAATAGACAGGAGATATTACGCAAACCTCATGGATGTTAGAAGCCACAGAGGTGCCAATATTGATTCAGATCATTATTTAGTTGTTTGCAAAATTAGGGCTCGTTTGTCACGATACAAATACACCAAGACTAAAAAAGTAGTAAAATTTAACGTGAATTTGATCAAACAAAATGCTGACGTGCGAAATAAGTATGTAGACGTTGTTAGCCAAAAGTTATTAGAAGTAGGTAATCTAGAAGATGAAAATCCTAACGACAGCTGGAGCAATCTCAAGGATACTTTATTAGCGGCTGCTTATGAGACCTTTGGAGCAGAGTAAAAACCCAAGCGCAATGAATGGTTTGATGCTGAATGTCAAAAAGTTACAGATAATAAAAATGAAGCACACAATTTACTACATGAAAAATACACCCGCAGACGATGTGAGGAGTACAAAAGTCGACGAAGAATAGAAAAATATATACACAAGAAGAAAAAAAGACAACATGAAGAACAAAAGTTGAGGGATACTGCGTCAAGTTATTCGAGAAAAGAAACAAGAAAATTTTATAATCAGATAAACACAGGAAGAAAGAAATTTAAGCCTAGAACATCTGCTTGCCGGAGTTTAGATGGACAACTGCTTAACAGCAAAAATGATATTCTTAGAAGATGGTCGAATTACTTCCAAGAACTACTTAATGGAGCGACATTGATCGGAACTTTGCAAATTGATAACATTGACGATGCACCACAACAATTAAATGACAAAAGTTCGGAGCCAACATTTGAAAAAAACTAAAACAGCTATCCAAGAAATTAAAAACAATAAAGCACCGGGAAGTGACAACATCCAAGGAGAACTCATAAAGTACGCAGGACATAACTTTGAGAAGCAGTTTCACGACCTCATAGTGAAAGTTTGGAAAACAGAAACAATGCCTGACGAGTGGAATACTGCTGTTATTTGTCCCTTGCATAAAAAAGGAGATGTATTAGAATGTCATAATTATAGAGGTATATCGTTGTTGAACGTGGCGTATAAGGTGTTTGCTACTGTGCTTTATAACAGAATTAAAGTTCTAGTTGAACCTAAATTAGGTGAATACCAATGTGGATTTCGTCCAAATAGATCCACTATCGATCAAATATTTTCCTTGAGACAAATCCTAGAAAAATGTTCGGAATTTAATGTAGATACCCACCATCTATTTATTGATTTTAAAGCGGCTTATGATCATGTGCACCGGATTTCTGTCTATCAAGCCATGCGCGAAATCGATATACCATCAAAATTAATATCTCTAACAAGAATGACGATGAAGACCTCTCAAAGTGTTGTTAGAATACAAGCAGACTTATCACAACCTTTTAAAATTCATAATGGTCTCAGACAGGGCGATGTGCTGTCATGTCTTCTGTTTAATATAGTCCTTGATAACTGCATACGTAAATCAAACATTGAAACCACAGGAACTATTTTCTATAAATCCGTACAGGTCTTAGGATACGCAGATGATCTCAACATTATTGGTAGATCTCAAGCAGCAATGGAGGAAGCATATCAGAAGCTGGAAAAATCATCTGCAGAAGCAGGCCTTCGAGTGAATGTTGACAAGACTAAGTACTTAAGAGCATCAAAAATGGGGAACCTAACTCCAATGGAGATTACTGTGGGCAATAACACCTTTTCCGCAGTCCAAGAGTTCATATATTTGGGTTCTCTAGTAACAAATAGTAACGACATATCTAAGGAAATTAGAAGGAGAATAATGTCAGCAAACAAATGTTATTTCGGTTTGCTTAGATATCTTCGTTCTAAAGTGCTCTCAAAAAGTCTTAAACTTCTTCTTTATAAAACATTACTAAGACCAGTACTAACATACGGTTCGGAGACCTGGGTTTTAAGCAAGAAGGATGAGGAGTCCCTGTTGGTATTTGAGCGCAAAATACTGAGACGCATTTTTGGCGCTGTTCTGGAAAATGGCAAATGGAGAACACGCTACAATCATGAGCTGAAACTGCTGTATAACGAGCCGGACATTATTAAAACTATTAAAATTGAGCGCCTTCGTTGGGCAGGACACGTTTTGAGAATGGATGACACGAGGACTCCCAAGAAACTGCTTACGGGAATGCCTGACGGCCGCAGAAGTCGTGGTAGACCCAAACTGCGGTGGTTAGATGGCGTTGAGCAAGACACGAAAGCCCTCGGAATTAGGAGTTGGAGGCAAGAAACCCAAAACAGAGCTGGCTGGAGAAGTTTACTGGACCAGGCCAAGGCCCACCCGCGGCTGTAGAGCCTGTGATGATGATGATCTAAAAAAATTATATTAAAAACAAAAGTTTATGAAAAAAGCACAAAACATTTCGTGTTTTCATGCTTTCTCATATAATAAACCCTTTTGGGAAGTCCTTCAAAATAATTTATTATACTTATATATACTACTATTAAGGTAGAAAGAAAATATCGCGGTACATAACGATGTATTAATTATATAATAGTAATAAGCAGAAAAATATTAATCTACTAAAATAATAATTCAATATTTAAATTTTTACTAAAATTAAGTATTTGGGCCAGTTGTGGCGCAGGAACGTGTGACTGTAAACGGCTGGCTGTGGGTTCGATTTCTACTTGACGAGTGGAAATATTTCCATTTCTTTCACTCTGGTATCCGAGGCAAAGCGCAGTGCCTGCGAATTCGGCGGAAAGCGGGAAACGGAGTGTCTTAACACTAACCCTCTGCCTACCCTATTGCGTGCGGGATACAGCGTGAAGCTAATAAAAAAAGTATTTCCTTCGGAAAATGAAGCAGACTGTTGAATAATGCCTAGGTCCTGTTTCAATTAATTTAATCGTTAATCATTATTATGTTTGTAGTACACGGGAAATGAATATCTTAACAACGTAAATGTCACTTTCTATAAACTTATGATGATGAGTGAAAAGCATGACAAGATTAACATATAGCATTTATGTTATTATTTTTACATATGTATTTAAAAAAAAAATCTGGACTTCTTGCTGCCAAATTACATACCTGTGTTCGCTGAATTTTTTTCTTACACCTGCGTTTACCTAATTTTCGTAACAACGTTATCAAAAACTAGTACTGGCCGGCATTGTGATTGTCCCATATATAAAATCTTTAATATGGATTGGATAAATTGGATATGAGAATTTTTAAAATCTTTAAGTTACGAGCGGTAGCCTGTCAGTAAAGTGTAGATTATTGGCAGACGTGACGTTCACCAGCAGGATACTAAGCATGTTTTTACCTGTAAAGTTACAATATATTACAAAATTTATAGATACATTTTATTAATTAATTCTCTTTCCAGGTTTTGGTTAAGTACAGGTTTAAATGTGCTAATTCTTCAATTGTATATTTACGGATTCAGCGAAGGGCATGAATTAAATTATAATCATACCACCGAACGAGAACTGCACTCACAATCAAAAAATAGCTTTTACAAACGGATGCTGTTCCACTGAATTATGATAGCCTCATCTACTTAAAATTTGGGCCTGATAATAAAATGAATTAGCATTAGCAGTGACTTGATTACTTTGTAAAGTATTTGCACAATAACGTGCGGTACTTGCTGTGTTTATTTAAATTTTGAAATCTGAAACTTTATGAAACCATTGTTACACAGTAGGAAAGAATCCAACAATAAACGCTCATGGCTGTGGATTCGATTCTCAATTGGGGAAAATATTTAAACAATTAAATAGTTTTATTAAATAATAATAGGCAAGAAGACAAGACGCGGGAGTTTTTGTTTTCGCGGAGTTCTGCCCTTCAACACGTAATGTCTCAATGTCGGGCGGAAAGTGCAGAACGGAGTGTCTTCACATTAATTTCTCTCTACCCTACTATATAGTATACGGGAAGGTGAGTGAAGATGCTTTTTAAAATTGTATATAAACTATCAAAATTAGATGTCGAGTGTTGACTTATACTTTGTATCTTAGTATGCGGACGAATGCGGAGTTGTACTCGTTGACCTAAATATGCACAATGAAACAGAAAAGATTCCCACGAGACATGTCGCTAGATCATTAATACTACTGTATTTTTAAGGTTAGATTTTAAATGATATAATTTTTTCCACCTGCCTTCATTTTTTAGAAGTGGAGAGCTTGTTAGGCCACTTTATTAGCGTAACGAAATAATTTACATAGACTGAAATGGTTATATATAATAAATTTTACGTAGAATTTGCAATAGTTAATTGTTATTCAAAGCCAAGTAACAGTCAAATAATTTTAATACAAAAATGTAAAGCTTCATGCTTCATTTATTGAACGTTAATTAATTACCCGCCGGTTTTTTAAAGTTGATAATGCCTCACACCTGAGAAGAATTAATAATATTTACAGATTTATAGATTTTTTATTTTTTGTCATGTGACACGATACGATTGTATAAAACTGACTTGACTTGTAATATTATAAGTTATGTCACAGACATAAAGTGTGACTGTAAACACTACTGGTTGTGGGTTCGATTTCCACTCGAGAAATGAAAATGTTTAATATTGCATTTTCTCCGCTTTGGAGTCGAGGCAAAAGCGTGGCGTAAGTTCAGCCACGGAGTGTCTTAACATTAGGTTCCCTCTGCCTACCCTGCTGTGTGTGGGATACAGCGTGAAGCTAGATGTAATAAGTAACAAAGAATAAAAATTGATTCGCTATCTACATACGCATAAAACCACAATTTTCAACCCCACCGTTTCATATAACATTTAACAATTCTGTAAACTTAAAAGCAGTTAGGCAAACAAAATTGCACCCGGTCTCTAAATATTTAAGTAAACAGCTCATTCCCCTGCGCAGACGAGGTACATCTGTATGAGTGTCAGTACACATTACGCAGTATAAATGCTTTTCTTGTTTCTTGTTTCATAAAGCGATGTTATGTTTTGTCAAAATATAGAGTATCTTGATAGTACGAGTACGTTTTGAGTTATATTCGATTTTAATCTATAATCATTTATTAATTGTGGCCAGTCGTGGCCCAGTGGGACAAGCGTGTGACTGTAAACGACTGGTTGTGGGTTCGATTCCCACTCGAGGAGTGGAAATTATATATCCATTTTCTTCGCTCGGGTGTCGAGGTAAAGCGCGGCGTTAAGTTCCGCCACTTAACACGCAAGCCTCCGAATTCGGCGGAAAGTGGGGAACAGAGTGTGTTAACACTAGGTTCCCTCTGCCTACCCTGCTGTGTGCGGGATACAGCGTGAATCTAAAAAAAAAAAAACAAATTAATAAATTTAACTGGGCCACGACTGGCCACAATTTGTTAATATGTTTATTTAACAAAAATTTTTTTAGAGGCCATCTTGGCAGTGGACAATTGGACAATGTCTGACTATAATGGTGAATAAGGCTTAAATAATAAATTAAAGCCTTATGTCTAGGGAAGAAAATAATGTTTTTGCACTAGATTATCTTAGACCATTTTGTTATGCGGCAAAAATTTAAAGTTAAAAAAATGATTAAGTCATCGAATAATTTTACCTTATGTGTACACAAAAGTGTGTCTCGATTACAAAACGATTTAAATGGTGTGGCGGGCCTTATTTATTGCCACTTTCTTTAATTCCATGTAGTTTTTAAAAACGCATTAATCATAATTATGTAGACGGAAAAGTTTTTTTTTTATTTTTATTTAACGTAGCTAAAGTTTATGTGGAAAAAGAGTGCTATTATTTTAAAAATGTAATGAAATATGATAATAAGTAAATACACATTACTTATACCATGTATATGTATATACATGGTATCTTTTATGTAAATTCCTAAGGCGCTGTATTTTTATCAATGAGGCCACTAGACCCATTTTCTACGGAAGATATGTTAAGCTAAAAAATGGAAAGAAAAATTTGTTTGAATGTTATTGTAAGCCTTAGCATTATCAGTTACAAAAACTTGAAAAAGAAATTCAGAGTATTGGACGCCAAGAACGTTTTGTTCTATTGTTGTAGCAAGCGTACCCACTCAGATAAATTGAACCCTTACAGTCGCTGTTTTTTTGAATAGGACTAAAAAATATTTGAATAATCTAAGCATTTTCCATGTTTAATATGAAAGTGGGGTAACTAAAATATTTTTACTTATATAAACTTACTTATTACTATTATTGTAACTTTATTTTTCAAAGAATAATTATTATTTATATATTTAGCACAGCAACTTGCTCGTGGCTTCGCCCACTTGAAACTTGAAGTACTAAACTGTAGTTGATTGGTATTTTCGAAGGCCCGCGTTCTCACGTTGCTAATTTAGCTGCTTAAGTCTATACTTTTCATATGAACTTTCATTCCTACATATGTATAGGGGCTAATTTTTGAACAAAAATCCATTTCAATCCTGGATTTTCAACTACGTAAGGGGGGTAGAGCTGTGAAAGTTTAACAAATAGACACACAGACAAACTTTGACATTTATAATATTAGTTTATAGAATTATTTGGATACATCAGCTAAAGCAACAATAATGTTCTCTTATTATTAAGCGACTTCCAAAAGGAGGAGGTATCATCAGGTGTTTTTTTTTATGTATGTTACCGCCGAACTTTTTACTGAGTAGATCGATCAAATGATTCTTTTTTTCGATGATTGGAAGTCGTTGCCGTGTGGCCCCATTTTAATTTCAGTCAGATCATACTAAGTAGTTTTTTACCAACTTTATAAAAAGTGGAAAATTTACAAATCGACTGCATGTTTATTTTACATATACCTACCACATAACTTTTTACTAATTTATTCACTTATTTCTTTTTAATACAAATAAAAAAAATACTTAGGCCAACTTTGCCTCGTATTAAATGTATTCTATACAGTTACATATAAAAGCATTTACACAAAAAACGGAGTTTCATCAGTACTAGTATAAGTGTTTAGTCTTCAGGCTTTACTTGTAAGGCCTCAAGCGCGTAAGAAGTGCTTGAAGCTATGAGCCCTTAAAAGCTGAGTTCGTTTAAACTTATTATATGACATGTCTAAGATTTCTTTACATATAAAACTCACGATTAAAAAAAAAGCTTTACTCCAATATAAAGTTTTCATTCAGCCATTATATTTTCTTTTTAAAAACTTTGCCAGTTCTTTTTTATAATTATTTTCTTTTAAAATATATATTTTTTTTTCTTTAAAAAATCCTGAAAACAGACCGATTTAAAATCATGATATAAGAACTAGTTTTTAATAAAAAAGTTCACGTTTAAGGTAAAAAGTTTTACTAATTACATGTGCTTGAGCAATGAAACGGCAACGTTGTAACTTTTAATTGAATTGCTTTTGAACAGACATCATATCTACATTTCATAACCATACTAATATTATAAATGCGAAATCCTGTCTGTCTGTTACGCTTTTGCAGCTGCCGATTAGCTGCCCAATTTGGATGGAATTCGTAATGAAAATAGTTGAACTTTTGAAGTTAAGCATGGGCTATATTTTTTCAAAAATCTCCTCCGAAGTAGAAAACCTCTGAAGTAGTTTACGCGGGTAAAGTCGTGAGCGGGCCGTTAGTTTTATTATATAATACCTTCAGGCTTTAGCCCTAGTGGGAGAGTCAGAGAGAACAGATTGTTTTGACAGTCAGACAGAGGTATACTTGCGCTACGGCCCCGCATACTTGTTTCGCCTCAGCCACTATCGTCAACCTCTTCAAACAAGACTTCAAGGGGATCATCGTGTTTTCCACATCACCTTCCCCCACTATCATCGATACTGCGTTCTCAGGTCAACTAGGGTCCCTCTCCCTACATCTCTTACCGCTCACCTTTGCTTCTTATAACTTTCTTACCATCCTTTCATCTCTTACGCGTCCTGGCATCGTTGCATCTCGTGCTCTAACTAACTAAAGTAACTTCTTCTACAAACGACTGCCATTTTGTGTATCTCTTCATGGTGGTTTTCAATAACTAAGTTTACTCTGTATATTTTTTACTTTAGCTGGGTAGACGTAATTTACCGTACCGTACTTATATATATTTTCTTTTTTAGCTTCACGCTGTATCCCGCACACAGCAGGGTAGGCAGAGGGAACCTAGTGTTAAGACACTCCGTTCCCCACTTTCCGCCAAATTTAATCGTTTACAGTCACACTTTCATGCCACTGCGCCACGACTGGCCTCAACGTACTTATATTATATGAAGAAATATATTTAAAATACTAAAATTAATATTTTCGGTCCTATTTAAACACTTTATGATGTAGGCATGGAAAATAGGTAAAGATAATAAAACCAGACATTTTACTAATACGAATCCGAAACTGGCTAAGAATTTTCAAGAAATTAGGCCAATTAGTAAAAAAGCCAAGTATTGATGGTTAATGGTTATTAAACATTCTTTCGCCGCAAATATTTGCTAAGCTATTAAAAATGTTATTATACTTATACAAATTTAATTAACATTTTTTATAAAACCTTGTTTATACTTAATTTGTGGAGCTTAATTAGAGTAAATAATTTATTAATAAAGAAAATTAAGTAACTACAGAAGATTAGGTAACGTTAGTAGAAAGATGTTATAGAGGCCATCATGGCTAAGTTTGTTGCTGTACAGTGTACATGACTAGTTGGGTTCGATACCCACTGAATGGAATTTTAAGGTAAAGGTGAAAAGTGTTGAAGCGATGTAGGAGCGAAGCGTGAGGCTGTCATTATTTTCGTATTAATGATTGATAAATAAATTGATTGAACTTATAACTTCATTATTGTAATTTTTTTTTTATGGAATAAAGTGTTAAGTCATACCTTCGCCTATAGACATCCACAACATTAGAGTTGTAGATACGTTGCCAGCCTTGGGAATGTAGGACAGAAGGAGGGAGGAAGGATGGGAATGTTGGGGATAGGGAAAGCTGGCTTACATGCCACCGAACCGGAACACATTTTCAGATATTTGGCGGTTCGTCTTTGACATGATAGTGGTCGCGAGCCAGTCGGAGAACGAATCTCCTACCACCAAGCTACTGGGTTACCCGCCTTTTACGGGACGCTACCCAGCGGCGGAGGGGAATTGTATTCTTAACCCGTCCCCCCACGGGTAATCAATATTATATGTATAATTCAACTCATAACACAATTCAATTATTTTTTTTAGCTTCACGCTGTATCCCGCACACAGTGGGGTAGGCAGAGGGACCGTAGTGGTAAGACACTCCGATTCCATTTTCCGTCGAATTCGGAGGCATTGCGTGTTAAATGGCGGAACTTAACGCCGCGCTTTGCCACGACACCAGAGCGAACAAAATGGAAATATTAAATATACTCCTATATACTCCTCGAGTGGGAATCGAACCCACAACCAGTCACGACTGTCCCCTAATGAATTTTATCATAGGACTATTTCGATTTTTAAATAATAAAATTATATAAATTAAGAAATATAGTACAAGCTTGTATTGTACAGAATATTTTATGAAGTTATCAAGTCGGAAAATTTAAGTGCCTTACCAAGACAGCTCTACTGAATTATTAAACACTAAATGCTAGTAACGTAATTAATTACATTTGTTTCATTTAAAATTTTGGGTTCATATTTTATTTTAGAAATTAATAAAAGTATAAATATTTTTCCTAGACTGGGCCAGTCGTGGCACAGTGGCACAAGTGTGTGACTGTAAACGACTGGTTGTGGATTCGATTCCTACTCGAGGAGTGGAAATATTTAATATTACCATTTTCTTCACTCTGGTGTCGAGGGTAAGCGCGGACAGTGTCTTAACGAAACTGGTGTTACGATCACACTTTGTGCCCATAAGTCACAAATATTTATAAATATTGAAAAAAAAATCGGTCAAGGAGCTTGGCCACTCCTTTCATACACACACTGGTTACCGCAATATGCTTCCAATATTCTTTCAATTTTGTTTAATAATATTTTACACTTGGCTAAATTCTAAAATGAATTCTTGCCAACCTGCAGTCAGAAACATGACAGTGATGCTTTTAAGAGTCTCAAGCAACCTACCTTTTTTAAAAACACTAGCACGAATTATCCGCAGTGGATTCTTAAGAAAAATTATCTAAGATTTTTAACTTTAAACTTTTTCTTTTCGTATATTTTATCTTTAATAAAATTCGTTGGTTCATAGCATGGATTCATCAAAGATTTGGCAGCGCAATACTTAGATATATTTTTCGACAGGGCCGGATTAAGGAAGTCTAAATAGTGCCGCAAATTTTATATGAAAGTCCTATATGTTTTTGCAAAAATTTGGCAGAGAATCGCTCATTACTACGCGGTAGTAATGGGAAAACAGTACCTACAAAATTGTCCTTTATGATCATTTACAGAACATAACACAGAATTTCAAATTTATTAAAAAAAAAAACATTTAAAATTATAAAAAGTATGTAGGAAAAAATATATAGTAAATTATTAATTTAGTATTTTACCATTTTTTTAAAATAACTTCTTTACGATAGAGTATAAAATTGTTATATAAAGTCAAGTCAAATGAAACTAGCAACAATGCTCCTGTTTTCAGTGCATTCTCAAGTCTCAAACTTAGCTATGCAAATTGTCAACTAGATGTTAACGAAACAGTTGTTCAAGCCTGATTAATTTCTACTAGAATGGTAAATTTACATATCATATTAATATAATATTTATATAATTTTCGTAGTATTTAAAAAAATACCAATATTTATTGTGTTTGTAAATTTTGCAATTGATGATACTAATAATACACGAAGGTTATTAATGTTACATAACTTTTTAAACATTTTCAAAGTGTAATTCCGCACTTAGAAAAGTTGAAAAAGACATTTAGAAAACGTATAAAAATTTAAACGTAGCGGGATTCGAACCGCCGTCTTCTGAAAACCGTCCAGACGCTCTGACCGCTAAGCCATGCGTTCTACTACCAGCTGCTAGAATTTCAACACGAAATTCAAATACGCTTTATTACAATTTATTTTAAAATATATTACTTATTTTAAAATAGATTCGAGCCGAAATTCTAGCAGTTGGTAGTAGAACACACCGCTTAGCGGTAGACCGCCTGGACGATTTTCAAGATTTTCGGTGCAGGTTCAAATCTCGCTAGGTTCAAATTTTATACGTTTTCGAAATGCCTTTTTCAATGTTACATAACTTTTTCTTCAGTTTTTAGCTTTTTATGACATAATAGATTATTCAGGAAGAACCTAGTGTTAAGACACTCCGGATCGACCATCTCTGAATTCGAAACATCGTGTGGTTAGTTGCGAAATTCGACGCCGCATTTTGTTTTAGCGGAACGGAGAATAATTGAAAATAATTTAATATTCATAATACCTACGACAGAATATATTACCCACAACCACGCTCACGGTCACGCTGTCCAAAAAAAATTATAAAATAAGCCAGAAGCACTCATTATATTATTTTAAAAATAAAATAACAAAATAAGTTAAACAAAAGTTTTGTGTAGCGTATTTTTAGTATTAAAAAAACAAAAAATTTATTATCATTGTAAATTTTGCCCATTATTATTAAAAATACTCAAAGGTAAGTAAGTTTTTCTTCATATTCGAGTTTTTTATTGCGTAATAGGATATATTGCAGGAAGAACCTAGTATTAAGACTCTCCGTATTCCACTTTTCATTCTAATTCGAGAAGACATGTGTTTAGCTGAGAAACCTAATTTTGGCAGAATGGAGAAATGGTTCAAATATTTGTAATTTCTACGCCGTAATCGCGCTTATAGCCAGATGCTGTCTCTACAAAAAATATAAAAAAAAAACATTTAACGCAAAAGCAAGAACCTCTTATTCTATAATTTTAATAATAAAACAAAATAAATAAGTTGTATAAAAGTTTTGTAAAGTGTATTTTGAAAGTTTGAACGCATTGCTCCGCATGGTGCAGCTTTCCCGCGTGCTATCGACCGTAGTGCGGGAAGCACGAGAAATGCGCGCGCACTGACACAACTAGTGACGTACCGCGAATTTGAATACTGGGCAAAGTTTTATATAGACAGCCATAAAATGATTTAAAAATATGTAAATATATTAATATAATAATAATGTTTTTAGTGGAGGGCGGATTGTGTTTACATTAGTTTCTCTCTGAATACTTTGTTACGCGGAAAATAGCGTCAAGCTGAAAAATAGATGCTAACAAAAAAAAATATACGTCGATATCGTTTTAAACTTTTTAAGAAAATATCCTTGTAGAGCATATGTTATTTGAATATTCAAATTTATATTAAAAATCCAATAAGAAGAGAAAAATATACATATATGATTTATTGATTTTACTTCGGCAGAGTAACTGAAAAAGATTTGGTAAATATTCGCTTATAATCTGAACAATGAGAATAATATATTCTTATATTAAAATGAAGTAATAATTATTTCATAATCCAAAAAGTATTCTAAATGTATTACTTAGAAAGTTAAATTCTTTTTATAATTGAAAATTATTGTACCGATTAAAATCTTTATACTTATTAAAATAAAATAAAGCTTATCAAATGGGACAAATCTTGTGATACGACAAAGGGAACAAGGGTCTTTGTTCTAATTTAAATGATTTATGAACGTAAAATTATAAAAAAATTACAAGTATTTAATATTTACTTTATAAAATTTAAAAATATATACAGTACTAAAGTATAACAATGACCCGTTTTATATTAAATTAAATTTAAGTTTTTTTCTAGAACCGAAAGAAGGAAAGAAAGAAGAGACGAAATTATAAATTTAGATTACTAAATTTTCAATTGGGGAACGGAGTGTCTTAACACTAGGTTCTCTCTGCCCACCCTGCTGTGTGCGGGATACAGCGTAAAGCTGAAAAAAAATATAAAAAAATCGTCTCTTCTTAGTATTACATTTGTAATGCTTATTTATTACGTTCATTTTCCTTTCAGCCAAAGCTGTTTTTTTTTCTAAAATTAATTAATAGAATTCATTTATTATTTACGAGTAATGTTATGTTTAGTTTACTAAAAGTATGTGTAGTTATAGTAAACAGATAGCTAGAAAACAACGATGTAACATAGTTTACAAAATACATCGAATCGTAAACGAATTTGTTTCAAACAAGTGGTATGTTAATGAGCCGATTATTGGTTAGACAAGTTAACTGTTAAGTTACGCGCGCTTTATCGATAAGGGCGCACGCTAGCTGCGGCAATGTTAGAGATGCCAGCTTCCGAAATTCTCCCAGAATATAAGTTATTTTAAAAATACTGTGCTATTGTATAGTAGTACTTTTTATTTAAAATATCAATTTCATTTTCATATTTTTACGTCGAAATAGATGCATTACAATAATTTTGTTTTTTAAATTTATAATGATAACAAAATTCATATAAGACAAAAATCAAATCAAATCTAATGACACGATTACAATAAATCTAAATTTTTTACAATTTATAAAACAACAAAAAAATTACCCTAAAATCACAAAATCCAAGGCAAAATTCCCCACAAGCTGGCAACACACGCAGAGTAACAGTCAGACGCCGCATGGCCGAGCGCGGCAAGCATCGCGTCGCGCCCGTGCCGGCGCCGACAAAGAAACAATACGCGTACGTACCTTGCCCAAGATCTGAAGAAGTTGGCACAGAATTTGCTTTACAGCTTCTTAGACATCACCAGGAACCGCCCACGCCGGAAAAACAACCAGGTAAGTTTACCCGTTTAGTTCATTTTTGGCGGGAAAAGTTGGTAAAAGTTGAAAATATTCGAAATGGTTGTTAAATATCTTATGTTAATGTTCTAAAACAGAAGAAAAAATAGTAAATATAGTTACTTAGCTTAGAGAAATATTATATAATTTTTTCATACATCGCTAAATTGTTATGACAGCGTCAATGATTATGAATATAAAATTAGAATGATCCGCCTAAATTGCCAGGATTATAGCGTGCTATTTTCAAATTTCAAAACATACTTTGTATTTTTTTAATGGACCAAAGAATAAAACGTTAGAAAAGTAGGTCACAGACTGGAAATTAAAATGTACATTTTCATGAATTGCTTATCATTTGGCGAGTTTGAATTGGACATAAACAATTTTAAATATATTCCTAGTGTTTTTTCAAAACAATGGTATGCTTGTAAAATGAAAACCTAAACATATAATATAGAAATCAACTTGATAAAAAAATAAGTATGTACATTTATACGAGAATATAATGGGACGCAAAAGCTTTCAATGGTTACTACGTAACTCTTATAGTACTTACATAATTGCATAATAGTCAAAGTAATACACAGTACTTCTCTTTGAAAAGAAAAAATCTAACATTACTTAGAAAAAAATTATATTTGAATATAAAACTAGAAACTGTTTAGAAATCGGATACATATTCTAAGTATCTTGAAATCCTAAATGGATTTCAAGATACTTAGAATATGTATTACCGTTCAATTTCCGTAGAATCAAATTGAATGGAAAAACGGCGAGCGTATTTCTTTAAACGAATCAGGTAATTATGTATGATTAATGTATTCGAAGACCTTTAAGAAGAAAATCTATATTAAAAGTTATATATTAGTAATAGTTGGTATGGCGTTCGAACTTATTAGTTTCATGTTATAAGATCTACAATGTCTACAAAAAGTGTCATTTTTAGCTGACAAAACCCATATTATTATAGCCAATTCACTATTTCTTTACTAAACAGAAACCTGTACTATCGACTCCTTTAAGTCTGAGGATCGTGGTCAGCATCAGGGTTGCATTTGTTGTGGGTGATTACCCTCTATCGGTTTTTCGTCTTACTTTGCCCAAGACTTCTTATTATTAACATTCTTAGTAATTACTGTACACTACGGTAGAAATTAAATTTAATAATTCGTATATGATTTTAAATATATCCGGTATTCGTAATAACATGTCTATATAATATACGTCAGGCATTTTCGTTTAAAAGAAAATTATTTAACCCAAAGTGTACTATAAAGTTTCAATAAATATTTCACTCTATCTCGAAGGACAATAAAAATATGAATAAATATACACATATAGATAAAATTATAAGGCTCGAGGAAAAACGCGAACACAACAAAATAGAAATCTGAAAGGCGTTACAGTACGAAATTTTTATAGAAACACAAGACTAAAGTTAAATCACTTTCTGAACGAGTTTCACCTAAGAATTATTTGTTTGTACCAGTACTTGAAGTATTTGTAAAATATTTTAGTACTAAGTTGGCTATCAATATTCGTATAAATTTTATCATAAATTTATATAAAGAGATAAATTTCTGTTTTCTTCTTTCTTGGGAAAATTATATATTTTAAACATCTAAAAAGGGTTAAAGAAATGTTTTAAAGTCGCATTATTGTATGCGCACACGCATGGCATTCTGCATAGTAGGTAGAGAGATCATAGTGTCAAGACATTCAGAATGCCCACTTTTCGGCCGAGTTTGAGAATGTGTTACGAGAGTGAGGAAATTAAAATAATTAATATATAATTTTTCCTCGGAGTGGGTTCAAGCCTATAATCATCGTCTTTATACAGGAGACTGTCCCAGAGTGTCAGTCCCAGAAATTTACGAAAACTGCAGTGAAATATCAGTAGGTTTTTGTGGGATTTTCAAATATTTCTGAACGTACTTAAAGATAAGGACAGATTTGAAATCAGACTGTCTTTACAATACTCTATCTCTTTACACTATTCGGTTTTCTCCGCCTACCCTACTATGGGGAAAGATTGAAGTAAAAAAATATTGAACATTTTGTAAATATCGTGCTTGGTACATAGACAAGCTTTAATTAATTCTGATGTAGTGTTTCTTGATCATTTCATTTATCAATATTGATTTCTATTACCATTGTAGCAGATATAATATTGTTTCTGAAAATTAAATTTAATAGTACGTTTGCGTACTCATTCATTATATTATTAGCTGTTGATGAATATTTCAGTCTGTTTGTCTATATATAGTGTGTTACGTTATAATAATAATAAATTTTGAATCAGTTCAGAGTGAATGGACGTGTAGACCTTATTTTTCATAAAAATATTTCATGTAACTAATTAGCCAGAGACAACATATGTTATGAAACTTTTAAGATTTGCTTCTTTTATTTTGTACGTAAGAAATTATATGCATGTAGTCTTAATGATTATGCATATTTTAAAAAAAATATGGGTATAAAAATAATAAAAAATATTTTTTGCAGTAGATTAACGCTGAAAAGAAGAGAGAAAGAGAAAAAGTCTAGTGTCCAGACACTCCGTTCTCCACTTCCAGTCCGAAATTGAGGCATTTTGCGTTTTGAGTGCCGAAACTCAACGCTGCGCTTTGTCTTAAGTACCAGAGCTAAGAAATGATAATTAATAAAATCTTATTTAAGGCATTTTCAACATTCTGCCGGGGAAACTAATGCCACGTTAGTTGCGGAATATACCGACATAAGCTATTAGCCAACGCTGCACTTTTTTTATAAGAGTAGCGTTCGAATTCGTAACCAATCGCGTTTTAGACAGACGGACAGACATTACTATTGCTCCATGATGGTTTCGTCTTAAAAAAATAGGAAATTTAGTTTAAGAGACTATTAATAAAATAGAACTTTGTTTAATTTATCTAGTAGTTAACTACTTCAAATCTGATTTACCGCCAGAGCTTTCGCTAATATTTTATGAGAACCAAAATAGATAATCTTTAACTGAATTTGTCATTCGACATAAATCGCTCTAATAGCCATTTTATTAAAGGAAATATTATTCAACTGCTTAAATTACTGATCCCTAAATATGAAATATGAAGCTTGAATAAGATTCTTTAAACTGTATTAAAATTTAATGCTCAAGTTGAAAGAATAAACCTAACTAGGACCACTTAAGGGAGCTTTGAGTTTTTCTATTTGCCACAGCGGCAATTCGTCCGCTATTCATGCTTTTAGCTTAGTAGTTGTAACAGAGTTTAAATGATTTTTTTAACAAAGAATAATATGTAAATCTTTACATCATGAAGTTATTATATACTGTATACATAATTTGTATTAAAGTAGATATAGGCAATATCACACTTTTTCTGGTTACGCTTGTAAGGGAAACCTATAGTCAAGACACTCCTTCGCCGAGGAAATGAAAATTTAATTCATCGAGTGGGAATCGAACCCACAATCTACGCTTTACAGTCAGACGCTGTCCTACTGCGCCACGACGGAATTTGTAAATATTTTTGTTTTTATTATATTTTATTATTAATTATTATTATTTGCCAAATTTAATGGTACGGTTTTGTATTCATTTTTAGCAAAAATGATTTAGCGGCTCAACCCCATATTTCATCAATTTTCTACCTTCCCTTGATTTGGAAATACGTTGTATGCGGCGAACACCTTTGTATAATGTAACCGAAACCGAAACCGAAACAAATAATGTTTCAAATGATTTATGTAAACGATAATTAAAATGAGAAATATTTCCAATTTATCATCCCTTTGTGTTCTGGGGTTTAAAATTAAAAAAAATACAAACGGACAGAAGCTATTTTCATTTTTTTGCTGTGATACCCAATATAAAGCGTGGTGTTGAGTTCCGCCAATTAACACTTACCGGAAAGAGTGAGTGTAATACCTCTAGGTTCTCTTAGACTACCTTGCTATGCGGGAAAAATATGAAGCTGCAAAATAAGATGTAGGTTTTTTTTGTTTCCTTTTTTTTAGCTTCACGCTGTATCCCGCACACAGAAGGATAGGCAGAGGAACCTAGTGTTAACACTACGTTCCCCACTTTCCGCCGAATTCGGAGGCATTACGTGTTAAGTACGCTGCGCTTTGCCTCGACACCAGAGCGAGGAAAATGGAAATAATAAATATTTCCACTTCTCGAGTGGGAATCGAACCCACAACCAGTCGTTTACAGTCACACGTTTGTGCCACTGCGCCACGACTGCCTCAGAAGAAGTAGGTAAAATATAATTTTCGATTTTACCTACCATATACCAAAACTAACCGAAAAAATAAATTTCACCGTAACAATCTCCATTTTAATTTTATTTATATTTGTTGTTCAATATATAGATAGATAAAAGAAAAATATGAGCTAGTATAACGTGGTATACGCAATTTTTCCTATGATAACAAACTGTATAAGCGGCGTGCGCCGTAAAATTACACGCTGTTCAACTTGCGTGAAATTCAGTTCACGTAATTTGTAAACATTTTATGGGTAGTGTTCTATGTTAAGGAAAAGATACGTTACGATGATTTTTCATGAATAAAATATGTAGTTGGCTAATAAAATATAATACTAATAATAATTCTTTGTTTGCTTAAGTAAAAGGTGTATAATTTCTTATACACCGCTAAAACAGTTGTTGTTAGAATTTTATTGTAAGTAAAGTCTAGGAAATTTATTGTTAAACCTCTAAGATTATTTATGGTGCTTTAGTAATTTTGTATATTAAATAACTAATTAACATATATTAATATGTTATTTTTTATTATAAGTGGGGAACGGAGTATCTTAATTCTAGGTTCCCTCTGCCTACCCTGCTGTGTGCGGGATACAGCGTGAAGCTAAAAAATAAAAAAAAAATATTAATATAAAAATATATTTTTGATTGGTAGGTTTTGACAATAATTTATATACCTACAAATAGTGTATGTAACTTCTACAGTGGCACTGTGGGACAATGTGTAACCTAAGGCGATTTTCTTTAGATTCAATATGCACTTGGTAGAAAGATTATATGAAAGTACATATATAATATTTACTTTCATTTCTCTACTCTGGTTAAACTAAGCACGGCATAGAGTTCTGTTTTTCAAAACTTTGAAACGACGCGTAAAGCTATAAAGAAAATGTACATAAGATGTGTTAAAAATATCTTATATATAAATAAATAAAAAAAATAAACTTGTAACTTGTAGATAGTAACACAAGATATAAATGAGACGTCCTAACTTCCGTAAACGCACGATCTGACGTGTAGTTGGCGCGAGATCAGCGTGACAAAATGGTACAATAACATCGTTCGTACTATGAATGAAAGCCGCATCGTGGACGAATTTGCAATTGTGCGTATCACTCAAATTAGTAGAGTATAATAATATACTTTAGTAGCAGTAGTTATAATTTATATAAATATATAATTTATCTCTTTTTTTATATCTCCGCTTGAAATAATAATTATATTTTTTTATTTGTCTGCTTGCATTCTAGTAAGACAAAGTTTCGTATGACCTTCTGTCATTCTGTACCCAGTATCTCTAATTGTAGCGGAGTGTTTTAACATTATTTCTTAAGTAACATAAAAATTTTAAGACGCATGTGGTAATATTTTTAATTTTTACAGATGTTATAGTACACGCCTAAAATATTTTAATATCTTTGGCTTGGTAAAGTGCAGAATGGAGTGTCATGATATTAGGTTCTGTCTTCTTACCCTAATAAGTGGAAAAAAATGAAAAGAACTAAGTCCTAGTTTTGAATTTTATACTAAAAAAAGATTATATAAATATTATTTTAAACAAAAATATCAAGAAATTGAAAATATAAAAGGCTTATAAAATAGTCAATTCCGTACCCGATGTCACCTGCCATGTCACATATCCATTTGTCATGTTGTACAAACTTTATGGTTTTAGTTGTTTTACTATGCGCAAGTAATTACTACAAAACGATTTAACACGTATCTCTTTATTAAATGTGTAAAATAACCGTTATGCAGTATAATATAGCGCGCATTGCGGTGTACCAGTGCCTAAATAAACCTTTTTTATTCGTATAATTTTTATTATAATTTAAAATTGCTGGATATTTTTTTACGTTATTCGTACAATTTGTTAAAGCTTGAATTGTCAAGAAAAATATGAATGAATTTGATTTTAAATAAAAAAGTAAGATTGATATCTGTTTTTTTAATTGTGAATATTTGGAGATCGATATTTATTACATGTTATGATTCTTTTGAAGATAATGTTTATTAATACTTAATCCTTTTTTTATAATTAGCGTGAATGCGTTTCCCACTCGGAGAAATAAACATGATTTAATAACTTTTATTTTTCCTTTCTGGTGAACATAAAGCACAAGTCTGCTATTAAGCACGCAATATCTTGAATTAGGACAAAAAGTGGAGAGCGCAATGTCTTGACACTACGTTCTCCGCTTACCATGATATGCAGAAAAGTTTAAAAATGAAAAAAAAAAAACAAATAAACGACAGAACTTCTTTAAATTTGATTACCCTTATTTTTGTTCTGAGAAAACGTATTCCAATTTAGACACTAATACTTTTTTTATTCTATATTACACTAAGCCTAAATAAAGTAATATTCGTTGATTTAATTGTGCTAACGAAAAGTGGAGGTCTCGCCTCTGAATGTTAATAAAATAAAAGTGACTTACTTTTCATAATGACATCTACAAGGACTTGACCCTTAAAATTTCGTTATTTCGTTAATTTTTATCCTCAAATGACATTTTTTTTCAGTTTCACGCTGTATCTCGCACACTGCAGGGTAGGCAGAGGGAACCTAGTGTTAAGACACTTTGTTCCCCACTTTTTTCACGTTTTTAATGACATTTACAAAAAACCAAATCGCTATATGTATCTATTTTAAAACCCTTTATTAGCGTAATTGGCTAGCTATTAATCTACATCACTTATAGTGGTTCAGTTTGCTCGAAATATGTACAGGTGTCCAGTAGCAATACATTTTTTTAAAACCAAGACAACTAGAACCCACATAACCCGATAAAAAGTTTTTTAAGTTTCATATTTTAAAGTAATATAATTTTAAATGGTTATATATCTTAATAATTTATATTAAAACGAAATGTCATACTATTTTTAACACCAATTATTCTAAAAAAAGGCATTTATTTAAATATGCCTTTTCCAAATTATAAATTAATATTTTCTAAATGCCTTTTCCAATTTCTTAAGTGTGGAATAACACTTTAAAAATGTTTAAAAGTACCTACCAATTATTCTTTTAACAAGTAAATTCATAGCATATAGCAAAGGTATATACGACTAAAGAATTTTATAAGATAGAGTTAAGTATGAACTTTAGATTAGATTTATGTAAAATACATGAGGGGAAGAGCAGCTTGATGGTAACATGCCAACTCGACTCATTATGCATATCGCGCACTTCGCTCCTGCCCTTCATTTAAGAATATAAGTTTTTAACAATTTAATTATACATTTCTACTATTAAATTTGATAAGTTAAAAGTAAATGTTACAATTAACAATTTATAAATCTTTTTTTTTTTATTTTTTATACTAATTTATAACATATTTTAGTAAAACATGGCGATAAATTTCGCCCCTTAACATACTGTCTGAATTTTGGGCGGAAAATGGAGTGTTTTGACACTACGTTCACGTTGACTTCCCTGTTGTGGTAAAAAATAGTAAATCGACATTAATTATTAATTTAATTAGCTGAAAATATAACATAGTAATATTTACTCTTAAATCTTACAGTTGTTCAGTATATTGCTTTGCAAAACGACATTTGCAGATTACTCCTTGACAGCACAATATCTGGCATGACTTAGACAAGTTCTCTGGCGGAAATGGACTTTGCTTAGATCTTTGAAATACATTTGACTTTTGAAATAAATATATCTTAATATTATATTATGGTTCAGAGGGACAGAGCCGACTATAACTGCAGTTGGTTGTGGATTCGATTTTCATTCGGAGATTGATTTGTTTTTTCAGCTCAAAGCTTATATCGTATAGTGGGGTAGTGAGAGAGGACCTAGTGTTAAGACACTCTGTCCTTCACCTTCCGCCAGAAAATCGAGACTTTGCGTGTTGGTTGGAACTCAACTCCGCGCTTTGTTTGTGGTACCAGAGTGAAGAAATGAAAATTGAAATAATCAAACAAAATTATTACATTTAACTAAATTATATTTCTAAAATCTAGTAAGACAAAGAGCAGCGTTGATATTTTGCACTCAATAACGCCTTGATTTTAAGGCGAAAAGTGGAGAACAGAGTGTGTTCGTACCTCCCAGCTCTAAATGGAAAAATCATGAAGCTGAAAGAATACAATACTTCTTTGTTAGTTAATGCTTGACATTTTTAAGCGCCTCATTTTAAGTTATAATGACTGTGAGACATTCCATATTAATATCATATTGTTAAAATTAAATACATACATACGTACAAATAATTCCACTATCAAAGATAAGTACAATAAAACGTATGACCTCATTCAAGAATCAGCCAGCACTAAAAATAAAGTTGCAGGCAGGTACAAGTAAAGTAGAGGAACGTGGGCACAAGTGTTTGGTAGTCAGTGAGTCGCATTGCGGATGCGGCATATCTTAATTCATTTGTAATTAATATTATACAGCTGTATAGCATGGCTTAGTCGTAAATCATTCTGACGGTTGTAAATTGTATTAATATGTTATTATATAATTATAATTTTTGTATAAAAATGGTTAATTTTTGTTTATATTTTCACGTGATTTAAAATAATCCTTTATATTTTGCTTTGCGATTTGGTTGAGTATCTTGGAGGAAATTATTTCTTTAATATTTCTTTAAGAATCGACTTTTGTATTTTTTAATGTTTCTGTTTATGAGTTTTCAATCGCAGACAATCTTAGTAATCAGAAAAAAAACTTAAATATTTCAAAAAGCACGTATTTTTTTCAATATTACTATGTTAATCAAATAATTATAATAATACTCTGACGTAAAATTAAATTTAATAAATCATTTAACATTGGTTTACCCGTTACATTGTTACTTTAACTAAACAAATATATTCTATCGTCTACACTGAAAATTCCTCTATAGTGCCTCAAATTTAATTCACTCCAATCCTTACAATATACAGCAAAGTTAACATTCATTTGTTCAGAGTTTGAAAGTTATTAATTAAGGAGAAGTGAAACATTTAATTAATGTTGCTAGGTTTTAAATGTGAATTTTTGTGTTAGTTTAGTTATAGTTATAAAGTTATTGTGATGGAATATTCATATTTTCATAGACAAAAAAATATAGTTATACACGTGAAAGAAAATCTTGGTTCACTTTTTTACGAAATTTATATTTACGGAATGAGGAGCTAATGAATCGTGGTTGTTATTACTATTATAGCTTCACGCTGTATCCCGCACACAGCAGGGTAGGCAGAGGGAACCTAGTGTTAAGATACTCCGTTCCCCACTTTTCGCCGAATTCGGAGGCATTGCGTGTTAAGTGGCGGAACTTAACGCCGCGCTTTGCCTCAACACCAGAGCGAAGAAAATGGAAATAATAAATATTTCCACTCTTCGAGTGGGAATCGAACCCACCCACCAACCAACCAGTCGTTTACAGTCACACGCTTGTGCCACTGCGCCACGACTATCCTATTTGTTTACTTATTGGTCTGATTTTTTCTTAAAAATGTGGTCTTCCACTGAGTCATTAATATAATGATAAGTCTCTTTGTAATAAGGTTTGAAGCAAAAAGTAGATATTTCAATAAATATTAATTGACACATTATTAGATTTTCATAGTATTATTTCAGAATTTATTTCGATAAGAGCAAACAATAGAAAAAGCAGTGTCAAAAAGAGCCTGTCGTGGCAGAGTGTAACAGCATCTGACTGTATATACTATGGTTCTGGGTTCCATACCCAATCGGAGAAACGAATATTTTAAATAATGTTTTTTTCGCCGCACTAGTCATAAGATGATTCCAGCGGAAAGTAGAAAATGGAGTCTTGGCACTAGGTTATCTCAGCAGGATAGCCTGCTATTCAGGACCAATAAACATGAAATGATGAATGAAAACGATCGTAAGATAAAAGTTCAGTAAGTAAGCTAGATTTAAAACAGAATTAACTTATTTATTCAATAGCGAAACATTTTTGTTTTAAGTAATGTAAAACTTGAAAATGCCACCTGTAAATATAGCATTATAAAACATACCTAAATATTGTTTTTGTTTTTATAATATACTAATATATAAAGTCTAAAGAGACCAACATTAATGAAATAAGAATAACTTAATATCCTTCGTAATGATCATTTATACGGGATTAACGATAAGTAAATAGATCGTTTCACATTTAGTGGCCAGTCGTGGCCCAGTGGCACAAGAGTGTGACTGTAAACGACTGGTTGTGGGTTCGATTCCCACTCGAGGAGTGGAAATTATATTTCCATTTTCTTCGCTCTGGTGTCGAGGTAAAGCGCGGCGTTAAGTTCCGCCACTTAACACGCAAGCCTCCGAATTCGGCGGAAAGTGGGGAACGGAGTGTCTTAACACTAGGTTCCCTCTGCCTACCCTGTTGTATGCGGGGTATAGCGTGAAGCTATTTAATTTTTTTTTCACATTTAGCAAGAATGGTGGAAAATTACAGGACATTTGTCCTAAATAATGTTGACCGTTAATGTAAGAGGCTATGGAACAGATTTAATTCTTTTAATACGCAAATAAAATAAAAAAAATGCTTAATAAATATTCGAGTTCTTGTTTTTTTTCACTCTGGTGTCGTGGTAAAAATGCGTTAAGTTCCGCCACTTAACACGCAATACCTCCAGAATTCGGCGGAAAGTAGAAAACGGAGTGTCTTAACACTAGGGTCCCTCTGGTTACCCTGTTGTGCGCGGGATACACTGTGAAGCTAACAAAAATATTCGAGTTCACGCATTTTCTCGTGAGGTAAGGCAGTAAAAGAGAACCAAGTGTCAAGACACTCTGTTCTCTACTTCCCGCCCGATATCGAGCCTCAGGTTCAGCGGGAAGCGGAGAAATCATAATATTTTAAATATAGTTAGTTATCCCCAGCACGAATGAAGCACAATGCCTTTACAGTGCAACAGAATGGCCGCAAATATGCAGATAAAGTAAATATTTTTATGTAGCATTGTTTAAATGAATCTAAAATTAATTTATAAATTTTATTTACACTTGGTTATTAGCTCCACTTGCAATCTATCTGTCAATCTATTTATGGATGTTGTGACGCTGTTTTGTCCTAATTCATATATATCTGTCCGTTAACAATTGCACGTGTCTCTCGAGCTGATGGCAATATGTACATGATTTTTAAAATATAAGACATCCTTGCTTTGGATGCATGCATTATAAGAGGTATGTATATTAATTCTTAATATGTATACCTTTTATAATGTTTTATTAAAATAATATTTTGTTTTCTTATTCTTCATGTACATAATATTTTTTGTCATAATTGTTTAAGGTCATAATATCATGGAAATAAACATTCTTATATTTCAAACTAATTTTTAAACTTTAAACCTTTGTATATATGATATTCGTCTCATTATCTTATTAACGAAAAAGATCATTGCATTTGAATTTAACATACAATAATCATTTTAAAAAGCCTAACCAGATCCCTATCATTTAAAGCTAATTAAAAAAAAATACAAACATTCATATTTCAAATTAAATTATAGCTTTCCGTAAAAACACAATAACGCGTAAAATATTTAAAATCAGTTGCATTTTGACATTTATAGGGGAATGCGTAAATAATATATGAAGCTTATAACTTATTCGTTACAGTGATTTAAACTGACAGTTGAAAACTCAAATAAAAATGTACTCAAATGATAACTGTTTGTTCCATTTGCTGATTGTGTTTCTGATTATTTTGAGAGCTTGTAAATTATTAAGTAAGGCACGCTTTTTCCCAAATAGCGAAGTAGTCAGAGAGAATCTAGTGTCAAAATACTCTGTCCTACAGTTTCCTCATGAAATCGAATTGAGTGTTAAATGGCGGAACTCAACGCCGCGCTTTATCTTAGAGATACTTGAGCGAAGAAATGAAGATTTTAATATAATCATTCCCCCGATTGGGAATCGAACTCACAACTATTGCGTTTACAGTCAGTCGTGACGACTGCGCCACGACTATCTCAAATGAAAACATTTGGTCAATTTATTTTTCATTTTTTTATATTTGTATATTAAAAATATTTTAAGCAATTGTTAATAATATAATACCATATATTATATTAGTGACAATAAAGAAGTATTGATTAAAATATTTTGAATTGGGTGAATGAAAGTGTGATAAAATTTAGTAAATACTAAAAACTAGTAAATCTGATCACGAGTAAAGTACGCGTTGCCTAGCAACATGTAAGTCATTTTATAGTTAAAAAGAAATAATCTTATTTAATTTAATGTTATTAAAATATATGTATAATTACATAATTGCATAATTATTAATACATACTTTTGTGTCTTTTCATATGGGATCTTTAAATAACCTAAACCTCATTTCGCCCGCTCAATTTTCATTAAAAGAAGCCAGAATTTTTTCTTCATAATATGCTTATACTTAACGGATTATTCTAACATTGATTATCTATTGTATAAGTATTTTTTTATTGTATAAACATAGAAATATTGGAACGATCTTTTCAGCTTCACGCTGTATCCCGCACACAATAGGGTAGGCAGAGGAAACCTAGTGTTAAGACACTCCGTTCCCCACTTTCCGCCGAATTTCGCTTGCGTGTTAAGTGGCGAACCTTAACGCCGCGCTTTACCTCGACACCAGAGCGAAGAAAATAGAATTATAATTTCCACTCCTCGAGTGGGAATCGAACCCACAACCAGTCGTTTACAGTCACACGCTTGTGCCACTGGGCCACGACTGGCCACCACACTAGTTCTAGTACTTGAAGTACCGCATAGCTGTAACAGAAATAATTAAAGCGGTCAAGTGTGGTCGCAAGTCGCAACTCGCGGCTTGTTAGTGAACCCTGCTCTCTGTTTTGTCATATACACATTCTATTTTTATACTCCTTTATTCTTTTTAAGAATAAGATGAGATACAACTTGTGTTTTGAATTTTATGTTAAGATTCAGACTTTTTGAGTGGTATGTAGTTGGCTGAATTTTAGTTTTGTTTTATTTTTTTAACAAGTTTCACACTTTTTTTACGTAGAGCAGGGTAATTAGAGGTAATAACTCTTAAAAATGTAGAGGGAATAACTCTTCTCTCCTTTCTGCCTGTAATCGAGACATTGCGTGTAGATAGGTGGAACTCAACACCGCAATTTGTCTAACAACAAATTAATCTAAATACAATCATTTCTCCGAGTGGAAATTGAACCCATAGCCGATCGTCTTTATAGTTAAAGGCTGACTTATTGCCACAGCAGTCTTTTTGTAACATATTGTTGAAATAAATGTAAATTTAGTGTATTTAATTAATATACTCTAGCTAAAATTGAATTGCGTTAAAATATGTTTACTTGTAAATGGATGTATCATTTTATAATGTTAAATGTTTATTTATATTCAGTCAAATTACTTTGATAGAAGTATGTTAAAATAAATACGCTTTAGTTTGGCTCAATTTCACTAGAAATTTTTCAAAATAATTTTTAGGCCATCGTGTTGAATCTATTTTGACGCAGTGTAGCAGCGTTTGACTGTACACGATGTTTGTGAGTTCAATCTGTCCTTTGGGACCACTAAAACCCAGCGGAAACCCTCTCCACCGTCATGAGACGTCGCAAGTTCGCTCGCGCAATCTACTAGGACGCCTCGGTGGATGGCCCACCTTCTGAGAGCACACGCAGCCTCGATGAGTTTTGCAGGAGGATCTTGCCCTTTGGCACTCCCCCAAGTTATATTAAATTATCTTCATGTCTTTGTCAAGACAGAACGCGGCGTTGAGCTCCAACACTTAACACCTTATGTCCGGGATTCGGACACAAGGTCAATAATGGACAGTATTGGTATTAGGTTTTCTATTTACTTAAACTGTTACGCGGGAATAGGCGTAAAGCGAAAATAAAAGAAGTCACGTTTTTCTATTCGAATCTCATTTAGTCACGGTTAATAATGTATGTGAATAATATGTATAAGTATCTCTAAGTTAGCAATATATTCTTCACTATCAATTTTAAAAGTGTACATGTTAGTCAGAAAAACGCAAGACGATTCATCATTTAGTGTTTTCTCCCACTTACTTTAACTGTCAAGATTCTGTTGGTGAAGTTGAGAGTGCGAAGATGAATTGAAATTATGTACATGTTTTTAATTTAAAAAAAAATATACATGGTTTGTAAATATGAGCTTTTTATAACATTATTCAAAATAATTTTTAGGCCATCGTGTTGAATCTATTTTGACGCAGTGTAGCAGCGTTTGACTGTACACGATGTTTGTGGGTTCAATCTGCCATTTGGGACCACTAAAACCCAGCGGAAACCCTCTCCACCGTCATGAGACGTCGCAAGTTCGCTCGCGCAATCTACTAGGATGCCTCGGTGGATGGCCCACCTTCTGTGGGCCACCGTTGCCTTCAGGGCGCTCTGGGGTTTCTTCCAGAGCACCCGCAGCCTCGATGAGTTTTGCAGGAGGATCTTGCCCTTTGGGACCCCCTCAAGTGATATTATTTAAATTATCTTAATGTCTTTGTCAAGACAGAACACGGCGTTGAGCTCTAACACTTAACACCTTATGTCCGGGATTCGGACACAAGGTCAATAATGGACAGTATTGGTATTAGGTTTTCTATTTACTTAACTGTTCCGCGGGAACAGGCGTAAAGCGAAAATAAAAGAAGTCACGTTTTTCTATTCGAATCTCATTTAGTCACGGTTAATAATGTATATGAATAATATACATATAAGTATCTTAAAGTAAGCAATATGTTCTTCACTACCAATTTTAAAAGTGTACATGTTAGTCAGGAAAACGCTAGACGATTCATCATTTAGTGTTTTCTCCCACTTACTTTAACTGTCAAGATTCTGTTGGTGAAGTTGAGAGTGCGAAGATGAATTGAAATCGTTTTTAATTTAAAAAAATATACATGGTTTGTAAATATGAGCTTTTTATAACATTAAATTAAAAAAATAGCCCCAACGCTTTTATCGCCTAGTAGGGTTATAGGATAGGCAAAGAGAACCTGTTTTAACCTAAGGAAAGCAAAAATAAAAATAGTGTCAGGGCACTAGTTCTCCGCTTTCTGCCCAAATTTAATAAAATATCTAACGAGTGGAGGAACTTAATACGGACTGCCTGTAACCGTCGCATATACAGCCAGATGCTGACTCATTGCGCTAGTATTATTTCAAATCAAACTTAAATAGATATAGGTTTAGGTTTATAGACATTTATTTTCTCAATAAGACCTAAGCCACTTACTTGAGAACAATATTACTTAACATTATAACATTTAAATTTAAATTGTCGTTGCCAATTTATACATTGCAAAGAATAACTTAAAGTGCCAAAAGCTTACAATATCTTTAGTTTTTATTTTAGTTTCATAATTTGAATTTAGTAAAGAAAAAAAAAACAAATAAACAGACACCAATTGTTGAGTTAATCAAATTGAAATACTCACTTAACGCATTGTCAGTAATGTCGGTAAACATGTTCAGCTAATTGAAATTTAAATGTGTTAAGTGAGCTAACACTCTTTATATTTGAGGGTATTTTGTTAAAGAATTGCGCCCCTTCAAAAGTAATCATTTTCCTACCATAGTTGGTCCTTGTCCTGGGCAGCACTAATAAACTAGCTCGACATTTGCGAACCCTACGCCCACTGACGTCTTTTATTTTGCGGAAAGGTATATTACTGTGAACTGACTGATTTAGTGTTTTTCGAATATAAATACAAACGTTGTAAACATAAAGTTGGCGAATTGTCATTATTTTAGTTTCTTGATAAATTATTTTGCTGGATGTTAATCGCGAGAATTTAAATATCTTCTTAATTATTTTGTTCTGAGCTATTTGTAACTCTAACAATTTTGATTTGGCTGCACTGCCCCAGACTTCGACCAAATATGATAGGTGAGGCTTAACCAAGGTATTATATACTGTGTGGCGCATGTTATAAGGGATATATTTTACAACATTATGTAAGGACCCTAAAAGAGCAGATACTTTATTTGTTATATAATTTAGGTGTGCGCTCCATGTCAACGTGTTATCCAAAACAAGGCCTAGATATTTTTCATTATGTTTATGCTTAATTGGGGTATTATTAATTTTTAACGGCGTGTGTGGTGGTATAGGTTTATTTTTGGCTTTGAAAATTACATAACATGTTTTAGAAATATTTATTGTTAGAAGGTTGTATTGAAACCATGTGTATATCTTATTTAAGTCCTCTTGAGCTTTTGAAATTATTGTGTCTATGGATGGCCCAAAATAAAATAGACATGTATCGTCTGCATAAAGAGTGATATGTCCTTGTAGCCCAATATCTACGACATTATTTATATAGATTGAAAAGAGTAAAGGACCTAAAATTGAGCCTTGGGGGACTCCACAATTTACTTGAACTGCACTACTTTTATATTTATTATTGTCCATTTTCACTACTTTATATCTATTGTCTAGGTACGATTTAAACATGTTTAGAGCATTGCCTGTGACCTTTAGTGTTTCTAAGTTCTAGTTAACTAAATTCCACATTCGTTTAGGCTTTTTAGCGCATTTTGTAAATTCTTTATAGAAGTACGAGTTTTTTGTGTCCTGAATTAGAGTAGCTACTTGGTTTTTTTTAAAATTAAGTCGTTCTTGTAAATTATTGTCCTGGGGAGTCTTAAGATATTTTGCCCATAAGATGTTTCGGTTACTAATTGCATTAATAATATCTTTGTTTATCCAGTCGTTCTGAGGTAAATTTAATATTTTAGTTTTTAAGACTTTGTTTTTTTCTATACAAAATTTTAATTTATGTTCAAGTTGTACGTATTCGTTACTTAATTCGTTGAACCTAATGTTATCTACTGTTTCATAAAGAGTTTTATAATTAATCGCTTCATATTGTGTTCGTAATTTAGGTGGAGATTTGACCTTCTTAATTTCTAAATATATCTGTTTGTGGTCAGACATCGCGGAGTTGATTAATGCTAAGTGATATTTGTCATTTTTTAAATTGGTAGTAACATGATCTAAGATAGATTTTTTAGTAGAAGTTTCTCTTGTGCAATATTTTTTAGTTATTTTATTTAATATTATATGTCCATTTTCTTTAAGTAGATTTTTATATAGCTTAGAGTGATTGTCTTTATCTATCAGTAGATTAATATTGAAGTCGCCGAATACTAGTGCCCTTTTACGTTGCTGTAATTGGGATCCATATTCTTCTAGAAAATCCTTATAGTTAGTGTTTCCAGGGTTGTATATTACTCCAATATCTAGTGAATATCTTTCCAATTTAACCCATAAATAGTTGTTTCCGCCTGAGTATGTTGATTCTATTAAGCTATGTTTGATATCATTGTGAATATACGCCGATACTCCTCCTCCTTTTGAATCAGTCCGGTAGTTGTAATAGTGCGTGTAATTGTCAATCTTCAAATGTATGGCGTCTATTTCTGAAGTGATCCAAGTTTCTGTTATTAAAATAGCATGTATTGTCGTTGATAAAGATTGTAATATACATTTAAGCTCATCTAGTTTGTTTCGAATGCTGCGTGCGTTTAGGTAGAAAAAATTAAGACGTGATTTATTTGTTTCCAAGCTATTGTAGGCATCTACGATTTGGTATATAATTTTAAATACATATAATTTCATGTTTTATTTAAACGAAAAGTAGAGAACAGAGTGTCTTGATTCTGTAGCTGTCTATTTTATAGCAGGGTATAAAATATGACGAACGATTTTAAAATTTTAATTAAAGTATTATCCATACGCTGGCATATGAAAAACATTTTTAGAAAACGTAAAACAAATATTTGAACGCAAACTGACGAATATACGTGTACTAAAAATGTTTTCTCGTATCCTCACTATGTGAATAATATTTAGTTTTTTTAACATTTAATAAACATTTGAAAAAATACGAATGGTGTGGAGATGCTATCTCTTTATTAATTAGATCATTAGCTGACGTAGAAACGGCACGGCTTGTTTACTTTAGCTACTTTCATAGTATTATGTCATATGGCATTATATTCTGAGGTAATTTAGGTTCCGCCACTTAACACGCAATGCCTCCGAATTTGGCGGAAAGTGGGGAACGGAGTGTCTTAACACTAGGTTCCCTCTGCCTACCCTGTTCTGTGCGGAATACAGCGTGAAGCTACAACAATAACAACAACAACATTATACTCTGAGGTAATGTAGCCGCTATAATACAATCTTTTTCTTGAAGAAGCGAGCTATTCACTCAATCTATTACTTAGGTCCTAAAGATTCCTTTAAGTTTAAACAAATGAATATATATACAGTTATGTCACAATATATCTATGAAAATGTAATGTATATCAAAAAATCATTAATGATTCTGCCAAAATCGGGGATGCATATAACATTAATAGCAGAAATAAACATAAACTTACCGCGCCTGTAACTCGATTGCATCTAATCCGTAATTCTTACATGGGAGAATATATACGCTTTTACAATAGGATCCCAAAAAACGCCGAAGAGTGTTCCATTTCACAATTCGAAAAAATTGTGAAAAAACATTTGTATGTTAAGGTTCATTGTATGTAGGTGTATTACCTAATTAATGAGTTTTTGAATGATAAAACACCTAGGGAATGAAATGCTAGCTCCAGTCAGTTTCAAAGATATCATTGTCAATATATCATTATATAATATCCGTAAATTCTTGATGAAAAAGAAAAAACAACATCCCGCTGAGTTCCCGCTTCTCAGGTCTAAGGCATTAACTTTAGTCAACCGGTGGTAAATTGTTTGACGTTCAAAAAATGAAGTTTGTAACTTCTTATTTTGACGTTGACTTTGACTCAGAAGTCAGCTTAGCTGATGGAATCTGCAATAAAAAGACTCGGGTGTTAGCAAGGATGTTAGAGTAAAAATGAAGAAAACCATGCTCAAGTAGTTTGAGTACGTCGAGAAGATGAGTGTTGAAAAAATGGTAACAAAGATATATGAAGCAAAGGTGGTAAGAGAGGCAGGGAGAGATTTGGTTGACTTTCGAGACTACAGACTTTCGTTACTATCGACGGTACTGGAGAACGGTCATGAAGAAAGCAGTACGACCCGCCGGAGGACGTGTATGAAGAAGTGGATAACAGTGGACGAGGCGAAGGAAGTATGCAGGGACCGCAGCGTTAGACGCTTCGTTCGCTCTGATCACCCCGCAAAGGGTAAACCGTTAAGCTAAAAAATATAGCATTTTCTATTGCAAAATGATTGTTTCAATTATACAGTTTTTATATAAGATGATCATATATGATGTTAGAATTCAGATTCCCTAATTATTCTTTACGCTGTCAATTTCCCATTGCATACTGTATTTACTTAGTACTCTACAGTAGATATTGCTACACGTTTATTAACGTTTCACCTCCCGCAATAAAGGCTCGCGCGTCCAGTTCCGCGTTAGTAAATATTTACACTGCAGCCAACACTACGGTATGCAGATACTCGTTAGGGCGAGTGGTATGTAGTGGTTTTTAACAAAAATACTGCGAATATTCCGGATTATTTAACATGCATTGAATGTATGCCTTATGTTATATTAATATGCTGCTGAGGTACGTATTATATTCCGTTGCTGCAAGTTCAAATCTTATTTTGAGATTATTTATAACTTTCAGTTATTGGATATCGCTTTTATGAAAAGGTTTAAATGTTTCTTTTTTTAGCTTCACGCTGCATCCCGTAAACAGCAGGGTAGGCCGAGGGAACTTAGTGTTATGACACTCCGTTCCCCA
This sequence comes from Dryas iulia moderata, assembly GCA_019049465.1. NCBI lineage: Eukaryota > Metazoa > Arthropoda > Insecta > Lepidoptera > Nymphalidae > Dryas > Dryas iulia. Next base: position 13,332,304 of record CM032428.1, read on the forward strand.
CTTTTCGCCGAATACGGAGGCATTGAGTGTTAAGTGGGGGTATTTAACTCCGCGCGTTGCCTCGACAGAGTGAAGAAAATGTAAATATTAAATATTACCACTCCTCGAGTGGGAATCGAACCCACAACTAGTCGTTTACAGTCACACGCTTGTGCCTGTGCGCCACGACTGGCCTCAATTAAGGTTAAAATGTTAATGTGATAATAATAATTGTTAGTATTTATAAAAATAAATGCCATCAGGTTATTGAGGCAACCGTTGCGCAGTGGAACAGCCTCCGACTGTAATCACATATTGGTTGTAAGATGGAATCGGACTAGGAATATAATTTAACTATTTTCATTTCTCCGCTTTGGTAAATTAGACAAAACGCAGTGGAGAGCTCCGCCATTCAACACACAATACCTCTAATACTGGCGGAAGCTGGAGAACAGAGTGTCTTAACACTATGTTCTCTCTGAGTTTGAGTACGATATGTGACCTATGACCTGTAATGCGGGAAATACCTGATACTGAAAAAACATATACCTACATATTAAAAAAACATTTTTACATATTATATTACTTTAAATTTAGTTAAAACTTTATACATATAATAAAAACTCGTCATTCCTGTAAAATATCTCTGTGGCACAAATGTCGTGATTAAACATTCAAGTGTAATCGTGACCTCTGATTCAGGGCACATATTTAAGTTGACTACTCTACTGAAGCGAAGCTGTACGATAAAACGCTATTAAATTAAAAAATATATAAGCTTGTTATTTGTTAAGACAGTATATTTAAAATTGCTTAAGATAGTATATTTCAATCTAGTAATTTTTATAATAAAACTAGTATTTTTATTTTACGTATAAATGATATTTTTCTAATTAAAAGAAATTATAATTGCTTTTTAGAGGACAGTTGAGAGGACCTCAGAAATAAGATCGTTTTCCACTGAGTTTGTGTTATATACTTATTTAGATTTTAACTTCACAGCTTATACATTTTTTTTTTACCTTCACGCTGCATCCAGCACACAGCAGGGTAGGCAGAGGGAACCTAGTGTTAAGACACTCCGTTCCCCACTCGTCACCAGAGCGAAGAAAATGGAAATATAAATTCCACTCCTCGAGTGGGAATCGAACCAACAACCAGTCGCTTACAGCCACACGCTTGTGCCACTGGGCCACGACTGGCCTATAGATTTTCTTACCAAAGTGAATAACTCAGGCTCTTTCTCACATTTAGGCACTTGCAGTTACTGCAATACAAAACTTCTATGTATGTACCTTTTTGTATATTATCTAAGCCAAATTTAAAATTATAAAATAAGATAAAGAAATAGTATAGCGTAGCATCGCATGGCGTTATAACAGAAACCTAAATCTGCATCACAGATCAAGACTGCTTCATTAAGCTCTAGGGAACACTGGATGACTCTCTACTAGTAGGAAAGAATTATTCGAGGGAAATTACTTAAAAAGCTTAATTTATTTGAAACGATTTATAATGATAAGTATTAAACTAAATAGATTATAATCTATAACTAATAATTATTAGTGGAGTTTAAAAACTCCACTTCTTCAGATAACTTTTTTTAGTGTAAATGTTTAAAAGAGTTCTTGTAGATAATAGAAAAATAAAAAATATAGTGTTTTTTTTACTTTTAAACATTTTTAAAGTGTTATTGTACACTTAAGAAATAAAATTGAAATAGACAGTTTAGGAAACGTATATATCTTAATTTTTAAAAAATACTGTTGTCGTATTTTGATCTACATGTATTTTCTAACTTACCGTAGTAGGTAGAGAGAACCCAGTGTCAAGACACTCTCCACCATTTTACAACGGTCCTCCACTTTCTACCGAACACCGCGCTTTGTTCAGTCACGAGAGTCGAAAAATTAGATTAATTCAAATATAATTTTCCCAAGTAATTATCAAATAGATCTTATTATAAGTTCAATAATAATTGAACAATTAGAATTGAAATAATTATATGTGAGTGAGTATTTATATTTTAATTCCATTCTAAGCAAAAATGAAAATGAGAAGAGGTAATATATCAAAATGCACGCGATGAAAGCGAACAATAGATCTAATATCTCCATGAAAGGGCATAGAAAATAGTTCCTCATTTTTCTACAATACATAATGCTTTTAATGTTCTATTTTGTGCTTAATTCTAAATCATGCAATAATTTTATGGTATAATTTGTGTGAGGTATCTTTTTTGTTTGGTTGCACTAGAGCATAATCACTTTCTGCTTTATTAGAGACTAGCGGCCCGCTTACGGCTTCGCCGCTTGAACTATATTTCTGTTTGGTTATATTGCAACCCTCGGGGGTGGATATTTGAAAAATAAAGTAGGCTATGTTTAATCTTGGATTATCAGCCATATATATTCCAAAATTCATAACAATCGGTCAAGCGGTTTAGATTTTGCACATAAACTTTCATCCCCTACCCTTTAGAGATTGATTTTTGATAAAATCAATAGCCTATGTCTGACCCTGGATTATTTGCTACTTTCATTCTAAATTTCATCCAAATCGGACCAGTAGATTAGCCGTGAAAGCGTGACAGACAAACACACAGACTTTCACATTTATAATATATGTAAGGATTGTGAGTGAGTTACGTTGCGGAACCCAACATCGGTCTTTGTTTAACCTAATCTGGGGAATGTCATATTAAAATGTATTTTTTTGTATTTTTAGCTCCGTCCTATTTGCGTATTAGTGATGAGACCTCTTCGTAGGATGTCAGGAGTCAACTTAGGTGATCGATTTCGCAATGAAGAGATATGTACGCAGAATGGCAGGCGTTAGTGAGAATGTTATAGTAAGAATGCAGAAGTACATACTCTGGTGGTTTGGCCACGTCGAGAGGATGAGTGATCAGAGAATGATGGGATATATATATATATGATGCAGAGTTGAAGGTATGCAGAAGAAACCGAATGTTAAGACATCCTGTTAACATTTGCCGCCAAATGCTTGAGTCATTGCAAATTAAGTCGCGGAACTTAACAGTGCGTTTTACTATATATAACCAAAGCGAAGAAAATGGAAATGTTAAATACTTCTATTCCTCGAGTGGGAATCTGCAACTTGTCGCGTTTATAGTCACATTTCGTGCCTCTACGTCACGACTGACCTTTACTTCTTCTTCTTCAAACTTTTACTTTTTTATAAAACGTGTATTATTTAAAATTGTGTACAATGCATAAAAAGAATTCTTCATCATTAGAAGTGATGCCCATTTCACGGTGAGATCTATTTAAAAGTAAATGGACTTGAGCACTTATGCCGCCAACCATTTACAGCTCAGTCTGGCCGCTAATTAAAAACGTTATATTTTAATGAAATAAAAAGTAAAGCAAAGGCAATTATGAGTGAGGGGTCAACTCAAGTACCTAAATGATATAACTGCGGGGTAGATGGCGTGCGTAATTATGTTTGCTCCTTTCGCCAGTTTCAAAGGGATATTTAAAAAAGTTAAATGACTGTTTGGCATACTTTTTTTACCTAAGGTCCTTGTCTGACATATATTATTATAAAGACTGGTTGTGGGTTCGATTCCCACTCGAGGGGGTGGAAATATTTCGATGGTTCGATTCCCTCTCAAGTGGTGGGGTGGAAATATTTAATATTTCCATTTTCATTGATCTGGTGTCGAGGCAAACTTCCGTCACTTAACACGCAATGCCTCCAAATTCGGCGGAAAGTGGGAAACGGAGTGTCTTGACACTAGGTTCCCTCTGCCTACCCTGCTGTGTGCGGGATATAGCGTGAAACTATTTTTTTATTTTTATTTATAGTAATGATGTCTAAAGATGTCTGAATGTTTTTATATGTAGATTTGATCATTTGAAGTTTGATTTTTCTCTTGTCACCAAGTAAACCAAGTAAATAAAGAAGGGCGTGTTAATTGCGATTTTTATATTAAAAACATACATAAATGAATATATATTTTAAGTCCATATATTTATGTGAATATTTAATAGTACTATATTTTATGAGGCTACCGTGGCGTAGTAAGACAGCGTGCCACTATAATCGTAATTGGTAGTGGGTTTAGTTCCACTCAGAAAAGTCATTATAATTTAATTATTTCTTGCCTCTGTTGTAATAAAGAGCTTTTTTGAGTTTCACCACTCAACACGCAAGGTTTCGAATTCGACCGGAAAATGGAGAACGGAGTGTCTTGATATTAGATTCTCTCTGACTCCTGATATGGCGTGAAGCTGGCAAATAAAGTATAGGTATATATAAATATATGCATCCAATATTAATTTTTCTTTCTCAATAGCGGTATTTTTTAACTAAAATAGTAAAATTTTAAACTATAACTTTAACAAGTTTCATGTTTCAAAACCGCATACAACTTTGTGGACGTGTTAAACAAATTAACGAATGGTCAAACAATTGGTGAAGGTGACTGGTCACACAAAGTTATTTATAGCCACTAATCGATTAACAATCGATTTTTTTATAAAAATAAAAGAGTAAATATAATTATTACGTTTGAGTTTGAGGCTTTATATCCTATGCTAGTTTGAATATTTGTTATTAACCGATATGAGAATTTGGTCAGTTTCATTAAAATAAATTAAAATAATCTGTTTCGTTACCTTAGAAAATATAATTTAAAAAACAAAAACATAAACACAGAAGTATTGTCTCGTTGGCAAAGCGCGGCGTTAAGTTCCCCCTTAACATGCAATACCTCCAAAAATTCGGCGGAAAGTGGGGAACAGAGTGTCTTGACACTAGATTCCCTCTGCCTACCCCGTTGTGTGCGGGTTACAGTGTGAAGTTATTGTCTCGTTTTCCTGGATGACTTCGCAAGAACGTCAGGCTCATTCTTTGTAAATACTGCAGCTTGTAACGAACCCGGACACATGTGTAATTTTTGAATATATCAAACAGCAAGAAGTAGGTCAAAATATAATTGCATGATTTTATGCATTTATGTATATCTACGTATTGAGCGCCTCATTGTAAATGATGTTGTGGATTCATTCCACTTTCCACACGGGGAATGGTTATATTTCAATTTACATTTGTTTGTCTCTGTTACAATAGACAAAGCGTGGCATTTAACTCCCCTGCTAAAGGCGCAATGTCTCGATTTCGGCCGAAAAGTGGAGTGCGGAGTGTCTTGACACTAGGTCTCTGACTACCCTATGCAGGAAAAAACTTGAAGCTGCAATGTTTATAAGTACACATAAGTCAAAAGAATAGGTGATGTCAAAAATGGAAAAAGTAATTTGTAAAAAAAGTTTTATCTCCAAAGGTCATTTTAGTCTTTTAGATGATTTTTCTTGCGATAATAATAGACTAATAGACTACAATTTTGTTTACCTACGAAAAACGATCTATCAGACAAGGTTTTATTTATTTTAATAATGAAATATGAAATACCTACAATAATTGAAAAATCTTGTACTAAACTGTAATTGATATAGAAGATTTAATGAAAGTTTTTGGGTTTCGAGGGCGGCAATCTAGTTAAGGTTACTTACTGTAAACAATTTACAAAGCTTTCATGCCTAAAAATGTTAAATTAGCTTAATTTTAAACTGCCTACTGCCACAATATTTTATTGTTATGAAACTTATAATATTTTTCGTTGTAAATAGTTGGTGAAATGAGGTTAGTATTTTTATAATAAGAATGAAATAATATTGTTTAACAAACATTTGTCACATCAGTGCCTTTTATGGGCCCACGTATCATATCGAAAACTAACTTTTTATTAAGTGACTATAAAAAATATTTTTTTCTTTAAAAAAATCTTTCGAGTATGCAGTTCTATATTTTTCAGCTTTACAATTTTTCCCATAGGGTCATGAGACAGACCCTAGTGTTAAGACACTTCGTTCTTTACTTTATTTTAGGCGGAAAGCCTAAAATAATGTCTTGATTTATCAGAGTGGAGAAATTAAAATAAATTTCATATTATTATTCCTCAGAGTAGTGACCGACACAACCAACAGCGTTTTCAGTCAAACGATGTTCTACTGCCCTACGCTCGTTAACCTTTTTTAAAATAATCTGTTACCTACATATATGTCTAAAATTTATTTACGTCTTACTTACTATATAGTAAGTAAGTTAGTTTCTTAAGTTAGTTACTTACTATATAGTAAGTAAGTTAGTTAGTTAAGTTAGTTAGTTACTTATTATATAATAAGTTAGTTAGTCAGTTACTTACTATATAGTAAGTAATTTATCCCTGTACATAATAATAATCAGTTTACTAAACACTTGATGAGCACGTATGTTTTATGCACACCAACATTTGCGTCGAGGCGTCGATGCGGAACTCTCGACGGCTGCATTTTTAATGTTTCGCATTTCTAGAGAATACTTCTGGCTTTTTGTTTAGTGACTAAATATTCACTAGCTAAGAGATGGCAACCTTGACTTGCATAACTTGAAACTTATAAATATATTTTCGCAATAAATTCGTTCGTTGTACAAAACTAGCTGTCATTTATATTTTTGAATGTTAAATGCGAAATGTCGAGTCAATAGACTACAAATAGAACTTTGCAACATTTTTAAAGTGTTATTTACATATGTGGTCAGTCATGGCCCAGTGGCACAAGCGTGTGGCTGTAAACGACTGGTGGTGGGTTCGAATCCCACTCGAGGAGTGGAAATATATCATATTTCCATTTAATTTGCTCTGGTGCCGAGGTAAGGCGCGGCGTTACGTTCCGCCACTTAACACGTAATGCCTCCGAATTCGGCGGAAAGTAGGGAAAGGAGTGCCTTAACACTAGGTTCCCTCTGTCTACCCTGCTGTGTGCGGAATACAGCGCACTCCGTTCTCCACTTACCACCTAATTCGGAGGCATTGCGTGTTAAGTGGCGGAACTTAACGTTGCGCTTTGCCTCTGTACCAGAGCGAAGAAAATGGAAATATTAAATATTTCCACTTCTCGAGTGAAAATCGAACCCACGACCAGTCGTTTGAAGTCACACGTCTGTGCCACTGCTCCACGACTGGCCCCATGAATAGTTGATAACTAAGCAGATGTAAATAAAATTACCAGTGTCTACTTACCACACTTTCAAAATCTGTGTCTATTTATAAAATCTTGTATGTAATAACAATCTTGCAATGATATTTTAATCCACCTTTTGCGCCAACAATTTGCTTAAAAATAGCCATACGTGTTTATGACTAGATCATACGATATGTTTATGATTAGATCATACGATATTTTTTTTTTTTTTTTTTGTAATTTTTTTTTCTGCTCCACGCTTTGTTTCGCATATCAGGGTAGAGTAGAAATGAGTGGCAAAACACTTCTTCTCCACTTTCGCGAGAGCGCACGGTGTTGATTTGCGAAACTTAATGTCTTCTCTCTCTTCTTGACAGAGCGTAGAATAGATTTTTTTTTTGCTTCACGCTGTATCCCGCACACATCAGGATAGGCAGAGGAAACCTTGTGCTAAGACACTCCGTTCCCCACTTTCCGCCAAATTCGGAGGCATTACGTGTTAAGTGGCGGACTTAACGCCGCGTTTTACCTCGACACCAGAGCGAAGGAAATGGAAATATTAAATATTTCCACTCCTCAAGTGGGAATCGAATCCACAACCAGTCGCGTTTACAGTCCCACTTACGTGCCCCTGCGCCACGACTGGCCCCACTTTGAAAATAATAAAAATATTGACACGCCATTGAAAATAATAAAAATATAATCATTCACCTGAGTGGGAAACGAACCCACAACCAGTCGCAGAATAACTAAAATATATTCTTTTATTTTTCCAATATAATTCAAAATTCAAATTCAAATTCAAAATATCTTTATTCAAATAGACTTTTGAAAGCACTTTTGAATCGTCAAATGTACATAAAGTACTAACAATTTAAAAATATAGTGTACTAATATAATAAATTGCTTGCTGTATCTAATACGTTTAATAAAATACAAAAAAAACGTGACTCTACCTGCACAAATCACAGTATAAGGTGCAATTTCCTCGGAATTGGCAGTCGGGAGGCGCACCGGGACTCCTCCACAATTTAGTGTCGAATAGAATTGAAGATTTATAACCTCTTGAACTCTTGCAAGCGGATTCAGTATTACATCGATGCTTATCGTTATGTATGTAATGTTGTTAGATCTTTCAAACGTGTGGTATTACTTCAACTGAATGTAGGTAATATGTTCATATGTTTTTTTTTATCAATTATATATTTATTTCTTGTAAGTATATGCTTGCAAAGATTGATTTTTGGTAAATGACCAAAATTATTAACAATTCAAAATTTTTCTGTATAATGAGATGGATAGTCATGGCGCAGTAGCACGAACTTGTGCCTGTAAACGACTGGTTGTGGGTTCGATTCCCGCTCGAAGAATTGAAATATTTAATATTTCCATTTCCTTCGTTCTCGTATTAGAGGCAAAGCGCGGCGTTAAGTTCCACCACTTAACACGCAATGCCTCCGAATTCAGCGGTGCGTGGGGAACGGAGTGTTTTAACACTAGGTTCCCTTAGCCTACCCTGCTGTGTGCGGGATACAGCAAACAAAAAAAATAATAATATATGATTTTCTATTAAATAAGTGTAGATAGAGCATCTGGTTAGGACACTCCGATTACACATAGTTTTCGTCTGTTGACGTATAGGGTGGCGTAACTTAACGTCGCGCTTTATCTAATATGATATAAAAACAATATTTTTGATTACGAATGTTGATTCGGTTATTGATCTGTTCCCCAAACATTGCGAGTATCATTTTAAATGCATTGCACCCTATTCCTATCTTATTTATTTCAGAAACTAGGTGAACTATCGATGCATATGTATGCTTAAATACATGAAAAATATACCTAAAGATTCTTTAGCAATTCTGCTTATCTCGTCGAAAAGTAAAAATGCTAGTAGCTATTTACAGAATTTTTGACAAAATTACAGATTTTTTTCCTCATATATGCCTGAGACGTGCATGCATGCACTTATCTAAGCGAATGCATTTCTTTGACAGTGCATTTTGCTTTACTCTATTTAGCATTTAAGAACTTAAAACGACTGTAAAGTAATAACGCTCAGACTGGTTAGGGATTTTGCTAAATGAATGTAAGAAAATATGTTCTCTCAGATTTTTACTATAAAACATAGAGGCCAATGGATTGTGTGGAATGCCAGCGCCTACGCTGGCACACACAATCCCACTAGAGTAATATAACTAATTTCTGAATCTAATGTAATACATTATATTAGATTCAGAAATTGCAACAATAAAATAAGTTATTTTTCAACTTAAAACTTCAAGTTATTTTTCACCCATTGTTCTAATTAAAGTATCATGTCTCCGCCATAGTGATAAGACAAAACATGGCGTTAATCAATAGGTTCTTTCTGCCTACCGTGATATATGGAACAAGGTGTGAGCCTTAAAATAATAATAAGAACAATTTCCCACTGGACACACCGGTCTAAGTAGTCAAATTAATTTATCATAGAGCAATATTTGTTCTAGGTAATCAAACTTATTTAATTGTAGGTCGTTTCTTAATTGTTAAATGCAATCGGCAAGTAAAGTTGCGACTAACTTCAATTATTTTTTAATTATAAAACCATCCAATCAAATTAATTATCAATAGACCGACACATTGTTCGATCTGATTATAATTTCATTAATTTGAAGTGTCATCACTATTATGGTTATATTTACTGGTCAGTCAATGTTTGTTTGTTGGAATCGTCAAATGTACGTAAAGTACTAACAATTTAAAAATATAATATACTAATATAATAAATTGCTTGCTGTATCTAATACGTTTAATAAAATACAAAAAAAACGTACCTGCACAAATCACAGTATAAGGTGCAATTTCCTCGAAATTGGCAGTCGGGAGGCGCACCGGGACTAACTTCAATTATTTTTTAATTATAAAAGCGCCCAATCAAATTAATTATCTTTGGACCGACATATTGTTACACCTGATAATAATTTCATTAATTTGAAGTGTCATCACCATTATGGTTATGTTCACCGATCAGTCAATGTTTGTATGTTGGCTTATGAACAATAATTGCTTAGCAAAGTTGGTAAATCATAATATAGGTATTATCCGATCGTGGTGAACTTGGAAAGTAATCTGTTTGGTAGGGAAATATTTACATTGCAAATATTTTCTTTTAGCCTATCTGCTTAGACTAGCGCCCCGCTCGCGGTTTCGCCGCGTGAACTATCTCGTTATATTGCAACCCTCGGGGGCACATTTTTATAAATAAAGTAGCCTATGTTTAAGCTTAGGTTATCAACTATATTTATGCCAAAATTCATTATGATTGGTTAAGCGATTTAGATTTTTCATATAAACTTTCATCCCCTATTTTAACCCTTTAGAGGTTGATTTTTGAAAAAATAAGTAGCCTATGTTAGATCCAGACACTTTTACTACTTTCATTCTTTTTTTTTTCATTCGAAACTTCATTGTAATCGGACCGGTAGATTAGACGTGAAAGCGTGACAGAAAAACACACAGACTTTCGCATTTATAATATAAGTACTCGTATGAATGTGTGTTAAAAATATTTCTTTTATTAATTTAGTACAGTTCTGTCAAACGTTATTATCTTTCTGCTATATAAATTTAAAATGTGCCAAATTTTATTCTCGAAAAGAATAGAGAGGTCTACATAATAAATGTAACATGTAAAATGTGGACAAAGACGATATTGTAACAGGGCTAAAATTATACCACGATATACGGGAAAGTGGTTAGAGTTTGTTTTGTTCCATTTATGTACTACTCTGGGATCGCTGAGTTAGTTTCCACGTAACTTATATCATATAATATATCTGATCCAGAAATGGAATAAGATATTTAAAGCTTCAAGTTAATTTTACCCGATTGTTCTAATTGAAGTAAATTTTAATTGTAAAATCAATATTCACGTATGTTTTCTCATAATAAACATTTTAGTAGTATAAGTTAAGTATACACTTTTTGTACAGTATTTTATTGTTTTTTTTTAGATTTAACGGTTTGTAAATCCAATATTTATAAATGGTACTTCACAGATTTGAAACTTTCTTTCAGTATATAATTATTTTTTTCCTTTTTTTTAACTTCACAATGCATCCTACACACAGTTGGGTAGACATAGGAAACCTAGTGTTAAGACACTCAGTTCTCTATTTTCCGTCAAATTCTGTAGTCATTGCGTGTAAAGTTGCGAAACTTATGCCGTGCTTTTCCTCGACACTAGAGCAAAGAAAATAGTAATATTTAATATTTCGAGCAGGAATCGAACCCACAACCAGTCGCGTTTACAGTCACACTTTGTACCACGATTGGCCGCAACAAAATAAAATAATATCTGGTATAATATGTATAACATGCTAGGTAAGTAAAGGATGCTACTCAAAGCTTTTAATAAAAATAGCTGTTTGACGTGGGGTACCTTTATCAAACGTCATATTACGGATAAACGGCTTAAATGATGTCCACTGTCCAGTTTATATTATTTATTTTATTATTATGTATTATGAGAAGACATCGTGACGTAGTGAGATAGTGTCTGACTATTAACCAGTTGTGAGATCAATTAGTAATTGATTATATTTAAATTATTTTTGGTTTTCACTCTGGTGAGACGAAACTTGGTGTCAAGTTCCACCACTCAGCAAGCAACGATTTGAATTTGAACGGAAAACGATGAACGCAGTGTTTTGACAATAGGTTATTTTTGCACTTTCCCTACACTTTTGTAGGAGGAAGACGTCGAAATTCTATTTTTTTATATTATTAAATTAATATGATGCCTACCATTACAATGTTATCGGGAAAGTATCTGACAATTACGTGATATTGTGTGTTCAATGCCTATTCGGACCAATTTTATATTTAAAAAACTGCTACTCAATGCTAAAATTGCCTACTCAATATAAATGCGGAAGACGTGAAATAAATGTAATCATACTTTTTTTTCTACTAGCAATTTCAGCCATGTGGTATTCTAAATTGATTGAAGAATCAAATGAATGAGCATTAAAGCGCAAATTGATTATAATCATTAAGCATTGCCATTTACTGAGATAAAAAGCTTAAATAATGTATGCATACTTTTACATTAGAATAATGTACGCATACTTTTACATTAGTGTTCACTTAACTACCAGCCTGATTTGGATGTTGTTCAGAATGAAAATAGTTAAAATTGAATGTTTGATATTAAATGCTAGGTTTTTTAAAAATCAACGTCTAAAAAGCTTTCAGGGTATAAAACTTAGTATAAAAATAAAAAAGCTTAACTTAAGCTAAAACATGTGACATCGATAATATGAAATAGCTATATCTAGAAATTACATTACTAAATAGATATGGAATTCACGCGGGCAAAGCCACGAGCGGGGCGCTAGTTGTTATTATTGAGGAATCAGTGCAATAATTTTATATGACCACATTAAAACTAACAAAGTCCCTAAAACTGATATTACAGCTTTCCCAAAAGCTCAAATATAATAGAAATTAAAGGATAATTTCGGAATAAATGACAAGGACGTTCTACATTAAGTTAAATGCAGCTGAATGGTAATTGAATCTCGCATAAGCTCGTCCAATTCCGCGCCAGTCTCCAATACTGACAGCTTTACAATTTACAATTCAATTGATTTATATTGTTTCCTTATATAAGCTATACCGCAGACGAAAGGTAGGAGTACTCTAGCATTGATAGGTATATTTGGAAGATTTGGATATTGTGTAACCTATAATAAAAATTAATATTGAACCATCTGATGACATGTAAACCAGGTCTATGTTCTTACCCATTCTTCTTACTCCTTTCACCCGCATCCACAACTCCTCTAATGTTGTAGATGTCCATGGGCGAAGGTAAAGGTAAAAGGTAAAGGTATTACTTATCATCAGATGGTCCTTCTGCTCGTTGCCCCTTTAAGAAATAATAAAAGAAATACGTCTTTATTTTTATCGTGTGAAGTACCTTTGTTTAATAATAATGATATTTTTACTAACACAAAAGCATTAAACAACAGTGGGTGTAATAGTTGAGAGGTGTGAATAAGTAAATTAATCTTAGTCAGATTAACTGTTTGCACGTGTATGCATGGCTGGGGTACTAATTCCGCTTGGTTTTTTATTCAATTATATACTTTTTATTATATATGCTTTCCTTTGAGAATAATGTTTTATTTGTTTAATTCTGTTAAAATTACAGAAGCCATTACGTTTCAGTGGGGCAAATATGACAAAACCGGTAGTTTCGGAACAAACGCTCCGTTGATTTTTCTTCAAATATAAGAGAAATATTTTGAATTCAGGCTGAAATTAGAGATAGTGTCTTAACATTATTTTTTCACTGCCATTACGCAAGAAAGTTGTGCAAGAAATATCAATAGTATAACTACATTGCAGCAAGATACTCCTGTTATATAATACTTTGTCTGCTAAACTATCAGCATATAAATTTATACAGAAATACGGAATCCTAATGACAGTTAAAATATAATGTTTCGTGAAACTGAAATGTAATTGAATTGCATCGTTACATTTGCTTACCGGTCGTCGCGGTGCCAGGCACTGGTTCCGCATAAACGTTGTATGCTTTAAAAGCTATTGGGCGAACAAACGTTTATAGTTTAAACGGTTTCTAATGTTTATGGAGTGATAAAATTCTTTATAGAGTGGTTTTGTTTTATAGGTGTTTCAGTTTTTAAGTAGGTTTAAGTAGGAGTTGGTATTAAAACAGGCAATTTGGCAAGTTTTGTGAAATCGCGGCGTTGAGTTCCGCCACTCAACACGCGATGTCTCGATTTTGGTTTTTTAAAACGGAAATGGGGAGTGTCTTGACACTTGGTTCTCTCTGACTACTTTGCTATGTGCTTTTTTATGTGATACCTTGTATAAATTATTATATTAAATATTTTCAATTACTTACTTAGCCATATTATAAAAAAAATTGTTAATTTTATTTGAAAAGAATATTTTTATAATTATATGATATTGATCTAAGTACAGAGTGCCAGTTACGAGTAAGCTATTTATTTATTTTACTACAGTGTGTTAATTGATTTCCGCATATATTATTTTTCCAGTGACATACAAGCCCCAACCCCGACAACGTCATGAAGTAAATTAATATATTTTTATATTTGTTTCAATTTTTACGAAAACATATAAAAATATTACTACACGCATATTATTTTATAATAATATTCTGTTAACTTAATAAATATAGAAAAATTAGCGAACGAAATTAAAATAAAGAAAATCTAATTTACCCCACAAGTTATACTCGTATATCTACATAAAACCAACCAACGTAACAATAATCTTAAAATTACTCTAACTGCCTACATTAGTATGAAAGGTAATTTCATTCACAGAACATGCCCATTGGGAGGAGGTTCGAGGGCACAGGATTGTTTAAAATAACTCATCGCAGGAAGCCCGGCTTCTCCGCAATGCTGTAAAATATTGATAAGTTGCGCAAACTGCCTTCCCGTTAGAAAATAATGTCTCTATGAAATGGTGTTTATTTTCCTCGTGAGAACGTCTCGTTTATTTACGAGTATAACTGGTGCTATCTATTTTATGATTGATTTCTTAGTATTTTTGTTAGAGTATTTGTTTATTTTGTGAAAGAATAAGATTCGATTTTTTTAAACATTTTAGTGTGTTAGCTTCACGTTTTTGTCGCAGCAGGCCAAAGGGAGAAAGCACTGTCAAAATATTCTATTCCCTTCCTAACAAATTTGACATTTTGCATGTTGAGTGGCAGACTTAAGCAGTACGTCTTCTTTTTCATCTAAATGGACAAATGACAATAGTTAAATAATTATGATTTTTCCTAGTACGAATCGAAAAAAATTAAAAAGGGAATGTCCTACAGTCTTGACACTAAGTAACTCCGGCTATGTTGAAATATGAGAAAAGACTTGAATTAGAACTGTTGGATTATTATATTTTATTTAAGAAATTTGTATTATACAAATTCAACGTGTAAGGAACAGTTATACACGTTTTTCCGTATAGCAGGGTAATGAAAGAAAACCTAGTGTCAAATCACTCTATTATCTGCTATTGTGGCCAGTCGTGACTCAGTGGGACAAGCGTGTACCACTGTAAACGACTGGTTTTGGGTTCGATTACCACTCGAGGAGTGGAAATATTTAATATTTCCATTTTCTTCGCTCTGGTGTCGAAGTAAAGCGCGGCGTTAAGTTCCACCCCTTAATACGCAATGCCTCCGAATTCGGCGGAAAGTGGGGAATGGAGTGTCGTAACACTAGGTTGCCTCTGCCTACCCTGCTGTGTGCAGGATACAGCGTGAAGCTATACAAAAAAATCTGCTATTCGCCTTAATTCAAGACATTGCATGATGAGTGGCGGAACTAAACGCTGCGTATTGTCACGTGCGTATTTGTTAAAATGTTAACAAAGTAAACAAAACCATTTCAAAGAACAATGACGAATGGCCCTTTATAAATGTTAGCTCATAATAAATGTTGTGTGTAAATGGAGAATTTTCCTCTTCCCTCAGTTAATTAAAATTAATTACTAAAAGCAATTCTAATAATAAATTATATCTGATATTATTATAATTAGAAATTAAAATTGAAGACAAATCACGAAATGCTAACAACAAAAATAAGTTGGAAAAAAGCGTATAAGAATTTCGACGCAGCTGGTAGTAGGATGCATGGCTCGGCGTTGAGAGCGCCTGGATGGTATTCAGGAGGCGTTGGTTCGAATCCCGCTACGTTCGAGTTTTTATACGTTTTCTAAATGCCTATTTCAATTTTCCTAAGTGTGGAATAACACTTTAAAAATGTTTAAAAGTACAAATCACGATGTTAGATGCTACCATTCCACAAGCAATGTCTCGGATCAGGGCAGAAAATGAAAAACGAAATGTCTTGACAGAATATTCTCTGTACCTGTCATTCATCAGCTAAAAAATATTGTTATTTATTTTTGTAGTACTTTAAAATATGTCAAATTAAATATATCAAAACAAGAAAATGTTTATTTTACACATAAAATCTTACGGTTAAAATAAAATATTTAAGTAAAAAAATGATAGGTTCCACCGAGACTTGAACTCGGATCGCTGGATTCAGAGTCCAGAGTGCTAACCATTACACCATGGAACCGGTGTCTACAGTAGTCGAAATTCACAAGCTAATTTTAAACTAAGCTTGGACGCAATATTGAGCAATCTATTGCGTAAAAAGTGAAAGTAAAAATAGTACAATTGGAAGTCACTTTGTATTCAATTGTCTCCAAAAAACGATATAATAGTTCAAACAGGTTTCCTTTTACGTATATTTTTTTATTTATTTTTTATAGAACTGACTGAAGACTGAACTTGAATCTTAAAACGTTATATATAGAAACTTAAAAAAATAAACATGAATTATATATTACTTTTAAAATTTTTTGTAGTAAGTGTTATTCACACACTTAAAAAAATTGAAAAAGATATTTGGAAAATAAATAAAAATTAGAACGTTCAGCGCATGGCTTAGCGGTCAGAACGCCTGGGCGGTTTCCAGAAGGCGCGGATTCGAATCCTGCTGCGTTCAAATTTTTATACGTTTTCTAAATGTATTTTTCAATTAACTATATAACTATAACTACATATATATTTGTTTGACGTTTGTTTGCGTATAATAGGGTGCTCAGAAAAACCTTTTATCAACTTAATTCTTCACTTTTTAACCATAATGGAGATTACATGTGGAGTGGCGGAATTTTACTCTACGCTTTATTTTATTACTAGCGACCCGGTCGCGGCTTCGCCACGTGAACTATTTCGTTATATTGCAACACTCGGGGGCGCATATTAAAAAAATAAATTAGCCTATGTTTATGCTTAGATTATCAACTATATTTATGCCAAAATTCATTACAATTGGTCTAGCTGTTTAGATTTTTCATATAAACTTTCATCCCCTATTTCAACCCTTTACTAACAGTCACTTTTACTACATTCATTCTAAATTTCATCCAAATCGGACCGGTAGATTAACCGTGAAAGCATGACAGACAAACACACAGACTTTCCCATTTATAATATAAGTATGGATAGCAGAGAACTGAAAATAATTTAAGTATTCTATGTTAAATATATTATAATCGAACCTACAATCCTACGAGGTTTAAGTCAGACGCTACCTACCTACTACAGAATGGCTTCTAAACATAGTAACCTAATTTAAGATTAAAATTTGGATTTCAAAAACATTTCTTTGATAAACGACAAACTAATCTTAATTTTATTTACGATAAGCATATTGTAAGGTCCTAAGAAAAATGGTTATATAACATAATATATTAAAGTCAAAATGGAAATTACATGCATTTGTTATGTAACTTAAAATGGTTGCATGTTTAAAGTCCTTTTCATTTATCTTCTATACTTGACATGCTTGTATAGTCGCCGTATTAGAAATACATTGAAAATGTACGTAACATATACTTGCGGTTCTCACAGTCTGTCCAGTAAAGTGCAACATGAGCTTCCACTGTCCATTATATTATGTTAGTGTTGTCTACAATAAAGTAAAAAGATTGGTTTTTAGAAATTATATAATTATTTGCAGCTTCATTCTTTTTCCTACCTACCAGGCCAAGTCAGAAGGTCTATTGTATTTAGTGTTGAGACACTCCGTTCTCCACTGTTGACCCGAATCCGAGGCATTTCGTGTTGCATGATGGTATATCCACGTCTGGCTTTGTCATGTCTCCGAAGCCACAAGAGAAATTAAAATAATTTAAATATCATTTCTCTAGTAGGATCCAACCCATAACCATGGCGTACACAGACAGACTATTACACGGTGCCTCTAGATTCTTTCGAATCCTTGTAACAAAAAATATAGAATTCACGATGGTTGTGGTATATTAAATCCACAATCAGGGCAATTATAATATTTAAAATAATTTTTGTTTCTTCTCTGTGTTCTGTCACTCAACACGCATTGATTCTGATTAGCGACTTAAATGGAGAGTAGAGTGACTTGACACTAGCTTCGTTCCGCCGTCACTGCTGTACGAAACAGAGAATTGAAACAAGACTTGCCTTTAGCTACTAAAACTTTATTTCTATTTTTTTTAACTGAATTCTGATAAATAACAAGTTAAATAATGTATTATGTAATATACGAATAAATCAATCAAAAAGCCAGTTATGTGGGA
Organism: Dryas iulia moderata; assembly: GCA_019049465.1. NCBI lineage: Eukaryota > Metazoa > Arthropoda > Insecta > Lepidoptera > Nymphalidae > Dryas > Dryas iulia. The sequence continues at coordinate 13,350,501 of CM032428.1, forward strand.
CAGAAAAAGGTTGTGCTTGCTATAAACAGGACGTCCTGCGGGAAATACATGCTTGACTTTTATTTAGTTAAAAACTGGTGGTACATTTTTGTTTGAATAATAAAAAGAGCTACGTTTTAGAAAAAAAAAATTACGGCGTTACACATTTTAAGAATGAAATTAAAATATTTTAATTATAATATTTATTAAAGTATAGTTATATAAAAATAATTAATTAATAGTGAAGTAAGTATGGAAATAATTAATAATAAAATATAAAGAAATGGTATTGTGAAAATAATATTGTCTTAGTAATCTACGTAGGGTAGGATACGAAGAGCCAGTCGTGGCGCAGTGGCACGAACGTGTGACTGTAAAACGACTGGTTGTGGATTCGATTCCACTCGAGGAGTGGAAATATTTAATATTTCTATTTCCTTCGCTCTGGTATGAGAGGCAGAGCGCGGCGTCAAGTTCCGCCTATTAACACGCAATGCCTCCGAATTTGGCAGAAAGTGGGGAACGGATTGTCTTAATACTACTAGGTTCCCTCTGCCTACCCTGCTGTGTGCGAGATACAGCGTGAACCTAAAAAAGAAATCTACGTGTCAGTACTTAGACATATTAAAAAAACAGTCCTTGTGCAGCTTGAGAAGCATATATACAAGAAAAATATTATTACTGGTTCGTATATTAGGTAGTATAGCGAAAGTTATCGCCGTGGTACAGCCTCAACATAAATAAAATTGAATCTTGCGGTAAAATGTAAGTGTAAAAGTTACGATATTGCGCCCCATAAATCAAAAAGTTTGTCTTTTCATTTTAAATTATTATTTTCTATGAAAATGTTAATATATTGCTTTAGTAAATCCTTTTTTGCAGAGAGAACGTCACTCCTTGACGTGACTTACATAAATTTACGTCAAGAAGTGACCTCCTTTCTGAGAAGTTCTTGGCAGCAATTTTTTTTGTATGAACTTTATACCTCATGCTACTAATTTCCAATTCGTATTAAAATTTCTGAAAATCCTTTTTTGTAATAAAATTGTAACCGATCGCTATATGAAAAATGTATGAAATAACCTATTATTTTCTTTCCTGCTTGCCTGTTTGTTTATTCATTATTATCTTATTAATCGATGCGAATTCGGATTTTTACTATTATTTTCTGATGACCTTTCCTTAACATTAAGTGGCTGAAACCTCAGTATATGCAAGCGAAGCGTTTTATATATTAAATATATGTATATAAAAGAAAGAAATTTCCTTACATTTCTTATTTATTTTATTTTATTTCACAATTTACATAATATTAAAGTTCAACTTTATTGCTTACAAAGAAAACTGGAAAAAGAGCGGTCGTTGTCAGGGGACAGTTTATAAGCTCAACATAATATGAAGATAAAACGAAATATGCTAAGAAAATTACATTCTTTTCTATAGAATTAAAGTAGTTCAGTTATAATAATAATAATTTGATATTAAGTTGTACCTAATTACGTTATTTAAGTTTGGTTTCCTAATGATAAGGGTATGTACTCCAAAGTGTGAACTGTGTGGAGTGGATGAAGATGTTCATCATTTCTTGGTGGAATGTGTCTGAAATGCCGAGGCTCGTCAGAAGCTTGTGCGTTGTTGTAATTTTAATGTATTGGATGTTGGTGTTTTTCATAGCTTATTCCTAAATAAAAACAGTTAAAAAAAAGAACTACGTCGTTTAAAACTCATGAAGCTGAGAAAGTTTAATGTCGATGCACTCCGTTCTCCACTTTCTGACGAAATTTGCAAATTTGCGTGAGGAGTGTCTGAACTCAATGTTGCGCTTTGTTTTGGGAAATAAAAATCATTTAAACATGATCATTATCCCGATCTAAGTCATCGCGTTTACAGTCAGATTCTGTTCTACTGCACCACGATGGTCTTTGAAAAAAAAACACGTTATAACGTTAAATAACTGTATAATATGGAGTCAGTTCACCATTTTTTTTTGGCCTTACAATTGCTAAAATATTTACAATCCTAACTTTATCTTCGTACAATATTAACGTATACTAAAAAAATATGTTCTGACGTATTTTTGTACTTGTTCTGACAAGTAATATCAACCTGATCCATAAATTTTCATTACATCAAGACTATAAAGCGATGTTAAAAAGAAAAATTGAATAGTGGTAGAAAACGAGCATGAAACGTGATATAGGAATACAGATCGTTTGTAAACTGTTGGCTCGACGTGACACGAATTGGGGATGCACTGCCAATCGGACTACAACTGTAGGGAATGCTTAATTTCAAACTGTCTTTGTAAATAAATTGATTCTTGTGGTTAATCAGAGGTTTTGATTGGGACAGGGAAGCAAGGGAGGCTTTTAAGTTTTCATTATCTAATGATTTTACTGATTACTTTTTTTGGTAAGAATAATTAAGTTTACTTAACTAAGGCTTAATTATTTTTACCAAAAAATAACTTAATTAAGGCTATGTAAACAAATCTATATTGTGTTATTGATAAATTTGTAGCCTCTAATTATAAATGCGGTTCAATTCTCATTCTTTTTTGATTTTATTTAAGTTATTTGATTTCTTCGCTTTGCTAAAGCGTGGCGCTAAGTTCGGTCACTCAACATTCCAATGTCTCGATTTTAGATGGAAAGTGGAGAGCGGTTCATAGAACAAGGTTCTCTTTAAATACTTTATTATGTGGGAATAAAAGTAAAGTTGTTTTAAATACACCATTACCGCTAACAAATAAACATATTATACTTTTAGTTGTGTAATAAATTATCGTGTAAGTTGTATGATTAATGAACAACACAAACAACTGGCGACAAAATGTAGATGTTAGAACCATACTTTTTTCTTTTAGCTTCACGCTGTATTCCGCATACAGAAGGGTAACTTAGTGTTAAGACACTCCGTTCTTTATTTTCTGTCGAATTCTGAAGGCATTGTATGTTAAGTGGCGAAACTTAAAGCCGCGCTGTACCTCGACACCAGAGCAAAGAAAATAGAAATATTAAATACGACACGCCTCATATACAAAATTGGTTAACATATATTTATTGTTAATTTGGCACTTTGGTAATATACAAGAAAAATATGTTCCAACACTAGCGAGCCTATAAGCGCCAAGTACTTACAGTTAAATTTAAACTCGTCCTACGTCATTAAGACGGGGTAAAATATTAGAACAGAGTGTCTTATCACTGTACTTGCCCTTCAATATAACAAAGAGGCCAGCCGTAGCGCATAGGCACAAAGTATAGTATGGAAAATACGACTAGTTGTGGATTCCCACTCAGGGAGCGGAAATATTTAATATTTCTATTTTCTTCGCTCTGGTGTCGAGGCAAAGCGCGGCGCTAAGTTCCGCTACTTAACACGCAATGCTTCCAAAGTTCGGTGAAAAATGGCGAACGGAGTGTCTTAGCACTAGGTTCCCTCTCTTATGTGCGGGATACAGCGTGAAGCGTGAATATAACTATAGAAGCATATAGATATAAAGATACAAAAAATAAAATGAAGGCACGCTCTAATCCAAACGTAATCGTCTCTTGTGTTTTATTCACTGCAACCTTTATAACGGCCTCAATGCGGTATTCTTTGCGCTTGTATTTTTTAATGCGTTCGCCTCAGGTATTTCCAAGTGTATTATCATACAGACTTGCGCATATCGCTCGTGTATTCATTATTATTTCTTATATAATGAATTTTAAAACGATATTTTAATATTTGTAATATTGTTGTTGTTTAATTTTTGATCTTAGCTGGTTGTGTTGAGCATAACTTAGGTGGCTGTATTTTTTTATTTTTGTTTTATATTGTTTAATAATATAAACTAAAGTATTAATTTTCATACGTATGGTTTTTAAATAGTATATCTGTAGCGCATGGTACAACGCGCCTTTATACGTGATAGGTTGTGTGATATACCATGTGAGTACCAACTTTCAACATGCAATGTTTAAAGATAAGCCCTATCTTAGAACCGAGTTTGTGGACACTTGATTTCCCTCCACTTAATCATATCTTATTTTCCTAAGCGGAGAAATGATAATAATTGTGATCATTACTCCGACTGGAGGTCGAACACATAACATATTGTGTGACACTGTCACTGTGCCACGATAGTTTTTACTCCTAATTAATTATTTATATTAATGTCAATTTAAATAGAAAAAAAACTTAACTGAAAGCTACAAAAAATGATGTAATAAGTACTGTAATATACATAAAATATATCTAAAACTCCATTACAATAAAAAGACCTCGTTTTAACGATTTAAGTTTTTAAATAGTCATTATCAAGTTTTTGGCTATAAACGCGAAACGTAAAAGAAAACAATCCAGCTATAATGGTGTGAGGCGCCTGGCACCGCGGATGTAATGAGCGCAGGCTTTTCAATTACTAACGAATGACGTTGAAACATTTAGCTGTTGGTACGTTTTATATAATTGCTATTTTTATAGAGTTTTGATTTTTTTATTCATTAGACGCAAAGGAAAGCTAACATGTACTAAACAAAGGGGATGAAACCTCAAATTTTACAAGTATGTTTCTTGATGAATGATGACAATTTCTTTATGTGATGTGATGTGTGTTTCTCTTCTTTCAACGTGTTGTCTTATAATTTATGATTAACGTATTCTTTGAAAACAGCTTTTATATTAAATGAACCAAAGTTGGACAGTTTATATTAATTTTTCATACAAATTGTTCAACTTTGGTCCTAGACATCTACGACAAAACGTAAATAGAATCAAGTTACACATTATCATTAGTTACATAGTATCCTTAGATTTTCCTTTCTTAAAAATTAAATTATCTGTCAAGTCTAAAATCTATATGAATAAAACATAATTTTATTGCATAAAATCATGCCATATTTATTTTATATTTTCACTAGTTACCTACAATATCGAGCAAAAGGTTTAATATTGATCTACGATGTAAGACATCTTGTGTATGACAATCTTAATAACTCTTCAGAGCTGAAGTGGTATTGGAGTGCAGGAAGTCCTCTCTTGTAAATTAGAGATTTCTTTTTGAACGCAAACCGCATTACTGCTTAAAATTGAAATGGTATATATAAAGTGTCCTTAATATAAACATTCCTCCGAGTGCCAGAGAAATATATACTCTTAAAACAATAACAAATATAATCTTTGATTATGATTATATGTATATCTTTTAGGGGCGCATAGGCACAAAGTAACTGTAAAGCGACTGGTTGTGGGTTCGTTTCTCATTCGAGGAGTGGAAATTTCATGATTTCATGTTTTCTTCGCTCTGGTGTTAAAGCGTTAAGCTCCGCCACTTTACAGAGTGTGTAAAAAAATAAAAAATATAAAAATATAATAATGAATATAATAATAATTTTTTTTTTCAAAAATATTAACAAAAATTAGGCCACTTTTTAAAAGGCAATTTTACACCTTACATTTTACTCAAAAGAAAACACAACAATGGATACATACTCAAACTTGAATAAGGCGCATTATTCATTGACCCAGACTCAGACCTTACCTTTTTACTTGGACGTTTAAAATATCTCTAGCTTCTTCAAGAATTTCTTAATATAACTTTAATAAAATCCAAAATGGTTTAAATTTTCATATTAATGTTTTTCATTTTGGTTGCAAGACTGGTTAGAGAATAACTTTATCTTTGTACTTTACTTTATTTTGTCACCTCGGCCATATATAAGAATCATATGCTAATTTTAGATTATTATAGATTACTTAGATTAGATATACATTATAATAGATTTTTAAAAAAGACATTTGCTCAGTGGTGAGAGCGCCTGAACGGTATTCAGGAGGCGCGGGTTCGAATGCCGCTGCGTTCAAATTTTTATACGTTTTCTTTAAATGTCTTTTTCAATTTTCCTAAGTGTGGAATAACACTTTATAGATTACTTAGATTAGATATACATTGCATTGCAGGGTAGGCAGAGGGAACCTAGTGTTAAGACACTCCGTTTCCCACTTTCCGCCGAATTCGGAGGCACTGCGTGTTAAGTGGCGGAACTTAACGCCGCGCTTTGCCTCGATGCCAGACCGAAGAAAATGGAAATAATAAATATTTCCACTCCTCGAATGGGAATCGAACCCACAACCAGTCGTTTACAGTCACACATTTGTACCACTGCGCCACAGAAAATAATATAATTTTACAGATTTACGCTTTTTTCCACATAACGGGTAGAGATAACGTAGAATGGTAGTGTCAACACATTTCTCCACTTTTCGGAACTCAACGGTACGCTTTGTCTTCTTGTTCTCCATAGCAGAGATATTAAAGTAGTTAAAATTTAGCCACGCTTTTGAGTCCCACAACCAAAGTCGAACCCACAACCAAATTGCGTCTACAGTCAAATGCTGGCCCACTGCGCTGTGACGACCTCAAAAATAATGAAAGTAAATAGTTTCATTTACAATATTGCCTTTTCTGTAGAATTTATACCTGCAACCTCTTAACTTAGTTATGCAGGAATTCTAATTATATTAATATAAAATTAAAAAAATAAACATTTCATTAATTTAATGCTGTTTAACCTGCCATAAAAATGGCTGAAAACTCTCTAAGTATAACCTACATTTTTAAAAGGTTTTTAAATTTATGTTATTTAAGTAAAATATTTAATTTTATGCGATTCTACGTAATACATCTGACTGAGGCTAATTTATGTTTTTGCTAATTAATGAAACTACTTCCTTGATGAAATTGGAGTATGTAACCCTGAAGTGAAAGCTTTACTGTAAAGTGATGTAACAATTGTAGAATATGATTACTTTATATTATTAAAAAGTATTATATGTTGGGGCCAGTCGTGGCGTAGTGGCACAAGAGTGTGACTGTAAATGACTGCTTGTGGGTGCGAGTCCCACTCGAGGAGTGGAAATTAATATTTCCCTTTTTTTTCGCTCTGGTGTCGAGGCAAAGCGCGGCTTTAAGTTCCGCCACTTAACACGCAATGCCTCCGAATTTGGCGGAAAGTGGGTAACGAACTTGCAGCTCGTAAGCTACATGCAGTTATTTAAAGGAGTTTATGTGGGCTTAATAAATGTCGAGTACATTTCTGTTTGTGTGTTGATAGATTTTAAGAATTTTAATTAAAAATAAGATTAAAAATAAATACAATAATCTTCTTTTTATATACTTACTAAATTATTGCTATCGGTTATTTAATTGAGGCTGATGGAAAAGTTTTGTTTATTAAAACATCAATCAGATTATAAAGCAGTTTGGCCATTATCGGATACAAGTTCAAGTTTAAATACCGAGTAAATAAAAAAAAACATAGCATTAAATCACGCCATTCTCCGCTTTTCTTCTATAGATAACTATTACACGTAGCTTAACGCTGTAATCTTTCTAACCACACTAACTAATACTAATTTTCATAAGAAACGGCAATACAAACCTTAACCATTGCCAACAAAAAATCTATATTAAAATAATGCAAAAATATATTAAAATAAGAAAACAATAAAAAAAAGAATTTAGGTTCCACCGAGACTTGAACTCGGATCGCTGGATTCAGAGTCCAGAGTGCTAACCATTACACCATGGAACCGGTGCTTTGACTTGCCAAATATTGCACCTATGTGCAGCCAGATTTATATATTATAGGAACTATGCCAATTTTCATTTAAAAAAAAAACAAAATATAGTTTAACTACTATAAGATATCTAATACTATAGCAGTTAAGGTAATTAGTTATACTATTTTTTTCTTTAAGCTTTTCTTTTATTTAGATGGCTGAGATAAAGAAAATCTAGATAGATATAAATTATAGGGGCCAGTCGTGGCGCAGTGGCACACGAGTGTGACTGTAAACGACTGGTCGTAGGTTCGATTCCCACTCGAGGAGTGGAAATATTGAATATTTCCATTTTCTTCCCTCTGGTATCGAGCCAAAGCGCGGCGTTAAGTTTTTTTTTTTTTTTTTTTTTTTATGGAATAAAGGAGGCAAACGAGCTGAAGGCCCACCTGGTGTTAAGTGGTTACATTCGCCCATAGACATCCACAACATTAAAGTTATGGATGCGTTGCCAGCCTTGGGAATGTAGGACAGAAGGAGGGAGGAAGGATGGGAATGGTGGGAATAGGGAGAGCTGGCTTACATGCCATCGAACCGGAACACATCATAAGATATTTGGCGGTTCGTCTTTGACATGATAGTGGTCGCGAGCCAGTCGGAGAACGAATCTCCTACCACCAAACTACTGGGTTACCCGCCTTTTACGGGACGCTACCCAGCGGCGGGGGGGAATTGTATTCTTAACCCGTCCCCCCACGGGTGAGTTCCGCCCTTAATATGCAATGCCTCCGAATTTGGCGGAAAGTGGGGAACGGAATGTCTTAACACTAGGTTCCCTCTGCCTACCTTGCTGATGTTCAGATTTATATTCTTTATACAAACTTTTATCCCCTATTGAGGTAGGAGAAAACCACAGGTTTAAAACCCTGTAGTTTAGATTTTTTATATAAATTTTCATCTCCTATTTCATCCCTGTAAGGGTTGACTTTGAATAAAAGTTTGAATCTATATTTGACTCTCAGTCTTTAACTTTTTTCATTTCTAATTCCATTCAAATAGATATACAGACTTTCATTTACTTGCACACTTAATATAAGTAGTGTAGCTAAGCTTTTTTTAAAGTTCCCACGTTGCTGGATTGCCCAAACTGCTAATACATTAAGATACATGGAGACTGTTTTTGTCTCTCGGTAGGCTAGGCTTTTAAAACTATAGGTAGAATTATAATGTATTTCATATTTTTGTAAAAGATCGTAGGTTTGTTGTTTAATGTTTCTATATTTTTTTTTAATTTTTAGTGTGAGTGTAAATTTATCGTATTTACCCATTGATAAAGGCAAGAATATCCATGGTTAATATTATAAATGCAAAAATCTGTCTGTCTGTCTATCTGTCTAAACTCCTAAAAGGTAAAGGCTAAAGAAATAAGGAGTGAAAGTAAGCATGAAAGATTTAAACCACTTGACCGATGTATAAGCAATTTTTTCAAAATCAACCCCTATGGGGCTAAAATAGGGAGTGAAAATTTGTATAAAAATTACGCGGGCTTAGCCGCAAGCATGCTAGGAATGAAAATAAAACACATTTTGAAAAACGAAACATAAGAAATCACTTTATTCCACGTTAGCCAGAGCCGGTATAATTTCCTCATACACAGCAATGCCCTCCAAGTAGACGTCTGCCCGCAGACTCTCGTCGTGTTCGTGCAGTCCCGGGCGCGTGCGCCGCATCGGGGACAGGCAGAGCGCGCCGATGCTCTCCAGGCGGAGGTAGCGCGAGTCCGTGCCGCCGGGGAATGTGTGCACGTGGAGGGGAATGTTGCTGAAAGTTTTGACTGATTTAGTTTTTTCGTAAGATATGACAGTGTGATACATCATACAATCAAGAAAATATTTTCGATTTCGATATCTCTTATATATAATAAATATATGTAGATATTTAATAATGTAGGCAATTAATAAATATTTTTTTTAACATATTTTTTATAGCTTCACTCTGTATCCCGCACACAGCTGGGTAGGCAGAGGGAGAACTTAGTGTTAAGACACTCCGTTTCCGTCTTTCCGGCGAATTCGGAGGTTTTGCGTTTTGCGTGGTGGAACTTAACGCCGCGCTTTGCCTCAACACCAGAGCGAAGGAAATGGAAATATTAAATATTTCCACTCCCCGAGTGGGAATCGAACCCACAACCAGTCGTTTTGCAGTCACACGTTCATGCCACTGCGCCACGACTGGCCACTATAAAATTAACGTAAAGTTCGTAGTTCATTTGTATTCGGGAAACTAACTTTTGTTCCTGCTTTGTTTCTCGTTACACCTAAATTACTTTTCTTTGTAACTAAAGGAAGTTCAACGTTAGCTTATGCTTTGTGCTTTTTTCTGTTTCTATAGAAAAATAATGTACACAGTAGAAGTAAGCGCGAGAATTATAACAGCAAAATCTCTCTATAATCTACTAAAAGATTTGGGTCCCTTTAGGTTTTCTTAATATGGTTAGAGGTTACATAAAAAGTAAGAAGATCAGGTAGTGGTAGTAGTAGTAGTAAGAACTTTCTTTTCACAAATTACGTGGCTTTAAATGTTTTTATTTATCTACTATGTACTACTGCCTTTATTTCATCATTTGAATTAGAACTAGGACTTACAACTGACTAACTATATAAATATTTCTTATAACTTCCTTAAAAATTTCAGTATTTTATCAATCTTAAGAAAGTATACCTTAAAATGTAGTAACAATCTGACTGACCCCATAATGTTGAACTTAGTATGCATCAATGAATACTCAGAGAATGGGAAAACCGCAATTTGTTTAATCAGCTTACAGCAAGACGACCGTTTAATTTATAATGTCGCTATTTAAAACGGTCTCTTGATAATATCGTCTTTTATTAAAACGTTTAAGTGGGGAATGGAGTGTCTTAACAGCAGGTTCCCTCTGCCTCCTCTGCTATGTGCAGAATACAGTGTGAAGCTATAAAAAATTGTAAGGAGTCTCATTCATTTTTATTTTAATTAAAAAGTTGTTTTAAAGATTCTGCCACATGCTATATGTTCATATTGATGAATGTCGTGAGTGAACGCCGCGCTTAAACTCGACACCAGAGCGAAGAAAATAGATATATAATATCCACTCCACTCGAGTGGGAATCGAACGATCGGGAATCGAGTGCTTGTGCCACTGGGCCACGACTGACCACTATTCCCAGTTTCCCATTTTGACATTGCTTGTCGAATGGCGGCGGTCAACATCACACATTGTTTTAGATACAAGAGTGGATAAATGTAAATATAATTCAATTCCCCCAAGTGTTTAAAAAAAACGCTTAAGTATTTTTACATCATCATGAACATTTCAATTCTAATTTGATGATGTCATTGGAATATTTCATATTTTATTAATAAATGCATTTATTAATAAAATTAAATGTATTAAGCGCAGTGTGTAGTCGTTTCACTCAGCCGGTATGAAAAAGGGAAACAAAAAATAAGTTAAAATATATTCTTACAGTTTTTCCACAGCCGTTTTGACAGCCATCCAGTATAGATTGGACTCGTTCAGAATAGTTGGTGCGATGTATACACTTTTATTTACAAACTCGTGTCTGACTCCAGCACCTGCTTCCCGACACCATTGTTTTATCTTTGTATAAAAAATATAACACATTAGCTATAATTCAAAATAAATTAGATTTATATTTTTTTATAACGAAACATATTATCCTTTTTTATTTTATTTTTTTTATTTTATTTTTTTAGCTTGACACTCAGTAAGGTAGGCAGAGGAAACCTAGTGTTAAGACACTCCGTTTCCCGTTTGCCACCGAATTCTGGAGGCATTACGTGTTTAGTGCTTTGCCTCAACAGCAGAGTGAAGAGAATGGAAGATATTAAATATTTATATATATTAAAACTACTAGAGTGGGAATCGAACCCACAACCAGTCGCGTTTACAGTTACACTATTTGCCATATTATTTCCTTTTATTTGAAATTTAAACAAATAAATAATATTATAAGTTTTAAAATATTACCATATTCTCGAATTGTTCAAAATCAACGGACAGAGCTAAGCGGATGTCGAAAGTTGCAACTAACTTCTCTGGAACCACATTGTTCTGTATACCACCCTGAAAATGTATATAAATAATGTATAGACATAGTATGTGTGCATGGTAGTATGCAATATTCGTTTACATAATGTATTTAATACTCATACTACTAATGAAACATTAAATATTTCCACTCTTCGAGTAAGAATCGAACCCAAAACCAGTCGCTTTACAGTTATACTTTGAGCTTCTGTATCACGACACTCCCCAAAAGATATGTATAGACATTTAGATTAATGCAATTGTCCATACCTACAAACAAATACCAACTGTTCAGATAATAACTATATAGGTAGCATCTCAACAAAGGCTATTGTTTAGCTTTTGCTTATGTAACATTGTAGTAAATAATTCAAAACTTACGTAAAGTTTGGTGAGGTTAACAGATGTCACATCTCCGACGGTCAGGCTGGGGTCGTCCTGCAGCTTCTTCTTAGACTCTTGGCGCAAGTCCATGAATTTATCAATCATGTATCTCATCTAATAATTTTATAAATTTATAATAATTATAAACATATTTTATATAAACATAATAATTATAAACATATTTTATATAAACATATTATAAACTTATTTATAATAATTCTTTAAAAGCCATCGTGGCGCTGTGGGATATCGTCTGAGTGAATCGCGATGGTTGTGGGTTCGATTCGCAATCGGGGGAATGATTATATTTGAAAGTTAGAAATATTTCGCATAGAGGTTGGTCAGAGTGAAACTGATGTTAAAACATTCTGTTCATCGGTTTCTACTCGAAATTAAAGGCTTTCTGTTTTGAGCGACGCAACTCAACGCCGCGGTTTCTCTTAGTAAAGCGGAAAAACATATTATAAATATCACTGTTGTCTCGAGTGGAAAAATCTACTTTAGATCTAGGTATATTTTTTATACAATGGTATATCAATGCAGAATATACTCGTATAATCCCCCTGAGCAGAATTTCGATTTAAAAACATTACATTTTGTCTAATATGTTGATTATATGAATTTAATACAAAAATATTCGTCCGCACCCCTAGGGAAATACTTTTTGAATATAAATTAATCTTTTTCTATTTTGTAAATAAAATATTTTGCATTGTTTGCTTTATAAAAGAATAAGAAAGCACTCATATTAGGTTAAATTTACGAAAAGGCGACAAATAAAAAAATAAAGTAAAAATAAATGACCTTAATTTTGTTATAAGTTATACTTTTGACTCAAAAAAAAAGACCTTGATTTTCATGGTTCGTGACCATTTTTTTATGATATGTACCCCTTTTTTGTTCTAAGAGCGATATGTACTAACGCCTCGCTCGCGGCTCAACCGTGTGAACTTCACGAAAATAGCTTTTTCCTTACATTAAAACCTTTTAGGTTAGATTTTTGAAAAGTAAAGTGTGTTGAGATTTTTTAATCATCCTCTATTTCGACCTCTTAGGCGATCTTCAACTATCTGCATTCTAAATTTCATTCAAATTGGGCTAGTAGACTAGACGTGAGAGCGTAACAGACAGACAGAATTTCGCATTTATAACATTTGAATGGAAGTATGGTATATATGTAAAAGTATAAAACCGTTCTTCAGTAAATAATATAATTCTACGTTAGAAAATGATAATAAAAAATATCCATAAATATTTATAAATTTTCTCATCAATCATCAATTTTTCCTCTCGGGCAGTAAATGAAAGCTACATCAATATATTTTTATACTGTTTTGTGTATTGTCTGCAAAGCTTTGCAATGGTTATATTACTAGCATCAACATAACCACTTTTTCACTGTTTAAATTATCCAAATACTGTGCTTTATTTTTTTCTTTCTTCATTTCTGTAGTAGTTGTCTTAAATAATAGAATATAATGTCGATAAATCATATTTCATAGGCACAAAACTTGTCATGGGTAAGGTTTTATAAATAAATTGCATTTGCCAGTTGTTACTGAGAGATGATGGTACATAAAGTATCCTTGACATTTTAATGTTATTCTCATACCTAGAAAATTGAAAGAGTGAATCCTACTGCCTTTAAATTTATATACGTCTTTTGTGATATGGTGTTGAATCGCGGAGCTCAACGCCGTTTTGTCTTAGGAACTAAAGCGAAGAACTGAAAATTATAATAAACTCACTTCTCCAAGGGGGAATCGAACCCACAACTATCACGTTCAACGGTCACATTTGATTATTTTTTTTTGTTTAACCAAGAAATGAACCGGCGATGCTATTGTACATATTGATTTTTATATTCATTCATTCACGCCACATACGAGTATATCACAATACGAAAGGCATATGTTAAGTTAATGTCCGAATTAAGCACAAGACGCTAAGATTTATGGGCAATTTAAATCCTTAATGAGCTTTCTATTGATTTTAAATAAATTATTTAAATCACTACAAAGCTTACACTTTAAGTACGGTTAGGTTTGAATATGAATTTAATATTCTATTTCATAAAGTATATAGATTTGTTTTTGTCGGTGATTTTTTGACTATTTCATTATAAAAAAACATGTTTTTCATATATTACATTAAAAATACTGCGAACGTAGAGAACAGAGTGTCTTGCCATTAGGCTCCTTCTGACTACCCTGGTACAGAGAAATCTCAAACTGAAGAATTGTGAATAGATATTTGTACAGTTATAGAAGTATGAAATCGGTCTATTTTCATAGTTGGCGCTAGCCATAAGTAAATGTCAAAAATATTTAATAATCGATTATAAAAAAATAAAAAATATGGTATACACTACACATTATGAGTAACGTGATGCATAAAATAGTCGGGAACAGATAGTGACATCGCTTGGAATTCCGCCAATATGTTAATTAAAGCGATTTACAATTTGCCACTAATAAAATGAAACTTAGCGTTACGTCAGTGAATCGTGAAATGGTACCGTTTTGAATAATGCTGCAAAGGGTAGAGAGGATTTTTTTATATGTGTATATTTTTTTTTTTTAGCTTCACGCTGTAGCCCGCACACACCAGGGTAGGCAGAGGGAACCCAGTATTAAGATACTCCGTTCCTCACTTTCCACCGAATTCGGAGGCATTGCGTGCTATGTGGCGGAACTTAACGCTTGCGGCGTTTACCTCAACACCAGAGCGAAGAAAATGGAAATATAAATTCCACTCCTCGAGTGGGAATCGAACCCACAACCAGTCGTTTACAGTCACACGCTTGTGCCACTGCGCCACGACTGGCCGACGAATTGAATAGTTAATTAAAAAAAATATTATTGTAGTTATTTTTTTTGGTGTTTCTTTATTTCCCTTATACCAAAAAAGAACTTAATATAATAAACACTCTTTGGTTGTCTATACTCCTTACGAAATCGAGACATTACGTGGAGAGTGACGGAACTCAACGCCGCGCTTTTGTTATTTTGCTTTATCAGAATAAAGGAAAGGAAATATTTTAATATAATCATTTGCTCCAGTCGTGGCGGAGGGGCACAAAGTGTGTCTGTAAAGCGACTGGTTGTGGGTTCGCTTCCTACTCGAGGGGTGAAAATATTTAAAATTTCCGTTTTCTTCTCTCTAGTACCGAAGTAAAGCGCGGCGTTAAGTTCCACCACTTAAAAAGCAACGCCTTCGAATTCGGCGGAAAGTAGGAAACGGAGTGCCTTAACAATAGGTTCCCTCTGTCTACTCTGCTAAGCTATAAAAAAAAACATTATCTCGAGGGGAAATCGAATCCTACAACCAATAAACCTGTTGAGTCAGATTGCACCACAATGGCCTCGGTTATTGTTGGTTTCTTAGTTTACATGTTATTTATTTATTTTTTTAATAAAAACGTATTATATTTTAAATTTCTCTTTTGATTTTCTCAAATACATGTACCAATAATGTCCTGCTGACGGCTACTCCCGCGTTATTTAACACACAAATTTTCATTACCCACCTTCTTATATAAAGGGCTACCTTAGTGGTTAATTTTTCAAATATAGTTTACACATATATGACCTCATCAAATAGTTTGCCTAATACTCGTCAAAATTGGTCTAGTGGCTTAGATTTTCATCCTCTATTTCTGACCATTAGGGGTTGTTTTTTGGAAAAAATAGTCTCAAAAAAACATGGCTCAGTGATGAGAGCACCTGAACGGTATTCAGGAGGCGCGGGTTCTAATCCCGCTGCGTTCAAATTTTTATACGTTTTCTAAATGTCTAACACTAACACTTCAAAAAGTTTAAAAGTATTTAAAAGTGAAAAATCGTCTCACCCCGGGCCTTCGGCTTCTTTTATTTAGAAATTTTATCCAAATCGGACCAGTAGATTAGCTGTGACCGATAAACAGAATTTCGCATTTATAATATTATGATGGAATTTACATGCTTATTATATTTTTACATACGCTATTATAGAGTACATATAAGACATCTTAGTTATTGAATTAAACCCCACTTAAAGAAATATTCAATAAATGTTTTGCTGTTCCTGCCTGCTAGAAATGTCTAGCTAATTACGTGAACGTGAAAAACAAAGTGATTTAACACTCCACCTAACCAACAATTAAGTGGAAAATGCGTGAAAACAAAAAAAGCATTTAATTTAGTGTATACCATATATTCGTACAAATATGCAAAGATAATAGCTGTCAAGTAACGAGTTTAAATGAACTATCCCCAGAGAGTAAACAACGCCAGCGGCTGGAAGGTTGCCAATGCTTTAATTAAATCGATTTATAATTTGCCAGCAATATTGTAATAATTATACACACACGTTGTTAAGCATTTGAGTTAATGGTAGTAAGTGACAATGTATGTACGAGTAAGTTAGCTAGTTATTGTGTATGGATTTGTATGTTTTTTTTTATAATTCTATTTTATCACTCTACGGACATAAGGTCTGTACCTTTTTTAACCCGAATCATGTTTTATCATATGCAATACAATTTTTTTTGTTTACGATTTCAGTACTTAAAACTAAGACTTAAAGAATATACCCTAAGAGAGTCCAGTTATTACAAATTTAAGTTGCCTGTTTTCATTTTATACAATTTATGATATGAAAGTTAAATATAACCTAACTTAATTAATTATAAGTGTACCTATAACTTATTTTATTTCTTACGTCTATTACATATATTTCTTACTACTACATATATACATATTTTTCTATTTAAGGATGGGGTGTGGATGGCATTAACGCTATAGTAGTGGATATGACCGCTTCGTGACGTAAGATTTGTATGTTTAGGATCTAGTATTTTTTGTTCGTTTATTTTATTTGGCCAATCTCTTCTTCCCGCATAGTAGGGTAATCAAGGTTTACCTAGTGTCAAAACATTCCCATTCTCCACCAGAAATCGAGAGATTATGCATGTAGAGTGGCGGGACTCAATGCCGCGCTTTATCTAAGAAAAGGTAGAAAAGCACAGAAATGAAAAATGATGTATAATTACTCCCCTGAGTGTGAATCAAATCCAAAACCACCGCTTTTACAGTCAGACGCTGTCTAATTGCGCCACGACGGCTTTATTTATTTTTTTACACATATTACACTTTACAATTATACAGAGTATATTAGGCACAGAGAAAGTAGGGCTGTACCCTTCTTTTCTCCATTTTCTGCTTTCTTTTGGATACTACAAACCTCCTTATTAAGCTGCAAAACTAAACACAACTATTTTGTTTGACCTCAAGGAAATAAATAAGATTATTAATAAAGTGTAAACAGATTTGTTACCCCTTTCTATGGAAATTCAAATCACAAAAACTTTTTGCTACGCTACATTATAATTTTATTATAAGACTAGCATCTCGCTCGTGGCTTCGCCGCTCGGCCTGCTTTCTCTCTTAATTCAAACTGCTTAAATCTTTGGTGCAAATTTTTAACCCCTTTTTCAGCTTTTAGGGGCTTTAAAAAAACTTTTTCAGATAGACAGAAACCAGGTAAAAACCTATTTAATGTTGTTTAGTGAGTTAAAAGTATTTTTTATTTTTACACAGGCGTACAAGTGTTTATTGACCAAATTATGATACATGACTGACCTTCTCCCCGCTGTTATCCGGTAGCAGAAGCGACCCGTGTCCAGACATGCCCGGACATATAATTTTTATTTCTGGCAACAGAAAGTGTCATATATAAATTATTATACAAGGTTTAATTAGATAGAAGGATTAATCGAGACCTTTGGCTAATTGTCCAGTTCCAGTAACTTTCAGCAATAAATATATTTTTAATATAATATTATAAATTCTTTTGAAAGTACCTACTTTATTGTTTACTATATTATAACCAGAAGGTTGTATTTCAACACAACTTATTTTTTTCTATGATAAATCGCTGTGTGATTTACTAAAGTTATTATTAAAATGGCAACATCACGCTCTTTATTGTATAGCTATCGTAACGAAATAACGAAGAGAATACTTACGCCATACACTTCTCTCCCCATTATAGGCTACATACGAATCGTCCGGACTTGCCAGACCTTCGTCCAAAGCGAAACCTACGTTTAGTCTCTTGAAGTGATCAGATTTAATAAAAGCACCCATTCCTACTTTTCCACCAACTTCTTCATCTGAAATCATAAGAAATACTATTAGATAAGTATTCTGTTTTTGAAATTAATTAATTTTTTTTTGTGGCGTTAGCCCATAAGTCAATAGAAATAATTTTGAAATTTATATTAGATGATATTTTTTGTGTTTCCCACTTTTCGTCCCTAGCAGGTTAGAGAGAACTTAGTGTCAACATACTCCGTTCCCCGAATCTGAGACATTATTTATTGAATGTTAGAACACAAAGCCACGCTTTTCTTCAGCGGTGAAATTAAAATATATATATATTTATTCACTCGAGTGGCAGTCGAACGTACAACTATCGAGTCAAACGCTGTTATACTGCGTTTTAATACATATAAATAATTTATCGTATTAGGATTTTAACTCGGGCCGCTTTTAATTTTTCTACCCAATTAAGATATGCTAAACTAAAACCATTTCAGTGGCCAGTCGTAGCGCAGTGGCACAAGCGTGTGACTGTAAACGACTGGTTGTGGGTTCGATTCTCACTCGAGGAGTGGATATATTTAATATTTCCATTTTCTTCGCTCTGGTGCCGAGGTAAAGCGCGGCGTTAAGTTCCGCCACTTAACACGCAATGCCTCCGAATTCGGCGTAAAGTGAGGAACAGAGTGTCTTAACACTAGGTTCCCTCTGCCTACCCTGCTGTGTGCGGGATACAGCGTGAAGCTAAAAAAAAAAGAAAAACCATTTCTAACTTAATTCAAACCTAAAAATAGTTACATCCCCATACACCACACTCACTGTCGAATAGCTTTCAATAAAATTTGCGCATGAAAACGATAAATTTTAAATCTACATATAAAACAAAAGTACGGCTATAAATAGAAACATGAAAGTGCATATAAAATGTAAAAAAAATATATTCGCAAAAAGCCTATACGCGACTAAAGAGATTGCAATCGCGAATGTTACGGAAAAGCTTACATCAACTAATGGTCTATTTAATTCTGAACAAGTGGTTCGCCATTAATTTTTCTTTCTATACGGAATAAGCGATGAAAGTCAAGTACATTGCTACTGTTAAATCACTTCGTATTTTAAAGTAAAGTGCCAACTAAAGTTGTTTGAGAGTCTTTGCCAAGTTTAAGTCAACATTTAAAATAGTAAAAACTGAATTGATAAGGAGATCGAAACTTTATGAGCATATTTTTGTTATCTGTACGTGAATCGAAAGACAGAATCGGTTCTAAGTAATATTTTATTTTTCACTAATTTTTATTGCTTATTTCAAATTTAAAATTAATTATTTAAACAAAACCTGACTTGTTAGCCAAAAAGGCCTAAAATATTTAAACTAAAAGATATTAAATAGGATAAAAAATATGTTCAGTAATATTTAATTTCGAAATGTTTTAATAAAACGAATTACTGTCCAGGATCCATTCTTCAACCAATCAAATCTTCCTAAGGGGCTCTGCAAATTTTTTATGGATTATTTTAAATGTCTTAGACGGAAAGCAGGCAACGGGCTG
This sequence comes from Dryas iulia moderata, assembly GCA_019049465.1. Taxonomy (NCBI): domain Eukaryota; kingdom Metazoa; phylum Arthropoda; class Insecta; order Lepidoptera; family Nymphalidae; genus Dryas; species Dryas iulia. Next base: position 13,370,138 of record CM032428.1, read on the forward strand.
TCTCAATACTAGATTCCCTTAACCTAACCTGCGGAAAACCTAGAAGCTGAAGTAAACTCAACCTGTTATTCGTTTATAACATTGTTTTACATAACACGTACGTATTGCAATCCTCAATGCGATCTCAGACTGAGCATTTGAATAGGATTTGGGAATAATCCGATTCAGTATCGAATCGCAAACTCGAGAAGAACAGAATTGCAGGGAATTAAATATGTAGTCCTGACGGGACTGCCGCATCGAGGCCGTAAAAGTTGTGCTGAATAATATATACGATTACTTCTTTCTTTACGCGGGCATATTTTGGAGAAATGAAAACAATTGTAGCAGTACTGTTTATATGGGCAGTTATTTGTATTTCATTACTAATTTACATGTACAATGAGCTATGTACATTCATTACTGGACGCGTATGGCCGTTTCAAATAATATGGAAGCTATAAAACTTCATTAGCAGCTGTTTAGTTTGAAATGTGATATTTTATAGTTGGTTTCAATATATTGTTAAAATTTCTAGATAGAACTGTTTTATCTGACGCGTCTCAGAATGTTTAAAATAAAATTTACATAAACCATGTAGGCATGCCACTTTATAATATTATTTTAGTACGAGTATTACTCGACACTGCTAAATGTTTTTCACCACTGAAACAATACATATTACGAAAGAGTGATATTATATTTAGAAATGTGTTAGTTTTAACTTAGAACAAGCATAATTTTCTTTCTGTATTCAATAGAAAGCTTTAAAATATGTAAACTCAATTTATATAGCAATTATATACTAATACGCTAAGTTATAATATAAACTTTAGGCCATAATAAATAACTTGGATAGTTTCTAGTACTAACTAATATAATACTTTTAACAGTTACGATTAAATTAAAGACTTAAAACCTTTTATTTATTTCAATAAACTAGAAAAATAACTTACCAGGAACAAAAATAACATTAACAGTCCTCTTAAACCTCAGTCCTTTATTCTTGAGCCGTCTTATTGCCTCGATGTATTGAATGCCCACAGACTTCATATCTTGAACACCTCTCGCGTAAATGACACCGTCTACTATACGAGCCTCGAATGGAGGATGCGTCCAGCTTTTCTAAAAGAAAAAATAATGGAAAATATTATGAAAATATTGACACCAGTCGCGGACTTGTGGGCACAAAGTGTATATTGTAACGCGTAGCCGTTAAGACTTGACCAGCTGTGGGTTCGATTCGAATCGAGGAATGGGTATATTTAATATTACTATTTTCTTCATTCTAGTGTCGAGGCAAAGTGCGACTTTAAGTTCCATCACTTAACATATAATGCCTCCAGAATTCGGTGGAATGTGGGGAACGGATAATATACACACATACTATGTGCCCCTGCGGCACGACTCACCTTTAATAATAATAATTAAGATTAATGTATGTCAAGGAGTGGAAATTATATTTACATTTTCTTCGCTCTGGTGTCGAGGTAAAGCGCGGCGTTAAGCCGCCACTTAACACGTAAGCCTCCGAATTCGGCGGAAGGTGGGGAACGGAGTGTCTTAACACTAGGTTCCCTCTGCCTACCCTGCTGTGTGCGGGATACAGCGTGAAGCTAAAAAAAAGAAGATTAATATTATTAATTGTAAAAGTAAAGTGTAATAAGTTTTGAACCCAGAATTCATAATTTTATACATAAAATTCAGTTTTTTGTTTACATTTACGTGTTCATGAGTGTACTATATACTCTCGTAAAGGTGTACTGACTTGTGTATTTTGTTATTCACGTTTTATAAAGTTAGAGCATACCGAATGTTGAGGTCAAATCTACATATACATACATATGACATTCTCACATATGTAACAACCGCAAACATTCCGAAATAACTTTGATTAGAATATGGAAAGCACAGCACTACATGCAAAGATATTATATTACACTAGCTGTGCCCGCGATTTCGTCTGCGAGTAAAAGTAGCCTAAGTTACTCTTTATTGCAGACTCTGACAGACAGATAAAAATTGTAAGAAATATTTTATTTTTATTTTATTTATTTATTTAGAACCATCAGTGATAATTACATTATACATGAAAAAGTGTAACACAGATCAAAACTTAAAGCTAAATGCATTATCGTTGAAGATGGATACCGCATGCACTAGTACAATTTTTTTTTGTTTTAATCCACATATCTCAGTTGCGATTTACAATTAATTAAAATTATAGATTTATACAGAAAAAGGAACAAAAAACAATGTCAACTAATGATACATAACTAATTAAAAAAAACGATAATAAACAGACACGAAACTGAAATATTCTTCATTATAATAATATAATATATGTTTTTCATGAATTTTATTATTTTGGTATTCTGGTATATATACCGTGTGTATATACATATACAATTGGAATCAATCGGTTATTTTAATATTACAAACAGACTGTAATCTTATTTATTTGTATAAATATAATCATATATCAGCTTTACGCATTTTCCTGCGTAGCAGGGTAGGCAAAAATTCTAGTGATCCGTTCTCCACTTTCCGTCTAAATCCAAGACATTATGTCTATATTTCTTATACTTATATAGCAAACATAATGAGTCCAAGTGATTTTTTTTTTAATAAACAAAAAAATCAAATGTTCATGCCTTTTGTAAGACAAAAGTATTAGTAAAATAATAATCATAAAGGTTATATACAACGAATTCTACAGCTCTCCACCATACATGTTTAATTTGTCCTCACTTTGAAGACAATTCAATATTTGTCATTGAATTCGGACACGTGTTCTAATTTTCAAGCAAACATTCAAGTTTGAAGAGAGTCAAAGTAAGGTTACAAAGTTTACTTTCATTGATTAATAAATTGGAAATATAGGTAAAAGTATTAAAAAAAAAATAAGATCAGATTTGCATCAATAGAAAATTTTATTCCATTTTCTTCGCTCTGGTGTTGAGGCAAAGCGCGGCGTTAAGTTCCGCCACTTAACAAGCAATGCCTCCGAATTCAGCTGAAAGTGGATAACGGAGTGTCTTAACACTAGGTTCCCTCTGCCTACCCTGCTGTGTGCGGGATACAGCATGAAAAAAAAATATTATAACTATTCTCCGTACACAGAAGATATGTCAAAATAACTCGTTATTCGTATCAGAATGTTCGACGCTATTCATTCATATACACGCGATACTAAAAAAGGTCTTCTCACGCGAAATCGTTTGTGACATGTGCTAAATTTTCTCAAGCACATTATATTTTTCGGAAGGTAGGTATATAATTTTTCGGTCATGCATTTCGTTGGTTAACATAACACTACCGCACTACAATCATTTTTTTAACTAAGTATGGAAAGTTTTTATATTTAACTTTTTCTATCTTTAATCTTTAACTAATAATAGCGACCCGCTCGCGGCTTCGCCACGTGAACTACCACTTTCGTCCTCTATTGCCTCTTTGGGATTGTTTTTTTTTATAAAAGGAGGGTAGTCTATATTTGACTATCGTCACTAATTATGTTCATGAGAAAATCATCGATACATTTAGTGCAATGTCTATATTATTTGATAACATATAGCGATAACTGTTCTAGTAAGAAAACGTACGAAATCTGCTATCATATGATAGTAGATTTCGTACATATATACCATCTGGTATATTGTATTATAAACCGGTCATAATATCTTAAATAAACTTTAAGCTTTTTATTTTACAATTGTGTTACTTATTGATATTAAAAAATAGCTTTACTTGCAAATAATCAATGCAATTTGACTTTGCCAGTTTTTTACTTTTCTGCGGGAACTGTTTTGAATACCAGGTTAATTTTTAAAAAAAGAGAGATGGCCTATGTTTGACCTTGCCTCATTAACTATTTTCCTGAGAAAATTCATTCATTTCAGTCAATTAGTTTAGATCTTTCATTCTCACTATATACTAAACATACATAAGTTTCATCCACTGTTCAACCTCCTAGGGTTTGATTTTTTATAAAGTAGCCTATATGACCCTGCATCTTCAACAATCTTCTTTACGAATTCCCGTCAAAACATAACAAATAGAAGAGATACAGATTTTTGCATTTTTATAATAATAATTTTAATGAGTGCGGATATGTCTAATACAATGTCAACTATATAATAACAAATGGCGCTACCCGTTGCAGAAAACGTAGTGACATCTGTTGTCATATAGATTATATAAATATATAGATTATATAAAGTTTTATAGACCGGTCAAATGTATATTTTATAAATGTTATGCATATTTTATTTTATAATTATTTTAATTAGTGATATTGAATCAAATTTAGCTTCACTCGTGAACTATCGACATAATTTGAATGTTTTTTTTTAATTTATTTTTCTGCGGGAGTTGTATTGAATACCAGGATGAAAACTATCCCATATGTTGCTCTAACCTCTTAGCTAACTCCATACAAAAATTCATTAATTTGTACCCGGTAGATATCAGTATACAAATAATTTACTTATATCGGTGTTTTAATTTTTCAAAAAAAAATACATGGAAAACCGGGATAAAAACTATCCTATATGTACCTTTGGACTATAAGCTATCACCATACCAAAATTCATTCATTTCTGTCCAGTAGTTTTTGCGTGATTGACGAACAAATTAACAGACAGACAGACAGACAGACAGACAGACAGACAAAAATTCTACTGAGTGGATTTTTGGCCTCTGTTATCGATATATTAACGCAACCAATTAAAAATTTTCTGAAATTTTTCATGTACAGAATTGACTTTTCTACTCTTTTATTATATATAGAGATAGAGATAATAAGGAAGTAAAGAAATTTTGAAAAAACTTTGTTTGTAAGGGTTAATCTTCGGAAATACTGAACCGATCACGAAAATTGTCTCGATTTCGGTCATAAGTGGAGAATAGAGTTTCCTGACACTACGTTCTTATCACATTTTCGGGCTATACACACAAACATTATAGCAATTATAAAAAAAAGTTGAATAACTCAAGTACCATGCTTGTGTAAAAACAATTAAGGCAATTAGAAATAACTGTTAATATTTGTACAAATGTAGCATGAAACAGATATTCATCCAATTAGAAGTAGTTGAAAACGTTGTTTACCTTTTGTCATGTACATATTGACTATTTAACTCTTACCTCAAATACTGGAACAACGTCCATATGGGAGTTTAGTAATATGCTAGGTAGCGATGGCTCCAGTCCTTCCCAAGTCATCACCAGTATGGGCTTCTTTGGTGCCATCTCGTATACTTGACAAGGGAGATCAAGTTCTTTAGCTTGTCTCTTAAGATAAGCAATGCATGCATCTACGGAATAATTAAAAGTAATATTATTATTTATGATAAACAAAATATTGGCGTATCACGGTGGGAAAACGTCTGACTGTTAGTAATTGGCTGTGGATTCGAGCTCCACCGGGCGAAATGCTAATATTTATATTGTGTCCATTTCCCCCGGTCTGTTAAGACAAAGCACGGCGTTGAGATTCGCCAGTCAGCCCACAAAATCTCAACTTTTAGACGGAAATTAGAGAACACATTATACTTGCTACTGTCTCTAACCTCCTATGCGCTGAAAATTTTCATTAACTTCATTATATATTATTACATTCCTACAAATAAAAATGCTACTTAATATGTTTGCTGCAGTCCTTGACCAAATTCTAACGCAATCCTAAGTAGATAGTAACATTACTATATAAAGTCTGTGTGTTAAATAGGGGCCCAAAAGTAACGTGGCTACTGTGACAAGGATGCACAATATAATATTTTTTATTACTACAAACACTTGTCCTTTCCAAGTTGGCGTACTATTCATTAAATACATGTAACAACTACTACTGTACTGTACTCAAAAGTTAAAATCGTAACTATAGACGAAAAAAGATTAATTTTTGCAGGAAGATGTTTTTTAGTTTGTAGACATCCACTAAAAGCATGGAGTGTTAAGAACAGGGCCAGATCAGGGATGTCTTTCGCAAGCTTGTATGGGAGTCGTTCATTTTTTTGCTTGAGAGTTCAGTAGTAATTTATTATTTAATCAAACTTACATTACGACGTGAACAAAGTCGCAGACAACAGCTAGTTATCACTATAACGTTACCGTAATTACAACATAACAAAAGCAACGCGAATCATATCTCGACAAAACACGTGAATCCTGCGGTAATTAGTGACTGGACAAATTTCTCGGAACGATAGGAATATATACATACATACATATTATACTATCTCTATAAAATATTTGTAGCAATACCTTAATTAATATTTGGGCAACTGCGTATCCGATAGTAAGCCGGTGATTACTCGCTCGAGGACCATTAGTGTCGCATAACAGGTATCATTATATGGATATTCATAATTAATACATTTATTGTTATTGAAAGAAAAGTTGAATTTAATATTCTACGTTTAAAAATATATTTTTACTCGAGGGTGAAATATACTCTTAAACATTTTTTAAGTGTTATTCCACACTTAGGAAAATTGAAAAAGACATTTAAAGAAAACGTATAAAAATTTTGAATGCAGCGGAATACTGTCCAAGCGCTCTCACCACTGAGCTCAAAAAAAAGCTCAGTGGGTTCGAATCCCGCTGCGTTCAAAACTTTTATACGTTCTCTTTAAATGTATTTTTGAAATATACTCTTTATTTGTATAATACTAAAAAGATTTTCTTTGTTTTTCAAAATTATCTAAATTATTTTTTTTAAATGATAACACTTTAAAATACTTACCTTCTTTTAAAAATGTCCATAAGGACCTTAAAATCATATATGTGTGTATGTTGTCCAAAATGAATTCAACATTATGCAACTGTTGTAAGCTAAGAGCTTAGGCAAAGTGGTATAAATTATTTTGTGAGATTAAAGCATATACCTACAATATATTTAATATTCATGAAGTCAGTTCTGATACTCGTCTGTGCGTGTCAGTAGATAACTTTGTGTATTGGTAACCGCAGAATCGATAACGCTCATCATATATGATATGATAACACAGCTTTGTGGTCATATATATATGTATGTGTATGTATGTATGTATGTACTTGGACCTTCTAACACATATTTATTTTATTTATGAGCTTCACGCTGTATGCGCATACAGCAGGGTGGGCAGAGGGAACCTAGTGTTAGGACACTCCGTTCCCCACTTTCTTCCGAATTTGGAGGCATTGCGTGTTAAGTGGCGGAACTTAACGCCGCGCTTTGCCTCGATATCAGAGCATTGAAAATGGAAATATTAAATTACTACCACATATTTAAGTATATATTTAAAATCATTTGACTTGGAACGATTGACCGTTGTTTGTAAACTATTTTTTTATTAAAGGGGAAAACGACACCACATATGGCAAATAGTAACTTTCCCATGAACATTTACAAAATTTGAGTGTGGATGCGAGGGCGAAGGAGGAAGAAGGATGAGTAGGAACAGGCAGAGCTCTTCCAGCCTTTTATGCGACTCTACCCAGCAGTGGCGGGGAATCGTATTCTTAACACCCACAAGGATAGAGTTATTAGAATACATTTTCACACTTTGAAATTATAACGGCTACAATTTTTTCATGTTTAAAAATTGCAATATTTATATTTGAAAGAGCATCTACTGAGATTTTCCCTGAACAGAACACCAAGCGTTTGGAAAATTTATGTTCATTCCACGACTAGAAAAGTGCTTAACTAAGGTTGAAATGATCTATGAATACTGAAAACTGAATGCTGACAAATATTTAACTGTCATATATGTATATAATATATTTACTCCTTTAATTGAAGTTCTCTTATTTTTATTTTAATGAACCTGAACAATGGCAATTGATATTCGACAATACAAATTGAGAACAATCGACATTTTGTACGCTTCGCTATAATCCAGGTTCACAGATAGATAGTAAAAGTAGATGGGTAAAATAGCTTATTTTAAAATGTGTATTAATCGGGAAAGCCAAAGAACTTTCTTATTTTTTAACTACATCAATTTATTATTGAATAATTATGAAAAAAATTCTCTCCGCAAAGTGTTATGATCCTTATGATCTTTAAATTATCACATAGGAAATAAAAATCACTCAGCACACAGCAATACCTTAAGCGCGGAGTAATTAGAGAGAAAAGAGCACACTACTACAAATGTAACAGACAAATGCTACTGTCCCTGCATATTTATTTTGCTTCTATGACCGGCATCTACAGTGGTTGAAGGAAGAGTCATACAAACTCAACTCAACTCCTGGAGGTTCTCATGCTTTATAAGTGTCCTCCTCCAGTGTCTACCAATTCGGTGTTTTCAAAGGACTACTTTGTGTCATGCATTCATGTAATATTGTTTCTCAAAAAAAAAAGAGTTAAAAACATACCATAAATAATACGAGGATGTACAGTGCGTATCCTGAGGTACTCCTGCAGGTTCTTCACAGCGGGATCGTTTTCATAGTCCGTCATATTTATATTGTTTGGTTGACCGATGCGTTCACACAATAAAAGAAAATAACACTCAGTTGTATTTCGGTGTGATAATATTTTATATTTTAGGTAAAACCGCAATATTAGGGTAGTTTGGGGAATTATGGAACATATGATATTGAAAAATGTAATTTATCAAAAGAATTTAAAGAAGAATAGAGAAAATTGGATTTTAATATTTTGTAAGTATTTTTTTATAAAAGAGATTTCAATAGCAATTATAAGTTATCAACAACAAAAAGTCATTTAATACTATTTTAATATCAGAAAAATAAAATGATTGCAGTGCTTTTTGTAAATAAAAGTAAGAAAATATTTAAGAAGAAGATTCTTTAAACCTAATGCCAGGCTCATCGCCAAGATCGTTCTCCAGTCTTCGAACGAAAATAAGAGATTGCGTGTTGCGTGGCAGAACTTAACGTCACCGTTTATCTAAGGTACTAAAAGTTCAATTATTATCTACGTAATTTAACTAACGAATGATGCTGTCATGACGTAATTAAGGAATTTATCGTGAGAGCTAAATTTGAAGAACCAGATGCTTTTCGAATCGCGTGAATCCATACCTATATTATAAATGCGAAAGTCTGTGTGTTTGTCTGTCACGCTTTCACGGCTAATCTACCAGTCCGATTTGGATGAAATTTAGAATGAAAGTAGTAATAGTGACTGGGTCTACCATAGGCTACTTATTTTTTCGAAAATCAACCTCTAAAGGGTTGAAATAGGCGATGAAAGTTTGTAATCAGCAAATTACATTTCTAGATAAAATGGTAATGTAAAATGTAATTTCCAACATGCTTATAAATAAGTTAGAAATCTAAAGAAGTCATAAATAAGTTATAAGAGATTGATCCCAATTAGTTAGTGATTGATTATTATTTTCAGTAATATCGTACAAGTCAGGATGGCCGAGCGGTCTAAGGCGCTGCGTTCAGGTCGCAGTCCACTTCTGTGGGCGTGGGTTCGAATCCCACTTCTGACAAACTCTTTTGTTTTTGTCTTTGTATATAGTGAATTTTATCATTTATTTTATTTTTGCTTGCAACATATGATTTTGTATTTATATGTAAGATTTACCGATTTTTACAAAGTTTGTAGAAAACTTCTTGTTCATTGCTAGCAGTTTTATAAATAATTATATTAAAATTGAGAATGTTTAGTGTAACGTTTTACATAAAAAATTATACAGTGTATATTTTATTAAATTTATTAATAAATAATATAATATCTAAATGATATATTACAATTAAAAATTACATCCATAAAATAACTACTCAGGAAAGTAAAAAGTTTAATGAACGCATTACGTGCTCTTTACGCATAAATCTAATTTATTTGTTTACTTTTTCATATTATATAATTAAATATTATATAATCAAAAATATTCAAACAAATCACTAAATTGTTGTGGGTTCGATTCCCACTCGAGGAGTGGGAATATTTAATATTTTCATTTTCCTCGCTTTGGTGTCGAGGCAAAGCGCGCGTTAATTTCCGTTACTTTTAGCACACAATGCCTCCAAAATTCCGTGATAAATGGGTAAAGTAGTGTCTTCACACCTACTGTCTGATTCCAGGGTTGTGTGGAGCATAAAAAATTGAGCACAGTTTTAATTTTATCATAATTATTTACACGCCATTGGTAAATGACACACAGTGTGATATTTGATAACGTATGATGGAAAGTTTTAGGAAACGATAACATATTTATAAATGTTAATAGCATGAGATTTTGTCTCAAAAAAAAAAAACAATGTGGAAAATAGATAATAAATAAAAAAATACCTATTTTATCCTTTCTCTCTAGGGGTGTCCAGTATAAATATTCATCGACAATTGATCAATCGATTATTCGATACGCAGTACTAAGATATGAACACAATGCTTCATCGTATTGCGAATAACTAATGTAATATATTACTTTTTACTCTTTTCGATGAATATAATTATTATCAAGAGCAGATCAAGATCTTGAAGTAAATTAACCTTTTTCATCAGAATCGTTAAGTCGTATATTATAAAATTTCTTATTGCAAATATATATTTAAAAATGAATTCAGAAAAATTATATTTAACATAACATATATGTCTTTTTACCATCCACTTGAACCTTATAAATTCCAAAAAATTCAATGTCTTAAGTGTTGTTGTATTAGCACAATGTATATAAATATATACTAGTGATGCATATGTCAACACAAAAGGAAAATGTTACGTTAATTTGCTCAGCAAAGCATTTTGGAATTGACGAGGAGTGTCCTGAATTTGTAGGATATCTATAAAAGCTGTCACAATATTTTTTTTTTTTTTTAGCTTCACGCTGTATCCCGCACACAGCAGGGTAGGCAGAGAGAACCTAGTGTTAAGACACTCCGTTCCCCACTTTTCGCCGAATTCGGAGGCATTGCGTGTTAAGTGGCGGAACTTAACGCCGCGCTTTACCTCGGCACCAGAGCGAAGAAAATGGAAATATTAAATATTTCCTCTCCTCGAGTGGGAATCGAACCCACAACCAGTCGTTTACAGTCGCACGCTTGTGCCACTGGGCCACGATTGGCCACACATTAATAATTTATCTTACAAATTGAAAACAAAATTTTCTCTCGTTCTTTACCAGTCCAACGTTTCGTTGCGTGTGTTGCTAAGGAAACGTGTTCCTTATTCATACAAGTTTCTTACCCCAAGAGGTCCAAGCCACTGCTTCCTATACCAAATCTTACTGCAAGCCTATTTTTTATATTGAACTTCACTCCACTTTATCTTGAAGACTTACTTGTTTGCAGTGTCATATGGCGGCAAGACAGATACATAGTATATAGTAAATATTTTTTTATAGCAAATATATAAATACTTTGTAGTTTGTGGCCAGTCGTGGCCCAGTGGTACAAGGGTGTGACTGTAAACGACTGGTTGTGGGTTCGAACTATGTAGTTTTCTGTCATTTTTATTTAGATATTATTTTTTCCACTATTATATAAGTTTTACCTTAACCATACTGTAACATATGTTCTTCAAGAATTTATAGCTAAGCTTATTTAAAGCTTCTACCCTACTAGATTGTCAAAAAAGAATTCGAATTTATGGTCGTATATTGTTTGTGCATATGTTGTTTCTATAATTTACTTGTATATATTTATAGCGTAATTCTATTATTTCAATTGCAAAACACTATCAATATGGTAGTTATGTGATTATAATTTACATTAATTTAATTTACATATTTCATTAATTAACTTTCGTATTCTAAACTTTTGTTACGTTTTACATTTTTTTTTTTAACTGCTAATAATTCTATATCGATTTTATGTAAGTTTTATATTAATAACGTATTAAGAACTCACTGAGAATTTTTTCACGCGTGCGTATTGAAATCTCAAATTAATTAATTAAATATAAACTGAAAAATGTGGGAACATTTAATTTATATTATTTGTATTATAATATCATTAATTTTCCGAGCATCATTTTTTTTCTAGCCACGCTCCCGCAGAACTCCTTTTCTTTTTTTTTAATTTTATAGATTATAATCGGCCAGTAACCAGCATTGGATTTTATAATAAAAATAATAATTAATGTTTGGTATTTTTTAATTGTTTTAAAATATAAAACAGAATAGTATTTGAATAAATTATTCAATATAAATGTATGATATTCTTATGTTAGTGTTAATAATTGGACTAGAATGAAGGAAAACTAAAGAAGAATTAAGGATATGGCAAGGGACTGGAAGAGTAACATCAAGGGAAAGTTTCAATATTTCACGACTAACACCGTCACTTTTAATGACATCAGAGTGTATAAGTTGTGCGGACATTATCAAAGTATCTAAAGTCCTTAACTTTATGAAATTGGTATTTTTTTACAAAGGAAAAACAAGAGATTACAGAAAAGGACACGACTATTGTTTTTACAAATGGGAAACGAAAATCAAACTCTTCTTCAAAAAACAATGACTTTATTCGACGTTAGCGAGAGCTGGTATAATCTCCTCGTATGCAACGATGCCCTCCAAAAAGATATCAGCGCGCAGACTCTCATTATGCTCATGCAGCCCGGGGCGCGTGCGCCGCATCGGGGACAGGCAGAGCGCGCCGATGCTCTCCAGGCGAATGTAACGCGAGTCGGTGCCGCCGGGGAATGTGTGCACGTGGAGGGGAACGTTACTGGAAATTAATTTTATATGTGGAAATGTTATGAGTTAGCTTTATACCCCAGAGAGAGCCTAGTGTTCAAAAAACTGCGTTCTCCATTTGCTACATGAATTTACTTCCCTTAAGCCACGGTGGCTATCAAGTATTATATGTCAAAATGATATATCATTGTACAGAGCCAAGAAAATGTTCTAAATTCCATTGACATTTCAAACAGTCTTGTGATTGTAACATTAATGCCATATAATATACACATAGGGCCAGTCGTGGCGCAGTGGCACAAGCGTGTGACACACTTTTTTAGCTATTAACGGCTGGTTGTGGATTCGATTCCTACACAAAGAGTGGAAATATTTAATATTTCCATTTTCTTCGCTCTGGTGTCGAGACAAAGCGCGGCGTTAAGTTGCGCCATTTAAGACGTAATGCCTCCGAATTTGCTAGAAAGTGCCTCTGCCTACCCTGCTCTGTATGGGATACAGCGTGAAGCTAAAAAAAAGAAAAAAAATATATACACATAGGTGCATGTTTAAATAGGTGGACATAATTAAAATCACGTCTATTAAGCAGACGAAGAGTGACTAATTAGAAGACTAACTGACTAATAAATGACTATCTTTTCTTCACGTATCTTACCGAGTAGACTATCTACATTTTTGAGTGTAAGGTACTGAAACTTAACTGCGCTCTGCCTTATCAGTAATAAAAAAAATATATTAGTTTTATATGTTTATTTTATGAACGCAGAAAGTGACTTAAGCCTGCATTTCCCGAGTCCATAGTCCCGAAACAACCCATATATCAAACGTTATTTCTCGTGACGATGTCAGTCGTCACATTAGTTGACGGCATCTTTTAAATATGTAATATTTTAATAAAATATAGAAATAATAAAGGAAATTAAAATATGATCTCACAGTTTTTCCACAGCCGCTTTGACAGCAGTCCAGTATGGATTGGACTCGTTCACAATAGTCGGTGCGACATATTCGTCTTTTTGTTCGAACTCGTATGAAACTCCGTTACCCGCCTCCCGACACCATTGTTTTAACTTTGAATAATAAACATTAAATATTAAACAATGAATTGCATTTAAAAATATATATTTTTCATTATAACAAAATCCTTTTTATAAGTTAATAATTTTACCATAATTTTAAAAATATTACCATGTTTTCGAATTGTTCTAAGTCAACGGAGAGAGCCAAGCGGATGTCAAAACTGGCTGTCAATTTCTCTGGAATAACGTTGTTCTGGATACCACCCTGAAGATGAAAACAAAAATTACACTATCTACCTACCAGTATATTTTTTTTTGCTTCACGCTGTATCCTGCACGCAGTAGTCAGAGGGAACCTAGTGTTAAGACATTCTGTTCCCCACTTTCCGCTGAATTATAGGGGGCATTGCGTGTTAAGTGGCGGAACTTAACGCCGCGCTTTTCATTCCTCGAGTGGGAATCGAACCCACAACAAGTCGTTTACAGTCACACGCTTGTGCCACTACGACACCACTGGCCCCATTTATAAAATTTTAGATATGTTAAATTTATCATTCCTCCGTCTGCATAGTGTTCTGAAATATGCTGGTCAACAATTACGCACATTCATTGTATTTTAAATAATATTGCACCTCAAAGAAGGCTGTTGTTTAGCTTTTGCTTATGTAACTTTGAAGTAAATTACTGAAAACTTACGTAAAGTTTAGTGAGGTTAACAGATGTCACATCTCCGACAGTCAAGCTGGGGTCGTCCTGCAGCTTCTTCTTAGACTCTTGGCGCAAGTCCATGAATTTATCCAATATGTATCTTATCTATGAATTTTATGAATTTAAAATTAATATAAGGATAATAAAGAAACTAGACATTTAGAAAACCGTTTAGCCTAGTTAGCGCCGGGGCGGTTTTCAGGAGGCGCGGATTCGAATCCCGCTGTGTTCAAATTTTTATACGTTTTCTAAATGTCTTTTTCATTACCTTCATTGCCGGTGTGTGAATAACACTATAAAAATGTTAAAATTATTTAATGAAACTATTTACTTTCATCATTTATATAAAATGGAACGGTTTTTCTTCGGACATGTCGGATTTACAAGGTAAAATTGAAAATTGTTCTTACATTTCGTCAAGCAGTCTCTGTTACATAAAGTGGTGAAATCCAATACGGGAAAGTTGTATATATAGCAACACACTTTTTCTTTCAGAGCAGTTTAGGCAGAGTGAAGCTTTATATTAAAACAGTCAGTATACTGCTGACTGCCCGAATTCAAGATATTATATATTGAGAAGGAACCTCGCGTTCTATCTTAGTACAGCAGATAATCATTGTCTAAAATAGAACGATTAACATGTCTTATATAAATCTATCTCTGAGAAGAATTTCAATTTAATTCCCGCACACACCAAGCAAGGTACGCAGAGGGAACCTAATGTTAAGACACTCCGTTCCCCATTTTCGAGTTAAGCGGCAGCACTCAGTTACGCGCTTTGCCTTGACACCAGAGGGAAGAAAATGAAATATTGAAAATTTCAATTCCTCGAGTGGGAATCGAACCCACAACCATTTATTTTTACGATCACATTTTATGCCCCTGCGCGACGACAGGCCTCATATACTATTATGTAAATGTATTTAATAAAAAAACATTTATTTATTTGCATCACTAGGGAAATATTTTATGAATATAAATAAGGCCTTTTATATATTGCAAGTAAAATGTTTCGAACCGATTGCTTTAGCATAAAGAAGAATAAGCGAGTTAGTTATATGAAGTAGTATGTGTTCATATAACTTGCGTGTTTCTCTTTTCAATTTATAATGACAGAATACTGAGACAGTCGGTGAACCATACTTCGTAATCACTAAACTTGACGTGTGGGTTTGAAAAATATAATGATGTTTGGAAAATGGGGTAATTTATTCTAAAATTAGTCATCAGTTGTTATTGGATAAAGGTTATGATGTTAAAAAAGTCTTAGCCTCTCAGATGGTCGTTTACAGTCACACGCTTGTGCCACTGGGCCACGACTGGCCACACAGCATATAGTTAATATTCATTATATTAATTCAAAAGTAAAAGCATTTTTATATATTATAACAAAATGATAAACCTATTACTGACCTTTTCCCCGCTGTTATTCGGAAGCAGAAGCGACCCGTGGCCGGACATGCCCGGGCATATTATATTTATATCTGGCAACAAATAACAGGAATATATTATATACAGCAAATTTGGAAAAAAACAGCTTAATGCTTTTTCTCAGATAGTCAGAGAGTAACTAGCGTCAAGACACTACGTTTTCTACTCCCCCTCCGAAATCAAGACATTACATATGGCGGAACTCAAGTCGAGCTTTGTCTTATTGACACAGTGAATTGAACAGTAGGTCTATTATAAAAAAACATTTAGAAAACGTATAAAAATTTGAACGCAGCGGGATTCGAACTTGCGCCTCCTGAATACCGTTCAGGCGCTCTCACCACTGAGCCATGCATGCCTGGACTGCATGGCTCAGTGGTGTATCCTACAACTATATTGACTAACGAACAAAATACTTACGCCATATAGTTCTCTCCCCGTTATACGCCACATACGAGTCGTCAGGACTAGCCAGTCCTTCGTCCAAAGCGAAACCTATGTTTAACGCCTTGAAATGATCAGTTTTAACAAAATGAGCCATTCCTAGTCTCCCACCAATTTCTTCATCTGAAATCATATAAAATACTACTATTTAGGTGTCCTGTTACTTGAATTAATACAGGTTTTCTACTTAAGGTAGTTAAGTAAATAGGTATGGAGGCCTTTATAAAGATTATTATATTATTTTATTATATTTTTTTAGAATATAAATAAAAAATATATATATATTTCTTTAGCTTCATGCTTTTTCGACCTACATAGGGTAGGTAGAGAGAACTTAGTGTCAAGATACTCCGTTTTCCACTTTCTGCCCGAATCAGACACAAGTATGTACTGTATTGGGTGGCGGAACTTAACGCCACGCTTTGACTTAATCGAACCCACAATCATCGCATGTACAATTAAATATTGTCACACTGCCATTCCAATTAAAACGTTTAATACGAGTAAATAAGTTAAGGAATACGCTGTGACCAATTAAGCTATATGATATATGTATAAACATGGCCAGTCGTGGCGCAGTGGCACGAGCGTGTGACTGTAAACGACTAATTGTGGGTTCGATTCCCACTCGAGGAGTGGAAATTATATTTCATTTTCTTCGCTCTGGTATCGAGGTAAAGCGCGGCGTTAAGTTCCGCCACTAAACACGTAAGAATCCAAATTCGGCGGAAAGTGGGGAATGGAGTGTGTTAACACTAGTTTCCCTCTGCCTACCCTGATGTGTGCGGGATACAGCGTGAAGCTAAAAAGAACAGATATATAAACATCTGCACGGTCAAATGAATCCGTTACCTGTGAGCCAAATTTTCAGCGCCATACTCACTGTCGAATAGCTTTTGATAAAATGTGTATATGAAAACGATAAATTTTAAATCTACATATAAAATAAAATACGGTTATAAATAAAAACATAAAAGTGAATATAAAATGTTAAAAATATATTCGCAAAAAGCCTATACGCGACTAAAGAGATTGCAATCGCGAATGTTACGGAAAAGCTTACATCAACTAATGGTCTATTTAATTCCGAACAAGTGGTTCGCCATTAATTTTTCTTTCTATTGAGAATAAGCGACGAATGTCAATAGTGTTTCAGATTAATGTCGAAAAACCAAAAACTAAAGAAAACTGGACTGTCTTATGTGTCTTATTGGCACTACTGTTGTTCTGGGCATATATCGTTCTCCATCAAACATAAACGCCGAACAGTTCATTAATTCATTAAATTCCCATCTGGAAAACTTAAAATCTTTTAAAAATATAATTTTAACTGGTGATATTAATATAAATCTTGTCACTAAAGAAACAGAGCAAAGTCATGAACGTTGTAATAGATTAAATTATGTGAACATGTTATCGATGCATAGTCTGATGCCAGGTCATTCATTCCCAACAAGGGAAAATAGTTGTCTTGATCACTTCATGCTAAAATTAAACAAAAACAAAAATTCTGCCCAAATCGCAGTCCTAAACACAACCATCACAGACCATAATATGATATTTCTTTGTTTAGCTTCACTTACACCTAAACATAAATCACATATGAGCATAAAAACCGTTGTGGATTTTGATGGGGCTTTTGTTAGCTTAGCGGAGAAAAATCTTTCAGAATTACTATTTTGTGATAACCCAATAATTGTAATTGAAAAGCTAATTCATAATATTGCAGAGTCCTTGAAAGATAACACCAAATCTATACGTGTACCTAAAACTAAAAGAGTTATAAAGCCGTGGATAACTCCCGGTATATTAAAATGTATTCGAAACAGAAACAAAATGCAAAAAAGGCTGAGATCAGACCCGTCTAACGAAATTTTAAAAATCTCCTATAAAAAATATCGTAATTTCTGCAATAAACTTATTAAACAATTAAAACGAAAATACGACAGAGATCAGTTGGAGAAATCATCTAAAAACTCTAAAAAATTTTGGTATAACATTAAATCTATAACTCATTTGACCTGCTCAAAATCAGATAATACTGAATTGCTAAATATAAAATCTTCTCCTATCGAATCAATTAATTATATCAATGACTACTTTGTTAGTGTAGGTGAAAAACTGGCCACTGATATTACCCAAACAAGTGCTCCATTTGATTCCAATACTCGTACAAGTCAATTAAACTCCTTTGTACTTCTTGATACAGACTGTAAAGAAGTACATGATGTACTTATGTCTCTTAAAACAGATAGCGCCCCTGGCTGGGATAATATTCCAACAAAATTTCTAAAAATAGCTAAAGTCGTAGTTGTTCCAATAATCTGCCATTTAACGAACCTTTGCTTTAGAAAAGGAATCTTTCCTTCCCTGCTTAAACGATCTATCATAACTCCCGTTCACAAGGGTGGTGACAGAGATGACGTTAGTAATTATCGTCCAATTTCTGTTTTGCCGTCCATATCAAAGTTAATAGAAAAACTTATAAATATTAGATTATTAAACTATTTAAATAAATTTAAGATTTTGTCAGACTCTCAATATGGTTTTTCGTCAGGGCAAATCCACGGAGGACGCTGTTGAGGCTCTAACATCGTACATTGTTAAGAGTCTTGACAGCGGTAAAAAGTCTTTGGCTGTGTTTCTGGACTTAAAAAAAGCCTTTGATACGGTTTCTGTCCCCATTCTTGTGAAAAAGTTAGAAAATTTGGGAATCAGAGATACCCCGCTGGCTCTTTTTAGGGACTACTTGAGCGACCGAACTCAAGAAGTGAAAATTGGACAGTTTGTTAGTCGTGCCTCAAAAATTACTTACGGCGTACCACAAGGTAGTGTCTTAGGACCTACCTTGTTTTTAATTTATATTAATGATCTGTGTAATTTAAGAATTAACAACGCCAAAATATTCTCTTATGCAGACGATACTGCAATTGTTTTTACAGACACTAGTTGGAACAAAGTTAAAAATATAACTGAAAGAGGTCTCTTTACTATCTCATGTTGGCTGAAGTCAAATTTACTATCTCTCAATACAACCAAAACAAACTATATGCCTTTTTCAATTTATAATCGGACCCAGCCAGATAGTAATTTTAATATAACAATCCATGTCCCCAATAGCACTCGATGTGAGGACTGTAATAACTGCTCCATAATCAAACGAGTAAACTCTTTCAAATACCTTGGTGTGTTAATAGATCAAAGACTATCATGGGATGCACAACTAGAAGCGCTCTAAGTCGTTAAAATTCATAAAGAAGGTTCTCAAACAAAAGAATAAACATAAGTCGCTGAAACGTACATGGTGCTAAGACTTCATTTGCTAGCAATCAATATATACACGTTCTGGCCTGGCCTATCTGTATAATCACATTAATAAAATCCTCAATATATATCCTAACAATATTGTAAAACTGGTCAAAGTGAAATTTTTGAATGGTTAAAACAAAAACATCGAAACAGACCGAATTAATTTTTAGTTTTCTAAAACATAAATCAATTTACTTATATTCTCCATTCACACACACACACACACACACACCACACCCACACACCCACCCTCACACACCCCCCCAAGTAAAATTACTTTTATATAAAATTCCTGAGAATTAGTATGTAGAAATATATTGTTTATTCTTTTTAAGAACTTGGACAGATGTGTATGTATGGACGACGGTCCCTTCTGTCACGAGTATTTTAATGCTCACTAGAGGGGTCCCAACCTTTATTTGTTTATGTATACTTTGATAAAGATAAACTATTTTCATTTTCATTTTAATTATTGGTAGATTTTAATTTTATATACCTAGTTAAGCTTACTTAGTTTTAAGCTCTAATATTGTGAGTGACAAAAGGAATTTATATATAAAAAAAAGATTATTTTAAAAAAAAGGTACAGACCTTATGTCCGTAGTGATATAAATTAAATTGTAAAAAAAAAGTAGGGTTCAGAGACATTGTCAAGTTTACAATAGTAACTCATTGTGGACAAAATTGTAATTTTATAAAAAAAAAATATTGTACAACTAGTGTATTAAAATAAAAAATAAATCTACGTATTTAGAGTATTTCAAACTTAAAAGTAGTTTCTTAAAAAAATATAAACCTCGACTGCGTATAAAATTGAAAAAGTAACTGAAATAAGGAAAAATAAAGCCTAGTAGTTTGGAATATTGAAATAGAAGAATTAACAGTTGGGACCCATTCTACAACCTAATCAAGTTTTCTCCTACGGTGAGTTTTAAATGGACAATTTTGATGTCTCAGATTCGGGCGGAACGTGGAGAACGGAGTAACACAACACTACGTTCTCTTTGACTACGCTGTTGTGCGGATAAAAGGGTGATGCTAAAGCGTAACCTGTCATTGATTTATTTTATTGTTTTACATAACACGTCCGTATCACACCCTCAATGCGATCTCAGACTGAACATTTGAATAGGATATGGGAATAATCCGATTCAGTATCGAATCGCAAACTCGGGAAGAACAGAATTGCAGGGAATTAAATATGTAGTCCTGACGGGACTGCCGCATCGAGGCCGTAAAAGTTGTGCTGAATAATATATACGATTACTTCTTTCTTTACGCGGGCATATTTTGGGAAAATAAAAACAATTGTAGCAGTACTGTTTATATGGACAGTTATTTGTATAATATTAGCTCCACGCTGTATTCCGCACAAAGCAGGCTAAAAGGGAACCGAATGTTAAGACATTCCGTTCCCCATTTTTCGCCGAATTCTGGTAGTAGAAATTAAGGCCGCGCTTTGCTCAACACACAAAGAAAATGGAAATATTAAATATTTCCGCTTTTCTGGTGGGAATCGAACCCACAACCAGTCGCGTTTACAGTCACTCTTTGTGCCCCTGCACCACGACTAACTTCATGTATTTTATTACTTTGATTAATAACAAATTTATATGTAAAATGATTTATCGATATTCATAACTTGCATATGGCCGTTTCAAATAATATACAACCTTTAAAACTTTAGCAGCTGCTTAGTTTGAAATATAATATCATATTATTTGTTTCAGTATATTGTTCAACAATTTAATTTTTTTTGCTTACGGTAAATATGTCTGAAATGTTCTTGGAAAGGACTTTTATAATAGCTTTTTTATCTAACGCGTCTCAGAATATATTTAGAATTAAATTTACATAATACCTATGTAGGTATAATATTCATTTTATTATGAGTCGAGTCGAGTCGACATTGCTGAATTTATTTTACTAGTTATTTTTAGAAAAATAGGACGTTATATTTAGATATGCGTTAATTTTAACTTTGAACAAGTAAGAAATACTTTTTGTATTAAATAGAAAGCTTTAACATGCATATGGAACTTTATATATGTGTCGTTTCTATTTTATTGGACTAACCAAGTGACTATATAAACTATGGGCATATAGCTTAGATAATTTTCACAGGTTTGATTCCCACTTGAGGACTGGAAATATTTAATATTTCCATCTTCTTCGCTATGATGTCGAGGCCAAACCGCGGCGTTAAGATCCGCCACTAAACATGCAATGCCTCCAAATTCGGCGGAAAGTGGGGAACGTGCGGGATACAGCGTGAAACTACAAAAAAAGATAACTTTCAAAGCTAACTATCATACTTTTTTTCACGTTTGCATTTAAACAAACTTACCAGGAACAAAAGTAAGAATGATCGTCCTCTTAAACCTCAGTCCTTTACTCTTGAGCCGTCTTATTGCCTCGATGTATTGAATGCCCACAGACTTCATATCTTGAACACCTCTCGCGTAAATGACACCGTCTACTATACGAGCCTCGAATGGAGGATACGTCCAGCTTTTCTGAAAGAAAAAATAAAAAGATAAAAGAAAATATATTTAAAATTAGCGGCCCGCTAGCGGCTTCGCCACGTGAACTTCTCCGTTATATTGCAACACTCGGGGGCGCATTTTTAAAAAATAAAGTAGCCTATGTTTAAGCTTAGATTATCAACTATATTTATGCCAAAATTCATTACAATTGGTCAAGCGGTTTAGATTTTTCATATAAACTTTCATCCCCTATTTCAACCCTTTAGAGATTGATTTTTAAAAAAATAAGTAGCCTATGTTAGACCCAGTCACTTTTACTACTTTCATTCTAAATTTCATCCAAATCGGACCGGTAGATTAGCCGTGAAAGCGTGACAGACAAACACACAGACTTTCGCATTTATAATATAGGTATGGATTACAATTTAATGACTAGTTTTAGATTTATTGGATTTAATCTCTTATTTGACAGAAGTTCTTACTTAAATTCTAATAAATGCCTCCGAGTTTGGCAGAAAGTGGGGAACGGAGTGTCTTAACACTAGGTTTCCTCTGCCTACCCTGCTGTGTGCAGGATACAGCGGGAAGCTAAAAAAAATCTAATAAACATAGGTATAACAGGCAGGAGGTATAACAGCGAAATCTCTGTAACCAAAGATCTCTGTCTGTCTAGAACTATCACGAGTTCATTTCTATTACATATTTCAAAGTGGCATTTATAGGATTTCAAAGTGGCATTTATAGGATTATTCACTTTCAATTTATGTACACTTCAAAATCAAGCCTTTTGATTTATTTAGACTTGAAAATCAAGCTTAAGATTAAAATCAAATCAAAAACGTTCAAATTCGTTTGTTTTTTAAACTTATTTTTTTTTCTATTTCAAAATGAAAGTATAAAAAAACGAAAACAAAACAAAATTCAAATTTAAAGTTCAAAATATTCACTTGTAGAAACAATGATTTTAAAAATGGAAACCTATATAAATATCTTGAAATAGATATATTTAATTAATAAACTCGTAGTTCAATTTTTATTTAAAGAAAAATTGATATATAAATTGCTATTCCACAGTTAGGGAAATTGAAAAAGACATTTAGAAAACGTATAAAAATTTAAACGCAGCGTTCTACTACCAGCTGCGTCATTATTCTGTGTAAAAGTATTTAATTAATAGCATTCTCTCTTGCCCAACGATTGTTCGTAGAATAATCTTTGAGCAGCAGACATTTGTAAAAATCTCTCTACAGAGATGCTAACAACAAAAATAAGTTATAATAAATCGAATAAGAATTGACGCAGCGTGTAGTAGAACGCATGGCTCAGCGGTGAGAGCGCCTGGACGGTATTCAGGAGGCGCGGGTTCGATTCCCACTGTGTTTAAATTTTTCTACGTTCTCTAAATGTCTTTTTCAATTTTCCTAACTTTGGAATAACACTTTTAAAATCTTTAAAAGTGATATATAAACTATTTATTCTGGATATCAATTCCTTTCTTCTTTAAATTCTTATGTACTATTGTTGATGAATGTTAGCTTTTTGCACTTCTTTACGTGTGCTTCTTAAGCTCAAGTTTTCACATTCCTCTATCGCATAATTTTCGTGAAAAAAGATTTGATATACGAGTATAATAATTTTCCACAAGAAATTATTAATTCCTAAAGTGCATTGACGTAATACAATACTTGCTTTATGTAATACTCATACTGTTGGAACACCAATAATGTATGTAAAAGCGGAACAAAGGATTACGCCATCCAATATTAGTTTTGAGACCATGAACCTGAAGATACTATAAGATTAATAGAAAGTGTACTAAGGTATATTAATTTTGGTCATTTTATTCTAACATTGTCATTAAATGTTGTGTTTAAATATCTGGTTTGTATGGAAACTTATAAAATTTTAGCTTAATTTCTATAAATTTGAATTTATTTTACAGTTTCAGCTGATTTACCCTAAGTGTGGGAATAACAAATTGAAAAAAACGTATTTTTAAGTGTACTACTTACTTTTGCAAAGATTTATAGGCCTGTTGTTATTTATTTAGGTATTAAGCATTTTACACATACCGAATGTTAAGGTCAAACTTACATATATAACATTCTCACACATGCATATATATACATATGTATAACCACAAACATTCTGAAATAACTTTGATTGAAATAGGGAAACTACAACACTATAGACAAAGTGAACTTATATTTTTATAAAACAGCTTCACGCTTTATCCAGCATAGCAGGCAAAAAACGCTGGTGTCAAGACACTTCGTTCTCTACTTTCGACCCGAATCTAGATCACTGCGCCTATTTTTCCTTTACTTATATACTAAACGTATTACGATTGGGGCCAGTCACTGTAAACGACTGGTCGTGGGTTTGATCCCCACTCGAGGAGTGGAAATATTTAATGTTCCCATTTCCTCCGCTCTGGTATCAGAGTTTTAGTTAAGTTCCGCAATGCCTCCGAATTCGGCGAAAGTGGGGAACGGAGTTTCTAGGTTCCCTCTGCCTACCTTGCTGTGTGCAGAATACAGCGTGAAGCTAAAAAAGAATATATATTACAATCAAATTTAAAAATCTTTTTTATAAATAAAGAAACTCAAAACATATCAACGATATTTGTAAAAGGAAAGAAAGAACAAAAAAATACCAAAGTTACATACTAACTTAACACCTGATAACTGGACTACCTACAAATCTATCAACTTTCCGTCGATCCGACGAAAATTCAATATAAGTTATGGGATTCGAACACTTGTGCCAAATTTGTGAAATACAAAATTTACCCTCATTATCACAAAAACATACAAACAGGTGAAGCTAATAAGAGCGAGAAAATTAAGTTAAAGTTTTTAACGATTTTCTGTATATAAAAGAGATTCCGAAATAACTCGTTATTCGTATCAGAATGTTCGACGCTATTCATTCATATACACGCGATACTAAAAAAGGTCTTCTCACGAAAAATCGTTTGTGACATGTGCAAAATTTTCTCAAGCATATTATATTTTTCGGGAGGTAGGTACTTATATAATTTTTCGGTCACGCATTTCGTAGGTATAACACTACCGCACTATGACCACTTTGTTTAAATAAGTCTGGAAACTCTTCTATATACAGTTGTTATGTCGGATAGTTGGAGAAAAACAAAAGCGTTAAGAAATCCTGTTCAAAAAAATTTTAAGATTTCCTGTTCAACATTTTTCTCCCGAAATGTTGAGTGACGTAACTCAACGCTGCGAGTTGTCTTCTTTACCAGCAAGACAAAGCACAGTGTCAAGTTAAATGCAATATCTCGATTTGGGGTCAAGAGCGGAGAACTGAGTTTATTAACACTAGGTTCTACCTGACTATCCTGCAACGCTTTTTTGAATTACTTCAGCGTCAAATGTATCGTAAAAAAAAACGAGATTTACAGAAAGAACAATTAATAAAGGTCTTATTGCTGTAGCGTAGAACTTACCTAGCTGCCTCTCTTATCTTGAAAATGGAATCTCTTAAAGTCTTACCTCAAATACAGGGACGACGTCCATGTGAGAGTTTAGCAATATGCTCGGTAGCGATGGCTCCAGTCCTTCCCAAGTCATCACGAGTATGGGCTTTTTTGGAACCTCCTCGTACACTTGACAAGGTAGATCGAGTTCTTTAGCTTGTCTCTTAAGATACGCAATGCATTCATCTGCAGAATAATAAATTATTAGAAAAATAGTATTATAATATAAAGTACTGACTGACAAGTTTGTAAAATAGCCCTTATTTTTATTGCTACAAACGCAATTATTTTTCTGCTTCACGATGTTTCCCGCAACTAGAAGGGTAGGCAGACGGAACCTAGTTATAAAACACTCTGTTCCCCACTTCCCGCCGTATTCTAGAGGCATTGCGTGTTAAATGGCGGAACTTAACGCCGCGCTTAAATTTTTCACAAATATCTATATACATGAATGAATGAATGCAGGAATATAACTGCCCAGACTAAGTCGCGGGCAACAGCTAGTTTATGTATATAATATTCACACAATTAAATCTTAACAAGGGCTACGTGGATTATATCTCGACAAACACGTGAAGCCCGCAGTAATTAGTGACTGGACAAATTTCTCGTAACGATACGAATATATACATACATATACTATCTCTATAAAATATTTGTAGCAATACCTTAATTAATATTTGGGTAACTGCGTATCCGATAGTAAGCCCGGAGATTACTCGCCCGAGGACCATTAGTGTCGCGTTACAGATATTGTTATGTGGATATTCATAATAATAAATATATTTACAATTCATTTATCATTATTGAAAGAAAGGTTGAATTTAATATCAGTCCAGGGAATAATAATGTGTTAAAATATACTCAATAGTCCAGACATATTTGCATAGTGAAAGCTCTTTTTATTTATTAACAGTGATTTTTTTTTCAAAACCTTTAGCTATCCGTCAGCCATTTGGTTTCAATATTTTTAAAGTAAAGCTGAATTGATTTTGCGCTTTTGACGGCCAAGTTCAATATTTTTGAACAGATATAGGAGGTTTTAAATTTCAAAATGTTTGGATTATTTGAAAAGCTGCACTAAATTTTTAAAAATATTTTCTAAACCTTTCAAAGTTACATTTTTTAGGGTATCAGCTCAGCACTATAAAACATCTACTTTACCAAATATTCATAAAACCATGAAACTATGTCCTTTCCGAAAATCGAGCCAAAATTATGCAGTAACTGTTGTAAGCTAAGAGCTTAGGAAAGTGGTCTAAATTATTTTGGGAGATTAAAGCATATACCTACAATATATTTAATATTCATGAAGTCAGTTCTGATACTCGTCTGTGCGTGTCAGTAGATAACTTTGTATTGGTAGCCGCAAGATCGATAACGTTCAACATATATGATATGATAAGAACAAAGCTTTGTGGTTATGTACGTACACTAGCTGCGATTACTATTACCCGCGGCTTCGCTCGCCCGGTCAATGAGAATGAACAATAAATTCATATATATATAGGTGGCTAGTTGTGGCGCAGTGGCACAAGCGTGTGACTGTAAACGACTGGTTGTGGGTTCGATTCCCACTCGAGGAGTGGAAATATTTAACATTTCCATTTTCTTCGCTCTGGTGTCGAGGTAAAGCGCAGCGTTAAGTTCCGAATTCGGCGGAAAGTAGGGAACGGAGTATCTTAATACTAGGTTCCTTCTGCCTACCCTGCTGTATGCGGGATACAGCGTGAACAATAAATTCATATATATACACCTGAGATTGGTGCCTACTTCTGCTACTTATAATGTTTACCTTACGTAAGTTATACGTTTATACTGGACTTTATACAGTACCTTACTTATTTTAAATAAGTAACCCATAATTTACAACTTTCTCTCTGCAAAGATGAATAAAGAAGGATTTACATTAAAACTTTTTTTGTATCGCTGGGCAATACATTTCACACAAACCACCCGTCCTCAAGGCATATCATACGAATGGATGATACTGTGGGAATCATCGGTGAACTCATACTAGAAACCCAGCAGAAATCATCTCCTATAGCGGGCTACTATTGCCTGCTAGATTGACATATATGTGTACTTATTTATTGACTAATAATCTATAAAGTTTTTCATATTTAGCTACTTTACAATTTTTACTGATTACTTCTAACATTAAAAATGACGAGACTTATTAAAACTTTTAACCTCTATTTGACTACCTTAGGGGTAGAATTTCTAGATAGAATAGAAGCCTAGATAAGTACTCACTAATTACTAATCAATGGTCAGTATACAAGATTTCATACTTCTAATATCAAAAATGATAGACTTCTGTACAAACTTTCAACAATTACCTGGCTACCTCAGGGCTAGAATTTCCATAAAGATTAGTATTTATTTTTTTTTATTAGCAGCCAGTAAATAAAGTTTTATATTTCTAACGTTACAAGGCCGAACTTAAATATAAATATTTAACCCTTATTTCATAAACTTAGGGGTAGAAATTGTCTTACTCGCTGAAAATACATATTTACTAAATTTTAATAACTAGCCTACGAACCGAGTCTCATATTTTAACATTGAAATAAAAGTTTAATATTTTTTAATCAATATATTTTTCATTTCTTTTTTTTTAAGCTTTCCGCACACAGCAGGCTAGGCAGAGGGAACCTAGTGCTAAGACACTCCGTTACCCACTTTCCGCCGAATTCGGAGGCTTGTGTGTTAAGTGGTGAAACTTAACGCCGCGCTTTACCTCGACACCAGAGCGAAGAAAATGGAAATATTAATATTTCCACTCCTCAAGTGGGAATCGAACCTACAACCAGTCGTTTACAGTCACACTTGTGCGACTGGGCCACAACTGGATATTTTTCATCATACTTCATATAAATTGTTAACCCCTATTTCCACCCTCTTAAAGGTTGAATTTCCAAAAATCCTATCTTAGGCAGCTCCTATGCTATAAAATAAAAATCGTGTATCTACTAAGTTGAATAGTTTTGGCTCGACAAAAGTCTAATTTTAATACTATAAAAATT
Organism: Dryas iulia moderata; assembly: GCA_019049465.1. Classification (NCBI taxonomy): domain Eukaryota; kingdom Metazoa; phylum Arthropoda; class Insecta; order Lepidoptera; family Nymphalidae; genus Dryas; species Dryas iulia. Next base: position 13,398,653 of record CM032428.1, read on the forward strand.
AAAAATATAATAGTAGTGAAGATTATTTAGTTATATGTATGTAATATACTCGTACTTAGAGGATAAAGATATGTGAAATTAAAATTATTTTAATATGCCGAATGTTTTAGGTATTGTGGCATATATTAAAGTTGTAACTTTTATACTGAAGGAGCAAATGCTGAGTTTCTCTGTGTCTCAGCAGAACTGCCTACGCCGATGCGAGCCGGTGGAAGCTGTACGTCCATTCCGCAAGTTGACAGTGACAGTTTTGTTGTCAAAGTCATTTTGTATTATTAAATAATTTTGAATTTTATTGATACCAAAAATAAAATATTGTATCTATTTGAGTTACGTACATATTTAAATCAAAGTTAATATTAATAACTTAAATAAAACAAATTCGTATAATTTGTATAGTCAGTTAACAAAGCTGTATCTGTTTTATGACAATTATTTTTTTTATTTATTTTTTAATATTATTAACCTTTACAGGTTATTTTTATATAATAAGAGTACTTGAAATTATACGTACCTTAATTAAATTGTCATTATTTTATATAACGTTGTGCCGCAGTGTTATAGTGTCTGATTGTATACGCGATGGCTCTGGGTTCGATTACCAATCGGGGAAATGATTATATTTAAATTATTTTTACACGCTTTATCTGCTCTGATGATGAGCAGATAAAGCGTGGTGTTAAGTTCCATAACTTTACGAACAATGACTCGCATTTGGGCAGAAAGAAGGAAACGGTGTGCCTTGACACTAGGTCAGTATGAATTTAACATAAATAAACCTTAATAAACTTTTTTCTATTACTTCTTTGTTTATTTATTTATATCCGCGTAAATCCTTTTTATAATCCCACTTATTCAATAAGATATACAACGTTATCGTACGCTTTAAAAAACTAGAAAAGGTAGACGACTAACATAGTTTAATTGAAAATGTGCAATAATCGGAAAAGCCAAAGAGCTTATTTACCTTAGTTCAATATACAGGTTCGTTCAGTATATACATACATACATACATACAAATATGCAATAAATTTAATAAATATGGAATAAAATCAGTATTCTGCCTCTAAGTTTTATCTTTACATTGGTATACGCTACACTTCACTCCACTCTGCGGCATAGAAATAAGTCAAATCGGAGTGCTACGGTCCCTACATACTTCTTTCGCCTCTTGTACTACGTCAATCGTGATCTCCTCATTCGTGCCCTTATGGGGTCGTCATGATTTTTACGTGATCTTTCTCCTGTGTCATCGATACTATGTTCTCTAAGGTCAATCCAGGTCTCGTGTTAATATTTCTAATCTTTCTTACCGCTCATCTTCGTATCATTCTAAATATTTTCTTCTTTAAAAAGTAATTAAATACATACACTGGTATTGTCGTCAGTCGTGACACAGGGACACAAAATATGACTGCAAACAGACTAATTGTGGATCGATCGCTCCCCACACTAATTGTGGAAAAAAACAATATCTCCATTCTCTTCGCTTTGGTGTCAAGGCAAAGTGCCACATAGAGTTTCACCACTTACAATGGCGAATGGACCGTTTTAGCTCTAGGTCTCTTATGCCTACCCTGCTGCGTGCGGAATATAGCGTGAAGATAAAATAAAATACATACCATAATTAACATTAGGATGTACAGTGCGTATCCTGAGGTACTCCTGCAGGTTCTTCACAGCGGGATTGTTTTCATAGTCCGTCATGTTTGTATTGTTTTGTTGACGACTTCGTTTACAAACTTCGAGAAAATTACACTGAGTTGATTTGTGGTGCGAGAACATTTTATATTTTATTTAAAACCGCAAATAGATAGGGTAGTTCAGGGAATTATGGAACATATGAACTTTATAGATATTTTATACTTTAGAATATTTAAATTAAAAAATTATAGTCTTTTCTAATGCTTGTTAAAAGTATTAGAGGAAAAAGGCAGAAATCAGGTTAAAACGTTTTCCTAAAAAAATAAAATTGGGGGGTAAACAATAAAAATTATTAGATAAAAAATTGATTGTCTTAAAAGAACAATATTTTTTTTATTATGACTTTGGAATATAGTTTTTAACATTTTTTTTACAATGAAAATTTTACATAGAAATATTAGTTAAAAAAGTATGAATTATAAAAATATAGTTAGGAAGAACATAGTGTGAAGACAATCCGTTTTCCACTTGCTGTAAGTGGTCATCCCTTGTAAAGTTGATCATCCCTTGTCTTAATTACCACAGAATTCAATGATTATTTATTTAAATAATTTAACTAACTAATGGTGCTGTCGTAGCAAATTAAGAAATGTATTGTAACACCGAAATTTATGGAACAAGGTTTATTTAATTATTTAATTCGGGTGAATATTATGTAAAATATTCACAAAATAATTAAATAAAATTAATTATATTCTGATACTACTTTGCTATGTTATGTGGAAAATCAAAACAGAGCTACATACTTATAATAAGTGAAATAAATTAAAAGAAAATCAAAAAGAGTGAAAAACCGTTCTTGATGCAAGATTTTCCGAAGATCTCCGCTCCTCTCTTTCAAATATTCAAATAAATAGTCCGCCATCTTAGATGTCCCGCCATGTTGGGTTTAAAATGCAACAAGAGCTACATTACCATATTGAATTTTTTTGAAGAATTCATTTCAATCTGTATTAAAATTCTACCGAAACGTGTATTCCAAGTTGTAAAATAAGCCCTTGTAAAATTTAAAAAACTTATAAATACGTAACCGAAATGGACCTCAATTAGTTAGTGATTGATTATTATTTTCAGTAATATCGTACAAGTCAGGATGGCCGAGCGGTCTAAGGCGCTGCGTTCAGGTCGCAGTCCACTTCTGTGGGCGTGGGTTCGAATCCCACTTCTGACAAACTCTTTTGTTTTTGTCCTTTGTATATTAATTCGATTATTTATTTTATTTTTGCTTATTTCACGACTTTTAATATTTATTTGTCATATTTACCGTTTTAAAATTTTACACAATGTGAATAAATATGTATTTCTAGCAGTTTAATAAATATGTTACTTCACTAACAAAGCAAAAAATAATTCAGTATTTTTTCCTTTAACTTTAATAATGTTTTTATTACAGTACATCATAATTAAAAATTATATCAATAAAATAACAACACAGGAAATAAAATTATTTAGTGAACGCATTGCGTGCTCTGCGCGCATGAATCTAAATTATTTTAATTGCCTATTTACTTTTTTCATTTTTACAACGCAACAAAAGACTTGAGCCGCTTTGTTTTGTATTACTGTATTTTTAATTAATTGCACCTACCTACACAGAGTGCAATTATATTTCTTTTTTTTAGCTTCACGCTGTATCCCGCACATAGCAGGGAAGCTAGTGTTAAGACACTCCGTTCCCCACTTTCTGCCGAATTTGGAGGCATTGCGTGTTAAGTGGCGGAACTTAACGTCGCGCTTTGCCTCGACACCAGAGCGAAGGAAATGGAAATATTAAATATTTCCTCTCCTCGAGTGGGAATTGAACCAGTCGTTTACATTATATTGCTGATGTTTTAGTATAGTTTTTCATAGTTTTTTTTTCTCTAACCATATGTTTATGCTTAGGTATAAATAATCTTTAGTAAACTTTACGAAAGTGGTAAAAAGAAGAATAAGTTGTAACAAATACATAACAATTCTGACGTAGCTGCTACAGGTTCTATACTTATGCTTAGCGGTTAAATCACTAGGTCAGTTTTCAGAAGGCGCAGGTTTGAGCCTGACTACGTACATTTTTTTATTATTCAAAAAAAAATTTAAAATTACATCGTGGAGCAATGGTAGATACTATGGTTATAGGTTACTTATAATTCAAGGAAGTAATTAATGATAGTTGTATTATAATCGCAAAGGCTAGCAACGCATCCATAACTCTAATGTTGTGGATGTCTATGGGCGAAGGTAACCACTACCACAACACCAGGTTGGACTTCTGCTCGTTTGCCTCATTTATTCCAAAAAATATATATATATATATTCGTTTCTCTAATATGATAAACGGAATAATGATGATGATACCGTAAAGTGGAGGTAACGGAACGTATATAACATAGAAACATTAAAGCTACGTAAAGCTTAAAAGTATGAATTATTTTTATTTCAAATAAAAATACATTAATTATAATAATAAATAATATTTATTTTGTCCAGAGCTCACGCTACCCGTTTTTGTCTTTATCATAATTGTTTACTCTCCATTGATAAATTACCCACAATGTGAATACATATTTGATAAGGAATGATGGAATATTTTTATGAAACGCTTTACACTTATAAATCTTAAAATAACATCAGAAACTGTCCCAAAACAAATAAATATGGAAAACAGATAATAAATGATAAATCATCCAATTTATCTTTTCTTTTTTTTCTCTGTAGGGATTTTCAGTATAGAAATGTGTCGATGTTTTATTCGATATGAAATATCAATATCGATGTTTGAAGCTCGAATTTATTTTTAATAAATTATGTGTTTTGACTCTGATGGTTTCTTTAAGTAATCAAGAGTAAATCTAATCCAGAGATGAGAGAATTTTGTCAATTTTCATTATTGGAGGAACGGTTATAACGTTTACTGTAATATTATAAAAAGCTTTTGAAATGGTGGCGCAACGGGGCCATTGTAGCGCAGTGATGCAGTGTCTGTCTTTGATCGATTGATTGTGGGTTCGATTCCCACTGGTTGGAATGATTATATTTTAATTATTTCATGTTCTCACAGGATAAATTGCGAATTTGAGGTCCGTCACTCAACATGCAATGGTGAAGACATTTATACACACATATTCAGGTGGATAGCAGAGAACAATGTGTCTTGACACCAATTAATCTTTAAATACCCTGCTAAGCGAGAAAAAACGAGAAGTTACTTTGTTAAAATATAGTTTTAAATCAATTGCAAAAATTAGTACAAATTACATTTTTAAAAATATAAAATCTTATATTTAATATTTATTTTTGTTACAGGTATTTAATGTCTCCATTGGTAAGCCTCCATGGATTTTTTGTATCAACATTTAGCGAATATTTATCTCCATACTAAAAGAAAGCGTTACAAGGAAATGCAGTAGTAAATGATTGTGTTATTTTAATATATGTATTTAGTGTATCATTTAAATATTACATAAAAAATGTTTTAAAATAACTATATGTATTGTGTTATGTAATTTGTATTCTATGTAAAGATTTTGATTCATAGGTTTAATCTCAACAAAAAAAAACCAAACGAAAATTGCAATTTATATCCATATATCTTTTACCTATTGAGGCCAGTCGTGGCCCAGTGGCACAAGCGTGTGACTGTAAACGACTGGTTGTGGGTTCGATTCCCGCTCGAGGAGTGAAAATATTTACTTTTAACATTTCCTTCGCTCTGGTGTCAAGGCAAAGAGCGGGGTTAAGATCCGCCACTAACACGCAATGCTTCCGAATTTGGCAGAAAGTGGAGAACGGAGAGTCTTAACACTAGGTTCCCTCTGCCTACCCTGGTATGTGCGGGATACAGCGTGAAGCGTTAAATGTAATCTAAATAACATAAAACCAAACGAAAATTACAATTTCTATCCATACATCTTTCACCTCTTAATACGTTTACGTCAACGCCTACACGCTGGCTACTATAACGTAAATAAAATATTACGTCACGTACATTCAATAACTCAAAATAAACTAGATTCATTACTATTACTGCGTCACGCGAGCTAAAATAATTTGTAGTATAATTTATAGAATTCCTCAAAAATAAATAAATCTGGTGACCGATAACGTTAAATTTCATTTTTTTTATTAAATTTCTAATTGTTATAGGCCAGGGGTAAGCAAACTTTTTTGTAAACGAGTCTATTATTCTAATCTAATATTTGATTTTTTTTGGCGGGCCAAAATATGCTTCTTTATAGTATTTACAAAATAAGAAGAATTTGTCGTATAAGTAAACATTTTGCGGGCTGCATAGAACTGTTAAGCAAAAAAATTATTTTTTTTTTTTTTAGCTTCACGGTGTATCCCGCACACAGCATGGTAGACAGAGGGAACATAGTGTCAAGACACTCCGTTCCCCACGCACCTCCGTATTCGGATATGGCGGAACTTAACGCCGCACTTTGCCTCGACACCAGATCGCAGAAAATGGAAATATTAAATATTTCTACTCCTCGAGTGGGAATCGAACCCACAACCAGTCGTTTTACAGTCACATTTTGTGCAACTGCGCCACGACTATCCCCTAATAATATAATAAAATTTAATAGTATTTGTATAAATTATTAAATACAAATACTAGACATGGGACATAGTCTAACAGTACACGCGATGGATGAATGTTTGGTTGTAAGAGAAAGTGATGCCTTAAGCGCCGAAATTAAAACGCAGTCTCATTTTATGGCGGAAAGCGAAGAACGGAGTGTCTTATAGGTATACGGGAACAGCCTAAAATTAATATAACTTATGTCTATCTATCGTGACGTTAAATTCCACCATGTAACATCAATGTCTTCAGTTCTTGGCGGAAAATGGGGAATGGATTGTCTTAACACTAGGTTCCCTCTGTCTACAATGCTACTGCTATGTGTGGAATAGCGTAAAGCTAAAAAAAACCTTCACGTATTTTCCCAGTACACCTGAGTAAGCTAAAAGAGATGTGTTTTGGTCGAAAGCTAATGTGAACTGAAAACAGACAGGACCCGTAAGGCAATGAAGTTGAAAAGAAAAAATATTTGACAAGACAAGGCGCGGCATTCAGGTTCACCACTCAAAACGGAGAGAACACTACATAGGTTTTCGTGCAACATTACCCAATTTCTTTGACTTTTCTCGCATAGTCAGAGAAAACCTAGTGTCAAGACTCTCTGTTTTCTCTGAATATCATGCTATGCGGAAAGCTCTTGAAGCTTAAACTGCGTAAATTTGTTTGTAAAATTATAGGTAGTTTTATAACATTTAAGGAAAAAGACATTTAGAAAGACAATTTTCCTAGCTTTTTTTAGCTTCACGCTGTATCCCTTGCGGGGTAGTCAGAGAGAACGGAGCGCCAAACGCTACCCGGTCCCTAGAAACACTAACAATGTTTAAAAAACAAAAAAAACATTTAAGGATTTTTTCTTAACATTACACCAAATATTGCCATCCCTCTATAGCCAAAATCATTGTATCTGTTTAAAGAAGCATTTCTATACTTACAATATCACCATATACTTCGCTAGCTTCGATTTATAGTACAAAAATAAATATAACATTTCACCTCGGTAGTGGCGGGCGCAGGTGTGTCATCTTAGATATTTGTGTTTTACTATTTCGAGAACTAGATTTGCTTTTAGATAGCGTTGACACCATTTCCGATGCGATTTGTATAAGGCAAGGCGATATATTTATTGTTTTGTTATATTCAAATGGTCTTTAGAGCAATTTTTTAAGTTTAAATTGTTAGTTACATATTGTGAGGCCAGTCGTAGTGTAGTGGGATAAGTGTGTGACTGTAATCGACTGGTTGTGGGTTCGATTTCCACTCGAGGAGTGGAAATATTTAGTATTTCCATTTTCTTCGCTCTGGTGTTGAGGTAAAGCGCGGCGTTAAGTTATGCCACTTAACACTCAACAGCAATAGGTTCCCTCTGCCTACCCTGCTGTGCGCGTGTTACAGCGTGATGCTAAAAAAACTAATATTGTGTGAATAAAATTACTTTTATTGTATACAATGTGCAGCGTTGAATTCCGCCACTCACCACGAAAACTCGATTTTAGACGGAAAATAGAGAACGGAATATCTGGACACTATGTACTCTCAATTTTCCTACAACTTAAGATAAATCATGAAGCAAAAGAAGAAAAAATAAATAAATATTAGAACATTCATATTTTATTAAGTCTTCAAATTTTTACTCTAAAGCTTAATATAACGTTTCTAAAACCTTTTATGAAATAAAAACATTTACCATTTATAAGACTAATACTATTTTAACATGTACAGCGCCAACTAGTGTGGGAACTGAAAACCACAATATAAATTCCAGGCTGTTTCTATAACTGGCCAAAGATGGCGTTATTGTGTTAAAATTTAAAATAAAACCTCGGATTTCAACCCTTAAGTATTTTAGGGTTTTCTGGCAGAGGTCGCTAACTGTCATTTTGATTATTAAATTAAAGTAATTTTATTGTTTCTTTTACTTTCTATAGTTTGTATAATAAAAAATATTTCTCTTTTTATATTAATGAAAAATGATAATATATGGAATTCATATTCTTATTTAATATCCCGTGCACAGTAACCCCACTCTGTACAGGATATTAAATAAGGCAGAGGGAACCTAGCGTTAAGACACTCCGTTCTCCACTTTCCACCGAATTGGGAAACATAGTGGCAGAACTTAACGCTGCGCTTTACCTCGACACCAGAGCGAAGAAAATGGAAATATCAAATATTTCCACTCCTCGAGTGGAAATCGAACCCACAACCAGTCGTTTTACATTTACACTATTGTGCCTCTGCGCCACGACTGGCCCCATATAATAACTACACTTTAAAACTTTGTCCTTCATAACAGGGTAGACAAAGACAACCTAAACTCAAGACACTCCGCATAACTTTCCATCTAAAATCGAAACAGACGTGTCGAGGGGCGAACTTTAACGCCGCGCTTTGTATTATTCAAAACTGAGAAATAATATTTTTTTTTTTTAGCTTCACGCTGTATCCCGCACATAGCAGGGTAGGCAGAGGGAACCTAATGTTAAGACACTCCGTTCCCCACTTTCCGCCGAATTCGGAGGCTTGCGTGTTAAGTAGCGGAACTTAACGCCGCGCTTTACCTCGTCACCAGAGCGAAGAAAATGGAAATATAATATCCACTCCTCGAGTGGGAATCGAACCCACAACCAGTCGTTTACAGTCACACTCTTGTGCCACTGGGCCACGAGTGGCCTCAGAAATTATAATGATTAAATAATAACGTATTAATTGCAATTAGAGTCAAACGCTGTTCCATTGCGCTCCGATGTCATGATGACTCGTATTTTACGCTTTCTGTGTTAAAGTAGTGAACCATGGTACTGTAATCGTTACACAATTTTTCTCCACACCTCCATTATTCATCCACATGAACTTACCAAGGACATAGATCCAGAAAATACTACGTCATTGCGTGTTAAATAGCAAGACTCAACGCCGCTCTTTGCTGTGGGTACCAGAGCGAAGAAAAGAAAATTTAAATATAACTATTCTTCTAAGTGGGGATTAAAACCACAACCATCGTGTTTACGGTTAGACGTTATCGCACTACGCCATAACAGCCTCAATAATAATATAATAAAAAAGATTTAAAGAAATACATATAAGATTATTTTCTAGGTATAAAATTTTTATATTATAGCACCCTGAATATTAAACTGGTATTACTAAAAGTACCCACAATTTTTCCTTTAACCTTTTAAATAGTATTGTGTAACATTAGAAATAGTCATTTATAACAAATATATATTTTTTCTGAGTAAGGCCACTTTAATTCCAGGGTTGCCTTATCTTCGTTCCGGACACATGGACAAATTTTTAAATAAATATAATATAAATAAATAGATAGTTTTAAGTCAAATTAATAACAAAAGTTGAAAAAGAATTTTCTTTAGCTGAAAACACTCATTCCTTTGATATAAGTACGTCGAGGTTTCAGTACGCTTGGAAAGTCTCTCATTAGACTTGCCTCGCCTTTTGTAGGTACTTTAATATATGTTATCATTTGTCCGCTGTATGGTATGGTATGGTTATATAAATTACGTTGGTACACTTCTGGTCCTTTTTTATATATTATTTAGAAGTGGTTAACAAGTAATTAATATTTTTTTATTAATTAAGACATGATATGGTTTAATTCAACTAATTTTTTATCATACCTAATACTAATAAATTTTGTTATTATAATAACTACAAATTTGAGGCCAGTCATGGCGGAAAGGCACTAAGTATGACTGTAAACGCAACTAGTTGTGAGTGCGATTCCCATTTGAGGAATGGAAATATTTATTATTTCCATTTTCTTCACTTTAGTGTCGAGACAGAGCGTGGCGTTAAATTCCGCCAATTAACACGCAATACCCCCAGATTTCGACGCGAAATGGGAAACAGAGTGTCTTAATATTAGGTTTTTTCTGCAAACCCTGATTTTTTTTATGCGGGATACAGCACGAAGCTAGAAAAATAAATATTTATATCTAGCTATATCTTTTAAGATGTTAATTAACACACAGATACACACAGATTTTTACAGATATAAAATTATGGGCCATCGTGGCACAATGTTGTATTTGGTGTACACGCGAAGATTGTGGATTTCAATCCATTGATGGGATTGATTATTTCAAATTATTTTCATTTTCCTGGTTTGGTAAGATAAATCGCGGTATTGAATTCTACACTCTAGGACTACTACTCTATGGTGCGTAGAATTACTACCAGCTTACCTTATGGTGGGAAAAGCGTGATACTTTTATATATTACAATAAGAATACACACCAGGCTAGTCATGACACAAGCACGGCGTTGAGTTCCGCCTTTTAACTTATAATGCCTCCAGAAAGTCATTTGTCAGAAAACGTGGAATGGAGTGTCTTAACACTAGGTTCCCTCTGCCTAGCTTGCTGTATGCGGGATACAGCGTGAAGGTAAAAAAAGAAAAAAGTGTACACATATATAAAAAGCAAATTCTTTATCTAGTCGTATGAACTTATGAACTTATAAAATGAATTTAATTTAAAATAACTCAGTCCTTGGAACAAAATGCAGACTTCAAAATGATGAAACCAATTTCTATATTATTGCGATAGTCGTCGGAGAGTTCCACTTATTTTACTGCAGTCAAATCAAATTTTATATGTGACAATATTATTTTACTGCATATTTTTGTAGTTAATTCAATGTTTGTACATAAAAATATAATCGAATTTTGTGCTATATCTTTTCTTTTTTTTTTAGCTTCACGTTAAGGGAACCTAGTGTTAAGACACTCTGTGCTCCACTTTCCGCCGAATTCTTGAGGCGTTGCGGGTTAAGTAGCGAAACTTAACGACGCGTTTTGCCTCGACACCAGAGCGAAGAAAATAGAAGTATTAAATATTTCCACTCCGAATGGGAATCGAACCAGCCGTTTACACTCACACGCTTGTGCCACTGCGCCACAACTGGCCCCTAATTATGCTATTTTTTATGATTGAAAATATATATATTTTTTAGTTATAACTTTTCCTAGAACAATATATAAAATTTTGGCGAAAATAGAGAACGGAGAAAAAGCGTATAATAATAAAAGTGACAATAAAGCGAATTAAGCGACGCGAATCTAGTCAAAAATGTTATACCGCAAAGTTAATCTGCCTTGAAGCTGCAACTTTATTTTAATCGGCTCAGGAATTTCAAACTTTTACCTAGCGTAGGGGCTTCATTTACCATTTCACGTAAAATAGTGATAAACTATGACAGGTTTTATTTTTAAGGCTCTTTACCGTAAAGCAGGATAAGCAAAAAGAACCTATAGTCGAGACATTTTGCCTTCGAGACATTGCGTGTTGAGTGGCCGAGCTCTACGCCGCGCTTTGTGTTATTTACCAGTGCGGAAAAATAAAAACAATTTATATATAGATATTATATTGGCGCAGAGGCACAAAGTGTGACTGTAAAGCGTCTGGTTGTGGGTTCGAGCCCCACTCGAGGGGTGGAAATATTTAATATTTCTATTTTCTTCGCTCTGGTGTGGAGGCAAAGCGCGGCGTTAAGTTCCGCCACTTAACACGCAATGCCTCTGAATTCAGCGGAAAGTGGGGAACGGAGTGTCTAAACTCTAGGTTTCACTCTGCCTACCGATACCACTCTGTCTGATACAGCGTGAAGCTAAAAAATGTATAAATACCCTCTGCCTACCCTGCTGTGTGCGGGACACAACGTGAAACTATGGGTAATTATTCCATAGAGTGCGAATCGAACCCACAATCATTGCATATACAGGAGTGCTATAATTAATAAATATAACAATATAAAAAATACAAAAAAAATAACTACTAATTAATTACGAATTTATTGATGTTTCTTTTTCATATAGAAAAACAGACTTTCAATAACGTTCATATATAATATCCTACTGGATCTTTACAAGTAACTACCTTGGGTTTTATACGTAATTAATATTAATATTTAGTGAAGGAGTTAATTTAAATCCTTTCCCCTTTTAATTACTTTACCCCAAGCTTGCTAACATTACGTAAAATTATATAGACTGGTAGAATTGTTAAGGCGTAAAGTAAGCGTTGCCTTAGCGACCTGTAATATGTAATTTCATATAAAGATTTGTGTCAAATACCAATAATTCGATTTTTAATTGAAGTATGGTTACAAAATGTTTATCAATTGAGATAGTTTAGAGGCTAGACGTGGCGCAGAAGCACAAGCGTGTGACTGTAAACGACTGGCTGTAGGTTCGATTCCCACTTCCTACTTCATTTTCTTCGCTCTGGTATCGAGGCAAAGCGCGTTGTTAAGTTCCGCCACTTAACACGCTATGCCTCCAAAAATCGCCGGATAATGGGGAATGGAGTTGTCATAACACTAGGCTCCCTCGGCCTACCCTGATGTATGCGGGATACAGCGTGAAGCTAAAAAAAGGGTTTACGTTTTATCCCGCATGCTAGTGTAATCTGAAAGAATCTAGTATTAAAACACTCTGTCCTCCACTTTCCGCTGGAAATCGAAACTTTTCGCCTTAATGGGGTGGGGTTCTCTGGGGGTGGGGAGCTCAACTCTGCGTTTTGTCTTAAGTAACAAAGCGCCCATTTCTTGATTTATTTTTAATAAAATCATTTCTATAAGTGGGAATCGAATCCACAATCCCCCACACTGGGCCACCATGGTTTTCATTTAATGATAAAAATGAATATTAAATAGCACGTAGCTTTTTAATTTAATGTGGCAGAGAAAATAAAACGCAAAGAATAGAAAAAAAAGCAATTTTAATTTTAATTTTATAATTTTAAGACAAAACTGACGTTTTATGTTAATTGATGATTTGTAAATCCCTCTCATACTAGTATATTTGAATAATGAATAAATTTACTTTAATTGTTTAATTAAGGCGTAGTTGTTTACCATAGTGTTTTTATTATTTTTCCCGTCGTTGCTTTTATCCCGCCCATGTTAATCTTAAGTGCTTACGTCCAATACAAATGCGTTCTTTATTTATTTCTTCCTACAGGAAGATTGTATTGTCTACAGACAACACTGTATTGTCTACAGACAACACTTAGTATCGTGACAAAATTTATAAGAATGTATGCAGATCAAGACGTATAATATATATATAGCTAATGAACATTATTATTAAACGTATAACATAAACGTTTACTGAAAATGTCCTTTTTAAATTCCTTTTTAATGTAACAACTAACTTTAACCAGTCGTTGTGGCCAGTCGTGGTCGTGTAAAGTCGTGGTAAAGCGCGGCGTTAAGTTCCGCCACGCCACACGCAAGCCTCCGAATTCGGCGGAAAGTAGGGAACGGAGTGTCTTAACACTAGGTTCCTTCTGCCTAGCCTGCATTGTGCGGGATACAGCGTGAAGCTAAAAAAAAAACTGTGGTGTGTAAAATGTGCAGGTTCGAATAGGTTTCGTTTCGTTTCTAAAAATTTTTCTTATTTTTTATGATCTAAATCATTAAAGTATCAACTTTAGAAAACATTAAAATATACATTGTAGTGACATATTTCTACATTCTCTATTTTTTGTCCAATCAGATAGTATGTATTATTTTTTTTAAATAAAAATACCACTTCATATTGGATCATGATATAACGTAGTTACGTAGCAAATTAGTAAACATAGTACATACAAAATTTATAGCTCATATCATTTCATTAATATATGCGATACTTATTATCGCGGTTAATGGCATGACTTAATAATATGAATTTATGTTACAATATATTTGTTATACAAGTTATCTGAAAACATGTTTTTTTAAATATTTTTAAAGTGTTATTCCACACTTAGGAAATTTAAAAAAGCCATTAAAGAAAACGTTTCTTTAAAAATGTATCCCGCTGCGTAAATGCTGCCGCTGCTGAATTTTTTATATTTTTTCTTTAAATGTCTTTTTTATTATTAATAACATTAAATTTATTGATTATATTTAAATTACTTTTAAATATTTTTAAACTGTTATTCCACACTTAGGAAAATTGAAAATGATATTTAGGAAACGTGCATAGAGTTGCTAACAACAATAATAAGTTGTAATAAAGCGTATAAGAATTCAACGCAGCAGGTAGTAGAACGCAGGGCTCAGCGGTCTGAGCGCCTGGATGGTCTTCAGGGGGCGCGGGTTCAAATCACGCTACGTTCAAATTTCTATACGCTTTCTAAATGTCTTTTTATGTATAAACTATTTTTATTTCTCCGACCTAGTACTTAGGACAAAGTGCAGCTTAATTTTTCCTAGTCCACATACAGTCTCGGTCTGTCTAGAATTTGGATGGAAAGTGAAGAACGAAGTGTCTTAACTTTATGATCTCTCCGTCTACCCTGTATGTCAATACAAACGTAAAACTGGAAAAAAGATATGTTAATTACATAAGCGAAATTATAGCATTTTCGTAATAACTAATATAAAATTAAATAGCCCAGCTAAATATATTTTCAACTACAAGTACCTACATGGCTCTTGAAACAAATAAAATTTGAGCTCACTTTATTGTTTCGAGTTTTCACTATAAGCTAGAGTTGTCGTGAAATTGGAACAATGTTAACTATTTGATTTTAAGTTTCTATTAATATAATATGTTATTGTATCACTGACGCCTTGGTGGCACAGTGGTCTGCCTGTAAATAATATTGGTTGCGGGGTTCGATACCCAGTCGGGATTATTATATTAAAGTAGCCTATGTTTAAGCTTAGATTGTCAAATATATTTATGGCAAAATTCATTACAATTGGTCAAGCGGTTTAGATTTTTCATACAAAATTTCATCCCCTATTTCAACCCTTTAGAGGTTGATTTTTGAAAAAATAAGTAGCCTATGTTAGACTCAGTCGCTTTTACTACTTTAATTCTAAATTTCATCCAAATGGGACCGGTAGATTAGCCGTGAAAGCGTGACAAACAAACACACAGACTTTCGCATTTACAATATAAGTATGGATGCTATTAAAGTAGACAAGAAAAATGTCATAGTTATAGCTATAATAACGTTGACGTCCGAAGAAACATAAAAACTAATGATCTGCGCTCAAGCGATTCTAAACATAAAAAATATAGAGTTATTTAAGAACTATTTTATTTCTTCGTTTATATATTGAAGCCATCGTGTTGAAGTGAAAACTTGTCTTATTCCAATGATGATTGGTTATGGGTTCGATTCCCACTAACTGGAATAATCTTAATTTAGTTATTTTCACTCCTTTGCTCTGGTATCGAGGCAAAGCGCGGCGTTAAGTTCCGCCACTTAACATGCAATGCCTCCAAAAATCGGCGGAAAATGGGGAGCGGAGTGTCATAACACTAGGTTACCTATGCCTATCGTGCTATTAACGGAATACAGCGTCAAGCTAAAAATATATATGAAAAAACGCGGCGTTGCAGTCCACCAAACACAATCGAAATCGGACGGTGAGAAGAGAACGATCTTGACACTATGCTCTCCCTGAAAAAAACATGTTAAATAACGTTTTATTTTTACTTTACCTAATATTATTTTGTACTAACATGTTGTAGCCATTATAGTAAATTTGTAGAAACGTTATATAACTAGGGTTAAGAATTTAATATGCTTAGTAAATTACTTACTTTTTAATTATATTTTATTAAATCTATGAAATTTATAAATACGTGAAGAAAATACTTTCGACCTCTTTATAAAAATGGACGTGATTTACCAAAGCTAAAGTTTATATGACGTAGAAATGGAATAAACCAATATTTTATTACTATAGAAACATATTAAACAAATAAAATAAATACGCACCTTGGCACCTTATGGACTACTGTTGTCATCTCTGGGCCGGTGCTCCCAGTCGGTGCCATCAGCTCGAACCATTTGACCGCATACAGCGTAGAGCCATTCGAATTGTCAGGGACCCAAGAATCTGTGCTGGGCTTGCCACTTTGTCGTTGCGTAAGGACGCCTAATCATCTGGATACTTGGCACTCTAGTACAGTGCGGTTCCGTCGAAATTTTCTTCCACACGTTACTCAACTGTGGAATGGCTTACCAGCGGCAATGTTTCCAGGACGATACAACATGGGTACCTTCAAAAGGCGAGCTTACCTCCACCTTAAAGCCGGCAACGTCCCTGTCCTCCTCTGGTGTTACACAGGGCCATGGGCGACGACGTTCACCTAACAGCAAGTGACCCAAACGCTTGTTTGCTTTGTCCTTTTTATATAAAAAAAATATATATATTTGACATATTATTTGTATCAAGTGACATTCACATTGGTAAATAAGGCATATTTAAAATGTTATAGGAGGAAAAAAATATACCCGATAAATAATTATATTTGAAAGAGGGTTTAATTAATTAATTTGAATATATAAATCTAAATTTTATACTACGAAACGTATGCCAAAAGACGCAACAATCTGTCATAATAATTCAATGTAACTAAGAAATATAGTAAACCCAAATAAATAATAGATTAGTTGCTATTTTCACACTTTGATAGTGAGACTACCTGTCAGTGGTTGTCAGAATATGAATTAACACCTGACGTTTGAAAAGCTAGAGAATCCACGCAGACAGCCAAGGTTCATACTTTGCTTTTAAAATAGATTTACTATGATCTGTGGCTTATCTTCGTCGAGGTGTAAATACAGATTTTTCTATAAGATTTATCTTTTTTTAATATTTTATTAATAATACAGACACCAAGTGGGAAACTGAGTGTCTTAACACTAGGTTCCCTCTGTCTACACTGCTGTGTGCGGGATACAGTGTGAAGCTAGAAAAAAATATTTGGATATGATTATCATATTATATACAGTTGTTTTAGGTCAATGGATACAATATGTAAATGGAAACTTATAGATTTTTCTTCTTTTTTCTTATTTTTAGATCAACGCTCTAAACTTTATGCAATAAAAAGATAGCATAAGTGAATCCACAGCATAAGTTAAGTACTTTAGTCGAAAACTTCATTTTCAGTTATATCTTCAATTTAAAAGTTAGACTCATGTAATAGTGCTTTTAAAGGATAAAAGCTTATCACATTGAAAAGATACATAGATTGAGTCCATCGTAGAAAAGTCTGACTGTATATGCCATGGTCGTGGGTTTGATTCCCGATATTATAGCTTCACGCTGTATCCTGCACATAGCAGGGTAGGCAGAGGGAACCTAGTGTTAAGACACTCCGTCCCCCACTTTCCGCCAAACTCGGAGGCATTGCGTGTTAAGTGGCAGAACTTAACGCCGCGCTTTGCTTTGGCACCAGAAGAAAATGGAAATATTAAATATTTCCACTCCTCGAGTGGGAATCGAACCCACAACCAGTTGTTTACAGTCACACATTTGTGCCACTCCGCCACGACTGGCCCCAATATTATACTTAAATCAATTTGGTTTCTTCGCTATTGTGATGTGCACGGTGTTAAGTTCCGCTATTTAATATACAATGTCTAGGATTAGAGTGGATAATATAGAACCGAATGTCTTGATACTAAAGTTATCTCTGCGTACACTGCTATGCGAGACAAAGACGTAATACTGAAAAAAAGATAGCTATAATAAGGTAGATATATATATTAGCCTTTACATATTAACGTTTTAAACAAATGTCTTATAGTATAGAAATATCTATAGCTTTGTGATTTTCAACGGATACATAACTTCAAAGTATCAGGTTTTTGATATTATTGTATTTATAAATAATTATATTTCCTCTTTTTTTCAATACTCAGAGAGAAACTAGTGTTAAAACACTCCGTACTTCACTACCTCGAGCAGCAAAATTTACTAAATTAAATTGCCTAATGTAATTTAATTTAAAATAACATTAACTCTTTCTTATTTGTACTAAAAAACATATAAAATGAAATTCGAAAATTTAACATAAATATCACAACGTTATTTTCATAACTAAATGAAGAGAGCCGTAGCCAAAACGTCGACAGTGACCATTTCGTAGAAATTATTCGTGTTAAACGGCACCAGAATAATCTTGGCCGCCTTTCCTTCTAAATAAATCACAAATATATTTTAAACTAGTCGCATATTGGTTTTTTATGTGCTCGTAAGTTTCACATTTCATTGTTAGTGTTTTTATTGATTCATAAAATACGTCTGTTGAGGCGCTCGTGGCGTATTGGGACAGCGTTTGAATGTAAAGCGATAGTTGTAAGTTCGATTCCCTTGAATACGAAAGAAGTCAATTGTATTATTAATAGAATATATTAAAATAAATATTTGTAATATCAATAGAAATATTAAGAAATAGGAAATAGAAGTAAGTTATATTAATACTATGTAATAGATATAACTTATATTTAATATTTAAGAGATTAGATTAATATTCAAAAAGTAAAGGAAACTGGACTCTCTTATAGTATATTCTATAAACTTAGTTAAAGCTTACTTAGTTTTAAGCTCTGATATTTTGAAAAAAAGGTATTTATATGTATGTATATATATATATATATATATATATATATTTTTAAAAAAGGTACAGAACTTTTGTCCGTAGTGATCTAAATTAAATTGTATAAAAAAGAAGTTCGACTCCCATTCGGGGAATCAATGTTTTAAATTGTCATTTCTTCGCTCTGGTACCTAAGGTGAAGTGCGGCGTTGAGTTCCGCCACTTATAATACAATGCCTCGATTTCGAACAGAAAGTTGAGGACGGAGTGACTTAACTCTACGTCCCCTCTGTCTGTCTGTCCCCGTCTGATTACTGTACGAGAAAAAGTGTGAAGCCAAAAAAAAAACAAAAGAAAATACGTTAGTTTAAGTTTAGTTACATTAAAAGTCTTTGTTGAGAATTGGCGAGAGTTACTAAAATAATTTTTATGATAGGTATAGTAAGGAAAGTAAATTTTAGGTATAACAAGGAAATTAGAGATATCTGACCTATTCTTAAATTATCAACAAAAATAAGTTGTAATAAAGCGTATAAGAATTTCGACGCAGCTGATAGTAGAACGCATGGCTCAGTGGTGAGAGCGCCTGGACGGTATTCAGGAGGCGCGGGTTCGAATCCCACTGCGTTCAAAACTTTTATACGTTTTCTAAACGTCTTTTTCAATTTTCCGAAATGTGGAATAATACTTTAAAAATGTTTAAAACTATTCTTAAATTACTTCGTTTCCCACATTCTGCCCAAAATGGAAACATTGCGTGCCGAGTAGCAGAATTAAATTCAGCCTTTTGTTTTACCAAAGCTAGTAAGTTATAAGAAAATCACAGTAATTATTCCTCCGGGTAGGAATCGAACCCAGCCGCGTTTACAGTCAAATAATTGCCGAAGTAGCTGCACTAGTTATACGTAATGTCTAAATATATATAAAAAAAATAATGAATAACAAATGAATGTATAGAACGGAGAATCTTATTACTAAGTCTTCTCCGACTACCCCGCTATGCGGGAAAAATCATGAAGTTTTTTTTTTAAGCTCCGACAAAGTAGAGACCAGTCGTGGCGTAGGTATAAACACGACTGGTTGTGGGTTCGATTCCCACTCGAGGAGTGGAAATATTTAATACTAATGACCCGCTCGCGGCTTCCCCGCTGGAACTACATAAATGTTTCATTATATTGCAACCTTGGGGTGGCTTATTGAAAAATAAAGTGGCCTATATTTGACCCCGTGTCATTAACTATTTTCATTCCGAATTTCATCCAAATCCGTCCAGTAGACAGACTTTCGCATTTATAATATAAGTATGGATTTCGGCGGAAAGTGTAGAACGAAGGTTCTTGACCCTAGGTTCCCTCTGCCTACCCTGCTGTGTGGGGGATTATAGCGTGAAGGAAAAAAAAAATAAGATATACATAATAAAGATGGGGCCAGTCGTGGCACAGTGGCACGAACGTGTGACTGTAAACGACTGGTTGTAGGTTCGATTCCCACTCAAGGAGTGGAAATATTTAATATTTCCATTTCCTTCGCTCTGGTACCGAAGCAAAGCGCGGCGTTAAGTTCCGCCACTTAACACGAAATGCCTCCGAATTCGGCGGAAAGTGGGGAACGAAGTGTTCTTTCTGCCTGCCCTGTTGCGTGCGGGATACAGCGTGAAGCTAAAAAAAATAAAGATTCGCTACCTAATTATTGACGTAGAAATATTCTTTCTTATAAAATCGGTTAAGTCCACGCTCCTTGTGAAAAATCCGAGTACTCTAGCAAGAGTGATGTTTGACCTAACAACGATCGACAACCATTAGTTCACAAGTTCTATTCGTCTTTTAAAAATAAATCTTGTAAAGACTTCATTTATCTTTTCTAGTTTAAGTTGAACTAATATTGCTTTTGCTTGTTATGGGAGGATATATTGTATAGAAATAAAGAAATAGACTAAAACTAGACGGACCAAACATGAAATTTAAAGCTTAAAGCTATATTTTATACCTTTTTTTTTTGCTTTACGCTTGAACTCGCACAGTACCACGTAGTGGTCACGTAGTGTCTGCAGCAACAGACACCAGATAACCACCGTAAGAAGAGAGAAGTTAGTGTCAAGATATTCTGTTCTCTGCTTTTATTGTATCAGAATCACAAGACACAATAAAATCATTTCTAGCGTTTTATACTCATTATTCGTACAGTATAAAAAAATATAAATATCGTCACATTTGTACTAAGATTCGTTTTATTAAAAATGTGATGATTTTAACTGTTTTACTATTTACTATTTTTACTCCTAGAAATTATTAGTTTATTTTTTAAGATTCACACATTAAACTGAGTGGTGCAGAAAGAACCTAGTGTTAAGACACTCCGTTGTCCAAATTCAGTTCGAACTCGACGCACATCACATAGTATGAGCGGCGTAGTTCAACGCCAAACTTTAGCTTCACGCTGTATCCCGCACACAGCAGGGTAGGCAGAGGGAACCTAGTGTTAAAACACTCCGTTCCCCACTTTCCGCGGAATTTTCGGAGGCATAACGTGTTAAGTGGCGGAACTTAACGCCGCACTTTGCCTCAGTACCAGGCGAAGAAAATAGAAATATTAAATATTCCCACTCCTCGAGTGGGAATCGAACCCACAACCAGTCGTTTGAAGTCACACGTCTGTGCCACTGCGCCACGACTGGCCAAACTTTATATTAACATAAAAATAAATAATCAATAATAATAAATTATAATTGAAAAAATACACGAAATCTTATTACTTACATAAAAAACTATTTCATATTACAAAAAAGAATCTGGAAAATAAGTTTTCTTTCTTAAGAGTATGATAACAGACTAGATGGACATGCTAATGTTGTCCTTGGCTTAAATGTCCCGCTTAGCCTTTCAGAACTGTTGACAAAAACACTTTCATGAAATAAATATGATTATTTTATATTACGCAAATGACAATTGCTTTACATTAGTGAAATTATAATTAATAGTTTGTACTTGTGGCACAAGAGTGTGACTGTAAACGACTGGTTGTGGGTTCGATTCCCACTCGAGGAGTGGAAATTATATTTCCATTTTCTTCGCTCTGGTGTCGAGGTAAAGCGCGGCGTTAAGTTCCGCCACTTAACACGCAAGCCTCCGAATTCGGCGGAAAGTGGGGAACGGAGTGTCTTAACACTAGGTTCCCTCTGCCTACCCTGCTGTGTGCGGGATATAGCGTGAAGCTATTTTATTATTATTTTTTTTTACTTATACAGGATGTAACCAAGACACTGTTATCTGCCTTCCGCTCTTAATTGAAGCATTGTGAGTTGAATTGCGGAACTTAATGCCGCGCTATCGCTTTACAAAACCGGGGAAAGGAATATAATTTTTGTTAAATATTTTTTTTCCTTTAAAGGGGACTGGAACCTTATTCACTTTGACCACGGGAATTTTGAATTTGAATTTGAATGTTTATTAATTTTATTAAAGTATATTCTAACATTCTACGTGAGATATACTAGAATAAAATACGTGTGACTTGCTCAATCGTTTATTCTCGACTAACAGGTTGACAACGTATGCGCATCTGCGAATGCACGGCTATACATAGTTATACATACATTACAATCCTCCACCCTTATTTTAAACATTATAATTTAATGAATACAAAATATCTACTACTACAATTTATTTACTTATTTAATTAATTTATACATTTTTTTTTTTACAATTTAGGCTTACTATTATTTATACATATTTATGTGGGTTATTTAGCCGACATTGACGAATGGGACGGGACCGGGTCGGCTCAAAGGTAGGCAAACGGTCTTCACAATCTTCGAACAACTCTTGAGCGTCATCTTTGTTCTCTAATGTAACTACCTCGGACACTAACCCCTCCGACAACCTAGGACTGTGCTCTCCATCCTCCACAACTGCTTCCTGCGTGCTTTGGGAATGTCTAGAAGGAGTAGATGGACTAACAAGTGAACTACGTTTCCTATGTTTTAACTGATCGATATGTTTATGTGATTCCCTGCCCATTGCATCGAGTATCCTGTAATCTGTAAGACCTATCTTTTCCACTACTTCCCCTTGTATCCATTTGTCCGTTCCCCTATATTGTCGAAGCCAAACCTCCTCCCCTGGACGTAGATTACGTGATCCCTGTACCCTACCTATCTGCTGTTGTTTTTGTTGAGCGTTCCTAACCTTAGCGTTTCTGTCCGGTCATAATGAATCTAACTTAGTTCGCAATTTCCGCCCGCACATTTACAACGACGGCGTTTCACCAGTCGTACAGTGTTCTGTATTACGATAATGTAATAAAAAATTATTTAAAAATAATGTTACGTTAAGATTTTCCCTGAGTGCCTTTTTAATGACCCTTTTTACTGTTTTAACCGCATTTTCGGCTGCACCATTGGATGCTGGGTGATAAGGTGCTGAAAATAATTGTTCTATTCCATTTGAGGTTAAAAATTGAGAAAACTCACTACTAGTGAATGGAGGGCCATTATCAGAAACCACTTGTTTTGGTAAACCGAAACGCGCGAAAACTTCACTTAGTCTGTTAATAGTATGAATCGCTGCCGTACTCGGTACCTGAGTTGCTTCTATCCATTTAGTTCTAGCGTCCACCATAATCAACCAAATGTGACCACCGATTGGTCCTAAGAAATCTAAATGAACCCGGGCCCACGGCTTATCAGGCCACGGCCATGGGCAACTCACATGGCGCGGTGGAGCATCAGACTCCGCTGCACACGTGCGACACGTATGACACATAGTCTCGATTGCTTCATCAATTCCCGGCCACCAAACATAACTCCGAGCAAATGATTTAGTCTTGACTATCCCCATGTGCGCCTCATGTAACTCCGACAAAACCCTAGACCTGCAGGCCTCCGGTACAACCACCCTATGACCCCACATAACGCACCCTAACTCTTCATATAATTCTTTTTTCCGATTGTAAAATGGCTTGAGTGATACGATTACGTCATCAGAAGGCCATTCATCCCTAATATAAGATAAAACCCGGCCTAACAACGGATCACGCTGGGTCTGTTTTTTAATTTCTTGATAATCCATTAACATCGCGTTTTGTGCAAAATGCAAAAATGTCTGTTCGGGCATAATAGTACTACGTTCTTTATACGTCGCCAGGGCTGGCAAACGCGATAACCCATCGGCGCCGTTATCTTTTGATCCTACAAATTCAATATCGTAAGTATACGCTGTTAACTTAACTGCCCATCGTTGTAACCTACTTGCGGCCATAGTAGGTATGCCTTGTTTAGGTCCAAAAATAGTTACCAACGGCTTATGATCCGTTCTTAATGTGAAACGTCTACCATAAAGATATTGATGTAATTTCTCTAAACTAAAAACAATAGCTAATGCCTCCCGTTCTATTTGTGAGTAATTTTTCTCAGCTTCAGTGAGAGCGCGCGAAACATACACAACCGGTCGCTCCCGCGCCCCGCCACCGCCGCCGGCGCCGCCGCGTCTGCCGTCGTCGCACTCGCACAGCTGAGTCAGCATTCCGCCTAAGCCACGCGCGCTCGCATCGCATGTTAAAAACAAAGGCTTATTCGGATCGTAGTGCGCCAGGACGTCTACGCTTAATAAAACGGATTTCACCTTTCTAAACGCTAATTCACAATCGCGATCCCATTTCCACGTACTACCTTTTTTAAGTAAATTATACAACGGTGCTAAAATGCTACTCAAATTATTTACGAATTTAGCATAAAAATTAATTGTTCCTAAAAATGACCTTAATTCCGTGACGTTACGTGGCTGAGGAATATTTACTATTCCTTCAATTTTCTCTGGATCTGCTTTAATGCCATCTGCAGAAATAATAAACCCCAAATACTTTACTTCTTTAGTCATGAAGAAACACTTATTTTTCTTCAATTTAATTCCATTACTTTGTAATCTCTCAAACAATCTCTCTAAAGTTTCAAGATGTTCCGCTACGGTCATTGACCCTATTATAATATCGTCTAAAAATACCTGTACATTGGGTATATCCCTAAGGAGGTTTGACATTATACGCTGAAAAATACCCGGACTCGAAGATAGTCCATATACTAACCGTTTATATTTAAAAAAGCCTTTATGAGTATTAATTACAGTTAAATTATCTGGGTCCACTAATTCAATTTGATTATAGGCTTGAGAAAGATCGATTTTTGATAATATTTTAGCGCCATTTAGGTTGACTAACAGATCGTCAATGCGAGGCAAAGGATACCTATCGATCAGTAAAACAGGATTTAACGTCACCTTGTAATCTGCACAGATTCGAAGTCCCCCGTCCGCCTTACGCACAGGTACTAATGGAGTGGCCCAGTCCGAGGTGTCGACGGGCTCGATGACGCCGTTGCGGAGCATCGCGTCCAGCTCCTCATCCACGCGACTCCGCAGCGCATACGGCACGGGCCGCGCGCGGCAAAACACCGGCGTCGCCCCCTCACGCACCCGCAACCTCGCCTTGCCACCTTTAAACCGGCCCAGTTCCTCCGTAAATAATTCTTTATACCTAGAAAGCAATGACATTAAATTTTTATTACAAACATTTAAGGTTTTTTCTTCAACTACATTTTTAAACAAAGTAGGTATTTTAATTTTTAACTCGTATAGCCATTGTCTTCCTAGCAAGGATGTAGTGCCACCCTCTACAACGAATAACTCCAAAGACTTAATTTGTTTCCCGTAGCGCACAGATGGTGTAATAACCCCTAAAGGTCTAACCTTTACTCCATTATAAAATTTGAATACTAGGTTCGATTTTTCTAATTTCCTATTGTTAAAGTATTTATCATACATTTTTTTACTAATACATGACACCAAAGAACCGGTATCTATTTCCATAGGTATACTAAATCCGTCAATATTAATAAATAAGCTTACCGGCTTATAGCCGTTTAGACATAGCTGATACATGTCTTCTTCAATCTCCGACTCAACGTCCTCAGCTGGTGACTCTCACGATGCGAGATCGCCATAGACCTGCTGGTTCCCTGGTTCCACGTGCGCCAGCACATTGCCACCAGCGCGCCTCGCTGGTACCCCAGTCGCTCGCAGTGGACACACCCTGCGCAGATGACCACGTTGCTTACATTTGCCGCAGACGTAACGGTTATACGAACAATCGTCAGCCCGATGATCTACGCTTCCACAGGCGTTACAAGGGCCCAAACTGTATCCGCTGCGACTCCCCGCGCCCCTCGCGTTTCGCCCACGTGTCTTTGAGGAGCACGTGGCCGCGCCGCCCCGGCCGCGCCGTGCCACGTCCGCGTGAAGTACCTCGGTGCCCCCGGCGCCGCCCGTTGATATTTCCGCTGCGCCTGACCGCTCCACTGCTGCCGCGTCTCTCTCCGCCGCCTCCATTGCGCATGAAATTCTTCTCGCCTTTGCATACTCCAGGTTGTCTGCCGCGAAAAGGCGTTGTCTAATCAATTCGCTGCTGAGCCCACACACTAGCTGATCCCGTATATTTTCCCCCAACACCGCCTTAAATTCGCAATGCTTAGCTAATTTTTTTAGTTCTGAAATATACTGTAGAACGCTTTCATTCGCTCCTTGTCTCCTTTGTCGGAAGCGATATCGTTCCGCCATATACGAAGGTTTAGGTTGCAAGTGATCTTTCATAATCCTTATAATTATAGAATAAGTTTTGTCACCCGGTTTTCCTGGACTTACTAAATTACTTAGTAATTCGTACGGTTCATCGCCCATCGCCGCGATTAATGTAGGTAGCCATAGTTCCTCTTTTATTTCGTTGACCTTGAAATACATTTCGGCCCTTTCTACGTATAACGTCCAATTGCCAGAACGTAGACAGAACTCCGACAGCTTCCCTATCGTCATGTTGCCCGAGCGAAATTAAAAAAAAGATTACTTTTGCACGAAAGTCCACTATCCTCGTCGCCAATGAGATATACTAGAATAAAATACGTGTGACTTGCTCAATCGTTTATTCTCGACTAACAGGTTGACAACGTATGCGCATCTGCGAATGCACGGCTATACATAGTTATACATACATTACACTACGTCTAAAAAAGCTTTTCTTGTTTGTGGAAATCTAAATAAGTTTTTAATTTATTTTACAAATTTAATCTAAAACTAGGTGTATTCTTATTATTATTAGATTCTTTTATACTAAATAAAATTAAATAGCTTCACGCTATATCCCGCACACAGCAGGGTAGGCAGAGGGAACCTAGTGTTAAGACACTCCGTTCCCCACTTTCCGCCGAATTCGGAGGCTTGCGTGTTAAGTGGCGGAACTTAACGCCGCGCTTTACCTCGACACCAGAGCGAAGAAAATGGAAATATAATTTCCACTCCTCGAGTGGGAATCGAACCCACAACCAGCCGTTTTACAGTCACACTCTTGTGCCACTGGGCCACGACTGGCCACTTTTATACTAAATAAAATGATTTCTGTGTCAATTCAGCATTAAATTATATATCAGCTTGTTTAAAACGAATGTAACACAATATTATATTGATATCATTGTATTGACCAACACGTCAAGTTAACACATGAATTCTTAAGACAAAGCCTCTTCTAATTACAATATGTGTTCAAGCTCACATTACCAGAAAATGGAGAATGGAGTACCGTGGCGGAGATTCGTTTTGACCACCTTAGTGTGCAAAAATAAAGAAATGTGAATTGGTTTTTTTTTTTAGCTTTACGCTGTATCCCGCACACAGCATGGTAGGCAGAGGGAACCTAGTGTTAAGACACTCCGTTCCCCACTTTCCATTTTTTATTTTTATAAACTATGTAAATGCCTCAGCACGCAAGAAGATAAAAATCCACTAAGTTTATATTTGAAATATAAACGATCCGCCACTTAGCGTATTATCCTCTCAACTCATAAACTCTACAAAGTGCTAGAAATGCATAAGAATAAAATACAGACCAGACGCAATCTACATTTTTCCTAAAGCCTTTAATACTTGGTATTTATTGCGAATCCTAAATAAAAGTTATGCAGCAATGAGTTCAGCTCAGTCTTTTATCCAGCAAAACGAGATTAGTAGATAGAACCTAGTGCCAAGACACTACTTGCACCAGTTTTTACCCAAATTCTAAGCACTGTATATATATTAAGTGGCCGATTTCCACGCTGTAATTTGTTGTATATTAGATTAGTCTTTTTCAGAGCACATAAAAAGATTTTAAATAAAATAAGCTTTTTAAGTGGAATTTGAACCTACATTCAACTTAGTGGGCCAGTCAAGTCTAAGTCAGTCAGTAGGTCAAGTTGGCCAGTCGTGGCCCAGTGGCACAAGCGTGTGACTGTAAACGACTGGTTGTGGGTTCGATTCCCACTCGAGAAGTGGAAATTTATTTTTGTATTTTCGTCGCTCTGGTGTCGAGGTAAAGGACGGCGTGAAGTTCCGCCACTTAACACGCAAGCCTCCGAATTCGGAGGAAAGTGGGGAACGGAGTTTCTTAACACTGGGTTCCCTCTGCCTACCCTGCTGTGTGCGGGATATAGTGTAAAGCTAAAAAAAAATACATACTAAATACATACAAAATACATACTAATACATACAAAATACAATCATTTACAGTCACTCTGCTGATACCCTCTGCCATGATTTTCTAGATAAATAATCAAATAATAAATGATATAAGATAAACGTCGAGAAACTAAACCTTCTCTTGTTATATATCATTAGTGTTCGATTTTCTCGCGTATGTAATAGCGATCATGACTGCGCTTCTTCTGAACCAATTTTACAGGAACATTATTATACTACTTGTTATGCCCTCGACTTCGTCCGCGTGGAGCTTAACCAAAAAGTTTTGATTCCAAAATAATTACTTAACTAACTAATCTGGGAAAGTCCCGTTAAAATAGGTCCAGCCGTTCCAGAGATTAGCTATAACTAACACGCCGAAGGCAGATAGACGAACAGACAGATAAACATTATAAAAAATGTTGTTTTCATATATGTACCATGTATACATACATACATTTGATTAAAAGCGGTTATTTTAATATTATAAACAGACACTCTAATTTTATTTATTAGTTCAGATTATGGCTCGATAATATTCATTGAATATGAATGCTCAGCTCAGCTTCATGCTGCAGCAAGTTGTGGATCTTGTATTTTTTGTTAGGGAATATTACTTTCACGGATTCCAGTAGAAAATGGAGAACGGAGTGTCTTAAGACTGGGTTATCTCTGACTACGCTTCTATGCGAGAAAAAACGTGAAGCATTTTTTTATATCACTTTTATTTTGTAGGTATACCGTTACTTAATGTTCTAGGATAGATTTCATTTAGATTGTCTGGCACTTCTAATACATTTAGTAAGGGTAAACCTAAAGACCATACATTGTGTTTTTAACTAGTGTTGTTAGTTCTAATAACCCATTATTATTGTTACTTCTAAAAGCAAACAGTGAAATAAGTATTCTAGGTCTATTAAGATTTTTAAGCTTTTTCTTTATGTATAACATACAATTACATGAGGCCAGTCGTAGCGCAGAGGCACAAAGTGTGACTATAAAGCCAGTGGAAATATTAAATATTTCCATTTTCTTCGATCCGGTGTCGAGGTAAAGCGTGGCGTTAAGTTGCGCTACTTAACACGCAATGCCTCCAAATTCCGTGGAAAGTGGGGAACGGAGTGTCTTGACACTACGTTCCCTCTGCCTATCCTGCTGTGTGCGGGATACAGCGTGAAACTAAAAAAAAACAAAAAAAAATACATGTATGTCGTGGTTTAATGTACGTATATATAATTTTCTTATATACGTATATTAAAGCACGAAATACATGTAATTACTTAAAATATTTTCAGAAGCGGTATTTACACATTATACTTTACGTAAGGAAAATATTGCGTGACAAGACAAGTATAAAACTCCTGCTATGTTCTTTTTTTATATAAAAAAAAATAAAAATTAGAACTTTGGAGGGTTTTTATAAGCTATTATCTATTCATAGCCAGAGAGAAACTGGTGTCAAGACACTTTCCATATTTCGCCCTAATCCGGGACATTGTAATAAGTGGCGGAACTCAATGTAGCGTTTTCCCTTTATCCTGACCATTCCACCGATTGGGAATCGAACCTACAACAATCCGCCACAATAACTTTAATTTAATCATTTTTAGTCATTTCCTGTTAAATATAAACTAAAAAAAAATAACTATATTAATTTATAAACTTCACATGTCATATAAGCATCGTTACACCAAAAAAAACACCTTTCGAAAAATAAAACGAACGGAAAGGAAACGAAGCGACTGCGGCCTATTAATTCCGTCCTTGAACTGGATTTCGATCCACAAGCATTAGGGACGTGGTTAGCCAAACTACCACAAAAGGCACTCAAATTAGGTAGCATTTAGGTTTAACAACTGTGCCCTTTTCGAGTACCTTTACGCTAAAGGTAGTTCGATATTTAGAAGTATTTGGGGAAAGGATATCATTTTTGGTAAAATATATATGTACTTTTATTGTATACGTGTTGATAGTTTTATGAATTTTTCCTCGTAGATACTACTTACATTTATTTATTTTAGCTTCACGCTTTATCCCAAAAAGTAGGATAGGGAGAGAGAACCTAGTGTAAAGATACTCCGTTTTCCACCTTCCCTCTGAATTCGTGTTAATTGAGCGGAGCTTAACACTGCACTTTTCATACTAAAGCGGAGAAATGTAAACTATTTAAATATAATTCTTCCAAGTGGGGATTGAACTCACAATCTTCGTGTTTATAATCAGAAGTTGTCCCACTGTGCCACAATGGCTTCTATTATAATATTTTTTTATTTTCAGCTTCACGCTGGATCCCGCACACTTTCCCTACTTTCCGCCGGATTCGGAGGCATTGCGTGTTAAGTGGCGGAACTTAACGCCGCGCTTTACCTCGACACCAGAGCGAAAAAAATGGAAATATTAAATATTTCCGCTCCTCGAGTGGGAATCGAATCCACAACCAGTCGTTTACAGTCACACGCTTGTGCCACTGGGCCACGACTGGCCACAATATAATATAATTAGATGTTAATCATATTCATTCTATTGGTGACAGTAGTTAAGGTAAACATCTACCACAATCAACTCTCAAATTATATTAACTTGTTTACTCCCCATGGAACGCTATAACGAACATCATATAAATGAGGGCGAAACAAATAAAAAGTAGTAGTAACAAATAAAAACCATTTCTTGTATTACAATATAGTAGTGAATTAAACATTGTATTTATAGTTAATTAGTTAATTTAGTTTTTTAAGTATTCAATTTAGTTTTTTAAATATTTGTTAATTTGGTATTTAAAATGATCTTTGATTGTGAAAGGCTAGATTAAGGGCAAAGTTATCGGGAGGGTTCCCTCATTTGCCATCAAGTGAACCGAATGCTTAGTTATCTTGTCTATTCTGTAAAAAAACTATAATAGTACCTATTAGTGTTTTGGTTTTATATAAAAAATATTCATGTTTAGATCTTCTTCTTCAAATAAACTTTAGATATGCTAGATCTCGTAGTATTCTGTCGGCATAATTGTCGTAAAAAACGAAACATTTACTGACGGAATATTTACTGCACGTATGTATATAATATTTTTTAGCTACACGCTTCATCCCTAGCGGAGTAGTAAGAGAGAACAGAACGCCAAAACATACGGTCTCTGGACCCTGGATACTTCTAATATATATTTGTTGTTTAAGATATTTATTTATCCAAATTCGATATAGAGACCCCAGCTTTTTAAGCTTTGTATATCGAATAACATAACTTAACCTCATATTTTTATTTAAAACAATATAAAAAATAAAAATATATTTAAAGTTCTTCCTGTAGAAAAATGAACAACACCCATTACTTGTATAGGCACATACTACACATCTACGCCATGATTGCTACGATTAATGTATTTCATATATTTTACTTGTCTAACAATACGAGACCGAAAGTATATTTAGTTTCAGGGTTAATGAATACTTCATTGTCTTAAGAGAACTGTCTGGTCTGGTTAAAAGGTGTTAAAGTTATAAATAGTGGAGTATTTTTGAACGGAACTACAGTGTCTTGGCTAGGTTGATGTTTTATTTATAGTTAGTGTTTAATATTTAGTTCTGACTATAAGCGCATTGGTTCAGGGTTCAATGAATGAAAAATGAACTTGGGGGATGACTGTATTTCAAAAGAAAAAAAAATTTGTCTGGTTTTGCCACAATGTCGCAATGTCTCGATTTCAAGCGAACAGCGGAGAGAAGTTAAACGGGTTTAGGTGGTTTCGGTATGTCGAAAGGATCACTCATCCTTGAAATGAAATGAATGAAAGATTGTTAAGAAAGATATATGAAGTAAATATGAGCGATAAGAGAGGTAGGGTAGACCTCGGTTGACCTTCGAGAATGCAGTGTTGATGATACTGGAGGAAGGTCACGTAAAAGACATAGGGATGTCCCGGAGCAAGGAGCGTGTATATTAAGAGGTTGGTGATAGTGGACGAGATGAAAGAAGTATGTACGTAGCGTTTGGCGATCCGTTTTCTCTGACTGCCTCCTTTCCTTGTTAGGGATAAAGTGTGAAGTTGAAAAAATTTAATATTTTAAACATTTCTTTGGATGAAATGATAGAAAGTGTAAATATCAATATATTTCAATATTTTCAATGAATGCGTTGGCTGGCTTACATCACCAGATCCGGACACGCGCGCAAATTTTCAAATAAAACAGACAGCGGAAAATTGGTCAAAATAGTGTAGCAAAATTTTCCTACATTTATATATAAATATAGAGTAAAAGCTAATAAAAGCATGTTAAAAATGATTCATAATTCCATGACGAATTTATAAGCTCTATGATAAATATAATATGCGAACCACAAAACATGCAAAGCTAGCATTAGCTTATCTTTGGTCGTGCATTTCAAAAACCTATTATTTCAAAATATACATAAATATTTTATGTTTATAGCATAATAATATAATTATATAATAATATTATATTATAATTATTTAATAGTACTGCCCAGTCGTGGCCCAGTGGCACAAGCGTGTGACTGTAAACGACTGGTTGTGGGTTCGATTCCCACTCGAGGATTGGAAATTATATTTCCATTTTCTTCGCTCTGGTGTCGAGATAAAGCGCGGCGTTAAGTTCCGCCACTTAACACGCAAGCCTCCGAATTCGGCGGAAAGTGGGGAATGGGTGGGGAACGGAGTGTCTTAACACTACATTCCCTCTGCCTACCCTACTGTGTGCGGGATACAGCGTGAAGCTAAATAATAATAATAATAATATTTTTATCATTATGTTGCTTGATTTTCAAGCATTTCATGTTGATAAAGGCGTTGAAGCGTTGATTATGTGGTGGGTATATATATTTTTTTCTGTCTGTATATTTGTATCTCACGTCGTGTGACTGAGGAATGGAGAACTTAGTGTAATCTTTCTCTTAATTTTGCTTAATTAAAAGACATTGCTGTGAGTTTGATTCCCACTGGGGTTAATAATAAATTATATTTAAATCAATTTTATTTCCCCCTCTGGTACCTAAATCATAGCAAGGCTCCAAAAGTATGGCTTCCCTTCCACACGCTTCGCCTCTGTTTCGGCCGGTAAGTGGAAGACGGAGTATCTTGACACTATTTTCTCTCTGACTACCCTGCAATGAGAAAAAGCGTGAAGCTAAAACTGAAATATATGTATATAAAAACAGGTCAATTTATCTAAAAGCGGTCTTAATTTTTGTCTACTTTATTTTGGAAATATAAAAATGTCGTAAAATATATTACAGTATAAGCTTTTAAAAGCAAATGGATCTCGTTTCATAAGTTCTCGTTTCCTCACAGTATCGCGGCAAGCGGAGCACTAAACGTGACAGGTGAAGGTTACGTGACTTACTTTTGATAATATTTGCATTTGTATTATATCAAAAGATTAGATATTTGTGGGTTAAAACAATGAAATGATTTACATTATCGCGAATGAGAAGTAACTTTTTAAGACGGACCTATGAAGGATTAAGGTATTGCAGAGAGAGGAGTTTGGGGGCAGTAGCTTCCGAAAGTAGACTTAATCCCTTTAAAATGAACATTAATTGCTCATTCGAACTCCTATATCCGCCTAATTCAGAGTAATATATAGCATTTTCTCTCGCCAAATGATTTTATCTCAGTAATACAGCAGATTTTTTAAAAAATCTCTACAGTAATGCTAACAAGAAAATTAGTTGTAACAAGGGTATAAGATTATAGAGGTAACCTGATAGAACTTATGACTTAGTAGTCAAGCGGTTAGGCAAACGCTGATTAAAGTCCCATTTCAATTGCTTATAGGTTTTATAAAAATCTTTTTCATATCCAAGTATTTAGGTAACGTTTTAGAATAGTAAAAAGAATTTATATTTTTCAAAATATGTTACATTTTGTCGTTGGTTCTCCTCTCTCATTCGATGAAATGATGTTGAAGTTCTACCTTAAGAGACACCTATGGGAGGACGGGTTAATAATACAATTCCCCTCGCTGGTGGATAGTTTCCCGTAAAAGGCGAGTAACCTTTTTAGTTAAACGTAGCAGATTCGTTGTCCGATTCCATCATGTAAAAAACGAACCGCCAATTAACTGATGATATGTTCCGGTTCAATGACATGTACGCAAACTCTCCCTACTCCCTAATTGCTCCCCATTCTTCTCCCTCCTTTACCCTCAAGGCCGAAAATGCATTCACATGTCATCTAATGTTGTAGTTCATTGCCAAGGTACCAGAGACAACTTACCATCAGGTGTTCATTTTGTCCGTTTGCCCTCTTTGTTATAAAAAAAATATCTACGATACATTTTTATTACATACAAGTATATTCGATAAATCAAAGAAAGTAAAAACTCTATAAGAACCATTCAAACGACTGGTGAATACTTATGTCGGTAGTTTGGGTTTGCTCCTTAACTTATATTTTATTTTCTTTGTTGAAATTCATTCTTTGTCTATTATAACTTTGTCTTAAGAGAACTGTCTGGTCTGGTTAAAAGGTGTTAAAGTTATAAATACATAAGATATGAGAAAACTGATGATGATAAATTAAACAAATGTATAAGAAATATTCATTTTAATTATAATTATATACATTTTGCTTTACTTAAGTAACTAATAGTTATGTTTTAATTACTTTAGTTAACTGAAAACAGCAAAAAGCACAACTATTATAAAGTGAACGTAAAACCTATTTTTGAGGGACATTCTGTTCCGCCGACTTCTTAAGGCAAATATAAAAAAAGAAATACTACCATTATATTATATATAATATAAGAAAATGGTAGTATTTCTATTCCGCAAGTGAGAATCGAACCCACAACCAGTCCCACAAGCCATGACTGGTTTCTAAAATCTAAATAATAATAAAAGTAGGGCCAGTCGTGGCACAGTGGCACAAGCGTGTGACTGTAAACGAATGGTTGTGGGTTCGATTCCCACCAATGCCTCCGAATTTGGCGGAAAGTGGGGAACGGAGTGTCTTAACACTAGGTTCCCTCTGCCTACCCTGCTGTGTGCGGGATACAGCGTGAAGCTAAAAAAAAAGTAAGTACCTAATTATATGTGGATTGATAAAGAAACCCATTATATACTGTATATAGACGTAATGCTCATAACTCCAAAGCTTCTAAAGCCAATCGTAATAAGCTCTTTGATTCACATTAAAGAAGTTATTACGAAAGGAAAATTCAACTATTAACGGATTTTATGGGTTATAATTTCCGATATTTCTAGCATTCGCCACGGACTACTGAAAATCCTTTGAAGTAACCGCTTGAAAATGTAAGTAAAGAACGCAAGTTGTGTAGTTAACACGATAAAATCAACAAAAAGTTATTTTGTATGTATTGTAAACGCGATAAGCAAATATATAAATGAAGTTGTAATATTGTACTTTTATTTATATTAAATGCGTATTACATAATGATACCAATAGATTATTTTAATACCGTTGTATTAAATTTGACGCTTTTTCCCCTCATGTAAGGGCAGTCAGACAGAACCTAGTGTCGAGATACTTTGCTCTGCTTTCCGTCTAAATTCAAGTAACTGCGTTTTAATAGCGGAGAAATAATATAATTAAATTATGATAATTCCACTGATTAGGGACCTAGTCAACTACCAATCACGGTTTCAATAAAGTTGCTTTGAAATATACTCGCATATAGAAGTTTTAATATTTATTTAACACCTAGAAAAGGAAAATATATTAGAACATAAATGTATAAAAAGTTGAACATAGCAGGATTTGAATCTTTTTTTTTAGCTTCACGCTGTATCCCGCATGCAGCAGGGTAGGCGGAGGGAACCTAGCGTTAAGACACTCCGTTCCCCACTTTCCGCCGAATTCGGAGGCCTTGCGTGTTAAGTGGCGGAACTTAACGCCGCGCTTTGCCTCGATACCAGAGCAAAGAAATATTAAACATTTCCACTCCCCGAGTGGAAATCGAACCCACAACCAGTCGTTTACAGTAACACGCTTGTGCCACTGCGCCACGACTACGAATCTGTATTTTTTGAAAACACCCTTACAGTTTTCATATCAAACTTACTTCTCAAAATATGCACATAAAAATTCTTATGAAGATATTGTTTTAATATGGCTTGTCCTATTTATAATGCAGAAAGAATAACGCTCACAAGTGTTCCAAATCTTGTAAAACGCGTAAATATGTTAAAACAGTATATTCTCTAGCTCTCGTATACTTTTAGGCTACAAGCACTTTTTTTTTGTTTTTTTTTTAGCTTCACGCTGTATCCCGCACACAGCAGGGTAGGCAGAGGGAACCTAGTGTTAAGACACTCCGTTCCCCACTTTCCGCTAAATTTGGAGGCATTGCGTGTTAAGTGGCGGAACTTAACGCCGCGCTTAGCCTCGACATCAGAGCGAAGAAAATGGAAATAAATATTTCCACTCCTCGAGTGGGAATCGAACCCACAACCAGTCGCTTTACACACTTCGTGCCACTGCGCCACGACTGGCCACTTTAAAGATTGCAACATTCAAAGGTTGCCTGGAAGAAATCGCTTTTAAAAATACAGTTTTTTTGTACGTTTTTAATTATTTTTTGTGTATTTATACTTGTAATTTGATGTGCAATAAATGTCTGTATATACAAACATCCCATGTAAAATGTTATTTTTTTAAAAATTAATTAGACTGCCTTATTATTTTTTTAACTTCATGCTATATCTCGCACACAGCAGGGTAGGTAGAGGGAACCTAGTGTTAAGGCACTCCGTCCACCACTTTCAGCTAAATTTAGGAGGCATTGCGTGTTAAGTGGCGGAACTTAACGCCGCGCTTTGCCTCGGATACCAGAGCGAAGGAAATGGAAACATTAAATAGTTCCACCCCTCGAGTGGGAATCGAAGCCACAATCAGTCGTTTACAGTCACACGTTCACGCCACTGCCCTACCACTGGCCCCTACTTCCACATTATCAGACATTACACATTTATTTTATAAAAACCAGACTTTCACTGTTACTTTATGAAAATGCGTATGAAAAAACACATGGTAGTATAGATATTATTTATTATATTAAATTACTGTATATCTAATACATATTAACATTTCGTACTTCTCCATAAAAACATTGACATTATTTCATACTGCACTGCGAGTACAATTTTCTCAAAAGGATTTGATTTTAATTTTTAAAATATTTTTTATCTTTATCTTTACCACATGCATACAGTACTGCCCGAGTAATTTTCCCAAAAAGCAATGATAAACAATTCATTTATAACTACTTTTTTTTTAGCTTCACGCTGTATCCCGCACACAGCAGGGTAGGCAGAGGGAACCTAGTATTAAGATACTCCATTCCCCACTTTTAACAAAAAATCAATTCATTTCACACATATCGCCTATAGGTCTTATTTCTTAGGCTCTAGGTACATAAACCACAATACGCCTAACATAAAATGTTCGAGTGAAATCACCGGGCGATATCTATAAAGTTTCTGCTAATACCTTATGTAGAAATCTCTTGGGCATCGCAAAATAAACATTAATGGTGAAATCGATTTTACTAGTGGAACTTGAGATGGGCCAAGGGAAAACTAAATAACGGAAAGTAGTACAAATTACACTAAAATGAGAATAGAATATTAGAATTAATAATTAATATAGATATATTTTTTTAATTGGTTAAAAAAATCTTTAGGGCATCATATTATAAAAATTATGTTTATTGTCAATACAAATTCAATATTCATTTTCTTTTTTTTAGCTTAATATGAAATATTTAATATTTCCATTTTCTTCGCTCTGATGTCGAGGCAATGCGTGGCGTTAAGTTCCGCCATTTAACACGCAATGCCTCCGAATTCGGCGGAAAGTGGGGAACGGAGTGTCTTAACACTAGGTTCCCTCTGCCTACCCTGCTGTGTGCAGGATACAGCGTGAAACTAAGCAAACAAAACAAAAAAAACAAGAATGATCATCAATTTCATTTCCTCTTCGTGAAGTATGGCGTTGAATTCTGCCATTCAACACGCAATTTCCAAATTCGGATGGAAAGTGGGGAACGAAGTGTCTATACGCCTGGTACTTTTTGCTAACCTGCGACTATAAGCATTAAACTTTTTTAGTAACAAGTGACTTATCACTATCATACGCAGATACAAAAAAAAGTAATATTTTTTTTATTTTCGAAGTGTTCTCGAATTATTATATATAAACTATTCTGGTACTTGAGACAAGGCGCGGCGTTAAGTTCTGCTCCTCGACACACATTGTCCCTAGAAAGTCTTGTCACCAGGTTCTCTCGACTACCCTGCTATGGGGAAAATAGCGTGAAGCGACATTATAATAAGCAGGATACATGCATAATATAGTATAATACAGTTCACAGCAAAAGCGCATTTGCAAACCAAAATCAGTAACTAGTAGTTAACTTACAGTATAAAATCAAGATGTCTTTATCATCCCATCCCTCGAGTGGGAACCCACAACCAGTCGTTTACAGTAACACGCTTGTCCCACTGCGCCACGACTGGCCCCATTCTTCCGATTAAAAAATGAATTCGCAACCAACGTGTTGACAGTTAGATACCTTTTCATGGCGCCAGTATGGTCTCTATGAAAAGATGGATCTAAAATTTAATTTGCGTAGTGTAAACTTTTATTTAAGTTTTTTTAATTAAAATTTACTGATTAACTCGAAAGGCACTGTCAGTAAACAAAATAACATTATCTGTTAAAAGTAAAAAAGGGAACAACAGCAGTATGTACTCGTTTGTTCTTATATAATTATAGTTGAGTTTTATAAAATATATATTTTATATAAAATTAATACTTCTAAGTAATACATGGTATACTTAAAGAAAATATATTCAAACGGGCACATTAAAACCTTTCACGTCCCGAGAAGCTGTCGACATTTACGCTGTTTATGTACACCATATTTCTGTTTCTTTGCGAAAATAAGGAACTTATTAAAATAATTCTTGAAATAGTTAACGAGCAGTAATTTAACTTAATAACTTAAAGCTGTAGCTTGCATTGTGTATATATTTTAATGGATATATGTATATATATAAGTTGGAATATTTTCGTTTGACAAAGTTCGGCATTTACTTTCCGCCTTAATAAAGAAAACAAATGAACAGAATGTTATGCTAATAATATTGTAAGTACTCCTTGCATAAATACAACCGTATGGACAATAAAAAGAAATAGATTTTTACTTAGACTATTATAACTTCACCGCCAAGACACTCCATTCTCCACTTTCCTTAATTCAAAACATTGCGTGTTGAGTGACGCACCTCAACATCGCGAACTGTGTTTACCAAAGCAGAGAGAATTATTTATGATCGTTGGTCCGAGTGGAAATCGAACCTAAAACCTGCAAAAACGATAGCTTTCACATAGCATACATTCAGCACAGCAAAATAATTAAGCATGTGTATTTAAATTCTTATCACGAATTTTTATCCTGGAAACATGATTAAATAATTGAAGCATGATTGAATATAGATTAAGCTTTTTAAATTTACGTTATTTTGCCATACAAAATAAGCAAACGACCCTGCAAATTTCCTTTTCAAATTCACAAAATACAATCTCAAGAGGTGAAACCACAGACAAAGAAGCTGGGGAAGTACGTGACTTGATCTCTTGATAGATAGTACCAGTAACAAGATAATACAGGCGCTGGCGCTTCGGTACGCTTTTAAATTGATCACACAATGCAAATGTGATGGTATTTTTTTTTATT
Source organism: Dryas iulia moderata (assembly GCA_019049465.1). Classification (NCBI taxonomy): domain Eukaryota; kingdom Metazoa; phylum Arthropoda; class Insecta; order Lepidoptera; family Nymphalidae; genus Dryas; species Dryas iulia. The sequence continues at coordinate 13,438,523 of CM032428.1, forward strand.
TTTCTCCATATTAAAGAGGATTTTTATATTTTGTTAATGTGTATATAATAAAAAGTGGCCAGTCGTGGCCCAGTGGCACAAGAGTGTGACTGTAAACGACTGGTTGTGGGTTCGATTCCCACTCGAGGAGTGGAAATTATATTTCCATTTTCTTCGCTCTGGTGTCGAGGTAAAGCGCGGCGTTAAGTTCCGCCACTTAACACGCAAGCCTCCGAATTCGGCGGAAAGTGGGGAACGGAGTGTCTTAACACTAGGTTCCCTCTGCCTACTCTGCTGTGTGCGGGATATAGCGTGAAGCTATTTAATTAATTTAATAAAAAGTATTTATCGTTACTATGTTCGGTTTTCATTAAAAATGCTATTTTTGTAACAGCTTTAGACTTTTTTCGGCATGGCAGGGTTAGAAAGGGAGTTAGAAAGGACCTAATATCAAGACGCTAAGTCACCACCAGCCTGGACACCACAGCGGAGAAAATAGAAAAATTAAATATTTCCATTCTGCGAGTAGAAATCAAATCCACAACCAGTCGCTTCACAGTCACACTTTTTTTATGTGTAAATATACGTAATAAATAATGTTGACAACATCATGCCAGCGTCTGACTGTATACGCAATGTTTATAAGTTCGATTGCCACGCAGGGAATACCAATATTTCTATCTAAATAATTTACGTTTCTCCACTCCAGTCAAAACACAAAGTGCGGCGTTAAGTTCCGCCACTGAGCACTTAATATTACGAACTCAGAAGGAAAATGGTGAACAAAGTGTCTTGACACTAGATGCTCTCTGCCTACCCTGCAATATGGGAAAAAAGCGTGAAGATGAAAAAAACAACTTCAGTCTTTCAGTATTTCTTCAGTACAATTCTCACGAGACATTCTAAGATTGTATCTCTGAAATGTTATATCCAGCGACAGCATTGTTAAAAATACAATCATGTGCATTATCAGCATGACGCAAATGATACAAAAATATCACATTTGAACTAAATTATTTTAAATCCGACCCTGACGATCTAATTCTGTATTGGATTCATAACAAGTATATGCTTTTTTTTTCGTTTTTAAGAAGACATCTTTGCTTAAATTTTAATAATGTATTTTTTTTAGCTTCACGCTGTATCCCGCACACAGCAGGATAGGCAGAGGAAACCTAGTGTTAAGACACTCCGTTTCCTCTTTCCGCCAAATTCGAAGGCATTGTGTATTTAGTGGCGAAACGTAACGCGGCACTTTGCCTCTGATACCAGAGTGAAGAAAATGAAAATACTAAATATTTTCAGTCTTCGAGTGGGAATCGAACCCACAACCAGTCGTTTACGTCACACGTTCGTGCCACTGCGTCACGACTGGCACCTTTTGTAAATTATTTTATTAAATATCAAATGTTATTAAATTATATTTTATAGTTAGTAATTATAATAGAGGTTGTCGTGGTGAAAACGTCTTACTGAAAACGCGATGGTTATGGGTTCGATTCCCACTCGGAGGAATGATTACATTTTAATTTACTTTTCTTTGTTCTACTGCAGACAAAGCGCGGCGTTGAGTTTCACTCAACACGCAATGTCTCGAGCGGAAAGTGGGAGGCGAAGTGTCATGACACTTGGTCTTTTCTGACTACCCCACTATGCGAGAAAAGGCGTGATGCTTCTTTAATAATTATAATGTAGACTTTAGGACATAATTTATATCATTATAAGCCATGGTCACAATGTCTGACTGTAACTGCAATGGTTGTTCTGTCATTTTTTATATATATTTTAAATATTCTGCCTTTAGGTTTCGTCACTCAAGTAACTCCACCAAAATATTAAAGTCAAGCAAATAGCAGAAAATATGACCCCGGATTTGAATCTATATAATGAAACGTCTAATAATTAAGAAGTTATAAACTAATGAATTTTAAAGCTGTTACTTTGTAAGTGAAATCAATATACATTATCCATAATTAAAAACATACACAGACATACTTGTACCAACTCTACGCCGTTATATATTTTTTCATAATATTTAAAAACATGTCATAATTATATGTCAAATAAACATCTTTATAAGCCTAAAATAATAAAAAGTAATCAAACATTATTTTTCAATAAATATTCTATTATTAAATAAACAATTTTAAAAATATTTCTATCTAAAAATATCAGCTAAGCCTAATTAGAAGATTTTAAGCCTTAAACCCTGACCTCAGACCGTTAATCAAGATCGACATCGCCGATACTACTGACCAGTTCACTGCTCACTCAGTAATACTGCGATCGTCTACGGAACGGACGCATGCGACGTGTCTTAGCCTCAACTCGTACGATCGAATAAAAAAATATGATTGTCTTTGGTTTTAATTAAAAAAAAATAATTAAATTGACGTGTGCTGTCAAAAAATGGCGGGAAAGTAAAAGAAAATGTCCTTATGGATAAAGTTGTGAAAGTGTTATTGCAAATTGCTATTTGTTTTGTGTTTCAGTGATTTTGTGTGATTGATGGTAATGTATAGTTAGTTGTTGTTTGACGCAAGATGATCAGAAATTTGTTGTATTATTATTGAAATAATAATATTTAATAAGATACAATAGAAAAACTATTCATATATACATGTAAAGATAATTGTTAAAAAAAATGATTAATATAACAATATATATAAACGTAGTATTTGTAGTATGAAATTATTTCTTTATATATTTTTAACTGCTTAGGATTTTAATAGACGAAAATTTAATTTAATGTGCCTTAAAAATTATTAATATCCTATTATGATATATCACAAACGTATATATTGAACGTTAGGTAAATCAAAAATAACAATAAATATCGTAGTAGTCCAACAGAGAGTGGACAAAGGAGTATCTTATCACTAACACTACCAATTTTGTTACGTGGTATGAAGCGTGAAGCAATAAAAATATTTAAGGAATTGAAATCTAAAGTGGTATATTAATGATAGAGGGAAAATATGAAATAGACCAATTACAATATAATAAAAAAGTGGTGCAGAGGCACAAAATGTGACTGTAAAGCGACTAGTTTTGGGTTCGATTCCCACACGAAGAGTGAAAATATAGTATTTCCATTTTCTTCGCTCTGGTGTCAGGGCAAAGCACGGTGTTAAATGCCATCACTTAACACGCAATGCGTCCAAATTTCAGAGGAAAGTAGGGAACGGAATGTCTTAACACTACGTTCCCTCTGCCTACCCTGCTGTGTGCGGGATACAGCGTGAAGCTATAAAAAATATAAAAAAAAGGATGTCTTTAACTTAATAATTTTTCTTGCATAGGTTTTCCTCTCAATATCCTATTTGAAGAAAGCCCAGCGTCAAGGCACTCCGTTCTCTATTTCTAGACGTTTTGTCTGGCGGAACTCAACGCCGCGCCTTGTCGTCTCGTTCGTCGTGAAAGCAATTAAATTGATATCATTTAATCTTCTTGGAATTGAACCACAACCGGAACCATATACTGTTTACAGTCAGACGCAGTCCCACTGCGCTATAGTAACCTCATTAAGTAAATATGCATGAATATTATTGTCAAATTATTCGTTTTTTTATTAATCAAACTTAAAACTTAACTTTTAATACAAAATAAAACGGGATATCTAAAACAACTTTAACAGTAGTAGTAAAACTTTTATCACGAACAAAGCAAAGTAACATAAATTTGTATTTGAAAAAGCAACGCGCTGTTTTTTATTGCAAAATATGTTTTATATCAATAAATCATGTCGTATTCTAAAGTGGATTAACTATCTCAGTATATTGCCAGAGAAGATATTAGAAATGTTTTCTGAAATAATATTTTCAGTCTATATTAAATGAGCTAATACATTTATTACTAAGGTTATTGTAACGCAGTGGGACAGCGTCTAACTGTAAATGCAATGATTGTGAATTTGATCCTAACTAGGAGATTGATAAAATAACGATAAAGCTATCTTCTTTTTTTTACTAGCTTCACGCTGTATCCCGCACATAACAGGGTAGGCAGAGGAAACCTAGTGTTAAGACACTCCGTTCCAAACTTACCGCCGAATTCGGAGGCATTGCGTATAAAGTGGTGGAACTTAACGCCGTGCTTTGCCTCGACACCAGAGCGAAGGAAATGGAAATATTAAATATTTCCACTCCTCGAGTGGGAATCGAACCCATAACCAGTCGCTTTAAAGTCACACTTTGTGCCACTGCGCCACGACTAGGTCCCATGCTATCTTCATTTTCCTGTTTTAGAACGACAAAGCGTGGCGTTAAATTCCGCCATTTCAAGTCTCAAATTCAGGCTGAAATTGGAGAACAAAGTGTCTTAACACTGTTCCATCTTTCGATTGCCTTGCTATGTGGCAACTAGCGTAAAGCTCAAAAAAGCATTAACGTTGAACATATGTCGATACGAAATTAATCTAACGATCAATTATAAGCCACTTGAAAGTTTCACAGAATTTTAATTAAGCCAGTACCAAATAAATACGCAAACATCGTAGAGCGAGTTGGATAAGTCAGTGAGACTGTGTTCGGAAACCATCTTGTTGTTCTCAAGTATTTTTATTTATTTTCCAATATATCTTAAAATATATTTTTTTTTAGCTTCACGCTATATCCCGCACTTCCGCCCCACGTTCCCGCAGTTCCCCACTTTCCGCCGAATTCGGAAGCATTGCGTGTTAAGTGGTGGAAATAAACGCCGCGCTTTGCCTCGACACAAGAGCGAAGAAAATGGAAATATTAAATATTACCACTCCTCGAGCGGGAATCGAACCCACAACTAGTCGTTTACAGTCACACGCTGCCACTGCGCCACGACTGGCCCCAGTGTATCTACTGGTATCTTAAAATATAGTCTATTAAATTCATATATATTTTTTATAGCAATGGATTTGATGTATATAATTAAGTAACTATTATCGCGGCGTTAGGTTCTGCCACTTGATATGTAATATCTCAAAAAATACGCGAAAATCGGAGAGTGGAGTGTTTTAACGCTAAGATCTCTCTGTCCAGCCTAATATCTACAGGAGATGCATTAAAAACTGCTAATCAATTCGACTTTTGCTTCGGTAGTGTTATATTAGATATATTTTTACTTCAATGCATTTATGAAGGTACTAAAATGCCACAAATAACTGCAACCATTAAAGATTTTACGATACAATGAAAATTTATAAGGACATCAAAATTTTAGCACGTATGTAAGTAAAAGCAGTATAGTCTTATATCCTAGCAGATCTTCTACCTTTGAGAGAAAAAGGCGAGGATTCGTAAAAACTCTCTGTTTTCTCGACTTTTTACAAGCACTTTTATTTTGAATATGATCCGCTTCCCAGATCTGATTAAAATATATATTTTTTCACCTTTACCTGAATTTTCAGGTTATCAGAGTAGGCAAAGAGAACCTAATGAGTCAAGACACTCCGTTATCCACAAGGACATGAAAACCGAAATTTAAAATGCACTTTTTAAAACAATGCAACAAGCACATTTTCCTCGTTATCCTTAAGTTAATACAAATATAAATAGCTACTCATAACTGAATTTAGGTGAAGTTTTTTACTTTTCAATATAACTTTAGTACTAGTACACGTCTCGAAGGAATTTAACAAATGTGTGCCTGTGCCAGTAAATTACTGATTAAAATTGGCCCAGCCGTTCTAGATATTAGCCAGAACAAATAGACATACAGACAGACAGGCAAAAAGGCAAATATTGTAGAAAATGTTATTTTTGATGTTTGTACTTTGTATATGCATACATAAAATTGAAGTTAGTAGAAAGCCGCTATTTTTATATTACCAGACACTACAATTTTATTTATTTGTATAGATTTTAAATCTAGCTATATTGAAAAAAGCTATACTGCACTACCTACCTACTTATAATGCCTGCCTATTTATAAAGTTAATACTTATGATTAAACCACGAATTATTTCTATATACCGTTAAATTCTAACTTTAAAAAAAATATTCTTCATTAAAACGTGAATATAATACAATATTATCATAGACCATTACAATAACTTGAATTTTATAATTGTTACTGTCAAGTCTCTTATTTCCGATTATCATTGTTTTAATACTTTTCCTATGAAGCCTTATCGGGAAATAAAGACCTACTTATCCATGATGTTTATTGGGCGGCGGAACCCGTTGTTATCTAGAAAAGGGCTTAGCACATGTAATTTCTATACAAACAAACATTATATGGAATAATTTGGAATATTTAGGAAATATAATTTGATATATGTCTTTCAGTATAGTTTTGCAATGTGCATTTATGACAAATATGTAGAGATAAAAAATGGATATTTTTAATCCATACTAAAATTATAAATACGAAAACCTGTATGTCTGTCTACTAAAAATAATTGAATACCCAGGGTCAAACATATTCTATCAATTTTCAAAAGTCAATCCTGAAAGGATTGAAATAGAGTATCGAAAACACAGTATCGACGATACTAGAGGAGGAAGGTCACGTAAAAAGCATGCGGACCCCCGGAGGGCGTGTATGAAGAGGTTAATGACAGTGGACGAGGCGAAAGAAGTATACAGGGACCGCAGCGTTTGGCGCTCCGCTGTCTCTGACTATCCCGCTAGGGATACAGCGTGAAGCTAAAAAAAAAGAAAATTGAAATAGAGGGTCAAACTTTGTCTGAGCAGTTATGTAGCTACGTTGGGAAAGCTGCGAGCGGTCGCTAGTTACTAGATTTTATTAATTTAATTTCTTTTATAGCTTTACGCTTTAGCCAGAGAGAACGTAATGTCAAGTTACTTAACTTACCGCCTGTAAACGAGATATTGTGTGCATGGTGGAACTCAACTTGAGTAAACAAATAAAATATTTTAAATTCCCCCAGGTGCGAAACGAGCCTGTAACTATCCCGATTACAATCAGACGCTATAATGGCCTCATTTTACATCGCTATATATGATGACGCTCCTAAGAGAATGAAGATTATTTATTAAGAAAATATATAAAATGGTACGCTTTGCATTACTGAAAGTATGTACATATATGTATATGTACATACATACATAGTTAAAAATCTTAATGTACACTGTAGATGTAGACAAAAAAAATTAAGTCCACGTAGTTTTAAACATTTTTAAAGTGTTATTCCACACTTAGGAAAATTGAAAAAGACATTTAAAAAAAACGTATAAAAATTTGAACGCAGCGGGATTCGAACCCGCGCCTCCTGAATACCGCTCGCGTTCAGGCGCTCTCACCACTGAGCATGCGCTCAGTATATACGTTTTCTTTAAATGTCTTTTTTAAGTCCACGTAGTTTATTTTAGTTTCTGTAAAGTTTCAGAATAAATGAGGCATATGAACAAATGTTCCAGACCTTTTACTTTATATTTTAGTTTTGTTTTTTGTTTCAGTTTATTACTAAAAAAATATTTCTTATATTAATTTGTGATATATTCATGTATGTATTTATAGATTTATAATACAAATATCATGGCCCGTCGTGGCGCAGAGACCCTAAGGGCGACTGTAAAGCGATTGGTGGGTTCGATTCGAACTCGAGGAGTGGAAATATTTAATACTTCCATTTCCTTCGCTCTGTTGCCGAGGCAAAGCGCCGTGTTAAATTCAGGCACTTAACACGCAATCCCTCCGAATTTGGCGGAAAATGGGGAACGGAGTGCCCTTACCACTAGGTTCTCTCTGCCTACCCTGCTGTGTGCGGGATGCAGCTTGAAGCTAAAAAAAATAAAACAAATATTTTAGACTCCATCGTGGCGCAGTCCCACAGCGTCTGACTCTAAACGCAATGATCATGAGTTTTGATCCCCACTTTGAAGAATATAATTTTTTTTACTTCTCCACTTTAATAAAACACTACTAAGTTAAATTCCGTCATTAAAAGAGCAAGTTTTCAAACAATATTAATAAAATATTTTGACACTAGATTCACTTTGCTTACTCTAGTGCCGCGTGAAGATTATAAAAATATTTTAATATTTTTTATAATTTTTGTTTTATCATCTTTACTTTTGCCATAATAACCCCAAATAAATTAATTAACGTGGCTAAAATAAACATTTTTATAGAAAAAACAAATGTTATACGTAATTCAGGTTGTTGTACCTAAGTCGTATATCACATAAAAAATCTAATTTTCCTGTCACCGGCTTTTCTCCTCAAGCTGCTATCTATTATAAGGAAATTGCGGACGATCAGCGAATATTATAGTATTATATTACGGACATAATATACAATATAACATTATAAGAGTATTATAAACGTACCAGGTAAATAGAGATGCTGTGTAGGCAACAAAAAACTTGTAATTTTTTGCCCATTTTTACCTAATTTAGACATTTTATGGGATAAAAAGAGAAAATTGTTTCGTACTTGTCACGAATTTAGACATATTGTGTGTTGAATGGTGGAACTTAACACCGCGCACTTGTTTTAGGTTGGCAAAGGATACTGTATAGAAAAAAATTAATGAATAATCATTGGCGCTAAGGATAACAATGCATAATTTTAAATATAATTATATGAACAAATATGTGCCACCGTGGTGCAGTAGGGCTGACTGTAAACGCAATTGGTCGTGATTACTAAGTTAGATTATCGTTCGGGGAAATGATGGTATTAAAATTATTTTAATTCTTTCGTTCTGATACCTAGGACAAAGCGCAGCGTTCAAGTTCTCAAAGTTGTCGACTTCTGGTGAAAATTGAAGAGCGGAGTGTTTTGACACAAGTTCCTTTCTGATGACCAAGCTATATGGGAAAGTAAACGTATGGGTTAAAAAGGAAATACTTTTTGTTTAGCTTCACGCTTTATCCCGCACACAGCCTACCCTACGCAGAGCGAACCTAGTGTTAAGACACTTCATTTCCCCACTTTCCGATGAATTGAGAGGCATTGCGTATTAAATGGCGGAACTTAACGCCGCGCTTTACCTCGACACCAGAGCGAAGAAAATGGAATTATTAAATATTTCCTTTCCTCGAATCCACACCCAGTCGCTTTACAGGCACACTCTGTGCCACTGCGCCACGACCGGCCCCAGAAATAAATTTTATCTACAATTGTAATGAAAACGAATTGTATGCAATTTAGCAACATGAACACTAAGCCTTACGAATTCACGCTACGTTTCAGGTTTTATAGCTATTGTACATTTGAACTAAGCATATACTATACGTATTATTAGGACTTACAACCATGAAGGTATTCATGGTTGTAAGCCCTTGAAACATAATACTATTTTTTAAAAATTAAATTAAAACTATTGGCATTTATTTTATAAAACTTCTAAGAAATCACACACGGATAAAAAAGTTCTCTGATTACGTCAGAGGAACATCGGTATAAACAAAAAAAACCCTTGAAACGTTAAACACTCGTTTCCTTAGCAACGTATATGACACTTTATACAAAAGTGTATATCAAATATATAGAAATGTTTATTAATAATAATTATATAAGTAGCTTAAAAATATATTGTCTTTGCAGCTGCAAGCTTTAATTGAATAACAGTGTAGTCAGAGAGTCAAGACACTCCATCCGTCACTTTCCGCTTGAAATCTAGATGGCATGTTGAATGGCGTAACTTAATACCGCGCTTTGTCTTAGTTAGCAAAGCGAAAAAATAAACATTTAAATAATTTAAATTTAATTATTGCTCCGACTGGGAATAGTAAAGAACCCATAACCATCGCGCTTACAATGGCCACTGCTCTACAATGGCCTCATATTTGTTTTCAATTTACTTTTAAAAGCCTTACGAAAATATCATATAGGCATAAATGTGTATTAAAATTTAGCAATCACTTATTCAGAAAGACAAATCGATCGGTTCCACTGAAGTGGCATTTACTCGGCTGACATCATTTGTATAAAAGTGTAATATATACGAAGCCCTAGTTTTTGCGTTATGAACATACATAACATATACATATGTATATAAATTTACTTTCTTGTATGTAAATTTTATGTATAAATATAATCTTCATTTAATAATCAAATCAGTTTTGTATGGACCAGTCAATTTAAAAAATCAAAAAGACATTTAGAAAACGTATAAAAAGTTGAACACTGCGGGTTTCGAACCCGCGCCTCCTGAATACCGTCCACGCGCTCTCACCACTGAGCAATGCGTTCTATTACCAGCTGCGTCAAAATTCTTATACATTTTTTTACAGCTTATTTTTGTTGTTAGCATGTCTGTAATCAAATTTCTGCTACCTAAAATACCTTACCTGCTAAAAATTTTTATACGGTTTCTAAATATCTTTTTCAATTTTCCAAAAAAGTGTGTGACTGTAAACGACTGGATGTGAGTTCCATTACCACTCGAAGAGTGGAATTATTTGATATTTCCATTTTCTTCGCTCTGGTATCGAGACAAAGCGCGACATTAAGTTCCGCCACTTAACACGCAATGCCTCCGAAATCGGTGAAAAGTGGGGAACGGAGTGTCTTAACACTAGGTTCCCTCTGCCTACCTGTATGCGGTATACAGCGTAAAGTTAAAGAAAAAAAAAATTAAAAAAGTTTGAAAATCAAACACTTAACACTAACATAACACTGAACTTACCATTCCTAAGCTTAAGTCTACGGGCACTTTTTGACTATTTAATTACCATTTATTCAAAAGTATAATTGTCACCAAAAAATTCACAATACACAAGGCACTATGCTCGATATCCCTGCCAAATTTCGGAGGTCTACTACAAATAGCCCAAGAAGAATCAATAAATAAATATTAAAATCTTTTCCATTTTTATATCAGCCAAACATATAACATGCCTACATGTTTATGTCGCTGTATCCTGCCAACTTTACCCCATGTCGAAAAAAAAATTAATGATTTTCACGTCATTCGCAAAATAATTTAGTAAGTTACCCCTGACCATTAATCTAAGGAATATAACAAAGAAACGCCCTCTTATCATATAAGAACCAAGTCTATTCAAAGCGGCCTAATTCTATAAGCTTTTCCCATGTATTTGTTTGCGTTTTATACAATGTGGATTATTTCTGCGCCATACCGACTTACCACTTAATGTCGAATAAGCGGGGATTATGTTAGCTGTGAAAATATTATAATAAGAAATTCTCTTTTGCTATGAATATGTTTAAATTATGAGTTAATTATTGTGTAATAATGTATGGAAAAAGTATTAAAATAATATATTTTGTATGTCCTCCGAATTTGTCGGTGTGTGGGGAACGGAGTGTCTTAACACTTGGCTCCCTCTGCCTATCCCGTTGTGTGCGGGATACAGCGTGAAGTTAAAAAAATATTTTGTATTTAGTATTTACTTATAAAGTTTGTTTGTAAATTTCGGATAACACTTTAAAAAGGTTTAAAAATGATATTACATATTTATATCTACGAAATACACATCTACATATCTACGAAAGTACTGAAATCACTGCAAAGGGCAAAACGAAAAAGTAAATACACCAAAATTACTTAACCTAATCGAAAAAGACTCTATTCAAAAGTTTTATACAGTTTTCTAATTTCTAGCATTTTTTAAAATAAGCTTCCATTAGTGTGTTCTACAGTACATGTATATATGTATCGGAGCGGTCACTGTAACGCAATTTAGTATACCGACAACACTTGAAAATGGGTTTAATCCGACCATACGAGCCATGTATAATAAATTATTTTAACTTAGCGGTACAAGCGTTTAAACGAATTTTATTATAGTTATTTTTCTACATTAAAAAAATGTTAGTCCAATAATATAATACTAGATTTTCGCTTATTATAGATTTCTAGAAAGTCTACAAATAATTTATTAAAATCATATTATGTTTTTCCTGAATGGCAAATAAGAAAATCGTAGGTTTGATTCCTACTCAGAGAAATTGATTATTATCATTGAATCCGCTAATGGATAATAGGTAAAGGTTGTGATCTGCCACTAAACACACATAGTCTCGATTGACCTGGAAAGGCAAGGGAGTGTCTTAACACTAGATTCTCTTTGACTAGCCCGCTATGCAGAAAAAATCGTATAGCTAGAGAGCGAATAGTAAAAATAATTAAGAAAATTACAAAAAATAAAAGCAGCTCTTAGCTATCCGTATTTCATATTGCGTAATTTTTAATTTTCATTTTGTCATATGTATTATTTATATGTATGACAATAAATGTTTGAGTACTTCAAAATAATATATTTTCTTTTAAGATTAATTGGGTAAATTTAAAAATGTATCACAAAACTTACATAACGTTTCTTGAAAAATAGATTAACTCACAATTAAGTTATGTCCATAGAAGTCATATTTAACCTAAAAGTAAACGGTTTTTTCCAACATTTTCTCCGCATAACAGGATAGTTATAAAAACCTAGTGTTAATAAACTCCATATTAAAATATAAAAGTTACACTTATTATGCATTCTAGACGTTTAAGATAATCTATTTAAAAGGAAATCCCCATAAAATATACTATACCAACATATCATTTCGAATTTTTTGACATATACACAGCAAACCACAAATACCTTAACATAATGCTTGCTTCAATGCTTCAAATATTCATCTCTCCCGCTGAAATTCTTTTAACTAAATTATGTCAAATATTTTTCTTTCGGCTAACTCAAGATTAAATCTTGTAAATCTTTAAAGTAAAAGAGAAAGCTATTTTTCTGTATTCCATCATCTTTAGGCATTCATTTTCTTACGATAAATACGTGACTTGTTTAAAGAAATCTCAGATAAGTAATGAAATAAATTAATATAACCGTCGTGTCGTAGTGGGATAGTATGTGATGGAAAAAGAATGGTTGTGGGTTCGATTTCCTCTCGGGGAAAATTATTATATTATTATTTTTTATTTTCTTCAGACACAATGAGATGAGACTTTTCACAATATTTTAAATTTAGGCGGAAAACGAGACCAGAGTTTTATATTTCAACGTTTTCTCTGTCTACCCTACTATACTAAAGGGTCATGTGTATTTTTAAATAATACATTTAGTTATTTTAATTTTTTTTTTTAATAGCTTCACGCTATATCCCGCACACAGCAGGGTAGGCAGAGGGAACCTAGTGTTAAGACACTCCGTTCCCCACTTTCCGCCGAATTCGGAGGCTTGCGTGTTAAGTGGCGGAACTTAACGCCGCGCTTTACCTCGACACCAGAGCGAAGAAAATGGAAATATAATTTCCACTCCTCGAGTGGGAATCGAACCCACAGCCAGTCGTTTACAGTCACACGCTTGTGCCACTGGGCCACGACTGGCCACATACATTACATTTAGTTCATTCTTAATATAAAGTAATCATTTAATAACGATTAAAATTACAATTACTTTCCTTGCATCTTTATTTAACTGATTAACGGTAATTAAGGTTTTATCTTTATTACAAGAACGGAGAGATGAAAATATATAAAATATACCTAATCCTTCCCCCAAGCGTGAATCGAATTCACAACCATCGCGTTGATATTCAGACCCTTTCACGCCAAAATAGCCTCTATTTGTTGGGTATATGTTTTTTTAGCTTTACACTGTGTCCCGCACATAGGCAGAGGGAACCTAGTGTTAAAACGTTCCGTACTCCATTTTTTGGAGGCGTGTTAAGTGGCGGAACTCAACGCCACGTTTTGTCTCGATATCAGAGCGATGAAAATGGAAGTAATAAATATTTCCATCTTTCAAGTGGGAATCGAACTGACAACCAGTCGTCATTACAGTCACGTTTGGTGCCCACAAGCCACGAATGGTCTCGTATATGTTTTTAATACAATATTATATTACTACAACGTTATTTCTACATTTATCTCCCAAAACTCCTACAATTTATGGTCTGCTTGTATAATCTTATAAAAGTGGTCACTGGTCTCGCATACTCGTATATTATTACTTTACTCGAGCAATAAATGTTACTTTGGTTTAACTTACGTCGTATGTTACGGTATACTTTACGCAGGCAAACCAAGTATTACTTGGAATATGTCTCTAAAAGTAGTTTTGTCTCACCCTTTATTTCGTACTAGCGGCCCGCTCGCGGCTTTGTCGAGTAAGTACATACATAGCTGTTCCGGTGTATTACAACCCTAGGGGATGGATTTTTGAAAAGTAAAGTATATTTAACCTTGAATTATGAACTATATTTATGCCAAATTTCATTAGAATTGGTCAAGCGGTGTAGATTTTTCATACAATCTTTCATCCCCTATTTCAACCCTTTACAGGTAGATTTTTGAAAAAATAAGTAGCCTATGTTAGACCCAGTTATTGTTACTACTTTCATTCTAAATTTCATCTAAATCGGACCGATAGATTAGCCGTGAAAGCATGACAGACAAACACACAGACATTCCCATTTATAATATAAGTATGGATAACAGAGGTAGACAAAGTCAAAGAAGTCAGAGAAGTTCTCCTGAATTCCACAATTATTTTGTTCACTGTCAGACGCTTTCCCATTGAACCTACGCCTTTATTTAAATTAATTTTATACATATTGATATATACCAGGGGTGAGTAACCTTTTCAAGCGGTGAGCCACTTTTGAACTACAAAATTTGTCTGGCGGGCCACATTTAAACTTTAATAATGGCGGGCGGGCCACACAAATTAATAAAATAGTTTATATCAGTACAATTATACGTATATTTTATAAATATAAAACGCTCGGCGGGCCATCAAAAATCCTGGCGGGCCACGCTTACCCCTGATATATAAGTTTTCTTTCACAAACTCTCGCTCAAAATTATAAATAGTAAGCATTTCTATACAATAATAGAAGCGAAAGCGCAGAGCAACTGACTGACTGACTGAGGTCTGACTGTAAACGCGATAATTGTGGGTTCGATTCATACTCAAGGTAATAATTACTTCATTTTTTTTTTTTTAGCTTCACGCTGTATCCCGCACACAGCAGGGTAGGCAGAAGGAACCGAGTGTTAAGACACTCCGTTCCCCACTTTCCGCCGAATTCGGAGGCATTGCGTGTTAAGTGGCGGAGCTTAACGCCGCGCTTTTACCTCGACACCAGAGCGAAGAAAATGAAAATATTAAATATTTTCATTCCTCGAGTGGGAATCGAACCCACAACCAGTCCCATTGGCACAAGCGTGTGAGTGTAAACGACTGGACCTACTAGACGACCTACTCTACCACCATAATCACTTCATTCTTAAAATACTTCTTTTCGTTTAAATTACGGTCTATTTCGCGATCTGGTTAAACAAAGCATTGAGTTTCACAGCGGGATATCCAGCTAGGCACGAGACAGTGTTAAGTTAGAAAGGTGAAGAATAAAAAATGTTAATTCATACACAATTACAAAAGAAATTTTACATTGTAAAACATAATATTTAGAAATTTGTAAAAATGAGTAAATTATTTAAAATTAAAAGATTTTTAAATTACAAACATTGTAAATCACATTATTTTGACAGACCTGACGCAAATTATGCATTAAATGTTTCGAGTGCGACGTAGAAACGGTCTCGAGCTATTTTTAAATTCTGTAAACGTTTGCATTCTTGTCGCCAAAATTCTTATATTTTTTAAATTATATACAATTTTACATCTTAAAAAAATTATAAACATCCTTTTTTAGTATTTTAAAGAAAAACAACTGAAATATTTCAGTATAGATGTGAAGAACAATACAATGGACATCTTTTTACGAATATATATGAATAAAGAAGAATGAAATTTGGCATAGTTAAAGTTTATATAAGGCATAGGTGCAGAAAAGCAATATTTTTTATAGTAATGCATTAGAAAAACATATAAAACACACATTACCATATATTTAATAGTCTCTTTTGTATAGTGACATACATATTACTAAAGCAACGCTTATTTTAAGCTTCCTCGAATTGTCTAGCTTAACATCAATAATGTAGTAATGTATACTTAACAATATTACAATAAGGAACAATTTTTATACTTTCACTTATGGTTTTTTTTATACGTTTTCTAATTTTTTTCCAATTTACGAATATTTAAAAAAGACATTTAAAGAAAACGTATAAAAATTTGAACGCAACTTGAAAACGTATAAAAACTCTCACCACTGAGCCATGCGTTCGCTACGTCGAAATTCTTATACGCTTTTATTACAACTTATTTATGTCGTTAGCATCTCTGTAGAGAGATTTTCACAAATTTCTGCTACCCAAAGATTATTTTTTATACGTTTTTATACGTTTTCTTTAAATGTCTTTTTCAATTTTCCTAAGTGTGGAATAACACTTTAAAAATGTTTAAAAGTATTTACGAATATTTGTTTTCAGCTATATGTCTTGTATATTTTTTTATCTTCACGCTTTTCCTCGCATAGCAGGGTAGACACAATACAAGTGTAAAGATTTCCGTTCTCTACTTTCCATCTAAATCTAAGGGCGTTAAGTTGCGTGGCGGAACTCAACGCCGTTCTTTATCTTGTCACCAGAGGGTTAAAATAAAAATAATTTCATTAGTAATAATCAATTCTTTTATAAGAATCAAACGTACAACCACCTGAATACTGTCAGACACTGTCAAACTGCGCTGACATATTTTTATTGCAAACGAAATTTGATTTCCATACATTTCCTCACACTTCAAAAAATAAACAAAAACAATATAGTGTTAAGATTAAACAGGTTTTTAAATGAAGACCAAGAAAACGATAATTTCAAAAAAAACTTCACTCTAATAAATAAAGATGTAAATTATTCAATCAAATAGATTTGAAGCGCTCCACATTGGCGTCAATTTATGAGAACACAAATAATACTCACATTTCAAACGCTTTTTTATGTATGTGCCAGCCATATTTTAAAGTGATTTAGCAATAACAAATTTTAACCAAAACTTTTATAAAGAATTTGTAATATTATGGCCCTGTGGCACAAGCGTGTGACTGTAAAACGACTGGTTGTGGGTTCGATTCCCACTCGAGGAGTGGAAATTATATTTCCATTTCCTTCGCTCTGGTGTCGAGGTAAAGCGTGGCGTTAAGTTCCGCCACTTAACACGCAAGCCTCCGAATTCGGCGGAAAGTGGGGAACGGAATGTCTTAACACTAGGTCCCTCTGCCTACCCTGCTGTGTGCGGGATACAGTGTGAGGCTAAAAAAAAAATGAAATTATTATAGGTTTTATTGTTAGTTTATTATTAAGTACTAGCTGTGCCCGCGACTTCGTCCGCGAAACATTTAAGAGAGCAGTTAAAACTCTAAAATTAAACGAGCCTAAGTTACTCCTTTTGTAGAACTATTTAAGATAAATATTTTCTTCACACATGAAATATGTGTAACTCTAGTTTAGCAGCGCACGCCAGAATTCTTACATTGTGGACAATTCAAACTATATTTTTATAAATTATAGCCTATGTGTTATTCTGATGAATAATATATTAAAAAGTTTCATTAAAATTAATTTAGTAATTTTTACGTGAAAGCCTTCATATCATACTTACAACTTATGCGAGTATAAAATTAGTATGACAATTTTTATTTAATTATAACATGTGTCACTTTATGCAAGAGTATATGGCAAACACATAGTAGAGTGTGTTCTTTTTTGGGTACCTCTCAATCTTGAACGTTAGGTTCCCAACCTCTGCCTAGTGCAATGCTAAACGGCATAATTGTTCTACGATTTTTTCCTTCGTTCAGCACGTCTTGCACTTTCCTCATCATAATTAACTGTAGGAAACTGTATCTATCATGCCTTAGAACATGGTTTAGGTATTTTAGTTTATGTATTTTGATGGTTTACATGACTATACGACGCATGTTAACACGCTAAAACATGAATTCGTTACGGATCTTCTGAGTCCAATTTATGCGAAACTTGCACCACATCTGGAATGCCATAATTTGCCATTTTTTTTTCGCTTTATTCCGCACACAGCAGGGTAGACAGAGGGAACCTAGTGCTAAAACACTCCCTTACCTATTTTTACCAAATTTTGAAAGGCATTGCGTGTTAATTGGCGGAACTTCACGCCATGCTTTGCCTCTACACCAGAGCGAATAAAATGGAAAAAATAAATATTGTCATTCCTACAATGGAAATCAAACCCACAATCAATAGCGTTTACAGTTATATTATGTGCCCACAAGCCACGACTGATCTTAATTCTTATGGTGTATCTGTTAAAGTCCTTGCACCACATCCTATAGAAAATTGTATGTCAGTCGTAGCATTAGATAATTCTGATCTGCAGCTTTATGTATTATCTTCGAAAGCATAAGACTTCTGATTTTGTTAAATGAAGCACGAGCAATTTCCATCCGTGTTCTAATTTCTTGGCCGGAGATACATAGTTTGTGTTATATTTATTTTATTTTTTTTTAGCTTCACGCTATATCCCGCACACAGCAGGGTAGGCAGAGGGAACCTAGTGTTAAGACACTCCGTTCCCCGTTGTGTTATATTTATTTTATGAAAGAAAAGAATATATACAAAGACGTTTTTAGAAAAATCCGCTAAAACCGCTGAAACATGCGTTCTATATCCGTCTACGTGGAAATTTTCGTACGTTTATTATATGTTATTTTGTTACCATCTCTGTAGAGAAATTTTCATATAAATATGTCTGCTGCCCAAATATGATTTTTACAAACAATCGTTTGGCAAGAGAGGAATCTATTTATTTTTTTATATTTTATCATTTTTGAAGTGTTCACACATACAGGATATCAAAAACATTTTGGGATCATTGGGGTCAATCGTGGCGCAGTGGCACAAGCAAGTAACTGAAAACGACAGGTTGGGGGTTCGATTCCCACTCGAGGAGTGGAAATATTTAATATTTCTATTTTCTTTGCTCTGGTATCGAGGCAAAGCGCGGCGATAAGAATTTGGCGGAGGGTGGGGAACGGAGTGTCTTAACACTAGGTTCCCTCTGCCTACCCTGCTGTGTGCGGGATACCGCGTGAAGGTAAAAAAACAACAAAAAAATTTAGAAAACGTATAAAAATCGAGTTTGTATGTCGCTACGTTCAAATTTTTGTACGTTTTCTAAATAACGTTTTCATATTCTGTATGAAAAACTATTAAAATGTTAAGTGTTGAGACCGTGGTGACGCAATGGCACGGCATTTAACTGTAAACGTGATGATTGTGGGTTCAATTAACATTCGTAGTAATAATTATATTTAAATCTTTTCTTCTCTCGTCTTCATTTCCTTTCACTGATACGGCTTTGACTTCCGCCACTTAATATGCAATGTCTCTATTTTCGAGCGGCACTTTCCGCCGGATGGAATGTTTTCTAATAAATCAACATGTAAATTATTCAATCAAATAAATATGAAGTGCTCGACATTGGCGTCAATTTATGAGAATACAAATAATACTTACATTTCTAACGTTTTTTTATGTATGTGTCAGCCATATATTAAAGTGAATTAACGATAGAAATTTTTAACCAAAGTTTTTATATAGAATTTGAAATATTATATATTTTATTGTTAGTTTATTATTAAATATTAGCTGTGCCGGCGACTTCGTGCGCGCAACATTTGAGAGAGCAGTTATAGCTGTAAAATGTATATTCTGTATGAAAAGCTTTTAAAATGTTAAACGTTGAGACCGTGGTGACGCAGTGGCACGGCATTTAACTGTGAACGTAATGGTTCTGGGCTCAATTTCCATTCGGGGTAATGATTATATTTAAACCTTTTTTTTCTCTCGTTTCATTTCCTCTCACTGACACCAAAGATAAAGCACGGCGTTGAATTCCGCCACTTAATATGCAATGACTCGATTTTCGCGCAGAAAGTGGAGAACGGAGTGTTTCGACACTACTAATAACACTTTAAAAATTAAAAAAATAATAATATATTGATCTATTTAATGAACATCCATGTAATAATTTCAAGAATAAGCCAGCCTCTTTGTCACAGTTTCATACAAAACTAACTTTACTCTATGTTATCGTGACCAAATCGTAATTCCCACAGCAAATGTTACATCACTTGATCTCGTTTTTATTATAAAACTTCCTCCCATACGTTAAGTACTACGCTTGTTTCAGAACAATAAAACGCCGAAGACTTACGTCTACGCTTTCAATATAATAAGATGCTTTTGGGTTGCCATGATTAAAGAAACATTTGGGACTTTAAAAATCGTATTTATGCCGCTCTTAAGTACTATTTGTTGTATCGTTTATGTTTTTGTGTAATTGTATGTAGGTTTTTTTGTGTATTGTATTTTTTTAGAAAATAAGTTTATTTCAAGCGGAGATGTAGATAATATGTCACATTTTTGGATTCTATGAATGTATGGTGATTGAATGTGCATATATTATATATTTTTCTTGATGTTATTATTGTAAAACATATTTAGATCTCATTTGTGAAAAAGGCTATATTTCAATTCACATTTTAACAGTATTTAAGCATAACGCCTCTTTTAAAGTTTTTAAGCAAATTTAACCTAAATTTTCTTGAAATTCGCCACGTTTTAACTCGTATATAACATAATGAAAACAAAAAGCTTTAGGCTTTTTCTTGCATAATAAGTTAGTCAAAGACAACATAATGTCAAGATACTTCATTCTCCTCCTTCCGCCCAAAATCTAGACATTGCGAGTTGAGTGTCCTAACTCTACGACGTGCATAGTGTAAAAATATAAACATACACTTTAAAAAAAATAAAATCTTATATATTCACCAATTTATTTTCCTATACGACACTAATATGCATAGTTAAAAAAAATCATTATTTTAAAAGCAATATTAAATAATCCAAATCCCTAAATATCTTTTTTTTTATTTTTTTTTTATTTTCACGCTGTATCCCGCACACAGCAGGGTAGGCAGAAGAAACCTAGTATTAAGATACTCCGTTCCCCACTTTCCGCCGAATTCGGGGGCATTGCGTGTTAAGTGGTGGACCTTAACGCCGCGCTTTACCTCGACACCAGGGCGAAGGAAATGGAAATATTAAATATTTCCACTCTTCGAGTGGGAATCGAACCCACAACCAGTTGCTTACAGTCACACGTTTGTGCCACTGGGCCACGACTGGCCACAATATATTTTTAAAGTAACATAAAATAAATGCGTCATATAAACTCAACAATTTGTCCGAACGTGAATCACTGATAAATGTTAATGCAAAAGCAAAAAGTTAGAACTGTAAACGCGATTCTTTTACTGTTTTATATATTCTGTATAAAAATATTGAAATCTCTATTTTAAAAATGTTAGGTTAAAGGAAAGCTTAGATTTAATATTTCCTCATTCAATTTCCTCCTTTTACTCGAAATTAATAAATATTTAATATTCCAAGTACCTAAATACATTTTAAAACTATCATAAAATAAATGCGCCATACAACCTCAACAATTTGTCCGAATTGAATTCTATTTTGACGTTTTTTTTGTAGAAGTGTAGTTATTTAAAGTGTAGTTGTAGTTGTTGTTGTATTTCGTAGGTATTAATAACTTGAAGAAAGTATGAATTCAAAATTTAAGATTATGAAGAAAGAAAATGTGAGCCTAAAACAATAATAAATAGAATATTATGAGATAAGTTATTACTTTCTTTTACAGTTTTGAATTTTCTTTTAAGTTTTGTGTATAAAAATATTGAAATCTCTATTTTAAAAATGTTAGGTTAAAGGAAAGCTTAGATTTAATATTTCCTCGTATAATGTCCTTCTTTTACTCAAAATTAAATAAATATTTAATAATTAAAATCCATAAATATATTTTAAAACTATCATAAAATAAATGCGCCATACAAACTCAACAATTTGTCCGAACATGAATCACTTACAATGTGCTTTAATACAGCGTTTACTATGAAACGCTTTTCAAATGGACACAATAGTGCTAGTAGATAAGGTACCGCCGAGAAACACTCACGGTATTGCGGTAAAATATAAATATACGAATTCAATGGAAATGAATGTGAAAACTATTTTAATATTGTTGGTATTCATAAATGGAATTCTATTTTCACGTTTTTTTGTAGAAGTGTAGTTATTTAAAGTGTAGTTGTAGTTGTTGTTGTATTTCGTAGGTATTAATAACTTGAAAAAAGTATGGATTCAAAATTTAAGATTATGAAGAAAGAAAATGTGAGCCTAAACCAATGATAAATATAACATTACGAACTAAGATAGAACTGTTAAAGAATTTTGAAAAGGTTACGTTAAAGGAAAGATTAGATCTAGTATTTCCTCGTTCAATTTCCTCCTTTTACTCGAAATTCAATAAATATCAAATAATCCAAATCCCTAAATACATTTTAAAACTATCATAAAATAAATGCTTCATACAAACTCAACAATTTGTCCGAACATGAATCACTTACAATGTGCTTTAATACAGCGTTTACTATGAAACGCTTTTCAAATGGACACAATAGTGCTAGTAGATAAGGTACCGCCGAGAAACACTCACAGTATTGCGGTAGAATATAAATATACGAATTCAATGGAAATGAATGTGAAAACTATTTTAATATTGTTGGTATTCATAAATAGAATTTTGTTTTGACGTTTTTTTTGTAGAAGTGTAGTTATTTAAAGTGTAGTTGTAGTTGTTGTTGTATTTCATAGGTATTAATAATTTTAAAAAAGTGTATTTTAAAAACTTTTAGATTATGAAGAACGAAAATGTTAATGCAAAACAATGATAAATATAATATTGTGAACTAAGTTAAGAACTGTAAACGCGATTCTTTTACAGTTTTATATATTCTGTATAAAAATATTGAAATCTCTATTTTAAAAATGTTAGGTTAAAGGAAAGCTTAGATTTAGTATTTCCTCGTTCGCTTTTCTTCTTTTATTCGAAATTAATAAATATTTAATATTCTAAGTACCTAAATATATTTTAAAACTATCATAAAATAAATGCGCCATACAAACTCAACAATTTGTCCGAACATGAATCACTTACAATGTGCTTTAATACAGCGTTTACTATGAAACGCTTTTCAAATGGACACAATAGTGCTAGTAGATAAGGTACCGCCGAGAAACACTCACAGTATTACGGTAGAATATAAATATACGAATTCAATGGAAATGAATGTGAAAATGATTTTAATATTGTTGGTATTCATAAATGGAATTCTATTTTGAAGTTTTTTTTGTAGAATTGTAGTTATTTGAAGTATAGATGTAATTGTTGTTGTATTTCATAGGTATTAATAATTTTAAAAAAGTGTAAATTAAATCTTTAAGATTATGAAGAAAGAAAATGTGAGCCTAAAACAACGATAAATATAATATTATGAACTAACTTTAGAACTGTAATCACGATTCCTTTACAGTTTTATTTATTCTGTATAAAAATATTCAACACTTTATTTTGAAAATGGTATGTTAAATTAAGGTTAGATTTAGTATTTCCTCGTTCGATTTCCTTCTTTTATTCGAAATTAATAAATATTTAATATTCCAAGTACCTAAATACATTTTAAAACTATCATAAAGTAAATGCGCCATACAAACTCAACAATTTGTCCGAACGTGAATCACTTACAATGTGCTTTAATACAGCGTTTACTATGAAACGCTTTTCAAATGGACACAATAGTGCTAGTAGATAAGGTACCGCCGAGAAACACTCACAGTATTGCGGTAGAATATAAATATACGAATTCAATGGAAATGAATGTGAAAACTATTTTAATATTGTTGGTATTCATAAATGGAATTCTATTTAGACGATTTTTTGTAAAGTGTAGTTGTTTAAAGTGTAGTTGTAGTATACTTGTTGTACGTAGGTAATATTTTAGTTCAATAAATATATGAAGATTTATGTATGTATATAAAGTTAATATATATATGAAGAAAAAAATAAAATGTTAGCTTAAAATAATGGTTCATACAATATTAGGATGGCTATTCTGGGAAATTATTATAGATGGTTATTTTTTTTTGCTTTCCCCGCTTTAGAAGGACAAAGCACGGTATTAAACTCGGTTAGTTAGAACGCAATGTCTCCCATTTGGAAATGCGGAAAGCGGAGACCGGAGTATCTGTGTGATATATTATATTCTCTATAACCATTCTAAACTGATTACTTTTACAGCTCAAAAAATGCGTTTACATCTTAAAAGCTCAAAAAAATTAAAGTATGAAGTGACCCACAAAAATCATACTAAGAATAAAATAAGAAAATTAAAAAAATATTAAAGATATTCGTAATTCAAAGCAGGGTGTGGCCTACCATCGATAAAAACCGCCCCTTATTCAAGCAAAGTTATCAGATCAACCCCTAAACGTCCTAAGGATAACAGAGTAAGTTGTGTCATCCATGAAATATGCTTTACCAGGGTGGCACATAAATTGAAAACCATAATGTATTGTTATAAACGTCAAGATAATGCTATGCTCTCTTGTTAGATTATTGTGCGGTCATAGAGTTTAGTTGGTATTATACCTAGTCGGGTCGTAAGTTTTAATCAAAGTAAAATAATTAAGACATATTTGTTTGTAGAATAATCATTTATATAACAAAAGCAACGTAATAAAACATGGATTCTTATTTTAATTACTATTATTCAATATGAGCTCCATGATTTTGTACACAGGCCTTCAACCTGCGCGGCCAGTCGTCTATAGCAGCACGCATGAAGTCCATGTCAATATCGGCAGCTGCTTTGATCAAGGATGCCTTGAGTGACTCCACATTAGGATGGCGTGTTGAGCAGGTCTTTTCCTCTAAGTGTTGCCATATTTTGTAATCCAACGTTTCTATTATGTGACAGAATGTATGACCTGACTAAGTATATAGTTTAGGTATATTAAACTTGATTTCAGGTTGACTAAAGATACCTAAGTTCTCACCTGACTAAACTAAATATTAAAAATCATAATTTGTTTGCGGGGAAATCACGTAAAAATCACAATTAACTGAAAATTAATTAGTTCTTAATGTTTACTTAACTACAATTAACAATGAATTAGTTATTAATTGTGGTTAATAAATAATTCATTGGCGGTAATCATAGAACAATTTTCATTTCTCCTCACTATCAAGACAAAATATATATTGACTTTCACGGACTTTCACAGTAGGAAAACGGAGAGTAGAAGGGAAAACCAGCTAAAAACACTATATTTATATATAAATTTCAGAGAAGAACATCCTTATTTATAAAAAGACATTTAGAAAACGTATAAAAATTTGAACGCAGCGGGATTCGAACCCGGCCTCCTGAATACCGTTCAGGCGCTCTCACCACTGAGCCATGCGTTCTACTAGCCGCTGCGTCGAAATTCTTATACGCTTTATTACAACTTATTTATGTTGTTAGCATCTCTGTAGAGAGATTTTTACAAATTTCTGCTACCCAAAGATTATTCTACGAACAATCATTTGGCAAGAGAGAATGCTATTTATTAAATACTTTTAACAATTTTTAGTATATTCTTCTTATACTTATTCTTAACAATTAATTAGGTTATCTACAAAGTGATATTAAACATTTTATATGCTATCTTTAAGTTTGCCGCATAGTTTTCCCATAGGGATTTTAGTAGTTAAGTTTCAACCTAGGTTATATCGACCTTTTATTTACTTTATAGATAGAGCTGAATTTTGTTTTATTTAGCTTTTATAAAGTTTTATATATTCAATTTTTTATGCGTTTTCTATTTTTTTTTTCAATTTTCTTAAGTGTGGAATAACACTTTAAAAATGTTTATACCCGTTTAAAATGTATTTAATTTCTAAATGTCTGTTTCTATACGTTTCCTAAGTGTGGAATAACACTTTAAAAATGTTTAGAACCATTTAAAAAGTATCTTATATATTCTATCCCCCATCATGTAATCGAAGAAATTTATCATCGCGATTTTTTTTTCGTTCCGAACGAATTATTATATTTTTGTCACAAGTTTGTCTTTTCACCAGAGCATGAGCGTGCCGTTGATTTCCGCTACTCAAGAGCTAATATTTCGGATTCGGGTGGAAGGAAGGAACGGATTGTACTATACTGACACTAGAACCTCTATTTGAGAAGATTATTTATTACATACAAATCCATACGCTCGCTGCTTCGCCACGTGATCTGCGTGGCTGTTTCGGTATATTGTAACACTCGGTAGTAGATTTTTGAAAAATAAAGTACCCTATGTTTAACCTTGGATTATCCACTATACATTATATGCCAAAATTCAGAGATTCAGTTAGATTCAGTTAGTTTTACTACTTTTCATTCTAAATTTCATCCAAATCGGACCAGTTAATTAGCCGTGAAAGCGTGACAGACAAACACACAGACATTCGCATTTATAATATAGATATGGATACAAAATTGTTAAAGCAATTATTTTAAAAAGAATATAATTAGCATTATATAAAATTAACTAAGTATACTTATATACAGAATATTACGTGAGCTTCTTTACCATTAAATGTTTCTAAATAGAAGCAAAGTTATATCAAATTAATTCAACGTTACTTGGCAAGGGACCAATCAAACTACAAAGTGTAAAGTTGCGACGTTGGTTCGCAGAAGTAATTTGTCAATAAGTGGATTTCGTCGATTTCAGTGTATCACTATTGGTTACATTGATTAGAGTTCAATTTAATTTATATTTTATATGAAAACTAGTTGTGGCCAGTCGTGGCCCAGTGGCACAA
This sequence comes from Dryas iulia moderata, assembly GCA_019049465.1. Taxonomy (NCBI): domain Eukaryota; kingdom Metazoa; phylum Arthropoda; class Insecta; order Lepidoptera; family Nymphalidae; genus Dryas; species Dryas iulia. Next base: position 13,465,075 of record CM032428.1, read on the forward strand.
GCGTGTGACTGTAAACGACTGGTTGTGGGTTCAATTCCCACTCGAGGAGTGGAAATATTTAATATTTCCATTTTCTTCGCTCTGGTGCCGAGGTAAAAGCGCGGCGTTAAGTTCCGCCACTTAACACGCAATGCCTCCGAATTCGGCGGAAAGTGGGGAACGGAGTATCTTAATACTAGGTTCCCTCTGCCTACCCTTCTGTGTGCGGGATACAGCGTGAAGCTAAAAAAAAAAAAAAAAAAAAAAAAAACTAGTTGTCTCTCGCTCCTTTATTTGCATCGACTTAAATCCTTGTCATATTATTTTAATTACCTATTATTGATGATTATTTTTTGAAATTTCAATCTTTTCCTGGCGTTACAGGGTTTAGGTCTGTAAATAAGCGGAGTATCTCAATATGAGGAAAACGGTAACATTTTGGCCCCATTTTCGATGACAACCGTCCATTCGAAGCCATCATGGTGAAGTGGGACAGTATACACGCTTTGTTATCGGTTCAAGTCCCATTCGGTAAAATGGTTATTTTTAAATTATTATACTTAGATACTTATTTTATATATTTTTTATCATACTTAAAGTTACAATTATTAAGAACATTTTTATACACAGTTACATCTTCACTAACTTATCCCAACAACGACTTTTAGACGGCAACACAAGAATCTGTAACTTTAGCAAATATACTGGAAAAAGATTTTATTATCCATTTGCAGCACAAAATCTAGATATAATGATTAATTAAACTTTGGCCAACGTGAGAAAACTTAAATAATTCTTATACAAGTAATTATTACATTCTTTACTTTTAAACATTTTTAAAGTGTTATTCCACACTTAGGAAAATTAGCTCAGTGGTGAGAGCGCCTGAACGGTATTCAGGAGGCGCGGGTTCGAATCCCGCTGCGTTCAAATTTTTATACGTTTTCTTTAAATGTCTTTTTAATTATTACATTATATTTAAAAGTTTTCTCCCAAGTGGAAATTGTATTCACAACCATCCCTTTTAAAGACAGACACTGTTCCACTGGGCTACAATGGCCTTATAAAGTTACTAAGAGCTTTAAAAAAAAGCTGCCAGCAAAAGAGTTAGCAAAGATATAAATTTATAAAAGTCTTAACAGTTGAGTTCTTAATTTTTCTCGACGACGGGAAATTAAAAGCAGTTTCCTACATTGTTGCAAACATTTCTTTCAATTCTTTCAAACTACTCAGTAACTAAATGTTACGAGCGTTCCGCATGAATACGACTTGGTCTATAGTAAAAGTTGAATGTGTGTATTCTTTTTTGTTAGCTTCACGCTGTATCCCGCACACAGCAGGGTAGGCAGAGGGAACCTAGTGTTAGGACACACCGTTCACCACTTTCCGTATTTTAATTTATTTTTTTGTATTTTAATTCTTCTAATAGGTATACAAGTCTAAAAATTCAGCTGAATAAGTCTTAATAAAATCTTTTGTTTTCGCAATTCTTACACATTTTGAAATAAAACTATTATCACCGGGCCAATACGGCGTATATGTATGGTATTTGAAAAAATATTTTCAGAAAATCCGACGTTTCGAACACTTTACAGTAGTCCGTGGTCACAGATAGACAGGTCACCTGTCGATAAATTTGGTTAATAGAGTTTTATTTCACAATCAATTGTTTTTTAGCTTCACGCTGTATTCCACACACAGCAGGGTAGGCAGAGGGAACCTAGTGTTAAGACACTTCGTTCCCCATTTTCCGCCGAATTCGGCGGCATTGCGTGTTAAGTGGCGGAACTTAACGCCGCGCTTTATCTCTGATACCAGAGCGAAGGAAATGGAAATATTAAATATTTCCAGTATTATTACATTTTAAAATATAAGGATTTACTAAAATGAGCTGTTCACATATTTTTTTAATCATATTCTTTTTCTTGTTGATGCTTTTTCCCATATAGTAATGTGAAACTAGTGTCCAGACACTTCCGTTTCCCACTTTCCATCCGAATTCAAAAAATTACGTGTTGAGGTTCGGAGCTTAATACCACTCTTTGTGTTGTTCACCAAAGCTATAAATCAAATCAAGAAGAGAATGTCATCGAATGTTTATAAGTGATATTATATCTCTATAAAGTATAGAATTTCCGAATTCGGCGGAAAGTGGGGGACGGAGTGTCTTAACATTACGTTCCCTCTGCCTACCCAGCTGTGCGCGGGATACAGCGTGAAGCTATAAAACAAAAAAATAAAAAGTATATTTATTTGTTCAATTTAATGTCAATTAACCTCTCAATTCAGTTGTTACTTAATTAATTTAAGAATACATTTAAATATATTTAGGTTGATAACTAACATTTGAATCGTTCGAACTAAACGTGAGTAAGCTTCAATAAAGCTTTCGACTATTATTTGTTACATTTCTCACGCCAATAGCTCTTTTATATAAAACTTTTCCCTAGTTTCTGATGTAACATATATTTCTAAAGAAAACCTGAATATATTATTCGCTAGGCTAAGCGTGAAGCTATTTAAAATATTTTCCCGTATAAAATGTTACACAGAGAAAACCTAATGTCAAAACATTCCATTCTTTCCGATCAATTCTTATATTTTTAAGATAGGAATTACCTGGAATATAAACATGTGTTATTAAGGCTGCCTTAACGTGGAATTTAAAAATTATATTTTTTTTTTCTATCTTCAAGAAATATATATTATGTTGGTATTATAAAATCTTTCTCTTTATTTTTTTTTTTATCTTCACGCTGTATCCCACACACAGCAGGGTAGGCAGAGGGAACCTAGTGTTAAGACACTCCGTTCCCCACTTTCCGCCGAATTCGGAGGCATTGCGTGTTAAGTGGCGGAACTTAACGCCGCGCTTTACCTCGACACCAGAGCGAAGAAAATGGAAATATAATTTCTACTCCTCCAGTGGGAATCGAACCCACAACCAGTCGGTTACAGTCACACGCTTGTGCCACTGGGCCACGACTGACCACTTTATCTTTAATAAATAATCAATAACTAAAAAAAGCCTGTGTTCAAAACATATCTGCATTTTTTTCTTTATAACCTGCATGGAAGTTGCTGTAAACATCTCCTAATGGGATTCCAATACATTAAAATATTACAAAAACAACCGGAAAAAATGGCAGGCTTTCAGCTAAAAAAATAAACAATAATAGTTTCCTTTATTAAATTATGTATACCAAATAAATATTAAAATCATAAGTCCAAAATTGGACCTTGGCAAATTTCCGCCACCTACGGCCGTGGCCCACTAGCCTGGGCTCAGCCTTGGGTTTATGGTTCGTAAGGGTAGTTAATGGGCGTAACCCAAAGGAAATGTTTTCTTTGCTTTAATTATTCAAAAAAAATACTACACGATGTTAGTGTAAGTGAAACATGAAAATAATAAGGCATGTATAATAATTATTAATTGCTGTAATGACTGTTGTTATTTTCTTGGAAAACATTGTTTTTTTACATGTAGTAATTTTGAATTACTTTTAAACATTTTTAAAGTGTTTTTTCACACTTAGGAAAATTGAAAAAGACATAGAAAACGTACAAAAATTTGAACGCAGCGGGATTCGAACCCGCGCCTCCTAAATACCGTCCACCAAATGGAAATATTAAATATTTCCAGTAGGTATTATTAAATTTTAGAATATAAAGATATACTTAAAAAGACATTTAAAGAATTTTCAATTTTCGTAAGTGTGGAATAACACTTTATAAAAAGTTTAAAAAAGATATACTTAAATTAGCTTAAGTTGTAATAAAGCGTATAAGAATTTCGACGCATTGGACAGTAGAATGCGTGGCTCAGTGGTGAGAGCACCTGGACGGTATCAGGCGCGGGTTCGAATCCCGCTGCCGTTCAAATTTTTATACGTTTTCTTTAAATGTATTTTTCAACTATGAATTAGTTGATCAAGAATTGAATGAGAAATGTATGGTTCAAGAATTTTTTGCATTCTATTTTTGGCTTTACGCAGGCTTTACGCTTTGGCTCTATGCATAAATTATGATTTTGAGTAAGCAATTAATTTTATACATAAATTAATTTGTAATTTCGCAATTTTGTTAAAAATATTTCATATTTTCAATAACAAACAATTTATTTTGCATAAAAAGTTAATTGTTGCTAAAATTCCATTGTTTGCGCTCCATAAAATTGGTTTAAACTTTACCCTTTTTCTGCATAGCGCGATAGTCAGGGAATGTAGTGACAAGACTCTCCGCTCTCCGCTTTATTGTGGTCCTTTAAAAGATTTTACTCAAAACTTTAAACTCAATGTTTTCGAAATTAGAATTTTCTAACGTGTCCTTAAACAACATTCATCTATGCATATCTTTCTACATATACATATATAAGTTAGAAGTACAACGCCTAGTATGCATAACATTGTTAAGTTATACTGCTACATAGAACATATACGCTTCTAACTACTCAATTGATACATTTAAAATTGTAATTATTGTAATGGTGTCCCTCACAAACTTAGAACATTATAATAAGTATAGGGTATAAGTATAGCACAAGGTTTTGTATTGAATGTAAAATGAAATGAATTTATAATTTTTTTTCAACTTCACGCTGTATCCCGCACACAGCAGAGTAGGCAGAGAGAACCTAGTGTTAAGACACTCCATTCCCCACGTTCCACCGAATCCGGAGGCATTGTGTGTTAAGTGGAAGAACTTAAAGCCGCGCTTTACCTCGACACCAGGGCGAAGAAAATGGAGATATTAAATATTTCCATCCCTCGAATAGGAATCGAACCCACAACCAGTCGCTTTACAGTCACACTTTGTGCCTCTACGCCACGACTGGCCCCATTTATTTATAACTGGCCCAATGAATTTATAATGTTTTAAACTAGTTGATGTTTACAACTTTAATGCGTGGATTATATTACATAAAAAGAAGTTTAATTGTATGTATTTCTCCGCTATGTTAGCTAAGTCTAAGCGCGACGTTAAGCTCCGTCACTCAACACGCAATTACTGAGTTTTAGTTTGAGTAAGTAAGGAACGGAATGTCTTGACACTAGGTTTTCTTTGAATGCTCTGGCCCTGCTGTACGGCAAAAGCATTGAGCTACTTTATTTGCGTAAATTTTATGACATAAAAAAACTTGGATTTAAGTTGTAATTACCTCTTACATTTCCACATCAAAAGTTAGAAGGTTTTTAAACTTTCACTTTAAAAAGACATTATAAATTTACATAAATATTAGAGGCTGTCGTTGCACAGTGAGACAGAGTTTGAATGTAAATGCGATGGTACGTTCAATTCCCACTTGGAAGAATGATTTCATATTTATTGAATTTTCCTGCGTTGATAACCTTGATAGCTTAGGTAACCTAGACAAAGTGTGGCATTAAATTCCACCACATAACACGAAGTGTCTTATTCACATACATTATACATACATTATTTAACATTTAACAAGGAAACAAAAAATCAAATAAAATCTAAGAGAATAAAAATGAAATGAAATTTAATAACATAGTAATTGAAAAATACTATCATGTAAAATTATAACAAATAATAAAAAATTATAACATAAAAAATGGCATGACAAAGATCCTTAAATACAGGTTTCAACACTTTCTCAAGGTCGTATCGGATAATTGTGTAATAGTTATGGCTGTCACTCAGAAATTTATGTAATTACTGGGAAAGTTAACACCTTTTATTATTCAAGTTACCCATTCATTTCAAATCACTATTAACTAAACGAGTTGATGCGTAAAATATGTGTTACCATAGCAACCAGTATTGTAATAACTTTAAATTTGTGTAATATTATGAATTTCCTTCGTATTTAGGTCCACGCTGTATTCGGCACAGAGCAGGGTAGGCAGGGAGAACCTAGACTCTCCGCTCCCCATTATCCGTTAATTGGCGTTCCTTGTTAATTGGCGGAACTCAACGCCGTGCTTTGCCTCGACTATAGAGCAAAGGAAATAAAAAAAATAATATTTCATTTCCTCGGCTAGGAATCGAGAAATCGACCCACAACCAGTCGCGTTTACAGTCACACTTTGTTCTCCTGCGCCACGACCACCCTTTTGTAGAAAGGTTTATAATAATGCTTGCACGTTTGAAGCGCAATAACTAAACAACTGAACTAAACTATGTGTAATCTTTATTTCATTCAATGAATCTGATTCTTATGCGTTATAATAAAAAACATGAATTGATATACATCTATTAGTTCTTTAAACTGTGGTTGTATCAAATTATATATTCCTCATTTCCTATTATATTCATAAAGGAGTAATAATTTTTTTTGACGTATTGGTATCATAATATGTTTTAATAAAAAAACGGTTATATATAATTCTAGCTTATAACATGTGACAATCGTTCTTTATAAAAGGAGTGATTGCGACCATAGCATATACAGATAATTAATTGACATTATAATAAACTAAAAAAATATATACAATATAAATTATAATAGTAGATCACCACAAAAGAATATAACGAAAGTAATAAATATTATTATTTAAGTAACTAAAAGAAACTACAATGTAAATTAATTTAAAAAAAAATAACAAAATAACAAAAATAAGTAAGTAAGTAAGTAGCTTCACGCTATATCCCGCACACAGCAGGGTAGGCAGAGGGAACCTAGTGTTAAGACACTCCGTTCCCCACTTTCCGCCGAATTCGGAGGCTTGCGTGTTAAGTGGCGGAACTTAACGCCGCGCTTTACCTCGACACCAGAGCGAAGAAAATGGAAATATAATTTCCAATCCTCGAGTGGGAATCGAACCCACAACCAGTCGTTTACAGTCACACTCTTGTGCCACTGGGCCACGACTGGCCACTAACAAAAAAACAACTATCATTTAATACAGATAATTATAAAAACGTAACAGACAACGTCATATTTTTAATCTGTGCTTATCTTAATGGGTATGGACGAAATTAACGAACAAAGCGGACTTCCGTTGCCGCGCCCGATTACAACTATACTGAATAACACGGCATTAGTAACAATGATCATTTTAATTAAAAAAATGTTTTGAGAAGTAGAAATAAAGTTTATTTTAGAAGACAAAGGGCCAGTTGTGGCGCTGTTGCACAAACGTGTGACTGTAAAAGACTGGTTATGGGTTCGATTCCCACTCGAGGAGTGGAAGTATTTAATATTTCCATTTTCTTCGCTCTGGTGTCGAGGTAAAGCGCGGCGTTCAGTTCCGCTATTTAACACGCAATGCCTCCAAAATTCGGCGGAAAATGAGGAACGGAGTGTCTTAACACTAGGTTCCTTCTGCCTACCCTGCTGTGTGCGGGATACAGCGTGAAGCTAAAAAATCTAGATAATTATTTCAGTACATGTAATTGTGTGTAATAAAAATTGTTCTAAAGTTTTTTCGCAACGCATAAAAATATAAGATACACAGACAGTCTACCTGAAAAATATACGCGATTAATCCGGGTAAAAATAGTTTAATTTCAAAATATGTAGTAATCGCGAATACAAAAGATCATATTACATTATATAATTATTATGGAGCTTTACTATATTCTGCGTTTTATGGAATTTCAGTTCCTACCCTTAGGGGAAATTGTTGACATTGTTGTGTTAATTTCAAATTTTCCGTCAGACGTGACCGGCTTCAGGTACCTGTAGATATATATAACTATCTTTATAAATAAGTAACTAAGTATATATAAATCTGTCATTTGAAAGTTAGTTTAAAATAAATTTACTATACTATATTGTGATTTGAATAAATAACATATTGATTTTATTTTTTTTTAAGAATTTAAGCCTAACGTCGAATATTAGCCATATTAATTTTTGTACACTATATATATTTTCATTTATTTTTTCTCTGATATTTAATGTATTGAGATCATCATAATCAAATCCAGGACTATTTTTCAAAAAACTTAACTTATACGCAAAGTTGCTATAATTTGTTAATTTATATATTGTTTCAAATTCACGTTTTTGGGCCAATTGTGGCGCAAAGGCATAAAATGTGATTAAGCGACTGGTTGTGGGTTCATTCCCACTCGAGGAGTGGCAATATTTAAAATTTTCAGTTTCTTTACTCTGGTGTCGAGGCAAAGCGCGGCGTTAAGTTTCACCACTTAACACGCAATGCCTCCGAATTCAGCGACAGCGTGAAGCTAAAAAAATCACCCTTTACTAACAAAGCAAGATAAGCAAAGAGAATATAGTGTAGAAACACTCTGTTTTCCCATTTTTGTAATAAAATTTAGCTCTATTTACAAAAAATAGTCCAAAAAGTTCGTATTTCAAATTAAATAATATGTATAACATAATATGATTCCACAATATGATAAACTTGTACTAACAATGCGACTAGGCGATGAAATAACAATGTCGCCGGCTAAAGAATTTTTCGCCTGGCGTCCAGCCAGTGCTGTAATGTACACACTTATTAATTTATGTAATGGAATAAATAAATCCTTTTGAAGGACGCCGTGAAAATTCTTGTATAAGCTTAATATAGGTAGGTTTTTTTCCTAAAAAGTAAACCAATGATATTAAGTTTAAATGAGAATGAAAAATACAAGGTTTATATCTAAAAGAATTTTCAGTATGTAAAGAGATTTCGTGGCCCAGGTTTTTTTGCCCACCTTTTGACTCTAGCGCGATGGTTGTGGGTTTGATTACCACTCGTTTGAATGATTATGTTTAAAATTGATTTCTTCGCTCTGATGCCTAAGGCAAAGTTGATGCGATGTTTAGTTCCGCCACTCAATATGCAATGTCTTGATTTCAGACGGAAGGGGGAGGACTTGACTTGACGCTAGGATCTCTCCGACTAGCCCAGATAGCCTAAATTTAAAAAAATCTTGTAATTGTTATGCAATTTCTTCACTTTTCAGTTTGGAGTTAACTTGACACTTGAAGGAATAATTATATTTCTTTTAATAATGAATGAATGAAACGATATGCGTTCAAGCTTTTTATATATTTTCTAAAAATGTGTTTCAATTTCCTTACAGAGAATAACAGTTTAAAAATGTAAGAAATATATTTGATTATAATTTTTAAAAAACTATCTATTAATTTTAATTTTCAAATCACATTTTCCTCTTTGATTTTGGGTGAAAATTAAAAAACGACCATAGCGGAACGTAACGCCATTACGCTACATAATACAAATATTATGCTAATCGCATTCATTGCAGGCGTTTCCGCTTTGCAAGAATATATTGATAAATTAGACACCTATTTTGAATAAGTACAAAATATGAAGCATTTATTTCATTTACGAATTCACTATTTGTGAGTCGGTTGATTTATGGTCACACCGATAAATTATTATTTTTTTAGCTTCACGCTGTATCCCGCACACAGCAGGATAGGCAGAGGGAAGCTAGTGTTAAAACACTCCGTTCCCCACTTTCCGCCGAATTCGGAGGCATTGCGTGTTAACTGGCGGGACTTAACGCCGCACTTTGCCTCGATACCAGAGAGAAGAAAATGAAAATATTTCCACTCCTCGAGTGGGAATCGAACCCACAACCAGTCGTTTACAGTCACACGCTTGTGCCACTGCGCTGCGACTGGCTCCATTATTAAATTTAATATTTATTTTAACAAAGCGCGGCGTTTAGTTGCGCCCTTGAACACGAAGTGTCACGATTTATTATAGAAAATTTATAAAACATAGTCATTACTTATGACACTATATTATGTTTAGAAAAACGTCCTAATATATTTGAATGTTTGAGTAAAGTGTCATACTTTTTTAACACAAGTGTTATTCAGTAACTTATATAAGAAACGTATCAAAAAATTAACGCAGCGGGATTCGAATTCGTGTCTCTTGAACGGTGTTCACGGAGCGCGGGTTCAAATTTTTATACGTTTTCTGTATTTTTATAAGTATTTCATATGATGATTCAAAATGATATCAAAATATTCTTATTAAAATAATAATTAATTGCTTAATTAATAAGAAAGTAAATAATTTGTTAATTATATAGCAAAAAGGTACACTAACACTACATACCTATATACTCCACTAAAATTGATTTATTTGTTTGACATTATCAAAGAGGTTTGAAGGACAGACGACGAACGTGACGTCATACCGCCATAGTGTAAATGATAATAATAAAATCAATGTTGAAAGATTATCTTTGTCACTAATGAATTTAATAGAAAGCTACTTCTGAAAATTCTTCTACTTCTGAAATTTAATAGAAAGCTACTTCTGAAGCTTCTTCTAGATTATTACCATGTTTTTTTAGCTTTACGCTGTGTGCGGACGCAGTAGGGTAGGTAGAGGGAACCTACTTTAAGCTATTCCGTTTCCCACTTTCCAACGATTTTTGAAAGCATTGCGTGTTAAGTGACGGAACTTAACGCCGCGCTTCACAATATGCAAGAGCGAATGAATGAAATAGAATGAAAATGGAAATATTTAATATTTCCACACTACAAGTGGGAATCGAACCCACAACCAGTTACTTCTACAGTCACACTTTGAACCGCTGCACCACAACTGGCCTCATTATTATATACTAATAGAAATTTATATTGCTTTTATTTCATATTGAAAATTACAATCTCAAATTTATAATTATTAAAATATTTTTATAAAAGATTGTAAGTGTCATGATACTAAGTTGTCTCTGCTTACTTATCAGCCTATCATTGTCGATTACACTGATTCTTTTAAAGAAAAAAGGTATTTCCTAATCAGATTAATATTTTTTTCTCTTTTTTTTTTTAAACGCCACAGACTCGAGTTCCGTGTTCTTTCATTTTTTTTTTTTTTCTGTTTGTGATTTTTTTTTAATTTATTTTAGCGAGTGACAGCACTCGGTAATAAGTTGAATCAGTTAAAGAAGTCTCCACTTATTACCCATATTCGAGATTTGTGAAAGAAGACACGTATTAAATAAAACAAAAACTATAATAAAATAAACTCTCTCTATCTTTCTCTCTCCTCCTATTAAAAAAACTCCACTTTTCTATATAAAATTAATAAAAAATTAAAAATTTCAGACTACCACACCCCATCTTCCCACAAACTATATTCTGGGTTGGCGCCCAATAAGGGACACTAACGCCCAGAATATATGTGAGAAGAAAGGAAACTTGTTCGGTAAATACTGTGTTTACTGTAGATGGTTTGATGACGGCTAGATATTACGCTAGTATATAGATATTGTCAATTGTAAGCATTTGTATTTTTCATATCGTAGAAGGGATTTAATGAAATCGTAAATTAGTAGATATATTTAAGGATAAATAAAAAATGTATAATATTAAGTGGCCAGTCGTGGCCCAGTGGCACAAGCGTGTGACTGTAAACGACTGGTTGTGGGTTCGATTCCCACTCGAGGAGTGGAAATATTTAATATTTCCATTTTCTTCGCTCTGCTGCCGAGGTAAAGCGCGGCGTTAAGTTCCGCCACTTAACACGCAATGCCTCCGAATTCGGCGGAAAGTGGGGAACGGAGTGTCTTAACACTAGGTTCCCTCTGCCTACCCTGCTATGTGCGGGATACAGCGTGAAGCTATATAAAAAAAAATAATAATAATATTAAGTGCTAGTTTAAGTTGAACTTTCTAACAACGTATAACAGCGTAGAGTGCAATATGCTAGTTTTACTATTATTTAATGTATTTATTAAAGAAATAAGGCAGAAGTCCATTTAAGTACATTTACCACAATTATATAGTGATAATACTTTTTGCTATAACATTTTTTTATATGACAGTCTTTTGACGTAATGTAGAAAGAACTAGAATATGCTAATAACAAAAATAAGAATATATAAAGATATAAAAATAAGTAGTAATAAGCGTAAGAATTTTAGTAAAAGCTGGATAATAGCCGAATGTAGAACATATGGCGTAGCGGTCAGACCGCTTAACCAGTTACTAACAGCCGCGGGTTCGAATCCAGCTACATTTAAATGTTTACACATTTTTTAAGCAGAGTTTCATATTCTATGTATATGAATAACAAATACTTCTAGTTAAAATATAAAAATACCCATATTATTATTAATCCAGTAATATATATCTCTACAGTAAATAGTAATGTACGAGTAAGTAAATTTGACTACATTACGTGCAAAATTTCCCTATGATTAATTATTATACTCCCATGTATGAGTTGAGTGGACGGCCATAGAATGAAATAGGGTACCAATCAATATGTAAAATATCGGCTTGAGGGTTATGAATACAAATTCTGCTTGAGACAAAGTTTATAGTTAACTAGCGGCCCGCTCGCGGCTTCGCCGCGTTATCTGCGTCTCTGTTTCGGTACATTGCAACTCTCGGTAGTGGATTTTTGAAAAATAAAGTAGCCTATGTTTAACCTTGGATTATCAACTATATATATTCCAAAATTCATTTCAATCGGTCAAGCGGTGTAGATTTTTCATATAAACTTTCATCCCCTATTTCAACCCTTTAGAGGTTGATTTTTGAAAAACTAAGTAGCCTATGTTAGACCCAGTCATTTTTACTACTTTTATTCTAAATTTCATCCAAATCGGACCAGTAGATTAGCCGTGAAAGCGTGACAGACAAACACACAGACATTCGCATTTATAATATAAGTATGGATAGCAGAGATCCGATTCCTATTTGAGATTATGATATTAATTAAATTATTTTTAATTTTATTTTTTTAAAAAAAAGTAAAACAAAGTGCCGTATGACCCATGGGGAGACGGGTTGAGAATACAATTCCCCTCCGCTGGGTAGCGTCTCGTAAAAGGACGGATCCATTAACCTAGTGGTAGGGCATTCGTTCTCTAACTGGCTCGTGACCACTATCATATCAAAGACGAACCGCCAAACATCTGATAATGTCTTCCGGTTCGATGACACATCCCAGCTCTCCCTATTCCTACTACCCTTATTCTTCCCCTCTCTTTCTTTCCTTCACCTCCAAGTCCGAAATCAGGTAGTGATTCTGTATGTTTGTCTCCTTTATTCAAATAAAAAAATGGCATTGAGTTCCGCCACTCGACATGCTATGTATCGTATTCGAGCCGAAAGTGGGAAACGATGTATTGTGACAGTACGATCTATCTGTCTATCATGCTAGGCAGGAAAAACAGTGAATCGAAAATAATTAACCAGCAGACCATATAGACTATATATGGCAAATAATTAAGTTGCCTTGGCAACGTACTTATATCACTTTATATAGAAATATATTTCTGAAGCAAAATTATAAAACATATTGGCTGACCGCCTCTTATTATATAACTTTAATTATGTAAAATTTCATAATTCCCCTTGTTCATAATTTTCTTAAATAAATTCAAATCGTTTTAAAACTAATAAATTTAATAATAATAGTGACAAAACAGATGTTTCCTTATTAATTTTCCAAATCAACATAATATTTTGCGACTTGAAACGACTAGTTGTGGGTTCGATTCCCACTCAAGGAGTGGAAATATTTAATATTTCCATTTTCTTCGCTCTGGTACCGAGGCAAAACGGCGCTTTAAGTTCCACCACTTAACACGCAATGCCTCCAAAATTCGGCGGAAAGTGGGGAACGGAGTGTAACACTAGCTTCCCCCTGCCTACCCTGCTGTGTACGGGAAACAAGGTGAAGCTAAAAAAAACATTATTTTTAAGTAAACTGGAAGAAAAACATGACTAGGGAAAATTTCTACCCATTCACCCCACAAAAAGCCCAAGAAACAAAGAATAACAAAATAACGAACATCAACACACAGTAATCGCATCGCATCGTGTGATTCTAAATTTTATTAACCTCGTAACATTTTACATAACAGCAAAATCTATTATATCATGAAACCTTTCATATAAAACGCGTTTAGCCGATTTATAGCGACATATTGCGTGCAAGTAGATTGTATGCAGGACAGACAGAATAATGAATTTAGTAGAAAGATACTTTAATAAAGCGCACAGATTAGTATTTAATCAAAATCTAGATTAGGCTAGTCGTGGAGCAGGCGCATATAAGTGTGACTGGTTGTGGGTTCGACTCCCACTCGAAAAGTGGAAATTTGGTGTCGAGGCAAAGCACGGTGTTAAGTTCCGCCACTTAATGCCTCCGAATTCGGCGGAAAGTGGTGAACGGAGTCTTAACACTAGGTTCCCTCTGCCTACCCTGCTGTATGCGGAATACAGCGTGAAGCTAAAAAAAAAATATAAATTTATATTAAATTATATACTTTAGTTTCGATATTGCGTGTAAATAGATAGCATGCTGGCGAACAGTCGGACAGTCGTTAGCGACGGACAGGTCGATATGCATTACTAGGTATCAATTTGCCTTATAATTGTGTACTTTAAAACATTTAAATTTATTGTTGCTTTTCATGTGATATGTGATTTTATCTTTGACATGACATGTTTATTTATTCAGTATTTAGTTGGTATATTATGGTTATTCTTCAAAATCAATTACAGCCTAAGTTCTTTCTGCCTAAATTTAAATACTTTTTTTTAATCTCCACTAATTAAGTTCCCCGGCGGAACTCAAGGCCGCGCTTTACCTCTGATACCAGAGCGAAGGAAAATGGAAACTAAAATATGTCCACCCCTCGAGTGGAGATCGAACCTACAACCAGTCGTTTACAGTCACACGTTCGTGCCACTGCGCCACGACTGGCCACCATAAAAATTTAAATACTTTACAATAAAAAATTACAATCCGCCCAGTAATTGGGCGTAAAGTGGAGAACGTAGTGACTTGACACTCTCTGCTTATAATGTTATGCAGAAATAAACCTGGAGTTGAAAAAAAAACATAATAATGTTACATTATTTTAAAACAATTATTGTAATTTCGACCTTTTAACATTATGAACAAGTTTTGTATATAAGCTAGAGAGTGAGATCTAAAGGATTGAGACTTCTAGAGTATTCTTTTTGCGCTTAACTTTTAAATAAAACACTTGTATAAATGGAATAACAAATAATAATAAAATAAATACTTAAATGAAATTGCATGCATGCACTTAACACGGAGAGCGGAGTGTCTTATCACTCGGTTCTTTCTGACTATAAGAAAAGGGATATTTTTCTTTATTTTTAATTAAAAATTAAAATTACTAAATAATCTTTACCCATATGCGTTTATAACTTTATCAAACGGTTCATAAACGCTCGCTTACTTTACTTTGATGAAACAGAAAAGGAACATAATGTCTTGCCCGACGTGTATGTATGCTTAAGTAAATTTCAAGGCTGGCTTTGCAATTAAATATTTATGACGATATTCTTGAAATACTTAACATAGGTAGTTCTTGTTAACAATTTTACTTCTTAATTATTATATTATAGTTGATATATTACAATAAAGACCCTATATGGTATGCCCTTTGGGACCAGTCGTAGCGCAGAGGCACAAAGCGTGATTGTAAAGCGACTGGTTGTATGTTCGATTCCCACTCGGAGAGTGAAAATGTCAAGTATTTATATTTCATTTTCTTCGCTCTGGTGTCGAGGGCAAAGCGCGGCGTTAAGCTCCGCTATTTAACACGCAATGCCTCCGAATTTGGCGGAAAGAACGGAGTGTCTTAACACTAGGTTCCCTCTGCCTACCCTGCTGTGTGCGGGATACAGCATGAAGCTAAAAAAAATAGACCACATGTGATCTGTAACTATATATGTACCTATTTATGGTTTCAAACGAATGTTTGAAATATACATATATGTTTCAAAATAAACACAAATAAGAAATAGCACGGCCTTGAGTTTCGTTACTCAATATACAATGTTTCAAATTCAAGGAGAAATTAACAGTAGAATTTCTCCTTCTGCCTATATTGTTATACGGGAAAAAGCTGCAAAAAATATGTTTCTAAAAAGCAGTGTTGAGTCCATGATACATGACACAATTGAAACAGTATTATGTTACTAAATTTAGCTATAAATTTCCATTATGCCCATCTGTGGATATGTTTATTTTAAAATTAAATATATTTTAAAATTTTAATAAAGATTAGTTGACAATAAATTTTAACGTTATCACTGTGTTAAGGCTGAGGAAGTAGTGTCTTGACACTAAGTCCCCGCAGTCTACTCTATTAGGCAAAGGGTGTAAAATGGCAAATAAAATATCTAAGAAAATATGATAAACCTAAATAAACTCCATATATGTATTCACCTCGATAATTCGTAGTGCCTAGGACTTACGATCCAAGCATAAGCTTAAGGTCCTCTTAAAATATATCAAAGGTCGCCTCTACTATTCGAGCTTCTCACTCTACCAAACCAAATTTTCAAAGACCCTACCAATTCCGCTTTAGAAATTCGTGCTAGAAATAAACTGATAATTATTTTAGATGGCTATTTGGGCCAGTCGTGGCATAGTGGCACGAACGTGTTGACTGTAAACGACTGGTTGTGAGTTCGATTCCCACTCGAGGAGTGGAAATATTTAATATTTCTATTTCCTTCGCTCTGGTGTCGAGGCAAAGCGCGGCGTTAAGTTCCGCCACTTAACACGCAATGTCTCCGAATTCGGCGGTGCGTGGGGAACGGAGTGTCTTAACACTAGGTTCCCTCTGCCTACCCTGCTGTGTGCGGGATACAGCGTGAAGCTAAAAAAAATTATTTTAGAAAATCCGAAGTCTGTTAGCAAATTAGAGGGAAATTTCGCTATAATATCTATCGCGCCTTCTCTCGCATACAAATTAACTCTAAACCTATTCCCAGCCAGTTTGTCAATAACTTTTATTTCACAAATAGTAACAATACTGTAAAATGTAAATTAAGAGACAATCTAAAGATATTCTAGTGTTCATGCGATACATTTGGAAACCTTCCAACGGCGTAATCCGATGACAGTTTCAATCTCGCCGTCTACCTTTGAAGTTTTAATTGTTTGCGTAAACTTTATAAATACATTACCTTTACAATAAACGACCACGGTGTACCGTTATGGTACAAGTTATAAACAGTTTATAAATTATTTTAATTTTGTCGCTCTAATTTTTAATTAATTTTAGTAATTTGGTCGATTTTCATGAAAAATTGAAAAATCAAAATGGAAAAATAATTACTTAAAAATCAACCATTTAATATAACTATTGGTAATAGTAAAACGAATAGATATATGTAATATATGTATACGAAATAAGTAAACATATTGTAGGTGTATTTTCATAAATAACATTATGTCTTTAATATATTTAAATAATAATACTTGATAATATATGAAGAGAATATTTCTTTTTTTATAATTTTGCGGACAGAATAATATAAGTATAACAAATTTGTGGTTTAAATACAGAAAGCCTATTTCTTAATAACAATATATAGGAAATACCGTAAATTGTTTATTAATTTTATTTATTATCATTTAATAATTTTAATTTAATTTATTTTAATTTTCGATTCGTTTGATTATCTGATAATTATACGTTAATTGTCTTGTGTACAAAGTGACATACACGTTGCCAAGGCAACGGGTATTCCAATTCACGCAAGTCCTAGTTTTTTAATATTAAAAAACTAAAGTAAATGTAAGCATTTAAAATATTATGACTACAAATTAAGGTTTTTAATAGTAATAATAGTTAATAGTAATAAATTTGTATAAAATTTGTCGTTAACAAGAAAAGTATGAACAAAAAAGCAAAAACATTTTAACCAGCGTTAATAGCTCTTCAGGGCTATGAAAGAAGATTTAATGAGATAACATATTCTTTCCAAGTAACTTCTTTAAACTTAAGTTTAATTAAACCGCTGCTTCATTTTAAAACATAGAAAAATTTTATATGGGTCACAGCTTCCAAATCGTCAAAGAACGAAAGGGGGACTCTGTTCCCCACTTTCCCCTGAATTCGGAGGTATTAAGTGGCGGAACTTAACGCCGCGCTTTGCCTCGAAACCAGAGCGAAGAAAATGGAAATATTAAATATTTCCACCCCTCGAGTGGGAATCGAACCCACAACCGTTCGTTTACAGTAACACGCTTGTGCCACTGCGCCACGACTGGCCCCTAAACACTTTAATATAAATAAAACATCAACCTAGCCAAGACACTGTAGTTATAGCTTCACGCTATATCCCGCACACAGCAGGGTAGGCAGAGGGAACCTAGTGTTAAGACACTCCGTTCCCGATATCATTTTCTGTAAGTATATATACTACAACTAGCCAATAATATCAGTAAATAATCTAGGCTATATGTCCTAAGAAGTCAATAAAAAAACAGCCGATTTTTATAAAATTAATTTAGAATATTAATGTTTTTTTAAAATCATTATAGTATAAATAGTTTGAAAGCTCGGAAACGTTAGGTATATTAGGCAAACGATCTATGAAATCAGTTTTTGTATTGAAAGCTAAAATCTTTTAACACCATAAAAACAAATTTATATTTATATAAAAAAAGCCACGAAAAATAAGTTAATATGCGTATTTTTCTGTAATTTTCTGTTTGCCAATTTTTGCCTCCATCCAAGATTGCGTTTTGAGTGACGGAACAACACTGTTCTGTCAGAACGAAAACAAAATAAAATAACATCATAATTAATATATTAATATTTAACAATTTTATTTTCTTCGCTCTGGTATCAGAGGTAAAGCACGGCGTTAAGTTCCACCACTTAACACGCAATGCCTCCACATTCGGCGGAAAGTGGGGAACGGAGTGTCTTAACACTAGGTTCCCTCTGCCTACATTGTTGTGTGCGGGATACAGCGTAAAATATTTCGAAATGCATACTCTGAACAAAAGAAGGGACCAACTTAAGCGATAACCCATATATGACGTCAAAATTTAAGTTTAGTGTTCCGTCGCGGCATCCACGCAAACCAATTGCACCTCTTGTAAGACCTCTCCGAAGAACAGTCTTAGGTATAAACTCACCGGTTTCACGACTATCAAAATTATTAAATGACAATAAGGACATTTTAGACCCATTTGCAGATTCATTGTCCAAATACAAATTTAAAATATACTCTCAAATTTTGAATGAATAATTTTACTATGTATTTCTTAAATTCTGTTAAATTAATAATTTAATGCTAAAATAAATACAGTTGAGCTATTTTTTAGAATTTGAATTAAAATAAAATTTAATGCTTAATAAAGTGTAATATTAATTTCAATAATTATTAATACTATAATGAAGAATATGTCTGTTTTGTGTCTGTTTGTAATCGTTTTTTTAATCGTTTTTTTTTTTTAAGATTAGTTACGTTTCATTTGACATTATATTATTTAACATTGTTTTTCGTTCCTTACTCTGTATAAATCTATAATTTTAATTAACTATAAATTGCGACTCATATATGTGAATTAAAACAAAAAAAATGTATACTAGTGCATGCTGTAAGTTTACAATTTTTTATGTACACGTATAATGTATAACTGATGGTTCTAAATAAATAAATAAAAATAAAAAATAAAATAAAGCTAAATAAAGAATATTACTTAACGCTTATTCTATCGTAGCTGGCAGGTAGTCAGGGAAAATATAGTTTTAAGACACTTCGTCCTCCAATCTCGACCCGTATTCAAAAAAATCCTGGCGTTTGCGAGTGATGGACGTCAAAGCAGCTCTTTGTTTTGTTCCTCAGAGCGAGGAAATGAAACATAACATAGAATACTAAATAATATTGTATAGGAGACGCGTAGTCTCCTCAGAGACGACAATGCATATAATAAATAAGATTCTTCTAAGCGAGAACCACAGGCGACGATCTCTTCATTTACATTTTTCCTTACATATAAAATTCAAATATTGTTAGTAAAAACTATGATAAAAATCTAAGCAAAACTTTCTGGCATACACTAGCTGTTTCTATTTTAAATGTTTTTGATTTAGTCTAGTACTTTTTAATAATGGAATAAAAAAAATACATGGTCTAGCAATTTATACCAATTTTTAAGTCCACAGACGCCATCTTGTCTTGATATAGACAAGATGGTTGTAGTTTCGATGTTCACCCTGTAAAAGGAATTTGTATATTTTTTTTCATTTCTTCGCTCCGTTATGTCTAAGCGAGGCGTTGAGTTCCGAACAAAACTGGAAAACCAACGTATTGACTTTCTTTGGAAAAAGCTCAAAGCTGCAAAAAAACATTTAAAAAAGTATAGAAGTATTTTACCCGTGGGGGGACGGGTTAGAATACAATTCCCCTCCGTCGCTGGGCAGCGTCCCGTAAAAGGCGGGTAACCCAGTAGCTTGGTGGTAGGAGATTCGTTCTCCTACTGGCTCGCGACCACTATCTTGTGAAAGACGAACCGCCAAACATCTGATGATGTGTTCCGGTTCGGTGGCATATAAGCCAGCTCTCTCTTTCTATTTGCAGAACGGAGAGCCTTAATTCGAAATAGTTTAGAAAGAGAAAAATCTCTGCATTCTTTTTCATATGAAAGCAAAGCAACATTTGTATAAAGATATTTCTTACACAATCGAGGCAGCAATTGTTAGGCCAACAATAAAATATAACATCAAAGAATGCATTCAATCTATACGAGTTCGATGTAAGACTGAATGGCTCCAATCTCATTGTTAGTTGTTATTTTTATGCTAATATAATTGGGTTCGGTATTGAATCAAGTTCTGGATAGTGCTTTTAGTTAGTACTAGCTAGTCAAGTGGTAGACTTGCTTTACTGTGGATGGAGCAGGTTAGGTTCCCGGGCTACGTAAATTATGATTGGACCTTAAAATATATATTTTTATATATTTATATCAGTAACTATATGTACGTATACTGACTCACCATCGTCTTCTTTTTTTGTTCATCTTCACGGTTTTACCCGCATAGCACGGTGGGCAGAGACAACCTAGTGTCAAATTCAAAATATCTTTATTCAAATAGACTTTTTCGGATTCGGGCAGGAAGTTTTTCAATGGAGGAAGGAAACTAAAAGATACAAAAATATTTTTTTTATTAAAAACGTCAACGATATGAAAATAGCAAACCTTTTTTAAGCACATACCAAAGCAAGAATGCAGGTTAACTAACCTCTTTTTCTTCTAAATCTTCTTAGAAAATTGAAAAAGATATTTTTGGAAATCTATAAAAATTTGAACGCAGCGGAATACGAACCCGCGCCTCCTGGTCACCACCGCGCCAACGTACAAGCGCTGTGACCACTAAGCCTTGCGTTCTGCTACCTCCTACTAACTTCTTATAAGCTATTTTTTGTTGTTAACATCTCTTTAAACTTTTTTTATGTATATTCAGACATTAAACAGCTTAGGACTTCAGATCTACAATCGTTGCGTAAAAGAGAGATTTTGACAGTTGTTCAATTTTAAAGTTTTAAAATACTAAACGTAACTCAAACCAGCTTTCCCATATTTAATCCAGGGTTTTAAAAGCAGTCCGCGCACGAAATTATCTGTCAGCGTTTTAAATGGAAGCTACGAGCTGCCTTCAAGTAAGGAATTACAAATTTTGAATGTATAAATAGATATTTACGTACGTAAATTTAATTTATGCCATTGTTTTACTATGTGCCAACTATCCATACTAGTCAATACTATTATTATAAATGCGAAAGTCTGTCTATGTGTTGAAAATAGTTAAAGATCCAGGTCAACAAAACACAGGTCAAATAAAGCATACCTTTTTTCAAAAATCAACCTCTAAAAGGTTTAGATAGAGGATGAAAATTTGTATGAAAAATCTAAACTGCTTCACCGATTTTGAAGAATTTTGCCAAGAAGGGGTTGAAATAGGTGATAAAATTTTTTATAGTGCACGCTGGCCAAGGTAAACTATAAAATGTAAAATTCCGGTTTACAGTAGATTTTTTAACTAATTATCTCTATAGGAATCAATCATGCACAGCACTTAATAAAAATAAATCTTTTATGCCGACTTATTTTCCTGACAAGAGTATTTTAATATTCGTAAATGAATACTTCAATTTTGGGAAGTAGCATATTTGTATCAGTATCATCAAGACATAGCTAGTTGGGTATTCTTTGTCTATATGCGATGGTTAAAGTTGTATCGCCATTCCGAAAATGCGTATATACATGCATTGTTACAAATATTATTTATATTGAAATAATTGTGCAATAGTACAGCATCCGGCTGTGATCTTTGAGAAATGATCAAATTTCATCATTTTTAATTCTCTGTTCTGGTTATCGAGAGCGACATTGAATTCCATCACTCAACAAGCGGCAAAAGCGTGTGACTGTAAACGACTGATTGTGGGTTCGATTCCCACTTGAGGAGTGGAAATATTTAATATTTCCATTTTCTTCGCTCTGGTGTAGAGGCAAAGCTCGACGTTAAGTTCCGCCACATAACACGCAATGCCTTCGGCGGAAAGTGGGGAACGGAGTGTCTTAACACTACGTTCCCTGTGCCTACGCTGCTGTGTGCGGGATACAGTGTGAAGTTAAAAAAAATTAAAAAAAATTACACTAATTTCTTAGTGCAATTATATATATACAAGACCAATTAGCAAAGTCTTATACACACAATTTATGGATATTCAAATCAAGGGTAAAGCCCTTTTAAAATATTTTACGCAACTTTCTTCTAAAGTTTCTGAAAAGTAAAAACAAATGATTTATTACTAAGTCTGCCTCCCTCGCCACGAGTGAAGATGACAGGAAGATAAAAAAATCTTACTCTAATTATTTAAATTTATAAAACATATAGTATGTATAAAAACCCCTATATTTATTATAAAGAAAATTTATTTTTCCTAGTAGTGTTATTTTAAGCGGATATTTACTTATTTCTTGTAGTTCCTGGATATTTATGATTCTTCATAAGGTGTTCCACTCTTTGAAATCTAATTGATTTCAAAGAGTGGTATACCTTAAAACCTACCAGGGGTTAAAAGCTACACAACACTGAAGTTCATTCAAATCCGTCTAGTTTTAAGTTACCATATTGTGACGGCGAATCTAAACTTTACCGGTACCGACAAAAGTACAAGTTTATCTTTTAAACATTTTTTTTAAAGTGTTGCTCCACACTTAGGAAAATTGAAAAAGGCATTTAGAAAACGTATAAAAATTTGAACGCAGCGGGATTCGAACCCGCGCCTCCTGAACCGTTCAGGCTCTCTCAGCCATGTGTTGTTGTACTGCGTCGAAATTCTTATACAGTTTGTTTAAATTTTTATACGTTTTATAAATGTTTTTTTCAAGTTTATATTTGCTTCTAAATATGAATATATAAGGAAGTCATGAAAAAATATAGAATCCGCCATTTTGTTGTAGCGGCCTTATTGGATATATTGGATTATATATTCTAAATTTCAGTTCAATTTGGAATCATAATAGATTTTGTTACAGGCAGACAATAAATTGATACTTAATAAAAGGTATTTCTATAAATAAAATGTAAAATTTAATATAACAACGTGATATGATGTAACCGTAAATCAAATTGTAACATTATCGTACTTCCAGTAGATTTACCAAGTAGCGGCGATGAGATTACATCCCCTTATAATATGCTTACACCGGCTTGCTTGAGCGTTATTCTGTTAGCGGGACATATTCGTGCGGTTGGCGGTACGGGCTCGTTTTATAATTAATTGTTTTTGAAACTGGTTATTTAAATATTTATGTTGAAGTTTTCATTATGTTAATTTAATTATTGTTTTTATTACGAGTATATATAATAGCAGCATAAGGAATGGACATATGCGTATTCATACATTCACGGTCTCTACGTACTTCTTTCACCTCGTCCACTGTCATCAACTCATCACACAGGCTCTCCTCACTTCGAGGGGTCCACATGCTTTACCCGACCTTCCTCCAGTATCATTACTACTGTGTTTTAGAAGGTCCCCACTTCTAAGAAGTGCCCAAACCACCTGAATGCTCAGGTGGTTTGGGCACTTCTTCATTCTTACTATAACGTTCTGGCTAACGTATAGCATTAACGTTTGCTTCCATTATCTGATTTTCTCTCCCTCTACTTAACCAATCAACACTTTAAAATAAATGAAAATACAGAACCACAAACAGTTATATATACAATAAAGACTGGACTCTATCTGCGTACATTATAAAACGCCAAAGTTAGTTGTTAGTAACATATAAACAAAAAAATAATAGTCACAATAACCTTGACTTTAACCTTCAAACATATAATTAAAAATAAACACAAATGATAATAACGTGAGCGTGTTTCGTTATCATGTCTGGAACGCCTTAATTTTAAATGGCAAATGTGGAATGGCCACTATACAAATGCCTACATATTTTAAGTCGACTTAGCACTAATGACCGCTGTACATGCGAGGCTCATATTAAATGAACTGTTAAATGATATTTAGCTAAAGAGCATTTAGACTTTCTAAGTAAATCTTTTGCTACGTCCATCCATATTAATAATGTAAATGTAAAAGTCTTTTTCGGTTTATCTGTTGGTCTGTCTGTTTGTCTGTCTGATTTAGATGAAATTTGGAATAAAAATAGATGAAAATTCAGAGTCGAACATAGACTACCTTTTTTAAAGGGGAAGAAAGTTGAGACATCTAAACTGTCCCTATGTAATGAACTTTGTCATAAATATAGTTCATAACTCTGGGATAAGTAGAACTGCGTTCAATTGTTATGCTTTTTCTAAAAATGTATTTTCATCTTTCTAAGTATGTGAATAACACTTTAATAAACGTTAAAAAAGGATATTTATAACTTAAATATTGTATTGAAGGGCTATGTCTTGAATGGTATAGGGTCTTCAATTTCTTAAGCTTCACGCTGTGTTCCGTACACAGCAGGGTAGGCAGAGGGAACCTAATGTTAAGACACTCCGTTCTCCACTTTCCGCTGAATTTGGAGGTATTACGTGTTAAGTGGCGGAACTTAACGCTGCGCTTTACCTTTAATTAAAAATTGATTTAATATAACAATCGTCCATATAACTATAACAGTTGTAGAAGCCAAATAGTAAACGCTTATTTCAATTCTATAATATACTAGCGTGTTTACTAGGAAGTAGACTATTCCCATTCATCTTGGAGGAACATTGAGACCGTTGCCAACAACGGCGCTCCAGTGACATTATTTAATGGTTATTTTTAGTTTATAAATCAGTTATTTTTATATCGATATGGAATTGGGCCAGTCGTGGCGCAGTGGCACAAGCGTGTGACTGTAAACGACTGGTTGTAGGTTCGATTCCCACTCAAAGAGTGGAAATATTTATTATTTTCATTTTCTTCGCTCTGGTGTCGAGGCTAAGCGCGGCGTTAAGTTCCGCCTCTGAATTTGGCGGAAAGTGGAGAACGGAGTGTCTTAACACTAGGTTCCCTCTGCCTACCCTGTGTGATACAATATGAAGCTAAAAAACAATATGGAATTTATTTAATTTTTGTAAGAAAAATGCTTTTTAATTTTTTTCTGTATAGTGAAATATGGAGAGAGAACCTACTTATCCGCTTTCTGTTTGTTTATGTTGACTGGCGGAACTAAACGCCGCTCTTTATCTTATGAAAGTCGAATGAAGGTAGATAAAATATAATAATTAAAATATAATCGTTTTGTAGAGTGCAAACAGGTCAATCAAACCCGCAACCATCGAGTACAAAGTAAGTAACTAAGTAAGAAGACTAGAGGCGAGAAATGTGTAGCACGTCAGAATCGGCACGGTCCTTTATAAGGTTTAGCAGAGAAATAAATATAATTTGAATACAATGATTCCCATAAGTAGGAATAGAACCTACAATCAAAAGCATTTACAGTCAGTTTTCATCTTACATTTTACAACTTATTTTTAAAGTTAGTTGATTTATAAGGAAAATACATGCAAATAAGTAAATAGTTCAGAATTTTTTTTAAAGCTTCACGCTGTATCCCGCACACAGCAGGGTAGGCAGAGGGAACCTAGTGTTAAGACAATCCGTTCACCACTTTACGCCGAATTCGGAGGCATTGCGTGTTAAGTGGCGGCACTTAACGCCGCGCTTTACCTCGACACCAGAGCGTATAAAATGGAAATATTAAATATTTCCACTCCTCGAGTGGGAATCGAACCCATAACCAGTCGTTTACAGTCACACGCTTGTGCCACTGGGCCACGACTGGCCACAATAGTTCAGAATTAAATGCCACTATTCTAATTTAATTCCAATCCAAAAGAGCTTTTAAAAAGCTTTTAAATGAATAAAGGAAGTTAAGTGAAATCTTCATTAAGTCAAGAAATAAATTAATTCAACGTTCATACAATTAACATACTAGCAAATCACATAATTCAGCTTTACGCTTTTCGCCTCAAGACACGACGTTCCACACTTTCAGTCCAAAATCAAGACATTGATAAATTAGATGTATGTATTTTTTCTTTAAATAAGCAATAATTTTTATTTTCATTGAATTTCATTCAATTATTTCTGTATTTTAGATATACGGTGTAATAAAGTTTATATATGTATATGTAACAATATAAAATTTAATCATAGTAAATATATAGTGGTGGCTTCCCAATAAATAAATAAATAAAAATAAACATGTATAAAGAGTGACGGAACTTAACGCCGCGTCTTATCTTAGATAGCAGAACAAGGATTTTTTTTATTGAATAAAGGAGGGATGTAGGACAGAAGGAGGCAGGAAGGATGGGAATGGTGGGAATAGGGAAAGCTGGCGTACATGCCATCGAGCCGGAACACATCATCAGATGCTTGGCGGTTCGTCTTTGACACGATAGTGGTCGCGAGCCAGTGGGAGAACGAATCTCCTACCACCAAGCTACTAGGTAAGCTAAGCTTTTACGGGACGCTACCCAGCGATGGGGGGAATTGTATTCTTAACCCGTCCCCCCACGGGTTGATTATATGAATATAATTTGGATATAACCGAAAGACATTATTGAAATACAGTTAACTAAATGTGTGCACTTTAAAATATTAAAAAGTAATAAATTAGCAATTTCCCCAAATGGGAATCGAACCCACAGCAATCACGATTACAGTCAGAGGCTGTTCCAATACGTAACGACGGCCTCAATCTACAATGACATAATGCAATTAGCTCAAATAGCTTATCGTATTAGACTCATGCTGTTGCCTACTGATAAGCAAAAGCTGATATCATAAACGGTCATTATAGGCTATAGCTCAATTAAGTACCTACTATTAGAATAGGAAATATTGTTGAAATTATAGTAAATCAATTTATATATTTATGAGGCCAGTTGTAGTGCAGGGGAACGAAGTGTGACTGTAAACGCGACTGGTTCGATTCTCACTTGAAAAATGGATATATGTAGTTCTTCCCGTGGGGGGACGGGTTAAGAATACAATCCCCCCCCCGCCGCTGGGTAGCGTCCCGTAAAAGGCGGGTAACCCAGTAGTTTGGTGGTAGGAGATTCGTTCTCCGACTGGCTCGCGACCACTATCATGTCAAAGACGAACCGCCAAATATCTTATGATGTGTTCCGGTTCGATGGCATGTAAGCCAGCTCTCCCTATTCCCACCATTCCCATCCTTCCTCCCTCCTTCTGTCCTACATTCCCAAGGCTGGCAACGCATCCATAACTTTAATGTTGTGGATGTCTATGGGCGAAGGTAACCACTTAACACCAGGTGGGCCTTCAGCTCGTTTGCCTCCTTCATTCCATAAAAAAAAAAAATGTATTAAATATTTCCATTATGCTTGCTCTGGTATCGAGGTAAAGTAAGTAAGTTCTGCCACTTAATACGCAATACAAAATTAGGCGTAAAACGACGGAGTGTCTTGACACTCGATTTCCCTCTGCCTATCCAGCTGTGTTCGGAGTAGAAAATAATTATAATAAGTAAAATATATTGAGGTCATCGTAGCGCAGTGGTATAACTTACTGTACTGTAAACGTGATTGGTTGCGGGGTCGATTCCCATTCAAGGAAATGTTTCTAATAGTCATTTCGTTCGTACCTCATTCGTTCATTTTTTCGTAGCTCTGCTGAAATAAAATGTAACTTTCTTCCGTTACTTAATACGCTGTTGAATTTGGGGCTCTCTATAACTATCACGTTGATGGGGTTAAAACGTGAAGCTAAAAAATTAATCTATTTTAAAATGTAGTGTATGTAAGGTAAAATGTACAATAATAAATAACGTTTCATTACTGTACATTTTATGATAACTAACGAGTTATGATTTTATTTTACAACAAATAAAATAGTCTAAATCATTTTCTTGCTCACCTTAAGTGGATTATCATGATATATTTTTAAGTTTAACACACTACTTATTTATTTAAGATGGTTGTACTAAATTCTCTTTCTTTTCTCTCTCTCTCACTCTATTACTTCCATCTGATTGTGTGTCCACTTTCTCCGTATTTTTCGTCCACTTTACTCGGTAGGACGCATCGTCCACAGAGACGTCGACATTGTCTATCCTAATGACATCTACTACAGAACATTCCTTCTAGTTGCTTTTACCAACATAAAATTGCTATTACCCATGATTTAGCAGGAGAGGTCTAATTAAAGAATCTTTGAATTATATGACGACGTATTTCAATGACATAAGCTTAATAATTTATTTAATTTGCGTTCAAATGTCTGATTTTAATTATACATACGTCTGTCACTTTGCTGTTGCGTTCCAAACGGAATTATAGTAGTGACAGACGTTAGGTAATTTTGATAAAAATGCTTTTGAGTATTTTAACCTTTACGGTTGTCATATAAAAATAACCCTAATTGTTGTCGATTTATTTTGAACATTAATAAAGAATTTAGTAGACGCAGTGGGACAGAACAACACCGTGCACAGTGCGAAATGCCTTATCCGCTTTCCCTTCGAATCTCGAATTCAAAGATTTGTTTTACATTGTGTTTTAGTGGCAAAACTTAAAATGAGAATATTATATAAATAATCATTCCTTCAAATGGTAATCGAACTTATATTCATCACTTATACAGTCAAATGCTGTCACACTGCACCACAGTGACCTTTAAGAACCAAATGCATACATTTAGCCTTTTTACCACGGGTCGCTAGTCTCTTTTTTTTTCGCTTCACGCTGTATCCCGCACTCAGCAGGGTAGGCAGAGGGAACCTATTGTTAAGACACTCCGGTCCCCACTTTCCGCCGAACTCGGAGGCATTGCGTGTTAAGTGACGAAACTTAACGCCGCGTTTTGCAGAGCCACACCAGAGCGAAGAAAATGGAAATATAAAATATTTCCACTCCTCGAGTGGGAATAGAACCCACAACCAGTCGTTTTACAGTCACATGCTTGCATTTTAAAACGTTAGAAATTCAGAAATATATGTATTAATAAAGTTACAATTTGTTATGCATTCAGTACGTGTTAGCCATCAATGTAGTGCACTGGGCGAGCTCTAAATCAGAGGGTTTACGATCTCCCCGCCGCTGGGAACATCTTGTGATTGCTTGGTTCGGTGTTATATCTGTTCGATATACTCGTAAGATAGCATTACGAATCTATTGTCTTTGGAAATAACTTTATTTATTAAGTATTTTTAAACGGAAGATTAATTTGATTTAGATAGATTGATCACCAAAGGGGAATCAAAGAGAATCTACTGTCATGACACCCTGTTCTCTCTAAAATAATGTAAATAAATAAAAATTTATATGTAGCCCTCACGGCGATGCTTTTGGGTTCTTTTTTTTATGGAATAAAGGTGGCAAACGAGCAGAAGGCCCACCTGGTGTTAAATGGTCACCTTCGCCCATAGACATCCATAACATTAGAGTTATGGATGCGTTGCCAGCCTCGGGGATGTAGGACAGAAGGATGTAGGGAGATGTAGGGAGCAAGCATAGGAATCATGGGAATAGGGAGAGCTGGCTTACTTGCCATCGAACCAGAACACATTTTCAGATGTTTGGCGGTTCGTCTTTGACACGATAGTGGTCGCCAGCCAGTCGGAGAACGAATATCCTACCACCAAGTTACTGGGTTACCCGCCTTTTACGGGACGCTACCCAGCGGCGGAGGGGAATTGTATTCTAACTCGTCCCCCCACGGGAAAAAAAATTGTGCAATTACTACTCTGATACTAAGTTCTTTATGCCCACCTGCTCGACAGTAGGTTCTTTCTACCCACCCTTTGCGGGAAAATCGTTGCAAGCAATGCAATCTTTGCTGAAAATAAATCGATTAGTAAAATCTATAAATACATAAAAGAACATAGTTAAACGTAACTATGAAATGCGAAAACGCAATATAGCTAGTTCTATGTGCCATAAAACTTGAACTAGTAAGAACAAGAAACCAAACAGTGCCATGTTTATGTGTTGTCTTACTTTATAGCCTTTACGACAAATCCTATACAAATAAATAAAATTTGCAATGTCTCTATAGTATTAGTGGCCAGTCGTGTCGCAGTGGCACAAGCGTGTGACTGTAAACGACTGGTTGTGGGTTCGATTCCCACTCGAGAAGTGGAAATATTTAATACTAGCGACCCGCTCGCGGCTTCGCCACGTGAACTACCACTTTCATCCACTATTGCCTCTTTGGAATTGGTTTTTTTTTTATAAAAGGGGGATGGTCTAAATTTAATCTTGCGTCACTAATTATATTCTTGCGAAAATCGCACTATACGTTATCAAACAGTATAGTACAATGTCTATACTGTTTGATAACGTATAGTGATAACTGATCTGAATGAAAACGTACGAAATCTGCTATCATATAGATATATGATTTCGTACATATATACCATCAGGTATATAGTATTATAAACTGGTCATAATATCTTAAATAAATTTTAGACTTTTTATTTTATTGTACAATTGTGTTACTTACTGGTATTAAAAAAAATACCTTTACTTGCAAATAATCAATATAACTTGACTTTGGTACTTTTTATTTTTCTGTGGGAACTATATTGAATACCAGGGTAAACTAACGACCCGCTCGCGGCGGCGCTGGGTGAACTACTACTTTCATACCCTATTTTAACACCTCTGGAATTATTTTAAAAAAAGAGAGGTAGCCTATATTTGACTTTGCCTTATCAACTATTTCCTGAGAAAATTAATCGAAATCAGTCAAGGAGTTTAGATCTTTCATTCTCACTATATTCTAAACATATATAAAATTCATCCACTGTTTCAAACCTCCTAAGGTTTAATTTTTTTTAAAAAGTAGCCTATATTTGACCTACGACTTCTTCTTTTCGAATTTCATTTAAAGCGGGCTAGTAGATTACCCGTGAAAACAAAACCTATAGAAGAGATATAGAATAGATTTTTGCATTTTTATAATAATATTAATGAGTACGAATATATCTAGTACAATGTCAAATATATAATAACAGATGGTGACAGAAAACGTAGTGACATTTGTTGTCATATAGATAATATAAAGTTTTGTAGACCGGTCAAATGTATTTTTAAAAGCAAATTATCTTCAATAAATGTTGTGCTCAATTTATTTTATAATTATTTCAAGTAATATTAGTGATATTAAAACAAATTTAGTTTCACTCGTCAACTATCGACATAATTTGAATATATTTTTTTTTAATTTTATTTTTCTGCGGGAGTTATGTTGAATACCGGGATGAAAACTATCCCATATGTTGCTCTAACCTCTAAGCTAACTCCATACAAAAATTCATTAATTTCTACCCGGTAGATACCGATATACAAATGATTTACTTATATCGGTTTTTTATTTTTTCCAAAAAAAACTAAATAGGATACCGGGATAAAAACTATCCTATATGTACCTTTGGACTATAAGCTATCACCATACTAAAATTCATTCATTTCTATCCAGTAGTTTTTGCGTGATTGACGAACAAATTAACAGACAGACAGACAGACAGACAGACAGACAGACAGACAGACAAAAATTCTACTGAATGGATTTTTGGCCTCTGTTATCGATATATTAACGCACCCAATTAAATTTTTTCTGAAATTTTTCATGTACAGAATTGACTTTTCTACTCTTTTATTATATATAGAGATTTCCATTTTAACCGCTCTGGTGTTGAGGTAAAGCGCGGCGTTAAGTTCCGGCACTCCTCGAATGGGAATCGAACCCACAACCAGTCGTTTACAGTCACACGCTTGTGCCACTGGGCCACGACTGGCCCCTTGTTTATTTCAAACTCGCAAAATCTTAGAATTTTGGTCGCCTTACTTTAATATAGACAGAATAGGCAAATAAATAAAAATGAAGTATCAGTTTGTAATGTTAAAATAAACTATGACTAAATACATTCGTTCGTATACACGATACAAAATTATATATTTTTACAATTTTTGCCTTTCTGTCTGTTTGTTTGTTCCACCAACCTCTAGAACGGCTGGACCTATTTTAACGAAACTTTCACTGGCATAATAAAATAAATACTACATACTGCGATATTTTGACAAGGCAACTCATATATTATGCGTCAATGGAAACGCTACTAACATTAAATAAGCTTCAGAAATCAAATTTCCTTCTCTATGAAAGTAAAAATAAATATATACTTCTAATAAATAAACCCTATTAGAGTTACATATATCACAAAACTATTGAAGTGTATTGGAAAAAGAAGGAAGGAAGTCGTTTCTATTATATAAAAAAGTATATATAAAGTGAATAAAAGATCTTTTTGATCCTTTGTAATTTCTTTCATCTAAAGGGGCAACGCTCGGGGATCCAATGACTTGTATAGTTTAGTTCCTTTAGTGTGTTTGCATTGAATGAATATTCAATCAATCTATTTCGATCTGAACGTTAGAAATGAAAGTCATTTTGCTGGCATAAATCATCAGAACATTTACTTTTTATGAGTCATTGCTTCACGTTATTTGAAATAGCAGGGCAGTCGGAGAGAACCTAGTGTTAAGACACTCCGTTTTCCACTTTCAGCTTAACATTGGAAAGCTTTGAACCAGAGCGGAGAAATGAAAATAATTTATAATTGTTTCTTCGAGCGAATTTGTGCCCACAATTGTTATGTTTACAGTCAGACGCTGTTCCACGGGACCACGACACGTATCTCTATTTACAGATATCTTATAGCTCGGACATCGACTTGAGTCGCACGTTTCATACCATGGGCCCGGCACTAGCACGATGAATCCAAGAAATTCTAACCATTTTTTCCTTATGTATGTATGTTCCTTCCTAATACAATATAAATAAAAATAATGTGCTGACAGCGTATTTTATACTACACCCGTCGCTAGTTAGTAGTATGCCGGGTACATATAGCAGAAAGCATACATGACAATTATTAAGAATATTTTTAATTGACATAAAAATAAGATTTTTTTTAAATGTCGTTTTCAATTTCCTAAGTGTGTGAACACTTTGTAATGTTAAAAAGCATTCAACATTTATATTTAACACTCCGCAT
Source organism: Dryas iulia moderata (assembly GCA_019049465.1). NCBI lineage: Eukaryota > Metazoa > Arthropoda > Insecta > Lepidoptera > Nymphalidae > Dryas > Dryas iulia. Next base: position 13,498,305 of record CM032428.1, read on the forward strand.
ATAAAGTACGTAGGAATAATTAGAAAAACCTTGAATATACATATATAAGAAAATATTAATAACATATTAAACAGCAAGACAAAACGCTGGTCTGTTCGGCAACAAAACGTAAAACAATAACGATCGTAAAACTAAACGTTGGCGATAGATAAAGTTATGATCGTTAAAATAATAGAAGAAGTATTTTATACCATAAAGTGTTTTCACATTAGTGGGGTCAGAAATGCCATTATAATTCTTTATTATTTTTTTTTATTATTTGAGGCCATCGAGTCCGAATAGGACAGCTTCTGGTTGTAAAGCGATGGTCGTGGGCTCGATTCCCACTCAGGGACTAAATATTTAAATTTTTACTTCTTTTGATACCTAAGATAAAGATATATTAAACACGCAAATGTCTCGAAGAAGAATGGAGTGTTTTGACATTAGGTTCTGTCTCACTCACCTACTAAGCGGGAAAAAGCGTGAAACTGGTTATTTTTTCTTGACATTAGGTTCTCTGAACTATTTCTGCTATGCAGGGGAAAAATAAGCTAGCGACATATATAGAGAGCAGCCGAATAAGCTAACAATTTTAGCCATCGAGGTCGTAAAGCCTAGAATATCTTATGTAAAACACCAAGTATTCTTAATTAGTTGTCACCCACGATTAGTTGTAGCATTTTATAAGCCTTGTGCTTACTTTGTATTTATCAATCTATCATTTTAAATTACGTACTTCAATTTAAATTACGTAATTCAGGTCAGTCGCGACGGAGGGACACAAAGTGTAACTGTAAACACAGTACAAACGTAGGAATCGAAACCAACAAACAGTCGATTGTAGGTTCGATTCCTACTCGAGGAGTGAAAATATAATATATCCATTTTCTTCGCTTTGCCGCCTTAACCTATTTTTTCTCGATTCCCGTAGGAATTTCTTGAAATACTCTCTTATAATTTTGAGTAGAGTGGGAACGCTTCCCCCCTTTTCAAGATATCGATACATCCCAATTTAAACTTTTCTTTGCCCGGTAATTTTAACTGTGATTCACGTGTATGTCTTTACGTCAATTATATATGTAATATAAAGTATTTTTAGTAACTAAATGCACATATCTAAGTAGAAGATTACCCTACTAGCGAAGTAATCGTCGAAACGGCCTTAATAATTCATGGAGCCGGACAAAGCACATAGCTCGATGTTCTTTTGTACGTAATTAAATGTAAACAGTAGAAAATTGCCTTAACTTACTACCTAATGTATATATCTACTACGGTATACGAGTACTAATGACCTGCCTTGCGAGTTGCATCGATTACTATTTTTCCTATATGTATATTTTAAGGGATTATTTAAAGAGATATGGTTTTAGAATTAGTATTACAATACAAAAAAAGAGACAAAGCGCAGCGTTCACTTCCGCCAATGTTTTGATTTCGGGCAGAACGTGAAAGGTGAATCTCAAGGTGAAAGGAAAGTGTCAATACACTTCGTTCACACTTATAATTTTAATTTTCTTTTTACTACTTAGTTTTTTTCACGTTGTATCCCACACACAGCAGGGTGGGCAGAGGGAGCTTAGTGTTAAGGTACTCCGTTCACCGCTTTCCGCTTAATTCTGAAGGCACTGCGTGTTAAGTGGCAACTTAACAGCGCGCTTTGCCTCGACACCAGAGCGAAGAAAATGGAAACTTTAAATATTTCTACTCCTCGAGTGGGAATCGAACCCACAACCAGTCGCTTTACAGTCACACTTTATGCCTCTGCGCCACGTGTGGCTCCTAATTTTAATTAAAAATTAAATTATTATATATTTTTTTAGCTTCACGCTGTATCCAACACACAGTCGGATAGGCAGAGGCAACTTAAGTGTTAAAACACTCCATTCGCACTTTCCGCCGAATTCGGAGGCATTGCGTGTTAAGTGGTGGAACTTAACGCCGCGCTTAGCCTCGACACCAGAGCGAAGAAAATGGAAACATTAAATATTTCCACTCCTCGAGTGGGAATCGAACCTACAACCAGTCACTTCACAGGTACACTTTGTGGCTCTGCGCCACGTGTGGCCCTTATTTTTAATAAACAATTAAATAATTTTAAATTCCCAATAGAACATTTTTTTGCTAATCACTACACTTTATACCACAAATATTTCTTTAATTATGTCATTTAAATCGTAAACTTATACGATACACGAAATACCCAGTGGCATTCATTTTATTTTAAGTAGTATATTTGTTCATTAAAGTCTATCATTTTGAGTTAAATTTAACTAAAAATTAACGATAACTCAAAGTAATGTTAATTAAAATTAACTGAAAATTTATTATCAAAATTGTTTTAGCTATACAGGCACAAAGATGTCAATGTCAGCTACACAGTCCTTGTTGCAATTTAATGTCAATTATACAGTAATTGGAGTCTTTGAGTGGGATTATAAGATTTATAGTTAATTTTTAATATAAAAAGGATATTGAGGGCATCATGGTGCATCGGCGATTAAACGTCGGTTCGATTCCCAATCGGGGAAATAATTGTATTTAAATTATCTTATGTAGCGAACGGAGTGCCTCAACACTAGGTTCTTTCTGATTACCCTTTAATGCTGGAAAAAGGTTAAGCTATTTTTTTTATTTTCACTTCACCGATAGTGACGAGACATAACACTGCGTTAAGTTCCGCCTTAAGTCTGATTCAGGCGGAGAGTGGGGAATCAAGAGTCTTGATTCTCCACTCTCCGCCTCTTGAATCATCTCTACTTTCTATATGAGTAAAACCGTGAAGCTACTTATTAATATTAGATTACTCAATTGAATTATTCTAGCGAAGTATAAGATACTAACATTGATACCGTTCTAAAAGTAGCTATTTATTTTTAAAATTTGATTTGACATTCAAATCAAATACGAGATAAAATTAGAAGTTTAAGTTCTTTGAGCAAACTTTGAACTCAAAACTGTGTAAGATCGCAAAGAACTTTTAAATGCATTCCACAAGCTAGCAAAGTTGCATGTAAAGTTACAAATTTCAAACTATTTAGACAATTTAACTTCTAAACTACTCGGTTTTAGTCACAACTTATCCTTTATGAATCATAATATGTTGTTACTTGTTGTCACAAATTTGACCTTAAGTGGTTAAGGACGTTTTTTTTAGCTTCACGCTGTATCCCGCACATAGCAGGGTAGGCAGAGGGAACCTAGTGTTAAGACACTCCGTTCCCCACTTTCCGCCGAATTCGGCTTGCGTGTTAAGTGGCGAAACTTAACGCCGCGCTTTACCTCGACACCAGAGCGAAGAAAATGGAAATATTAAATATTTCCACTCCTTAAAAAAGTAATTTTACGCCCATTCTCTCTTAACATTGTAGAACATAATGTCAAAATACTCCGTTCCCCATTTTAACTGTCTTATGAATATTTCAGAGCTTTGATTATTCCCTTAAAAACTTTACGCTTTACGCTATTTTAAATATAGTCAAAGAGAAGTCAAGTCAACTATTCTTCACGAATTATTCGATTATTCGATTCGCAATATTGTTTGTTGAATGGAGGAAGTAAACGCCGCGCTTCTGTTTCACTGGACTACAATGACCTTATTAGACTATCAAAGTATAATAAATTTGCCGAATTATTAATAGTTATCCTAACAGAGGGAGCCGTAGGAATATGGAGAGAGAACAAGGGACACTTCGTTTCCTGTTTCCGGCCGAATTCTCGAGGCATTGCGTATTAAGTGGTGGAAATCAACGTCGCGCTTTGCGTAGACACCAGAGCGAAGGAAATAAAATATTAAATAATTCAATGCCTCGAGTGGGAATCGAATCTCAACCGGTCGCCTTTACAGTCACATTTTGTGCCCCTGCGTCGTGGATGGCTTCAATACGTACTTCAATAAATTAATATTATTCGAATGCTCACTAAAAGTATATTTCTATTCACTAGTGGCCTCGTTGACGAGTTAAATTCGTGTTACTTTAGCAAATGTCTATGTATATCAATGTATATAAAAACGTATGTGGAACGTATGATAGAAAGTTACAATTATTTTAATGAATTTATTCTTTTTCTAGTGGCTTTCGCGCTTCTTTTTCGTGAATAGCTTTAACTAAACCAAATTCTATATACCCGCGTAATTTTTGCAAAAGGGGGGCGAAAAAAATTACCTACATATATATATATTATATTAATATTATGATTTTTTACCTGTTTTTTTTATTATGGGGTGAAAATAAAGCTAGGGCCTTTTTTTGTTAATAACATGTAGCTTTATCATGTATGCAATTACCATGTGTAATATTTAATGTTGTATCAGTTTGCCTAATACAAAAAAAACAATATTTTTTTAGCTTCACGCTGTATCCCATTGGAGGCACACAGCAGGGTAGGCAGAGGGAACCTAGTGTTAAGATACTCTGTTCCCTACTTTCCGCCAAATTCGGAGGCATTGCGTGTTAAGTGGCGGAAGTTAATGCCGCGCTTTGCCTCGACACCAGAGCGAAGAAAATAGAAATAAATATTTGTACTCCTTGAGTGGGAATAGAACCCACAACCGTTTACAGTCACACGCTTGTGCCACTGCGCCGAAACATAGATTAAATAAAAGACTTTGACTTGCTAGGATATACAGAACGTATTGATTTATAGCTATATAGAAAACAAACAACCTGTTCTGCTAAATACAGATGTATCAAATAGGATATGAATAAACACATTAATTAATTAATAGTCTCTAACGGCCAATCCCTTATAGTAATTGCCCTATAAAATGTACCTTTCAAACAATTAGACGTTAAATTGTAAATATTAAGCCCCGTTTTATTATACCCTTAAGAATTGTAAAATCCTTAGTACTGATATTATTTGAAACATTATGCCAATAATGGCGAACGAACATTAAACAAGCTAGGATCTTTTGAAGAAGAGAATCGTCATTAGAAAATTAATAATGTGTACAGTATAATTAGTTACTAGCGACTTGCTCGAGGCTTCATCTGCATAAACTACACGCCTGTAACTATTTCATGTCTACGTTAGCCTCCATAGAAACTGCTTAAATTTATAATTTAAATTGGTGTAACTTTTTTATGTAAGGTCTAATTCATATAAATTAAATACAAAAGGAAGCTTAACAAAACACAGCTGTCTAAATTGCATTTAAATCGGTTCAGCCGATTAAATAAATAGACAAACAGAAAAAAATAATGTCAATCTTTTGAGTTCTCCTATATTGATGTAACAGTGCCTCTAATATTATTTTTTCTCATATATCTTCGATGACAGCGATTAGTTACATTTTTATTATATATAGTTAAATATTAGTTATAATAAATAAAAGAAATATCTTTCTTAACTGTTAAATACCAAAATAAACCTAATTTTAACTGATCATCTTGCGTACGCTCACCAAAACACAACTAAACTAAACAGAGACGGCCTGAACTAACTTGAATGTGCGAACGAGACGAAAGTGGCAAACTTCCAATATGAATTTGATGTTTCGAAAGAACTTCAGCACAGAGAAGACGGTCTCGGGCGGAGGGGGTGGGGGGAAGGCCAAAGGAGCTCTGGGAGCTGGCAGGAATGCCAAACGTCGTGATCGTGACCGATACTCGTGTATGGAGGAACATCATTACAGGACACATCTGTTCTTCTCAGCGCCTAGGGCCAGTACGCAGTATAATGACGGCTCAGGTAACTCGGGAAGTAAGGATCGTAGCTTTTATAGTGTGCAGTGCAGTTTGTTTATCTTGAGGCCAAACAAAGGCGTCTATTTGAACTTTTTGAACTACGTGATACGTTGTCTTCTAATGGAGGTTTGCATGTGTCGTCAATAATATTTATTATGATTTTCGTTGTTTTTTCTATATGTATTTTTGTATAAGTGTTTTGTATAACTAAAAAAGTTAATGTGAAAAGTAAATGAATACTGTCAATTCTATTTTTACTGAGTGACAGCTGACGAGACGAACTCGCTATTATAATATACACATACATATATAATATAATGTGTAATCAGCGAAGTTCTATAAATAATTTCAGGCGTTTACAGCACTTGCGTTGGTTAGAACAATAATGAGAAACCAATATGCTCACCACATATTACTTTGAAAAGAAATTAACTGACCATTATTTGTAGGGTTATAAACAAAACCAAGGCAGACAAATAAATAAATAATAAAATATATAAATTAACAGTTTTATATTATATTAACAAGACTAAAAGATTCCATGTTGTTGACTGTAACCCATATATCATATAAGTCCTGCCTTCTGGCGTCAAATAAAGCAAAATGATAAAGTACTGGACGAAAGTGTGCAGAATTTTAATGAGAACTAAAAGTCACGCCCAAACATTTAACCATGTATGTGGAGCACGCGATTGAAACGAAGTCTATTTTAGGGGTTAATGCGACGACATGTGGATATATTTCATATTTAAAAACCAGGTCAGATGTTGTTTTTTTTATATTTTGGAGTATTATGGAATTGAAATTCGTATGTAGTACTTTTTCAGGGAAATAACAAAACATATCATCAGTTAAAACTATAGTCCAATTTATGAAATTTGTAATTTTGTTTGTCATATTGTTTATTTATCTGATATTAATTAAGATTGAAGATAAAAAAGAGGCAAATAAATTCCTTATAAGACAATACCAGTGAACAGTGCTAAATACTGTTTTACCACTAAATTCTGTTTTCTGATCCCCTCTTGCTAAAAAAGCACAAAGAAATTCCAACAAACCTAAAATAAATCGATTACAAGTCCAAAGTGAAGAACGGAGTGTTTTGACAATAAGCTTTGACTACTCAGCTTTGCAAGACAAAGCGTTAAACTGCCACAATAAAATGGCAACCAATTACCGGTTCCACCGGTTCTTCTCAGGTCTGAGGCGTTACCTTTAGAGATCCAGTGGTAAATTATTGGACGTTCAAAAAATTAACCATGTAACCATCTTATTTTGAATAAAATTATTTAACTTCAATATTTCAAAATTCCAGAACGATGTGGACCAGTCATCGGTGGCGGGACGGGGCCGGAGCCCGAGCCGCCGCAACCGCTGGTTACGAGGGACCCTTCAGTGTCCCTCATGCGATGGGACAAGCCACCGTCATCGGAACGAAGACGGACGGAGCCGGTGTCGTTGGCTACTCTGGAGAGAGACTGCTTCGTGATACCTGCTCACGCGCTAGATCGCTTCCTGCCTGATGGTGTCCCGGTTAGTTATTTATGCTTTCACAACATTCGTTTGATGTTTTAGGTCGTTTCGGTATTAATTATAGTTTCTCGATTCTTCTCACAAAGTAAAGTAGTCAGAACCTAGTGTCAAAACACACTTTTTCTCGTCCACTGGAAATTAAGATAGTTAGATCCCGTGTTGAGTGGCCGACAAAAAGTCAAAACGCCGCCTCTGTTACTCAGCCTCTGTTTTGTCTTAGGTACTAGAGCGGAGAAATGAATATATTTAAACATGATCTTTCCTCTCAGCGGAAGTCGACGCCGACTGCGTCACGATGGCCTTTCTAAAAAAATATATTATTCTTAAAAAAAATCTTTTAACAAACTAAATATCGTACTCTAGTATACTATTAGTATTGTCACATGTTACTAACTCTTTTACTAAAGCCATTTTTTTTGTTTTTTCCAGCTCCCTGTACCTCCGCCAACGCCGGAGAAAGGAATGGCGACGAAAACCCAAAATTCACTCAGCATACTAGAAGTTGCCGATCCAAAGCTTTGTATATTAGCGCATTTAATGAGTCCTTTAGAACCTATAGAGCCTATATTAGAATCTCCTCTTGCCAAACCTTTGATGAAACAGAAAACTGCCGCTGGTGAGCTACTCAACGACGTGGCCCACGCGAATACAGCTGTCGGCGGAATGTTATTAGCAAACATGGAAAAGAATTCAGAGTTTCCATTCATATCGTATTACGTAATAAACACCACACAAACTGATCCTTTGCTGTTTTACAACAACATGAGAAGTGCCTCTTTATCGAAGTTCGACCCTAAAACTATAAGATATTCTGCAGCCCACACCTTGGACTTGTACAGTGAAGTGGCCATGATCTGTCGGCCTCCGTTCAATGATCTCGCTGGTGGACCAAAAAAATCGCATACACCCACTACTGGGTTTATTATTAGTGTTTATAAGGTAAATTATGTTTGTATAAATATTATTTAAGTAATTGGATGTCTAACGTTCTCTAAGATACTATAGGTTATTAAGGATAGGTATAGGTTCTCTAAGATACTAAGATTTTCCAAAAAATATCAAAATATTGCTAGATGAAAAAATGTCCTAGCAGTTACTATAAAATAAGTCAAAGCTAAATAAAAAATATAGTAAGCAAGTAGGAATCATAACCATAACAATTAAAATAATTGATAAATTGTTTAATACTACTAGGCTTTTTAAAGCCTTAAATCTATTTTGTCGTTCTGTGGTATCTCCCGGTCATTAAGTGCAAACAATCAAGCAAATCAGATGACAAGAATTAGGTCAATGATATAGCCACAACTTTCTTATATTAATAGATACTGAAAGTGAAGCTAATAAAAGCGGATTATCAATAATTGTTCTCAATAGAATCTAAAATGCTGCACATAATAAAAAATATTTACACCATACAACTCAAAATTGCAGGTATTCGAAGGAGACGACGGCGAGCGTTTCGAAAGAAACTGGCTATACTGGACCGGAGCACGAATGCTGTACCGACATCTACCACATTCTGTGGGTATGAGGAAGATTGCATTACACAAGTCGGTCGCAGCCCACGGAGACAAAATGTATCTATTAGTGTGTGAATGTGCAAACTTGTTGGACGACTTATCCGGCGCTGCGATGCTTGTGACGGCTTTGAGAGCCAGATTGTGCGGTTATACTGGATTGTATAGACCTATACAGACGTTTTAGTAGATGTGCGGTTGCTAACTTGGGACTTTAGTTCGAGGTATCGTTCAAATGACGATTTAAAAATTGTTGTGTAAAAAAAATCGTGTTTATTACACGATATTTGAGGTCTTGATATTGAAGTCGATATTAAATTACTTTAAAAATAGTTACGTATTTGCTTAAACGAAATAGAATTTACGATCAAGTACATATTTTTGTTTAGTAAATAATTAAGTAAAACAATATAAATTTGAATGTGCCAACTAAAACGGAAAAAAATGTTTGACCAAGAATAATACAATTAATAAACAATTTACCAGCAATTCATAATATTGTCAAATGTTATTATTAGCGTATTGTATACCAAAATCTTGAGTACATTATTTTAAGTAATAAAATAATAAATATAAAATTAAAATCCCAAGTATGGCAACCTTAATATCTACAACATTTTGTTCTGCATATGGTTTTAAGGGAGCATCACTAAGAGCTTTCAGAGGTTACATTGACGTTTGTTGGAATTAGTCTCGCTATTAGAATAGATATTATCTAGAATATTCCACAATATATATAAATTCTCATCGAATTAAACTTTTACATAATATTTTGCTATAATAATTTATTTTTGCGCAGCTCTATAGTATTATTGCTAATAAAAAGTTATACGAATCAAGAAATAAAGTTAAAAGAAGATAATACTGTAAAGCATCAAATTCAAAATTATAAAAAAAATACATTTTTATTTACGTAAGTTTCTAAGCTAGCATCTAGATTTAAAAAAAACTGCCGCAACTAAAAAATATCAACTTTTTCTCGGTTTTGACATATCCTGCAACATATCATTGAACAGGCAAATAAATAAAAAAAATCAATGAAACATCTTCATTTTAACATTTTAATTAGAGTAAAAATTTTAAAAGTTTTCTAGCATCAAAAAAAAAAAAATTAACTGCTTAAATACAAACAATGGCCAAAAATCATATTACTTTGTAAATAGGATTTTAAGAATAAGTGAAAATTTCAAGAAAACAGATTGAAAAGTATAAATAAAATATTGCGAATTTAATTTATTTTAACTGTTCAGTATTTATATAATAGTAATATGCAAATTCTCGTACTTATTTAGATAGTGTTACATTAAAACTGCTGATGTCAGTCGATGTCAGAGTATGTCAGTCGATGTCAGTCATGTCAGTCGAGTATTAAAGCGAATAGTGAGATAAAAAGTTCAAATTAGTAGTTTGATAAATTTAATCGCAGTACAGCATGGTTTTCAGAGGCCCAAAAATTATGTAAAAAATATTGAAAACGAAAATCTTGCACTGCACAGTCAGTTATATCTTTAATATATATTTAAGGCGTAATATAAGGGTGTGTCCGCGTTTCTTAGACTAATAATATTATTTAACTTACCACGGTTTTCATATAAATTTGTATTTTCGATCCTTCCTGCACTTGATTTAGATAAATTAATGAATAAAATTTTCAAAAAATAACCACAAGCGTACTGTCATCTGTCAAACTTCCCGCCTTTTTTATATTTATAATGTCATGACAATAATAATTAAAAAAAATACCTTTGACTTCGGCACCAACGTTGACACACCCGTCAATTAATTTAAAATAGATTTAGAAAGCACTAAAAATTCAATTATTGCAACGCGATTATTTTGCTATGGTGCTAAACTAGTCAATTTAAAAATTAGTTAGAAAGCTTGCTAGACATCTGGCATGCTCACTTTTATCACCTAAGACGAACAGCGAAATAATATTTTAAGGAACAGTATTACGAACAAGGGTCGATTATAGTTAAGTTAATATATTAAGATCTTTGCCGACTCTCCCTTTGCCAACAAAATGCCTTCTCGAGTAGTTTTAGATAGTGTAAAACCTCAATTTTTATTCACAACGCAATATTTCTTCACTTATTAAAAATGTAGAGCAACTATTTTAGCTTAAATTAAAGTATTTCCAACAAATAACTAGAATCAAGCTAGATTTATTTGTATTATTATGAAAGATAGTATAGAAGTAGATTTATTTGTATTTTCAAGTTGTATCATATTTTGTTATTTTTTCAATAAAAACTTATTATAGAGCATTAATTACAGAGGCAGCATTTCTTATACTTGTACAGAGAAAGCGCCCGCATCTTGAAAGCTCTATTTTTAAAATTACCTATAAACTTTAAAAAAAGGTTTTTCGGCATAATTTAAGAAAACTAAATTGTAATATATTGAAATAAAACTATTTAAACCGGATTAATTATGTTTTAGATTCTACCTGTGACCACGGACTACTGTTAAGTGTTTGTTAATGTCGGATTTAAAAGAATGTATTCTCGCATACCAACTACCAAAAATACACGATTAATCCGGTTAAAAATAGTTTAATTTAAAAATGTTTAAAAATGGCAATAACAAAGGATCTTATTAAATTGATATAATAATAGTTATTTTCTTTACATTATTTTATTTTTCAATTTTCATTATTTTAAAGTAAAAGTTACTATGTATTCCTGTATGTAGCTTGATTTTAGCCTAAGCTTTATATAATACATGTCAACACACTGCCATGTTTATCACTTGTCATATATCTTTTAGATCTATTTCACATTTAAATTTTAAAATTGTATTGTTAAGAATTCTGCAAAAAATTGCCACAACAAATATATGCAAATAGTCATTTATTTCAATTTCAATATCTGCTTAAAAGTAAATTGTTATTGTTTAATTAGGGTTGCCACATACTCCATACTTTATAAGACAAATAAAGCACATTAAAATACTTTAATAAATAAAGTATTTTTTGTCTAAAAAACATCTAAAACATATAATCGTCACAGCAAAATGAACAACAAAAAAGTTATAAAGAATGTAATTTTTTATCAATTATAATACTTGCGAAAAACATGAAAAATATATGTATGAAAAATATTGTGGCACTATGTACTTCTTCTTACCTTTAATAACCAACATTTAAATGCTCTTAAAAAACAAAAGTGGCAACTCTACATTTAATATCCAAGTAAAATTACTAAAATATAAATTATCCTTCTGTGACACAATTGCCAACTATGTGCTCATTTTAAATCAAATAAGGAGGGTGCTCAATCATTGTGTTAATAATACAAAACAATGCAAAGTGGTAAATTGAGATATATTATAATCACATTTACTTAGAAATAAATGTTATTTTCATAAACTTTAAAAAATATTTTTTTTATTCACATAAATATTTTTTTATTGAAGTTTTAATTTAAAATGAAATTAAAATAATCAGCTTTTATTTTAAGAGTTCATTACAATATTGTTTTTCTAACAATTCGCTTGTCTAAGTCATACATATTATATGAATTATATGACAATTTAAATGTTTTTTTTTTAAAGTTTGACCATGAATAAAAAATGATTTTCTTTAAGTTTTGGAGTTAATAAATTCTGTCTCAAATTACCACTTCTGCTTATAATAAAATTTGCTGTTTTTATTAATTTTAGCAATAAATACACACCCTAGTGCCAGGGTTGTACCAATTTAGTTTATAAGAATCAAGAATAATCATATTTAGCTTCAAAAGCTAGTTTTCATTGTGGGCGAGGCTCTTACATTTAGAAAGGTAAATTTGAACTATTTTTATAATAAAATAATTTAATTAATACTGTATTTTTATTTATCCAGACCTGTTCGGTTTTTTTTTGTAATTAAATTTTACATACAAAGACTGCCGCACTTTATAATATACTAACTAGCGACCTCTCGCGGCTTCGCTTGCGTAATTAAACTTTTCGAACACCTTTTCCTCCCTGATTTCCAACTATGAGGGTAGATTTAAAAAAAATCATATAAATCGACCCAGTAACGTCAGTCAGACAGACATACTTTCCCATTTATAATATTAGAATAAAACGTCTATACTTTTTAACTTAGAATTGCTTTAGGATATGTTATAGATACATTAAAAATTATAAATTTAGCATCTTATTAACAACAAGTCAAATGGCCTCTATAATTATATAAAACTTTTTTGTATACAAAGCATATTTTGGTAGTAAAAGAGGGCCATACATAAAGTACCCCTCTGTACATATATTGGACAGTCTCTAAATGCCAATGTTATTTATACATATCAATAAAAAATCCCTTTGTGCAACAATAATTTATTAAAATGAAATAACTACTAACTATATTACTATTTTAATATCCTTTGTGCCCACGAAACCTTCTTCGATTGTCCAGCTGAAACAGACAAAAACATATTATAGTACGCGCATTCTAAGTTGAATAGTCAGAACCGAGCTACAAAGGAGTTGTAGGTAGTGATTGATGGCAAAAGAAGGTCAAAGAGACGGGCAAAAGGCAAATACATAAATTGTAGTGTACACGATGTGTTGTGTTCCTCATTAGCTTTTTAACTTTCATTAGCTGGTTGAAGTATATGAATAAACGCAAATATATAGATATGCAAGTCCTGGCGCAGTGGCACAAGTGTGTGACTGTAAACGACTGGTTGTGCAATTCGATTCCCACTCGAGGAGTGGAAATATTTATTATTTCCATTTTCTTCGCTCTGGTGTCGAGGTATAAAGCGCCATTAAGTTCCGCCACTTAACACGCAATGCCTCTAAATTCAGCGGAAATCGGGAAACGGAGTGTCTTAACACTAGGTTCCCTCTGCCTAGGGATACAGCGTGAACCTAAAAAAAATTGTTACCACTGATTGAAATATATAATAAATACAAATATATAGATATGACTTGTCAAGATAAAATGCGCGTATTATACGTATATTTCAATTTTTATATAATGTACATATTTTTCTATTGTCTAAGTGTGTAAATAACAATTAAAAAAATCATAAAGTAACAATAAAACCTGCTTAATAAATAGCATTCTGTCTTGCTAAACAATTGTTCATAGATTGTGGATTGTAGATCTAGAGTAGCAGAAATTGGTAAAAATATATCTACAGTGATGCTAATTTTAAAAGTAAGTTTACAACTTACTTTTAATGCATAAGAATTTTAAGTGTATAAGAATTTCGACGAAGCCCGTAATATAACTCATGGCTTATAGAGAGTATACGGTCAGAGCTCTTAGATGGTTTCCAAGTGATGCGTGGTTGAATCCCGCTGCATTCAAAGTTTTATATATTTTATTCAAAAAAAAAATCCTCACAATTAGTCAGAGAAAACCTAGAGTCAATACACTCTATCCTTAAATTTCCATCCGAAATCGAGACATTGCATGTTAAATCACGTAAAGTAAGTATTCAACACTGTCTTTTGTCTTAGATACTCTGGTATCTTCACTCTGGTAAAGAAAAAAAATAGATATAATTACCCCCCCTGGGAAATCGAACCTACGATTACCACAATCAGATGCTGCAACTGCAACATCATAACATATTAAAAATTAAAGTAACAGTGTGAAAAAAAAATGTTCACATCGCATCTACCAGTCTGATTTGGATAAAATTTAAAATGAAAGTACTAAAAAATTAAGGGTCAAACATAAGCTAATTATTTTTTTCAAAAATCAACCCCTAAGGGCTTGAAATAGGAGATGAAAGTTCATATGAAAAAATATTAATTTCAAAAATATACCCCCAGAGGGTGCAATATCGTGAAATAGTAATTCACGCGGCAAAGCCACAAACTATCTTCACATTTCAATTTATTTGTGATACTATAATATTAAATACTAATAAAAAATATCATCTTAGCCAGCCAAAAATATTCCACATTTGGATAGGTTCATTGCCAAAAAAGGGTTGCTCTGTTGCAATATAATATGATCAATATTATAATATTAATAATTAACAATATGCTTAAAAATAAATGCCTCTCTAAACATACAAATATTCTTATTACATTATAGCAAATGATAAAATTTTAAAAATTAATCATATATTATTATTATAATGACTAAATAAAAACTAAAACAATGTTTTAAACAATTTAAAAAATGTTATAACAAGAAGGAAATACCCATAATGTATTATTAGTAATATGACAAAAATGATCGGAATAACTTTTTTCATTGCAGTGGTTTCATTGTGATGAAAGATTTCTTTTTTTAATGTAAATAATCAATAATCAAATTGTTAAATAACACACCTGCTTATATGCATTTAAAACTATTTATTAAGTGCAAATTGCATTATTATTTATAATATCTATCCCTCATATCTACAACTATTTTTATAAATGCAATTGAATGCTATTACATCATTTAATGTTAGAGAAAATATTTTTCTAAAAACTTTGATTTCAACTTACCAATGACCTCTTGCATTCAAAAAAACTTTGTCGTAGTTGTATACATTCAGAAGGAACTACACCGTCTTTTAAGCATTCTCGAGGCGTTTTCTTATTCTGTAAATAATAAATATATGCAATAAGTTACTTGGCAACGCCTTTAATAAATCAACAAACATAGAAATTTTGGAAGAATAAATAACTATTGATTCAAGTTAAAAAAATATTTTGTTAATTAAAATATTAAATACTATAGATAAAATACTAACCTTTTTGCAGCAATCACTACTTAATAAACACATCTTTAGATCGGCTCTAATACCTGCACATGGAGAATGGTCAGCTAAACCTACTTCGTCTGGACCAAAAGTGACCATTATTAATTATTTTAGTTATGTACTATAATATTTTAGAAAATAAAATTTATTTACACAATCAGTGAAATAATATATCTTGACATTGACATTTAGCAGTAAATATTAAAATTCTTTTTACGTTTAAAAATTATCTTTGAATTTAGTCAGTTTAAAAATAGTTAAGTAAATCTAAATGTTTTTGGTATTTAAAATTAGTTGTAAGCTATTATTATTAGAATATTATACTTAATCACAATTTGTATACAGTACAATATTTCAAATTACATTGACACTTGACAGGGACGGCTACATGGATTAGCGCTTCTAATTTTGAAACTTCATTTATACCAGTAAGTTAAGCTTGATGTAGTGCCTAGAACTTCAGATGTAAGTAAAAGCTTAAAATACATTAACACTTACTTCCAATGTCCGACCTCTTTTCTCTACCTAACCAAATTTCAATTTAGTAATTAATGTTAATGTCTTTTTTCACAGTTCACAACAAATAAACTCACAATATTATTATGAGAAAGGTAAAAATTATATATTTTTATACAAAAAAATAAATTATATCCTATTGGCTATTATTAAATGGCTGTAAGCCTGTAATGTAACGATTTGATGGTAAAATAAACAAGTCAATGTCACTTTGAAGTTTCATATGTCAATTTCAAGAATCAGCTGATAACTTATTGTTTTTATTTCACTGTCACGCGAATTTCTGATGAATTCAATCGCTCAACGCTCGTGATAAAAGTGTACAAGTGATAATAACAATGAGTAAATATCTTCCAATTTTTAATAGAAAGCTCTCTCACATCTGTAATTTATTACCTTTTAAAGATACGAAATGGTTTATGCCGAATGGCAATCCAATTGGAGTGTATATTTATAACTGTGTTGCTGAAGAACGAGTGCCTATTATATTAAGTGACCCTTCAATTGCTACGTGGTACTCATGCGGTCCTACAGTATACGATTCAGCGCATATAGGTCATGCTTGTTGTTACGTTAAATTAGATATCATACAGAGAATATTGAAATCATTTTTCAACATAAAACTTGTTACCGCTATGGGAATAACTGATATTGATGATAAAATTATCAAAAGGGCTAACGAAACTAAAGCCGATTTTAGAAGTGTAGCTAAAAAGTATGAACATGAGTTTTGGGTAGATATGTCTAGTTTAAATATCGAAAAGCCCATGATAGTTACTCGGGTATCAGACCATATTGACACGATTGGTAATTTCGTAAAAGGTCTTATAGATTCCAACATGGCATACATAACTAAAGATGGCTCTGTGTATTTCGACACAGCAAAGTTTCCTGCTTATGGCAAACTACAAACCATGCAAAATGATGGAGAACCTAGTGACGAGGTCAAAAGAAATAAAATGGATTTTGCTTTGTGGAAGGGTTACAAGCCAAACGAACCTTCTTGGCAAACTACTTGGGGTGAAGGCAGACCGGGCTGGCATATAGAATGTTCAGCTATGGTTAGCAAAATATTTGGTTCACAATTAGATTTCCATGCGGGTGGTATTGATTTACAGTTCCCTCATCATGAGAATGAAGAGGCGCAATCATGTGCCTTCCACAATACGAGGCAGTGGGCTAACTATTGGATTCATGTTGGTCACTTAAAACTAAAAGAAACTAAAATGTCTAAATCACTTCAAAATACTATATTAATACCTGAAGTATTACAAAAATATAATGCAGATGTATTCAGAATGGCATGTCTCATGTCTAATTACAGATATTCAATGGAATACAATGATAAAGTAATGAATAATGCGCAGGAAGTCCTAAACAAATTTAAGTTCTTTTTAAAAGAAGTAGAGATATATGTTAACAAAAGTCATTCTAGTACAGGAGATTATAACAATAAATTGTTAAATGAATTACAAAAAGTTGAAGAAAGTAACTTAGAAGCTTTAAGAAATGACTTTGACACAGCATCATGCATAAACTCCCTCTTAAACTTGATAAGAATAACTAATAAATTAATAAAAGCAGACACCTCAGATTTTTATCCTGTGCCAGTTATATTAATAGCTGAATACATAGCTCAAGTTCTTTCGAAATTTGGTTTACAGCTAAAAGAAACTAATCAAAGTGATACTTCAAACTCCTTTTTAGATATTTTAGTTGAATTCAGGCACACTGTTCGGTCAAATGCCTTAAAAAGCAAAGATAAAGATATTTTAGGTGCATGTGATGTTGTGAGAGATAAAATGAAATCTATGAAAATTCAAATAAACGACAATAAAGACAAATCATCATGGGTCTATGTAAAGTAATAAAAAATCTAGCAATTACTTTAGTCCAAAGAATTAATTAAAGATAAGACTTGGTAAAGAAACCTATTATTAAGTGTGTACAAGTATTTCTTTGACATAGAAAGTTTTTATAAAGTAAAATTATTTACTAGCATATCGCTTATATATTTTAAGTGTTAATTAAACCATTATTTTAAAATGTTTTTTTTTTCATTTTCTATTATAATAATAAAACACTTCTTCCCCATAAGAGACACATAAATATCATCATTCAACATGCGATACATCAAATTCGGAGGAAAGTGGAGAACAGAGTGTCTTGACCCTAGACACTTTGTCATAGCTCTTTCTGTATTCATATACTTACACATGGAATAAAGTATGAAGCTGAAAGAAAAAAAGAATATAAATAAAACAACACAAGTGCCTATGGAGTTAAACATTTGTTTACTTTCATGTTGAAGAACATTTTAGTACATGTTTACACAAAAACGGTTTGAAACTAGACTTAAGAAAAATGTTACTTCAGTCTTTTCATATTTTTTTGACATTTTAAAAACTAAAATGATAAGTTTAAGATAAAGAATGCAAGTTATTCAAAACAATATTATTAAATAACTCGTTTATTTCACGTTTTTTACACTGTAAAGATAATTTCAGTTGTAAATATATACCTATAGGTACCTAACCTATAGTAGGGAGTGTGTGTACGGTTGCAAAACGATCGGTTGCAAGTTCGATTTCCACTCGGAGGAATGATTATTATTGTAAACGTCGCGTTCTGATAAGACAAATCACGGTGTTTAGCTCCGTCACTTAACACAAAGTTTCTTATTATAATTTCTGGTGGAAAGTGGAGATAAAGGTGAATTTTAAATAGGTAGCCATTATTTAACGGTTTGACTGATCAATAAGGATTTTCAGTTTTATTATTTAAAAACTTTGTTTTTTTAATATAGTTAACCCTTAAATGAGTAATTCTAAACTACAATTAGGGTTTTCTTTATGTAATTGTACTTTCGCAAAAAAAATTTTTCTTTCTTAAGATTTAAAAAAAATAGTATAGAGTATTTTTTAAGAAAGCAACGCATTTGAGGGTTAAATTTATTTCGATACACTTTTTAAAAATTAAGTACAATACAAATTATAATTACCAGATCGTTAATTAGGCAAGAGTCTCACTATATGAAAGTATTTTAGTTTTTTTTTAAATAAACTGTAGACTTAGATCTGACTAGATCCATCATTACTCTAAAATATTATAATTGCTTCGGAATAATTCAGATATATTTGTTATAATATCGATTTTTCTTAAGTTGACATTTATATCGATTTTACATACACTTACAAAAATAATTAAATAAAAAACAAAACTTACAAAGTTATCTTCTTCATTTCCTGACAATTTTATAATAAATAAGAACACAAAAAATAACTATATTTTTTATTAAATCGATATTTAATCGTATGTCTCACATATTACAACAATTATATCCGAACGTCACTTGAGTGAAACACATGCCTTGACATTGACATTTGACGTAAATTAAAACACATCTGACATTAGCGCACTGTAAACGGTATATTTTTATCTTGTATCATATTTTCCGCTTTATAAACTTTCCACGCAACGAGATAATCTCTGACCATTTTGAATACAGTGTAATAGTTAATAAATAGTAATATAACAATGGCTACGAAGTTGTGCCACGCGAACGAACTGAATAGAAGGCAGAGCTGCATCGCGACCAGCGACAGTTGAAGACATAGTAAAATGCAGAGGAATTTTGATGGATTGCTGAATACCGACTGAAAAATAATATAAATGTTAAAAAAATAGATTTAAATATATATTTTTTTCTTCTAAAGTTACTATTACCAAAAAAAATATTAAATTAATATTACCTTTTTGCTTGCTCAAATACTAAATATACAAGTATACTCACATAAAATCGTATATGATGCACATCATTAGGTATAGCTGCGACTATAGGCGTCTCCGCTATAAACAGTGTGTCAGAGAATCGAGCCAGCGATCCATATGTCCACCAACGTGTTGGACACCATAACGGTACATCTGGCACACTTACTGGAGCTATGAAGTGGAGAAGAAGTAATATTAAATATACATCTATTTGAAAAAGATAATATGAATAAATTAAAATACAAACTTTCACATATCACTTTATCAAACTAACATTTGTCACTGTAACGCGTCACAATTACTCATTTTCTTAGGAGCTATACGCACGGACACACGCACGCATATACGCACGGACACACGCACGCATATACGCACGCACATACGCATGCATATACGCACGCACATACGCCCGCACACACACACACACACATACACGCACGCACACACGCACGCACGTACGCGCACACACATACACAGACATGCGCACGCACTCACACACACACGCACGTCCGCGCACACATACACACACATGCGCACGCACTCACACACACGCACACATGCGCACGCACTCACACACACACACACACGCGCGCGCGCACACTCACACACACACGCACACACACACACTAGTAAGCAACACGGTACTAACGCGCGAGCGGCGCCCACTTGCCGAGGTGGGTGGCGGCGCGGTGCGGCACGTCGGCGAGCGCGGCGGGCAGCAGGTGCGCGGCGAGGCGGCCGCACAGCGCGCCCCACACCAGCCCCACCTGCTGCGCCGCGGACGCCGCGTCGTAGTGCAGGTACGACTGGACGACACATGAAACGAATCATTTCAAATATATGCATTTGGTGATTGGTAACGTTTTTAGTAAAACGAATATGTTTGAAAAATAATTTTAAATATGTACGGTTGGTGATTGAAAACCATTTTTGGCATAACGTTGAAAAACATTGAAACGTTGGATTGAAAAATAATTACAATATATGTATAGTACCCGGCAATAAATAATGCATATCGATGCTTAGAATGAAACAGTCGGTCAGTTTCGGTTTCGTAGAGCGCTGTCTTGGTCACTCAGTTGGTATGTGACGTTTCTAACTGTTATTATTTTAAGCGACCGAGACAACGCTCTACGAAGTCGAAGCTGTTTCATTCTAAGCATCGATGTGCATTATTTGTTGCCGGGTACTATACGACCGGTGATTGAAAAATACTTTAACGCTCTAAAGTATAGCTGCTCGTGGCGAAAGGGCACAAAGTGTAACTGTAAACGCAACTGGTTGTAAGCTCGATTTCCACTCAAGGAAATAAAATATTTAATATTTTCATTTTCTTGGCTCTGGTGTATAAGCAAAGCAATACCAATTTTGAAATAAAATATTTTTATTACAAATAAACTTTACTTGAAAGGACTTATGAATCGTCGAATAAACATACTACCACCATCTCGGAAGGCGATTCTCTATCAATTTCCTAAATATATATATAAAAAAATTACACTTTTTTTTAATTCACGCTGTATCACGCACACAGCAGAGTAGGTAGAGGGAGCCTAGTGGTAAAACACTGTTCCCCACTTTCAGTCGAATTTGGAGGTATTGCGTATTAAGAGTGGCGGAACTTAACGCCGCGCTTTACCTCTGATAGCAGAGCAAAAAAATGGAAATATTCAATATTTTCACTCCTCGAGTGGTAATCGTACCCACAACCAATAACGTTTACAGTCACATCTATGTACCCCTGCACCACGATTGGCCCCAAATAAATTTTAAAAAATAATATTAACAACATATAGAATTTGTATGCAGCTAGTTTCAAACCCAGCCGAACAACCCAGACGCCATCGGCAGATTCATCCGTCGGGCAAGGGAATCTTCCTTGATTGACATAGTGGGGTATAACCTCAAAATGTCGATCTCTCATAGAGACACAGAAGCCATGAAAATTAACAAGGATCTATACTCTGGCGCTATCTGCACAGGCTGAGAGGAAGATAACGACCCAACAATCACCGGACCTGACTCTTAGAGGGACTGCTACTAAATCTAATTTTTAATTTTAAAGTTAAGTTTAAAATTGTTTACTTTTCAAAAATTTTATAATTTTATACTAATAAAGAAGCGTCTGGTGCAGTGGAACGAAGTCTTTAAACGTGACGGGTTGTGAGTTCAATTCCCACTAGATGAATTGAAATATTTAATTAATATATCATTAAATATTTTTTGCTCTGGTGTCGAGGCAAAACTCTGCGTTTTATACATTTTCTAATTAATATAAATGGTGAGTAACACTTACTGTTCTTGTACACAAATATATATTTTTTTGTTATTTATTATACTTCAAGTACTGAGGGAAAACGTAATGATATCAAATCTATCTCAATAGAACAAACAAATATAATACATCACTCCATATCAAAAAAGAACATTGTTTTATTATAAAATAATTCATAATAAAAAAAGAGATAAAAAAGACATACCTGAGCAAAACAACATGGCACAAAGCTACTATAATACGCTCCAAATATTGAATTGCACAAAATTTTCTTCACTCGCTGATTGAAATCCTGCCTCAAATATTCAACTTCTGCTCTTATTTGTTCCGGATCGTGGGAACAACTGTGCATTAATGGAGACGTACAGTGTAGGAAGAGAAACGGTATGGAGTCCGTGCCGAACAGTATGAAATATATCACTGCCCTGAAAATATTATTGGTGATTTAATAAATTTATAAGGTATTTGCAATTTCAAGGTAGGTTTTTGTAAATTTATATGTTTCTTGCAGAGTCAGAACGAAGCTATTGTTAATGTTTAATATTCTCCACCTTTTGTCCGAAATTGAGACCTTTCTAAAATATAGTCAATCTTTCGAGTGATAACCAAACCCACGCTAAAACCGCAAACAAATTGAAAACTTAATTTTTTTATTAAATTACATTACATTAAAAGATATATTTTTTTTAATTTTACATATCTTATGCATATAACAGGGAAAGAAGAGATAATCCAAGTAAGGAGAGAGAACTAACGTCCCCTAAAGTGATGGAATTCAACTGTACCCCTAAAGTGATGTATTCTGTCGTACCAGAGTAGAGAAATGAAAAATAACATTTTTTTTTTAGCTTCACGCTGTATCCCGCACACTGCAGGGTAGGCAGAGGGAACCTAGTATTAAGATACTCCGTTCCCCACTTTCCGCCGAATTCGGAGGCATTGCGTGTTAAGTGGCGGAACTTAACGCCGCGCTTTACCTCGAAACCAGAGCGAAGAAAATGGAAATATTAAATATTTCCACTCCTCGAGTGAGAATCGAACCCACAACCAGTCGTTTACAGTCACACGCTTGTGCCACTAGGCCACGACTGGCCACAGTCTTTATAAAAATAAATTTATATAATCTTTTCACCACACAGGTATTAAACCTACATCGTTCACCATGTGTTAAGATCCATACATTTCAAATGAAAATAAAGTTGAAATGAAAATTTATTATTGTAAAATAAATCCAATTTACAAAAAATGTAGTGGATGAAGTACAGATTATAATACTTACGGATAGCACAGATAAAATATTTTCACAAATGGATACTTCAGTATCAAGAAATAGGTGCACCAGGACATAGCACCCAGGACTATGCCTAACACAAACATCCTGAAATATACAAAAAAGAAGTATTAATAAGATTGTTCTTATCTTTTTTTTTCAAGCTGTCTTCCACAAACAGCAGATTAGGCAGAGGGAACCTAGTGTTAAGATATTTTGTTTCCTATTTTTGCAGAATTTTGTAGGCATTGCGTGTCAAGTGGCGGAACTTAACACGACGCTTTGTCTTGACGTAAGACCGAAGAAAAGGAAAATATTAAATATTACTCCTCCTCGCGTGGCAATCGAACCCACGACCAGTTGCGTTTACAGTCACACTTCGGGAATGAACAAAGATCAAACTTGGGAAAACAAATCAATATAATGATCAATTGTGATAATTGAATTGTTTAACATTTCTATATATGTAAACTCAATACTTTTTAAAAGTAACTGTGTATGCAAAAGGAAATTATTTAAGTCTATGGCAACATACTCTTTGTTTCTACATAGCAGAGTACATAGATATTCTCAACTTTGTCAAGATATTTTTCCCTTTCCGCCCAAATTCGAAAGATTGCATGTTGAGGGCAGAACTCAACGCCAAGCTTTGTTTTGTTAAAAGAGTGGAGAAAAGACAATAAATTTTAATATGATTATTTCTAAGTGGGAGTCAAACCCACTACTATTGCATCTACTTGTACATACAGGCATTGTCATCCTGTAACATGATATCCTTAACACATTTTTCAAAAACATTCAAATTTTACTCAAATTATTTTTTTTTTTATTTTAAACTATTCGTTTTAGCATCTCTCAACAATAATAGAACAGATAGAGTTAACCTCATTTTAGACCTAACACATTGTGATAACTGGCAGAATGTATCTTGACATTATGACTTAAAATAAAAAATGTAATAATAAAAAACAATTCTCTCAGTAGGGCCTAAACCTTCACATGTATAATATGTGTAATAATCATAAAATGTATTATTTTGCAAATGATACATTTTATGATACCAATATAATTTTGAATAAGTAATAAATCTATTTACATACCTAGCTGCAACAGCAGCATGCGGCATAAGTTTAGGAGGAAATATAAGACCGAGTATAGTCATAGCTATGCATAGAAGTAGCCTTCTACTAATCATTGTCACTATAAATGCCACCAGGTGTGGGTCAATCAGGTGAAAGTTCTGGAAAAATATATAGTTTTTAATTAATAAAAGTATAATAAACTAATTATTTAAATATGATGAATACAATGATAAATAAGAATTTTGAATTTAGCAAGCACTGGTTTCATTTTATTTAAGACATTGGTGTTCTCTTGTGTGAAAAAAAATCTGTGTTTTTGTGCAAAGTAAAGCAAAGTGTGCGTAATTTATATTATTTAATAACTAAACAGTGGAACATGAGAAAGCCTTATAAATAATATGAAATGTATAAAAAGACACTTGTTAAAACTTATGTTACTTAATGCTTATAATTACCATTGCCTGTGTAGTATATGAATGTGGGAGCCACCACATTGTCCTGTACAAATTTAAGAACTGTGATCCCATAGCCACAAGTAGAAATACAAATGACATCACTTCAAATAACAATTCCCCATCCCTGGGAATGTATGGGAATGGTATGTGCTTGGGTGGCACTGGACTGTCAGATAGTTTAGTGTCACCTGGATTGCTTGAAGGAGAGAGCCTTGGTCTGGCTCTCTTTCCGTTTATGTCTTCATCCAACAATGGAGGAGGTACCCCCTAAAATTACAAAAAAAAAAAAATAATTTATCGATAGAGATGGAACTCCTTGTTTAGATATATAGTTCTAAATAGAGTTCTTAGTCATTTTATAACTAAATTACCACGTTTAAGGGTGTTAAGAAGTTTAAATAACTTTATAGACAAGTAGACACCTTACCTTTTTGGTTGCTCCAGACGATTTCTTTGATCCGGGAGCTACCATTTTGCAGGCAATTGGAGGTAAAGGACGTTTAACTAGCGGGTCTTTGATAATTTTCCTCCGCCTCGAAAAGGCAGTGGATGAAGTATTGCTAACTTGAGAGTTAGACCAGCGCCGGGCCAAGAGTATGGTCAGGCAGCCAACAACCGCCGGTAAGAAGAATACGACAAAGGGGCCACTTTCATTTTCGTTACAACTCATCACTTACATGATAAAATTGAACAAAATAAATATTCCGAATTTACACACTCGCTGTTACGCGTCCGTCCGTCAAAATTGGTTTGACATATCAAATACATCAATGTAGCCATTGATTGTAAAACGTTTCGTTTTACACATCATTAAAAAAATTAAAAGATATTTCTGCAAAAATGACAATATTTTTATTTCATATACAATTCTTGTACATAATTATTTTGATTCTTTAAAAAATAAATTGCTGGAAATAATTAATTACTTGTATACTATGGCTTAGTAGCATTTTTTTGTTACCTAAAGCGAGAATGTGTCAGTAAACGTCAAGTGTCTAACATTATATGCGTGTAGTTTGGAAAGTCTTATCGCAGTTGAAATAAGGAGCATAATACACCAATAAAAACTGTAATGTCGTATAGCTTTCATTCACAATAAATCGATATTATGAATTTAATGCCGGTTCCAATCTTTAATAAATATATTAATTGAAATGTGATCATAAGATGATATATTTGTAAATAAGAACCAACAAGATGTCATTTGCCATACTTTGCACGTTTGTGTTAACATTTTATGTTGTGATTTGGTTTTTTGACGCATTTTTTAAGGTAAAATTTTCTGCATTTTTTGCTAAACAAGTAAAATTTGCATTTGCCCATGTAAATGAAATTAAAAATTATATTTTATTTACAGAGTTGTATGCACTATCCGTATTATGCATTTTTAGAAGGAACTGGATTAAAAGTTGGGATCTTTAATTTTTCCTGGACGACAAATGCATTTAATAGATTTATATACAGATGGAGCAAGAACCTGAACAGAATTCTTCGCAAGTGGTTTAATTTCGGATATCTATTTACTATTGGAATATTCCTCCCATTTGCTATATGGACACTTTTGTCATTCATATTTGAGCATTTCCATGAATCTATTCAACTGAATAGTGTGCCAGAAGTAAAAGCTATGCTGCCTGGTGTAAATATTCCAGCATCAGACTTTTGGTTTTATTTCATTGCTATTGGACTTAGTTCTATATTCCATGAGCTTGGCCATGCAGCTGCAGCGGCACAAGAAGATGTTCAGCTAATTGCGGTGGGAGTTTATGTATTTACTATAATACCTATTGCTTTTGTAGAACTCAACACTGAACATTTAAACAGCCTAGGCATATCAAAAAGACTGAAAATTTACTGTGCTGGAGTCTGGCACAATATTGCTCTAGCATTTTTAGCATTACTTCTATTTTTCTCTGCTCCAATTTTGTTTAGTCTGGCTTACAGAACTGACATTGGTGTGAGGGTAACAGGATTTACTGATGATTCCCCATTGAGACATGCTAGAGGACTCGAAGATAATGATGTTATTATGTCTATTAATGATTGCTCAGTAAAGAATGGTAATGATTGGTCATATTGCCTACATGTAGCTCATGATAGATTTGGTATTTGTACAAGTGCTGAGTACATTGCTCAAAATGATGAAATAATGATGGAAACTGTTAAAGAAAATGATGTTGTGGAATGTTGTCGCAAGGATGACTTATATAGCTTTTGCTTTGAATACATAGAGCCTAAGAATGTCATTGATTCAGCTTTACCAGGACAATATTCTTGTTTGAAACCCAGAGATATGGTGAAGAACAAGCTTATTAAATGTACTGAGCAAAATGGTCACACTTGTCCAAGAAATATGCACTGCTTGAAACCTTCACTTAACAATCAAACCTATTTAATAATTATTGAAAGAAAGGATAATAATGCAGTACTTTATTTGGGTTTGCCATATGATATTCACAAAACAGTATTTGTAGATCAATACTTTCCTAGAAGTGCTGTTATATCATTCTTCTCACCGTCGCAGTTTGAAAAGCTCTTGAGATATATCTTTATATTTTCAATGGGTATAGGATTTTTAAATGTTTTACCATGCTATGGTACTGACGGACACCACATCTCTCGCAACATAATACAGTGGATGGCAAAATATTTTAACAAAAATGGTGACTTTATAACTTTTTTTACAGTATTCACTGTAGTAGTTGGCACAGGTATTACTGTACCAATATTAGTTTACTTGTTTTATAAAGCAATTTTTGTTGATAGTTATTAAATTTATATTCAAGTTAGTGAATTATATTAATTTGTTAGTTGGGCTTACTCAAGAGCACAAAATAATTATAATATGAATGAATTATGGGCTGTTTTTTTTTAAATGAACTTTTTTTACATGTCTAATAGTGATTGGTAATTTGTATGATGTAGCGATGCATTATATAGGTTTTATAAATTTAAGTTTTTTTGTAAATATTATAAACTGCTCTGTTTAGGTTTTAAACTGTAGAAGATTTTTATAATAAATGGTAATTTATATAGTGTTCCTGTGTTTCTTGTTTTACCATTGGTATTGAACAGACTTCAATATTGAACCTCCAATATGAAATAAAACTTTTATAAAACAACAGTTTTTTGAAATATATTCACAAATTTATACAAAAACACATAATATGACTAAAATAATTTAATATTCACAATTTTTTTTATTCAATAATTAACTATGTATTAGCTATCACTTAAGGCTAGTGATCTTTGTAAATCCTTCAACGATTTCCTCCCATAGTGTAGCATTGCTTTAATAGCGGTTTCGTCACTGTGATGACTATTGTTTTTAAAATCAGCTCGTGCCCATTCTCTTAATTCCATACGAGTCTTATCATCTGGTACTTTTCTTAAAGTTCTGAAGATATCTCGGTATAATTTTAGAACTTCTTGACGTAATAAGAACTGAAAAAACATTAAATATTTATATTTACTTTACTGTTTAGAAAAAAAGTATTAAATTCAATACACTCAAAAAGTTGAAACATACCTGTTTTAAATTTAGAGTTGCCTTGGGCAATTTAGAGGCCATTTCTCTATTTGAGGTTATTTTGGTATAATTGTTATCTTACATCATTTTGTGATTGAAAAAATTATTCATATTTGATTAGTATCCAACTAGTATCATCCAGTAGATAGCCTTTTATTTTACGAAAATTATAAATCAATAACAATAAACAAATTTAATTATGATCTATGACAGCTTTTTATTTTGACAGTCAGCTGTTTTGGCTGTCAAATTAATTAACATTCTTAATGTTGCTATAAAAGGATATTCATTTTATATTGATAGGGAATATTACTTTATAAAGATAGATTGGTTATGTTTTATTTTTATATTTAATATAATAAAAAGTATACATACCTATATAAAAAAAATAACAAAACATTTGTATTCTGATACTTTTCATACTTTGTTAAGTAATCATCTGGCAACCATTGCAAGTTTCGCTTTATAACGATTCTAACATTACTAGTAGACAATATTCATTTCATTAAATTTTAGTACAATATTTATAATTTAGTAAAGTAACAACTTTATCAATTCAATATTTCCTGAGAAATATAAAGCGAGGCAGGTTTATAAATATTTTTTTATATATTATTATTTCCTTTCTCCGAATTCGGCGGAAAATGGGGAACTGGGTTGTCTTAACATTAGGTTCCCTCCGCCCTGTTGTGTGCGGGATACAGCGTGAAGCTAGTACAAAAAAAGAAAAAATATTTATCTTGTTATTATAATTATATCTACATATGCCTGGAGTCTCAATTTCTTAAGATAGAACCTAAATACGTTAAGTATACAGTGGATAATATAAAGAAATAAATATATTCGATTCTTTTCATATTTTAAAATATGTTATATTATTGGTTTAAAAGCCTACCTACTTATTTCTTAAGGTATTCATCTACTATGAAATCTGTATAATATTATTTTAATGGGATCGTGGTGTGATAGGGCGGCGTCTGACTGTTAACAATTATATTAAAATTATTTTTCTTACTTTTCTTTGAATAATAAAGCACAGCGTTGAATTGCGTTTCTCATCTTGTTAAATTTGAGAATCGGAAAATGAAGAAAGGAGTGTCTTGACACTAGGTTCTGTCTGCCTACTCTCTATACTCGATATACTCGTATGCAGTAAAAAGTGTGGAGCTGCTCTTTTGCTCTTTTAATGAATGATTGAAATATATTTCAATGTTATTCGGTGAAAAAATAAACGTAGACTTTTTCATGATTGTCACCTGTAATGACCTCGTATATCTTTAGCCTATCAATGCAAATAAAAATATTCCATTTATTTAAAAATATAAATATGCAAATTTAACTTTAATCTTGATTAAAGCCTTTAGCTACTATTTTCAGTCTGTTATACTTATAGTGAATAATTAATTATACTAGAATAAAACTATTTTAACCGTAAAATGTCATGTATTATCAAATGCAAAAATATACGTAATAAATTCAGTTAAATTACTTTCACTTCAAAATGTGCAAAAAATTGCAAATAACAAAGAATTCGTTACGTAACCATGGTCACAATGATATCTTTGCTTATCGTGACAAGGTGTAAAGGAGAGGGCAGTATGAAGCATCACCTCAAGTTTTCTCCACATTACACCTTTTTTTTAAATTTTACGTTGTATCCCTCGCACAGCAAGGTAGACAGAGGGAACCTAATGTTAAGACACTCTGTTCCGCTTCGCTCTAGTGCCACAGACAAAGCGCGGCGTTGAGTTCCGCCACTCAACAAGCAATGTCTTGGTTTCCGGCGGAAAGATGAGAATTGGATGTCTTGACGTTATGTTGGGAAAAAGCTTAAAATATGAAGTTTTTGCATATTTATCATATAAGCTGTGAACTGAGTGCAAAATTTTTAACCTCATACTAAATAATACACGAATACTCATGGCTAGTTAGATACATCACATTATTTAAATTAAACATTAATAAGATGTAATAGAATATCTCTATTGAAGTTACTCAGTAAGTGTAAGAAAAACAAAATTGAATGTAAAATTTTAAAAAAGTAGTTTAATCAAGAAATATACTCGTATCATAAGAAACATTGAAAACAGTAATAAATCTTAATTTTCGCTCTCTAACATTTGATAACTAAATTGATTGGAATGTTTCGTTGACATTAAAATATATAATTTCTATGTCTTGATGATTGAACTAAGGGCTGAATTAAATTATAATTATATTCATATTTTTATTATAGTTTCTTCGGGTATTTTATTAAGTTAATCGTTTATAAGCGTGCAAATAAAATTTAATTATTTCTTTTACTGAAAGCGTTTTTAAAAATGGCAAAATGCTGTTGTGTTTATTGTTTAATCAAGGTAAAAAATAACAATAAATATAATATTAAATTGAATAATATATCATACTTTTTGATTTTTAGGCCTTCGTAGCCCAGTGCGACGGAACCCGACTGTAAGCACGACCTTTCTTTAAACTATATTCATTTATCCCCTACACACTATGTTGTCAATTTCGGGTCGAAAGTGGAGAACAGAGTGTCTTAACACTAGGTTGTCTCTGTCTACCCCCTTATACTAGAAAAAGAGGGCGAAGGTGGGAAAAAAACGTTAGTTTTTGAATAATTTTCAAAATACAATTGTAATATGAAATATCATCTAACCGCCCAGAGTTTAAAAGCCCCGCCCATTGCACGAGCGCGGGAAAGAGCTTTGTCTAGCTTTCAGTGGAAAGAACTTACGCTCAGTCGGTTTACGGACGCCGTGCGGGCAACACGTGAATGATTATATCCTTAATGTTTACGTTAACGTGAAAGTTACGTTACGATAATAAAAATCAACAACTTTATATTCATAATATATGCGTTTGTACAGTGTTATAGTGAACTTTATACACCAAAATGGACAAAAATTCCGAATCGCCGTCACCAAAACCGAAAGTGAAAAAGGAAAACGAAGAAGAAATAAAGGTAGGAATAATTAATTAATAGAGAAAATATGATAATATTTTAGCAATGTTTACATCACCAAACGTTGGCAAGCGGCCGTTTTCATCTCGTGTAAAACGACACGTAGTTCCATTTCATATTTATAAATTTGATCCTAAACTGAGGGGTAAGCGGTACGAAAGCTCACGAATAAATTATAAAGTATACAATTACAATATTAATTACATTTCGCGTTACAATAAAATGCGTGTAATATAGCGTTTTCGAGGCCTTTTCCAGCCATTAAAGTGTGAAACGCGATACGCTCAGATCGCTGTAACCGGAGTACTTCGATGTTTTGATAATAGATATAAGGTTTGGTTGTGAGCGTGCTGTGTGTATTTGTGTCCGTGTGTGTAGGGAGTAATTTTAGCCGAGCCTTTGCTCGAACTCGACTCGTAACTCGAGAGCTGGGACGGCCGCAAGCAGACGCCACGATTTATTGTTTTCATATAATTATGCTTAATATGTAATGTATATGTATATATTATATAGATATATTAAAATATGTAACTGATCGCTGTATATTCGTAGAAGATAAATGAGAAAAAATGTTATTGGGAGCATTTATTAATGTAATAGAATGTAGAATAATATTTTTTCTTTTTTTTTCTTTTTATCTGTGTACGTTAATTTCAGAAACGGCTTATCCAATTCAAATATAGTTTCTTTCCTTAACATGTAATGTTTATTTAATATAAATCGATTCATAGATTAAAAAAGGGACAACAATTTAAAATATATCTGTGGCAAGCGAAAAGACAATATAACATAATATAGAAACTTTATTTCAAACCAACATAAATTTTACATATTATAAACATCCCATATCAAAACATAATATAAAAACGCGGATAATATAATAATAATCATATAATATACACAGGCAAAGCCACGATCAAATGGCGAGTCCACAATATACATAATAAATACAATACCAACGAAAATCTTTTGGCAGCTTGAAAATAATTTGACATGTCAATGACCGGTGACCACGCGTGTGATGTCACGGGACGCAATCCGCAAGAAGGTTTGAGGTCGATATAATTTATATATTTACGCGTCTAGCGGCCCAAATTGTTAGTGCTAGATGTATAATGGTTATTTATTTTTGTTTTCTCAGCTATTTCTTGGTTTTTCAGTTGTTTTACGTGGTATTTTTTTTTAGCTTCACGCTGTATCCCGCACACAGCAAGGTAGGCAGAGGGAACCTAGTGTTAAGACACTCCATTTCCAATTTTCCGCCGTATTCGGAGGCATTGCGTGTTAAGTGGCGGAATTTAACGCCGCACTTTGCGTCTGATACCAGAGCGACGGAAATGGAAAACTTAAATATTTCCACTCCTCGAGTGGGAATCGAACCCACAACCAGTCGTTTACAGTCACACGTTCGTGCCACTGGGCCACGACTAGCCCCAATTTTTAATATATTTTCGTAAAATACTCTTTTGGTGTATAATTTTTGTTTTTTGAATTTGAAATTAATATTATGTTTTATTTGTACGTATTTCTGATTTCTATTTTCCGGGCAAATAGAAATATAGTGTAAAAATAACAATGTAAATAGATAGACTGATAAATATAAACAAATTATTAAAAAAATGTAATACAAAAGAATAAGTATAATTTTCCAAAAAAAAAACAATAATATACTAGTTTTCAATATAATGATATATAAAAAGTATTTTATAAGCAATCATATTAATTTTGTAAAACAAGGCTATTATTGTTCATAATATTATTATAAATGCGAAAATATCTGTCTGTCTGTGACGCTTTCACGAATAGACAGACTCACGGCCCGATTTCGATGGAATTTGGAATGAAAATAGTTGAAGACTCAAAGTCAAACATAAGCTATGTTTTTCAAAAATCAGCCTTTTAAGATAGGAAATTCGAATCCGAATTCGGCGGAAAGTGGGGAACGGAGTGTCTTAACACTAGGTTTCCTCTGTCTACCCTGCTGTGGGCGGGATACAGCGTGAAGCTATAAAAAAAAATACTAAAGTTTGCTATAGTTGTGTAATTTATGCGAGCGAAGCCGCGAACAGATCGCTAGTTATTATGTTAATACGAAATCGAGACGTATAATAACACCTTATACAGTGTTAAAAGAAACGAGTTATATTGAATTTGCAACCTTGTATTAAGCGTTTAGTTACTGAGCTTTCTAGTTAAATGATAAAGTTTTATGGGTAATTAAAATTTAAATCGACCTTTGATAATTTAATACAAAATTAACAAGTTTGAGCAAACCTCGAAGCACTCATACTATTGTTTCACGGATCATTTTTTTCATTAATTTTATAATTATTCGTCTATTATTATTTGATTGCCGTTCTCAATGGGAAACGGAGTGTCATAACACTAGGTTCCCTCTGCCTAGCCTGCCATGTGCGGGATACAGTGTGAAGCTAAAAAAAATGATTTCGAGCGGAAAGTAGAGAACCTAACACATTTTCATTTTTCTTTCAGCCTCCCATTATAATGCGGAAAAAGTGTGGAGGTGCTTTTAATATAATATCTTGTTTATTGAGCTTTGCTATAAAAACTCCATCTATGCTATTTCCGCCGAATTCGGAGACATTGCGTGTTAAGTGGCGGAACTTAATGCCGCGTTTTGCCTCGACACCAGAGCGAAGAAAATGGAAATATTAAATATTTTTACTCCTCGAGTGGGAATTGAAACCACAACCAGTCGCTTTCCAGCCACACGTTTGTGCACTGCGCCGCGAGTGCCCACATACCTATATAGTGACAACACGATTTTGATATATTATGTATGGTGGTATATAAGACATTGGTGCCTATTTATATGTAAATGCAGGCATTGGTCTGTCGCGAGTACTAAACTACTGCTTAACAATATCGAATTCGAAATTGAGCAGGAAATTTCGGTGAAAACACGCAATATGGAAGCCTTGCATCGCTTCATATATAAATACGATATAACGGTGTATAGCTTTATATTTACTTATATAATATATTTGAGAATTTATTCTTGTATGTTTATTTGTGGAATATGTCTATATATTTTTTGAGTTAATATTACATATTACATTCTTTAGTTTTCTTTCAAATATTTTAAAATAATATTTTGGTATTGAATGCACTCTATAATGCACTGCTAATGAGATCGGGGAAACGTTTATGTTTTAGATATTCATTGCCTTTTTAATATAGTTTTATGCCTATTATATTCTTGCAATGAAGACATTGCATTACAAATGTTATTTTTGCATTTATTTTAAGTAAATCGGGAAAAGTTTATTATTATTTTCATCTAAATACTAGACACGTGCTACGCACTTTTTATACATTATTTTCAGTTACCTATTACGTTATTTTCTGTCTGTTAATAATCTAGGCAATATTTTATTTATAAATAATCCCATCGTGTAGAATTGACTGATTATTCACGCTGTATCCCGCACACAGCAGGGTAGGCAGAGGGAACCTAGTGTTAAGACACTCCATTCCCCATTTTCTGCCGAATTCGGAGACATTGCGTGTTAAGTGGCGGAACTTAACTCGAGTGGGAATCGAACCCACAACCAGTCGCTTACAGTCACACGCTTGTGCCACTGGGAAGCGATTGGCGACTGGCAATCTTTAATTATACCAAATTTATTAACTCTTTGTGTTCGCATAATTCGTAAAAAGAGATCCAAAATTTTCCTATTATATATTAATATGTAGTATAACACACATTCCAAAATAACGCAAAACTAAAGAGAAACAAATAAACAAAATGTACCTACGATTGTGACAAAACCGTCGCGGAAACATCTGAATTAATGTCCGCTATTAAATTTCACGGTCTTGCGTCGCAAAGGGCAGATACTCG
The DNA here is from genome assembly GCA_019049465.1 of Dryas iulia moderata. Taxonomy (NCBI): domain Eukaryota; kingdom Metazoa; phylum Arthropoda; class Insecta; order Lepidoptera; family Nymphalidae; genus Dryas; species Dryas iulia. Next base: position 13,533,456 of record CM032428.1, read on the forward strand.
TAGATATGTGTAAGTGTTGCTAATCTGTTGAAATTATTAAATCACTGCAACATTGAATTTAAAATAGAACGCTTTCCGCATACTCTAGTATTTTAAGCTGGAAGGGAAGGTGTAACTATATGTCCAATAAATATATTTATCTAATAAGTATCTACTACTACTACTAGCTTTACGCTGTATCCCCCATAGGTAGGCAGAGGGAACCTAGTGTTAAGACACTCCGTTCCCCACTTTCCGCCGAATTCGGAGGCTTGCGTGTTAAGTGGCGGAACTTAACGCCGCGCTTTACCTCGACAACAGTGCGAAGAAAATGGAAATATAAGTGGTTTAGATTTTTCATATAAACTTTCATCCTCTATTTCAACCCTTTAGAGGTTGATTTTTGAAAAAGTAAGTAGCCTATGTTAGACCCAGTCATTTTTACTACTTTCATTCTAAATTTCATCCAAATCGGACCAGTAGATTAGCCGTGAAAGCGTGACAGACAAACACACAGACATTCGCATTTATAATATAAGTATGGATGATATAGTTTTAAGTTGTGTTTGTTGTGTTGCGGAACTCAACGAGCGATTGACCGATTGTAATGAATTTTGGCATAAATATAGTTGATAATTCAAGGCTACAGGCTATTATATACATAGGCTACTTTATTTCTCAAAAATCCACCCCCGAGAGTTGGAATACAACAAAACAGTTATTTAGTTCAAGCGGCGAAGCCGCGAGCGGACCGCTAGTGTTTGATCATAATTTAAGAATATTGAGTACTAACAAAAACTGCCTGTAAGAGATCACTTCCAATGATGAGGCCTTTGCACTGATCTGTTTTAGTATAGGTAATTAATTGTCAAAACTTTCTGTTATTTCTGTACAGTAAGTAGTTTTGTTATTATTATTCTAAAATAGTGTTATTCTCAAATCAGCTAGTTAGTAATAGCATTTATTTGTAATTTAGCCTTTCTTCACCAGGATTTTGTATTTAACTGTGTTTACGAAAAATTACCTATTATTTATTAAAATATAAATAAACTTATTTTATTAAAAATATGTTATTTTCAATATATTTTGAATTCTGAAGTCGTAACGTCAGAGACTGCATCGGATGCGCCCGCGCGGTGTGGGCCAAGGTCGTTTGATGGTCGTGCGATACGTAACGCACTACAAGTTTAATAACTTTTGAAATATACATATATTAAGAATATATATTATTGTGGGAAGTGGATGAACGGAGAGTCTTGACACTAGATATTCCCTTACTATCCCACTATGCGGGAAAAAACCCTGAAGCTGAAAAAAAAACTATAAAAATAATAATTATTATCTTAATCAATTAATCTTACAACAAAGTTAATAATTAATTAAAGGTTATTTGTTAACATGAGCACAGGTTAGGAAGGGATACTCGATATTTGAAATCGAAACTGATGCTCTGTATCAAATGTCTTGGTTATGGGTAACACAAAAACTATAGGCTGTAGCAAAAATTAAATAACTCTAATATTTTTTAAGTAGATATGTTTTCTCAGCCCTAATTAAACTAGTCCTAGAGTTTGATTACGCCATTGACTACATAATAAATGTAAAGGATTATAAAAAAAATCTATAAAAAAATGAAAATTTTATAAACAAAATCTGTATTTGAGACCAAAAATAACAATTTATAATATTTTCATTTTGGTGGAAGTAGATAAAAGAAACAATTTTTTTATCCTGCTACCCTTAAATTTAAATTTTTTGAACCCTTTCCTAATTGAACTTGTAACTTAGGTGCTTAGTAAAAACATATTTTATCAATTGAATCTTTTGTAGCTTACAAACTTACTAAGTAAACTCTATTTCATAACGAATATTTTAAAACACAATTCTTTGTATTTTTTTACATAATACGCAAAGAAAAACCTTTTTTTATTAAAATACTGTGGACAGTTGGAGGAATAGAGGAGAAGGAGTATCAAATTTGGCAATATAAAGTTTGATAATACATTAGAAACATATTAAATTAATAAAATAAATAATAATCACATTACACGCCAAGGACGCTTTTACTAATATTTAAATCGTGAAGCTGAAGCAATATTTTTATTAAACTTAAAAAAAATAGTTTTTACCATCAAGGACTATATTACTACTTACCTTCCACCAGTTTCTTGTATAAAATAACAGTAAATAATCCTTGAACGTTCTGAAATTCAAACTAAAGATTCATCTATGTTACCCTCAACTAATTTATGCAAATTTAAATCTTATTAAATACATAATAAGTCACAAATTAGTGCAACATCCAGCGGTTATTTGACACCACGCACGCCTCTTACGCCTGGTGATGTTTGTTCACCCCCTTGCCTAAGATTATGTATCAAATAGATGCGTCTAGTTAGGCAGTGAGACAGCGCTCATGACTTATCTCTATGACTATCTCGTTCTATACTGTTAATGTAATTGATTAAAGGGTTTTTTTTATTTTTTATGTTACTTTTTTTAGCTTCACGCTGTATCTCCCACACAGCAGGGTAGGCAGAGGGAACCAAGTGTTGAGACACTCCGTTTTCCACTTTCCGCCGCGCTTTGCCTCGGATGACAGAGCTAATGAAATGGAAATATTATATTCCCACTCCTCGAGTGGAAATTGAACCCACAACCAGTCGTTTACAGTCACATGTTCATGCCACTGCGCCACGACTGGTCCCTTTGTTTAAAGGTTTGATTGTACAAAAGAGTCATTGGGAGGAATGACTGTATTTTAAACTATTTTTAATTTTCCATTCTGGTGAGATGATATTATAATGTGTCGAATTCTGGAGGATAACGAACGAAGGAAGTGTCTTGACACTAGGGTCTACTATGCGGGAGAAAAGCTAGAAAAGCTTTAAGTAAGCACTTTGTATTTTCCTTAACGTTTGAAGTTTTGCATAAATTGCATATAATTTGCATTTGATGTAACATTAGGTAAAATTTTGTATAAAGATTTCACAATAACAAGTTATTTCATTATTCACAATTCCTCTACTTTAGGTACTATATCTATGATAATATGTAATATAAATTAAAGCCTTTATCCCACTCCGCCGCAACGGTATCATTAATTATTAACGGCAATAGGCATTAAAGAATAGACTTGCGTCAAGTATTCTTTGATACAATGATGTACACAGCAGAGGCATCGCATTGCCGGTGTCGGTTTCAGCGATCGTGTGTCACTCACACCCGCTAACTCGTGTTTGTTCATGTTCGTTAGTAATTATTATTGTTAATCTAAATTACTATAATTTACCTTAAAGTGCTTATAAATACTTATGTACGTAAGTTGAAATTGAAGAATAGTTACTGTCTAATGATTATATCCATACTTATATTATAAATGCGAATGTCTGTGTGTTTGTCTGTCACGCTTTCACGGCTAATCTATTGGTCCGATTTGGATGAAATTTAGAATGAAAGTAGTAAATATGACTGGATCTAACATAGGCTACTTAGTTTTTCAAAAATCAACGTATGAAGGGCTGAAATAAAGGATGAAAGTTTATATGAAAAATCGACACCGCTTGACCGATTGTAACGAATTTTGGCAAATATTTAGTTGATAATCCAAGGTTAACTTTTTACACAGGCAACTTTATTTTTCAAAAATCCACCCCCGAGGGTTGCAATATACTAAAACAGCTACGTAGACCACGCGGCAAAGCCGCGAGCGGGCCGCTAGTAAGTAATCGCTGTTCATTGAGGATTCCGAATTGATACAATCCCAACTTCTATCTTTCAAATGAACTCAGAACTTAATATCAAAAAACTCCATTTTCTACACTGTTAGCTTTATTTATAAAAGAAAACATCTAATTTTTAATTTGGAATTTTAATAGTGAATCGCCAGCAGAGACACATTTCTTTTTAATGGTTGTCAATTAAACGATAGGCCAATTAAATCTATTTTGATCAGTTTCAAAATGGTTTATTGAAATAGTTTTTTATCAGATTCTTCTAGTATTATAATATAAAAAAATCTTTTTATTACTTTACTTTAATAATATAAAAATGTAACGTACAATTATCATAAATCAATAATATATGAAGGTTAAATTTTGGTCCCGTTTTTACAAAAACTATACAGAGAGATAAGGCATTTCGTATGCTTAAAGTTTAGATTTTTTTAAGCTTCACGCTGTATCCCGCACACAGCTGTATAGGCAAAGGGAACTTAGTGTTAAGACACTCCGTTCCCCACTCTCCGCCAAATTCGGAGGCATTGTGAATTAAGTGGCGGAACTTAACGCCGCGCAAAGTTTACATGCAGAAGAAATATAATAAGCTCATGTCTTACTTACATTATAATGTATAAGAATTACATTAAATAAATAATAATATTTAAAAATATATACTGTACACACCCAATGACATTCTAATGCATTTACTAGGACTTTCACACACTAATATTTTTGACATATACTTTTATATAAAATGACATAAACTGACATGAGCTAAGGTTACGCGTGCTTTATATGTCAACGGGGACACTAGTATCTATTATTTTAAAGCAACTGGCACATACCCAAACAAGTGTGAATTTACTGAAGTTCACCAAAAATGTAATGTCATTTAGTATATTAATAGTTTTTACCAGCATTGATATCCTTAAAAGAATATCATTTATTGTAAAAAGAATGTGTTTGCCTTTTAACCAGAGCCAGTGCGTGGGATTCGAACCCACATCTAGTCAGACATTATTCCACTTCGCCACGATGGCCTCAATAAGTAAGTTTTTATAATACTAAAAATACTTAATACAGATTTCTATCAATTAAAGCACCGGAAAATAAGTATCTCCTTGACCCCATCCTTTCATTTGTAAAAACACATAAAAACATAGGTTATAAATATTGTTTTATATCAACGTATCGTGTGGCATCGAAAATACCCAGTATAAAGTTACCGAAACCTGACTCCACGCGAACATATTATTCCGAATGTAATTTTACTGTTACCATTGAATTTTGAACATATAATATAAAGCCTTTAAAATATTGTACCTAAATGTTTATTTCTATATTTCTCTTGTAGATGAAAATATTCGATATGTTAATTTAATTTAGACTAGCGGCCCGCTCGCGGCTTCGCCTCGTAGACTACATAACTGTTTCGTTATATTGCAACCATCGCGGGTGGATTTTTGAAAAATATGTAATATAAGCTTATATTTAACCTAGGATTATCAACTAGATTTATTCTAAAATTCATTACAATCGGTCAAGCGGTTTAGATTTTTCATATAAGCTTCCATCCCCTATTTCAACCCTTTAGAGGTTGATTTATGAAAAAATAAATATCCTAAACCTGAATTATTTATTCTCAAAACCCTGAGTTATTTACTACTTTAATTTTAAATTTAATCTAAATCCGATGTGTACATTAGCCGTGAAAGCGTGACAGACAAACAGACAGACTTTCGCATTGATAATATAAGTATAGATTATATTTAGTTTCCTTTTACAATACATATGTAAAAGAACTAAAGTATATTAAATTAAAACTTTAACTAAACTAACTAATTCTCAATCAATTTTAGATTCCGTGGAAAGTTTTAGTATTCGTCTTGTGATGAAAATGTTATAGTTTATATTAGAAAACTAAAAAAAATACGTGTACCTATATAACATTAGGTATACTCTGCATATCCTGTAAAATGTGATATAAAAATACAATTATATATCAATTATTGACATTTGTAACTTTTAAATTATTATTTTTAAAACAAGCGCCACTTTATTACAGATTAAAAAATAATAATAAAACTCTCTGTCACATGCACAAGCTGACAAACAAACGAAGCAAAAACTAAATCGTTTTAACGAATAATAATAATTTTAATTCCAATTATATATACATTCTTAAAAAAAATTACACACTATTTTAAAAAATATTCTCCCATAGAAAATTAATAATAGAGCAGTTAAACTAGTATTGCCAGTATACACTTATCAAATTGCGGACGCGATATAATTCATGTGTTATGTACCTTAACCCTACAAGTAATTCGAGACGACTTCGGCTTAAAGCGACTTAAATATCAAGCTTACGTTGAATTTGAAACGTTTAGTGTAACCAACGATTTATATGTGACAATTATATTTTAACTGTATTTATAGATAGATTGTTTTTTTTTTATTATTATAAGATTTCTTGTAGATATTACACATTTTAAATTATTATTAATATTTTAAAGTGTTGTCATGCATTTAGGAAACTGAAAATCATTTTTAGTATAAGTAATTTTTATTGGTCATAGCGAGCAGAGCGTTTGGACGGTTTTCAAGAGGTGCCGGTTCGAATCCTATAGACGATATGTACGAAACAGTTATAGTATAGATTTTTATACATATCTACATATATATGTAAATGTAATATTGAAGAGAACGTTTTTACTTAATACGTATAAATTGAGGTAGTTTATTTTAGTAAAGTTAGTAAATTGTTTGTAAATCGAGAAGATTTTAGAATTCAATTTTGACTAAACGGTAACTACATCTTACATTTTTTTGAAATTTCTTTCAAAATAGACTGCAATATGCTATTATTTTTTCTTTATTTTTTTTCATTATTCACTTCTACTTAAGTAAATATTTTTAACAGTACAGCCGCTAACATTTCTTTATATATTAATAACAACATAAGCTAAATTTTAGTAACTGTAATATTTTAACTTAGCCAAAATAAACATTATTAAACTGGTTACAAATATGAATATATTCCTTGGTTTTCTTTTGTAAATTTCTTAGCCTTTAATATATGACGTATATTACTTAAACGCATATTACTTTATATAAAAAAATACATATATTTACCTACATAAATAAATAATAAGCAAGCTTTTTCCCACTGGTCAAGGCATAAGTTGAGCATTAGTCACAAACCCTTTGCAGGTAACGCGAGTCGTCGCTTTTAGCGCGGTGTCGGGTGTCGGGTGACGGCGTCTTGTTACATGACCTGCTTTTTTTTTTAAAACCAGTAGTATATAGTCTATGTTTTTTGTTATTATTTTAGATGTTTTTATGTGTTTTGTAATTATTATTTAGATTGTTAGGATGAGTGAGTAAAGATAGAGGTTTTTAATGGAAAAAACAGCTTCTAGTTGCAAATTTTCATTTGTATTTTTTTACTAGCGGCCCGCTCGCGGCTTTGCCGCGTGGACTGCCTAATTGTTTCGTTATGTTGCAACCTTCGGGGGTGGATTTTTGAAAAATAAAGTAGCCTATGTATGACCTTCGATTATCAACTATATTTATTCCAAAATTCATTACAATCGGTCAAGCGGTTTAGTTTTTTCATATAAACTTTCATCCCCTATTTCAACCCTTTAGCGGTTCATTTTTGAAAAAATAAGTAGCCTATGTTAGACCCATGGTTATTTACTACTTTCATTCTAAATTTCATCAAAATCGGACCGGTAGATTAGCCGTGAAAGCGTGACAGACAAACACACAGACTTTCGCATTTATAATATAAGTAAAGTATGGATAGTTTCACTTTTTTATGGCCTAAGGTCCGTCCTCTACTTTTTGTTTGAAAACGAGACATGTTTTGAGTGGTGTAGCTCAACGCAGCACTTTGTCGTAGGCACCAGAGAGTAGAAATGAAAATTTAATATAATCCGATATTAAATATGACTTAACATTTTATAGTCTCTCTCTCTCTCTCTCTCTCTCTCTATAGCCGGTCCTTCATGACTTCGTGGTTTTGATGGAATGTTGAGCTGGAATGGGCGAACTGTCTCCAACGGCTCCTATCGAATTCTAGTCAATACGAATGAAATTGTGAATGTTGAATTGACGTGTTTATAATTGATATCTATGTTTGTCAACAATATTGGTTTCAAAATAATAGCAAAACATCCTAAACAATTATTTTTTTCATATACAAAGAGAAACCATTTATTATTTTTATCATCTCGTTTCCCATTATTTTCGCGCTATTAAAAATATTTAAAATAAAAAAAATACTGGATAACGTTACACCATTCAACATTTTTAGGTAAAATCGAAGCCAAAGTAATGAATATATTTTATGTGGGCATTTAATATATCTTTTAAACATTTTAAAGTGTTATTCCACACTTAGGAATGGCACCCATGGCTCAGTGGTGAGAGCTGAACTGTATTCAGGAGGTGTGGCTTCGATTTCCGTTGCGTTCAAATTTTTATACGTTTTCTAAATATCTTATTTAATATATCGTTTGCACACAATCATCGTAGTTATTTAGATAGACATATTAAATAATTAAAATAGTTGCCTCCCGCACTTTTTTTTGTTGGAAACAAAATTTTGTTTTTTCGGTTCGTATGAATTTTGGAATCTGTTCTTTTAGTGCTTTCTAAGGTACTGTGTGTGTGTCACTGAGTAATGTAAACATTTCATCTGTATATATAATAAAAATATGAATGATAGACGTCTGTTACATGACAGATATATGAGAAGAAACACTATTGGTAGAATTTGTCAATGTTTTAGAGTCCGAAACAATGATTATTTAAATGTTTTGTTTGATTTGATATTTGAGCGCGGTTAGCGCGCTTAAATGGATCAACCGATTTAAATACATTTAGTTTTTTCTTTATCTTCACGCTGTATCCCGCACATAGCAGGGTAGGCAGAGGGAACTTAGTGTTAAGACACTCCGTTCCCATCTTTCCGCCGAATTCGGAGGCATTGCGTGTTAAGTGGCGGAACTTAACGCCGCGCTTTGCCTCGACACCGGAGCGAAGAAAATGGAAATATTAAATATTTCCACTCCTCGAGTGGGAATCAAACCCACAACTAGTCGTTTACAGCTTACACACGCTTGTAGCGCTGTGGCGCTACGGCTGGCCCCAATACATAGTGTTAATTTTATTTCAATCGGCTCATAAAAAAGGTTACAATAATTTATTTTTATTTGTCAAAATTGCTTTAAATAACCTTTTTATTAACTTTGCTAAAATTTAATATATGCAGGTAAAGCTGCGAGCGGGTCGCTATATATACTACCTACTATATACATATTTTATATAATTATTTAAACACAAATATATTTCAACTTTTACAATCACAGATTATAAACTACAAAAACGTAGAAATAAAAACAAAATAAAAAAATGATAATTACTCAAATATCCATTGGAAATAAAAAGATCTGTAATTTGTATGTGTCATCGGTTAAAGAAAGGTAAGATGACACCGAGCGATGACATTTTGTATCGATTAAGAAGTATCGGGTTACGATATGAGGCCTTTAACATCACCGCCCGTTTAACAGGTAGCTTGTATTTTTTATATTTTTTGGTGTATTGTTATAGCTATACTTAATTATTTATTATTTATTTTTAGTTTAATATATATTTACATGTAAAATATTAAAAAAATAAGATGTTTTATCGATTTTTACGTTTTTTCGCGTGTCTAGGTAAGCATAGAGCACCCAATAGCAAAATGCTTTCTTCTCCAATTTTTCCTTGAATTCAAATATATTGCATGTTTAATAACGGAACGAACTTCTCACCTACAGCTCCGAGACGTGGGTCCTCAGTAAGAAGGACGAAGATGCCTTGCTTATCTTCGAGCGCAAAATATTAAGAAAGATCTTTGGCCCTATATGTGAGGACGGTGCCTGGCGGATACGGTACAACCACGAGCTGTATGACCTATACAAAGACCCTAATATCATACAAGTCATCAAAGTAGGCAGACTATCATGGCTCGGTCACGTGCACAGAATGAGTAATAACAGGGTACCCAAACGCCTACTTGAATCTAACCCAGATGGTAAACGAAGGATTGGAAGACCTAAGCTTAGGTGGATTGATGGAGTTACCAAAGACCTCAAGACCTTTGAAGAGGCTTTCAAAATTGGAAAAGAGCGGCGTCAGACAGAGAAGAATGGTGCAAAGCGTTAGAGGAGGCTAGGGCCCACAAAGGGCTGTAGAGCCACTGATGATGATGATAATAATGGAACTCAACACTGCGATCTGTCTTAGTAGATTAGAAAATAATATTTATATTTCCCTAAATGTGAATCAAACCCACAACCATTCTGCACTGTGCCTTCGCTCCACAATTGCCTTTAACAAAATACTTTTACATTATATGTATTGCTATATTGTATTAGATGAAGCAATAAATATACCTTCAGTCAAATGAATTCCCCCTCTAAATATTATAAGCACTTCGCTAAATTCTTCATCTTATTTATTGTATAATATATTATTATAGTAAAAAGCAAAGAAATAGGCAATTATTTATGTTTCGAGAATATTCTAATTTTCTTTATTTGCTCTACCCGGATCTGTTAAGATTTAAGCTTTTTTTTATGGTATAAAGGAAGCAAACGAGCTTTTTTTTATGGGATAAAGGAGGCAAAGTGGTAACCTTCGCCCATAGACATCCACAACATTACAGTTGTGAATGCGTTGCCAGCTTCTGGGATGTAGGACAGAAGAAAAGAGGAAGGATGGGAATGGTGGGAATAGGGAGAGCTGGCTTACATGCCATCGAACCGGAACACATCATCAGATGTTTGGCGGTTCGTCTTTGACACAATAGTGGTCGCGAGCCAGTCGGAGAACGAATCTCCTACTACCAAGCTACTGGTTTACCCGCCTTTTACGGGACGCTATCCAGCGGCGGGGGGGAATTGTATTCTTAACCCGCCCCCCCACGGGTAAAAACTTCTTTCAACAAAGGTTGTTTGGCAGAGATTGCTACCACCAATAAGACTTCTTTTATTGGTTTTGTGTGTAATAAAGTGTTTCTATTCTATTCTATTCTAAATTCTCTTTAATTATTTTTGACCTTTACCTGAAAAAAAAAAGAAAACGTCACTTGTTTCTAAAACAATCTTTAACGTCACTTTATTTAACCCGATCAATAAACAACTTTTTTACACCTAAACAAATACAATAAAAAAATTAATTCGAAATACATTTTTCATAGACATTATCAGGAATCCTGTTTCTCTAAAATTAACGACGGCGTCCGGTGTCACGCTTCTGAGATAATTAAAATGCTATCGAAATTGCTACGTCTCAGTTTATTGTAATTAAAAATGTTCTCCGTTACATCTCGCGAACGCGATAGGGATCGAGTGTTTCTTGTGATATATATAAAAATGAGTTGTTTTTGGGGTGTGTAGCTCGTACCTACAGGTCGTGGGCTGAAAAGGTTTTTGTTAATATAAGACTTGTTTACCACAGATATAATAAATTGTTGTATGATGTAATTATCCATACTTATATTATAAATGCGAAAGTCTGTGTGTTTGTCTGTCACGCTTTCACGGCTAATCTACCGGTCCTATTTGGATGAAATTTAGAATGAAAGTAGTAAAAGTGACTGGGTCTAACATAGGCTACTTATTTTTTCAAAAATCAACCTCTAAAGGGTTGAAATAGGGGATGAAAGTTTATATGAAAAATCTAAACCGCTTGACCAATTGTAATGAAGTTTGGCATAAATATAGTTGATAATCTAAACTTAAACATAGGCTGCTTATTTTTTTTTTAAATGCGCCCCCGAGAGTTGCAATATAACGAAATAGTTCACGCGGCGAAGTCGCGATCGGGCCACTAGTACAGAATATGTATGTATAGGGGCCAGTCATGGCGCACTAGCACAATCGTGTGACTGTAAACGACTGGTTGTGGGTTCGAGGAGTGGAAATATTTAATATTTCCTTTCTTCGCTCTGGTATCAGACGAAAGAGAGAATTCGGCGGAAAGTGGGGAACGGAGTGTCTTAACACTAGGTTTCCTCTGCCTACCCTGCCATATGCGGGATACAGCGTAAAGCTAAAAAAAATATATAATATGTCAAAAATTTTAATAAATATATTAATTAAATATACGGCCTCTAATATTTAATTAATATATATTTTTTCTATGGCAATGACTGTCTGTAGATGTTTGTAGGTTCTTATTCGCACTCGGGGGAATGATTATGTTTGAAGTGAATATTAAAATGAATATTTGCCTTCTCATCTAAGACGAAACGTGGCGTTGACAAAACGCAGTCCTATTTACGAAAATTCTGCGAACAAATGTAAATCGGCATTATGTTTATATGGAGAAATAGTGCAGAGAGCCACGATTTTTCTATAATAAAGCATTAGAAATACGTTAAATTGTTAAAATATGTATTACACAACTACCATGTGTTTGACATAACTATATGTATAAATTGACATAAGTAATTATAGTCGCTAAAGCGAAGCGTATTTTACGCATCAACGGCTCTTGTATCACCTATTTATTAGAGTGAAGTAGTGTGTAATAGTGCAGGGGCACAAAGTATGACTGTATACGCGATAGGGTGTAGGTTAGATTCCACTCGAAGAATGAAAATATTTAATATTTCGGCGGCGTTAGGTTCCAATTCTTAACACACAACGCAATGCCTCCAGAATTCGGCGGAAAATGGGGAACGGAGTGTCTTAACACTAGATGTCCTCTGCATACCCTGCTGTGTAAGCGATACAGCGTGACGCTAATAAAAATGTTAGATACATAAGTTTTAGATGTATATTTTTAACGACACATACCGTAGTCTATCTTCCCTATATTTTTTTAAGGCAATACGTAAGCAATTTTATATTAAAACTATAAAATCAGTTATTTTTTACGGTATTATATAATATTCTTATGTATACACATACATATTCTTAGTATACGTAGTTTTTCCATTTTATGTCGTGCGATCTCACCTAACCAAGCGGAAAATAACAACAGAGAGTATTTTGTCACTCAATTTTTCTCGTATATTTTATAAAATATGAGTAGAATAACGCTTTTAAAACAAAATCAAATGAGTAAGTCACTCAGCAAAAAAATAAAACACTAATTTCTAGTTAACACACACAGACGTTAATTAGTGGGTAAATAATATAAGCCAAACTCCGCAAATATCACCAACGCAGTACTTCCCGTGTCCGAAATAAATGTGAATCAGTTCACTTCTAGCTTTCCAACGGAACTCTTCAAGGAACACGATATCTCATAATTAATGCCAGTCTGGATGGGCCGGGTATCAGAAACCACTGTGTTTACGTCAGTCTCGCGAAATTTATTAAAAATAATATTTTATAAGATTTTGGTTTAGTTTTGATGATGTTTTGATTAGCAATGATTGTGTGTTTTGTAGAATCGTGGTGTAGGGACAGCATCTGATAGTATGTGTGATTGGTTTTGGGTTCGATTCCCTTTCAAAGGAAAATTATATTCAAAATATTATATTTCTTCGCATTGGTAAAATATGAGTAAAGCGTCTGAGTTTCGCCACTTAGTACTGTCTTGTCAGTCTTGATTTCAAACGGAGAGTGGAGAGTGGAGTGATTTGACTCTAGCTTCTCCCTGTCTATATTGTTAAAAGTTATATTTGTTATTGTTTAGTTCAGGCTAATTTATTGTATGCATAGTGCATTGCTCTAAAGAATGTAAGTGTAAAATTTGGTAATACGTTTGTGATTAAATTCACGTATTAGAAAAGAAAATAGCTACCTTCATGCTATTTTTTCATAGGGGCAGAGAGAGAATCTAGTGCCAAGACACTCCGCCCTCTTATTGAGTCCGCCCGCCGTATTGAGTGACGGAACACAACGCCGCGCATTGTCTTACAGTTAGAATCTGTCCTACTGCACTACGGCGGCCTCAACCACCTTTTATATTGGGGAAAAATGAAGTTCTTTATACTATTTGAATTTACGATTTGAATTTACATCGATTAATTTCACCATGTTGCATTTGGTTCTTTTTATTTTTTTTTGACACTTAAGCTTTCCGCGTAATATCATAGGATAGAACATAGAATCTAAACACTCCGTTCTCCACCTCCCCATCTGAATTCCCATTTCACAACATAACAGAACATTCAATTTAAAAAAAACTTTCAAAAGAAATATGGATCACAATATTAATTCGACTCTATCGTGTAATATTTCTACAAAGGTCTCTCGGCGGAACACGATCCGCTCATAATTAATGCCGGTCTCAGCTAGCCGGCTATCGGACACCGTCACATTTGCGTCGGGACGGCGCGAGTTTTCAAAAACCCGATACGTCTGCTAGTGCCAATTATTATTTGCTCATTTTAAATTTTCTATTTTGAAATTTTCTATGGGTTTTTTTTCGTTTTAGATGAGTAGGTATAATTTTTTTTATTTTATTTATTTTTCGTTTATTTTAATGGTGTATATATATGTAGATATTATAACAGGGTACATTAAAAAAAAGGACCAAGGAAATCGCTGGAATGTTAAGATAGATAAAATTGAAAAAGACATTTAAAGATTTTCCCTAAGTGTGGAATAACACAACAATTTAAAAATGTTTAAAAGTGTTTAATGAATAGCATTTTCTCTTGCCAAATGATTGTTCGCAGAACATAATAATTGAAAATAAAAATAATACATAATAATTTTCCCGAATAGGAACTGAACGCAGAATCATCGCATTTAGTCAGTTTCTGTTCCACTGAGCGATATTGTTCTTCATTTTTTTTATTATACGAATTAATAGTAAGTAGTTCTATTATTGTTTCTAAATTCTACTAAAACAATGGTTAAAAAATTCGATACTTATTAAATTATAAAGAGAGCAATTTTCTAAGTGCACAAAGTATGACTCTAAAGCGACTGGTTGTGGGTTCGATTCCCACTCGAGGGGTGGAAATATTTAATATTTCCATTTTCTTCGCTCTGGTGTCGAGACAAAGCGCGGTGTTAAGTTCCGCCGTCTTAACACTAGGTTCCCTCTGCCTATCCTGCTGTGTGCGGGATACAGCGTGAAACTAAAAAAAAAAACAAAATTTCATTGCGAACGGAAAAAATATTACGTTTTTTAGTCCAAATTATATACAAGATGCAAGTCCTAAAGCTCACGCCATCAAAATTGTTGACAATTTGGATTTAATAAAACCTTTACATATTATTTTCAATACTGCAGAAAAATATTGTAAACTGTATTCTTTTTAGATGAAACCAAATATATTATAAAAGTAGAAATAAAACTATGTATTGTGTCGAAAAAATTGGGAATTCCCGAAAATTTGTAGTCACAAGAGTGTCCAAATACAAAATATTACGTTTGTTTTTGTATTTTGACACTCTTGTGATTTTATGAAAAATATCATTTTTAACAGATATTTTAATAATTCTTTGAATTTATGTATGATTTTTATATAACGTCAATGGGACAGCGTCTGATTGTAAACGCGGTTTATGTGGGTTTGATTCCCAATCGGGGGAAAGATTATATTTATATTGTTTTTATTTTTTTCTGCTCTGATATAAAGAGAAATGCGTCACTAAGTTCCGCCACTACGTAATGTCCCGATTTCGAGCAAAAAGTGGAAGATGGAGTGATGTGACACAAGAATCCCACGATACAGGAAAAAACGCGATTCTGCTGTTATTTTTTTTATAAAACTATAATTCATTATATTTTATTCAACTAAATATATTATTTAGTTTCATATATCACACGCACTTAACAAATTATAGAAAGAAAATCTAGATTTTCAAATTGTTCACATAAAAATATCAGTAATGTTCTTTAGTAAGCTATAACCAAACCCAAATCTGTTCAAAAGAGCTGGAAATCGAACTAACAACCATCATCAACATGTAAAAACTTATCAACTACACCGTAATGTATATAATGTAATAATAAACATGGTATACTGTGAAATCAATTTGCCGTTTAAACTCTACCGACATGTGCTATCATATAACCCCCACGTAACGTGACTCTAACATTCTTTAATTGTAATTATACACCGACTCTGCGTTTGGATCGTAAAAGTATATCCGTTGCTTTTAAAATATGTTATTTATGTATATATAGTGGCGAGTCGTGGTCCAGTGGCACAAGCGTGTGACTGTAAACGACTGGTTGTGGGTTCGATTCCCACTCGAGGAGTGGAAATTATATTTCCATTTTCTTCACTCTGGAACCCAGGCAAAGAGCGGCCTTAAGTTCCGCCACCTAACACGCAAGCCTCCGAATTCGGCGGAAATTGGGGAACGGAGTATCTTAACACTAGGTTCCCTCTGCCTACCCTGCTGTGTGGGGATAAAGCGTGAAGCTAAAAAAAAGAAGAAAAAAAAATATAGCTTCATATTTTTTCTCGCATAGTAGGGCAGTCAGACGGTAACTTATTGTTAAGACACTCCGCTCTCTTGTTTTTGCCCGAAATCGAGACATTGTGTATTTAGTGGCGAAAGTTAACGGCGCGCTTTGTCTTAGATACGAGGACGAAGAAATTAAAAGTAAAACATAATTTAATAATTCCTTGAGTGGGAGTCGAATCCAGAATCATCGCTTTACAGTTAAATTTTGTCGCACTGCGCCACGACTTGCTTCTAACATTCTTTTATTGTAATTAAATACTGACTCTGCGTTTGTATCGTAGAAGTATATCCGTTACATTTATTTTTTTTATTTGATATTTTATTAAGTATTTGTACCCAGTGGTGTGGCCAGTCGTGGCCCAGTGGCACAAGAGTGTGACTGTAAACGACTGGTTGTGGGTTCGATTCCCACTCGAGGAGTGGAAATTATATTTCCATTTTCTTCGCTCTGGTGTCGAGGTAAAGCGCGGCGTTAAGTTCCGCCACTTAACACGCAAGCCTCCGAATTCGGCGGAAAGTGGGGAACGGAGTGTCTTAACACTAGGTTCCCTCTGCCTACCCTGCTGTGTGCGGGATATAGCGTGAAGCTATTTTTTTTATTTGATATTTTATTAAGTATTTGTACCCATTATGTTATAATGGATTAGATTTTGACTGTGCCCAATGATTGTCAGTTCGATTAATATTGATATTTCGATTTTTATTTATGTTTTTTTAAGTTACTTGTAATTCTGGGTAAGAGAAAGTACAGTGTTGGGTTACGAATAAATTAATACGCAAAAATTGAACGCTGGAATGTGGAAGATGGATACTAGCAGTTCCTCTCTCTTTATTTCTCTGCTTACTCTTTCGTACATGGAAATTAGTAAAAAGCAAAAAAAATATTTAAGAGTTTTGAATTATTAACCCTAAAATTCATGTAGACTTTAATTTGATTTTAAGACGCAAGGTTGATGACATTTTTTTATTTAGCGTCACGCACACAGCAGGATAGAGAACATAGTGTTATGACACTCCGTTCTCCATTTCCGCCAAATGAAATCTCATAAACATTAAATAAGCAATTAGTCAATATAAGATGTTATTCATTCATACATTCCTGCGAAAAAGCATTAACAAATTTAATTAATCATTATTCATATAAAATTAATTTTAAAAACACATGTATTAAATAATATATATATCTTTGAAACTGGAGGTTTTAAACGATGCACTTCATGAAGGTATCGCATGGCAAGGCAAATAACATTATTAACCGTTTGACTGCGCCGTATTATATAACTGCAAAACAAATATACTGGATACCCGTGCGAATATTTTACGTAAGTCTTTATATGTCTATAGTTTTGAGAAATGTCATAGGTTTCTTGTTATTATTATGATTTTTTTCTAATGTCAGTCAGTATTTAGAGGCCAGTCGTGGTGTGGCATGGAGTGTGACTGTAAATGCGACTGGTTGTGGGTTCGATTTGCACTCGAGGAATTGAAATATTTCATATTTAATTTACTTCGTTCTCGTGATGAGGCAAAGCGCGGCGTTAGTTGAGCACTTAACACGCAATGAATCCAGAATTCGGTGGGAAATGGAGAACGTAGTGTTAAAACACTTTCCATCTGTCTAAAAAATATGTGTTTTTTATTTATAGAAGTTTTCCAATGAATCAATTAAGGAAGTGCTTGTTTTTTTACACTTTTTGTACACCAGTGTCTAGCCTAAACAGGGTAGTCAGAGACATAATTCGTGTTACGTCTCTTTCTTCCTTTTCTGTTTCAATTCGAGTTATTGTGTGTTTCTGACGGAACTCAAGGCCGTATTTCGTATTAACAGAGTAAGGAAATAAAAATAATTTGAAAAACAATGTTTAACAAAAAATATATATATTTATAATTTGAATAATACAAATTCCCCCAGGAAGTGAGTCAAACCCATAACTGTCTCGTTTACAGTCAAACTCTGTCTAACTGCACTGCGACACCTCAATTACTACATCTTTTTTCAAAAGACACAAAATATATATAGGGGACTGTAAACGACTGGTTGTGGGTTCGATCCCACTTGAGAAGTGGAAATATTTAATATTTCCATTTCTTCGCTCTGGTATCAGAGGTAAAGCGCGGCGTTAAGTTTCGCCACTTAACACGCAATGCCTCCGAATTCGACGGAAAGCGGGGAACGGAATGTCTTAACAACAACAACTAGTTTCCCTCTGCCTACCCTATTGTGTGCGGGATACAGCGTGAAGCTAAAAAAAATATTACGTACATACATAGCTCCAAACATAGAAAATATTCGCTTAGGGAACATACAAAGTTAGACTATATTTTGATCGCGTGACAACTAAATAACGTATGCTCGTTGGAATGTGAAATCTATGTTGTTCCAAGTTATACATCAAAATTTATATATTATTGCAATTTATCGTCACTCTTACTATATTGTAAAAGTTTGAAAGGAAACTAAATAAATGAGATTTCAAATTCTACACATTTTTTCACCTAGGACGGGCAGAGGGAACCTAGTGTTAAGACACTCTGATTTCTTCTTACTGCTCATTTCAGACACTGTGGCGATTTAGAAAATACTTAAAAGATTTTAAAAATGTATAAAAATTAGCATTCTCTCTTGCCATATGATTGTTCGTATAAACAATCTTAGGTTAGCAGAATTTTCCGAAAATCTCTTGTGTATTAATGGCCGGGTATAAAGCGTATGGTACAGCGGTCAGAGCGCTTAAACGCTTTCCTGAGACGCAGGTTCGAATCCCGCGGTGCTTAAATTTATATATTTTCCTTTTCATATCTTAATGCGAATAACACTTCAAAATGTTAAAAAACTTTGTGTTGTGTCGTGTCTTGTCGTACTGGGAAAATAAATATTAAATTTAACATAATGTTATTTAAAAAATATATATATTTCTCTTTTATAAGAAATAATTATGCCTAATGAAGCTACTAATATGTACTAAAAATAATTGAACATTACCACGTCCATTCATGTATGGGCTAACTGTTTGTTTGTAGATTTCAATATTTACTAATTACATTCCAAATGTATGACGGCGTTGCGATTTTTTGTTTTACGTAATGCTGACGTCATTTTGACGCATATAACGTTTCAGTTAAAGCTTAACTTTTAGTTTCTCTTCTTTTTTTAGCTTCACGCTATATCCCGCACACAGCAGGGTAGGCAGAGGGACAACTATAATTTCCACTCCTCGAGTGGGTATCGAACCCACAACCAGTCGTTTACAGTCACACGCTTGTGCCACTGGACCACGACTGGGCACAAAACTTAACATAGCTTCAATTCCTTTTATTAATATATTTTTTAAATGTACGAAGCCATCGTGGCAATATTTGATATATGTATTTATGTATATGTATTTATGTATATGTATTTATGTATATCTGACTCTAAACGCGATCGGTGTTTAATTTCTATATGCAGAACATTTAATTTATTTTTATTTCTTGCTCTAGTAAGTTAAAGCGCGGTGTTAAGTTCCGCCACTTGACACCCCATGTTTCGAATTTGAGCGGGAAGTCGAGAACGGAAGTGTTTTGACACTAGTTCTGTCTGACTATTTGAGTAATACGATTCAGAGTGAAGCAGGTTTTTATATATTAAATAATTATTTTTATATATAATAAATTATTCTTATGCTAAATATTTTATGCCTTTGTCCATTTGAATTCTACTGTAGCGCATTCGCAAACTGTTTCAGGGAAATGAAAATGGGTAGTAGGTAGTATTTTTATGTCTGGATTTTGGACGGAAAATGGAGACTTTTTGGAGTGTTTTAGCAGGTTCTCTCTTACTACTCTTCTATACGGGACAAAGCTCGTAGCTGCTTACATATTTAAATGTCTGCTCAATCAGATAAGGCATTGTTTCATTGTCAATATACATACGGCATAGAAGTGGAGAATGGACGTTCTACACACCTTGCAAAAAATATAATACCTAATTTATTTTAAAACTAGCTCTGCCCGCGACTTCGTCCGCGCGGAGTTTAGGGAAGCATTTATAACTGTAAAATCACCTTTGATTTTACTTACTTATTTACTTAGCCTACTTACTTGATATTTTGGACAATTCAGAAAAATATTATATACCTAGTATAAGCTATATTATTGCAAAGTTTATTAAAATTCATTTAGTAGTTTTTAAGTGAAAGAAAAACAAACATCCTTAAAAACTTTCTAGTTTATAATATTACGACAAGCTCATAACAGAATCCATGAACGAACAAATTAAAACAAAGTCACATTTACAGAGAACACAGTTAAGAAACAGTTACCGAGTACACCATACCAAGTGTAATATTACAAAACGTAAATGACTCTCATAATGCGTCACTTCCACACCGTGCCAGTGTACTTTTACAAAAGGTACAGCGAGCTACAAGTAAAGTGGAAAGTGTTACCATCTCGCATCTCGCATGACCAAAACAGTGCTTGGCTGAAGAGTAACTGGAGACCGGCTTTGTACGACGACGTTATAATGAGCGTGGATCGATTGATCGTTATATGATATGGTAGGATATGGTATGGTGTTATGAAATAAGAGATGGTAAAGTTCGTAGGGTAGCGGATACAAATACGTGTTGTACGAGTATGTGTATAGAAGGAAGTATGTAGTGATTATATTTATATATTTTTTTATTTTTTCTTGTAATAGAATATATATTTTTTAAATACTGTTGATTATTATTGCATATTTATTATGTATGAATGACTAGCGCGGCCCGCTCGCGGCTTCGCGTGAACTACGTAGCTGTTTCGTTATATTACAAGCTTCGGGGGTGGATTTTTGAAAAGTAAGAAGATAAGTAGCCTATGTTGACTCTGGATTTTTTACTACTTTCATACTAAATTTCATCCAAATCGGACCGGTAGATTAGCCGTGAAAGCGTGACAGACTAACGGACAGATTTTCGTATTTATAATATAAGTATGGATTATAGTTTATTAAACACGAATTAATATTATCATGGAGTAGGCGTTTTTCTAACTTAGCGTGACAGGTTTAAATGTGAAGTTGATATCATATTTGTATTTACTAGTATTCCTGTTTATGTCATTTTATGCAAAAGTATAAGAGAAACATAGTGTAGTGTACCAGACGTTATAATGAGGGTAAATCGATTGATCGTTATATGATACGATATGGTATGGTTATGCAATAGAAGATGTTAAGTTCATGGGGTAGCGCATACGAATAGATGTGGTATGTCTATAGATGAACTATATATATTTTTAAAGAGTTCGCATGTCATGGCATAGGGGCACAAAGTGTGACAAATTGAAATATTTATTATTTCATTTCCTTTGCTCTTGTGTCGAGGAAAAGTGCGACATTGAGTTCCGTCACTTAACCTCAATTGCCTTTAGAATTGGACTGAGAGTAAGGAACATAATGTTCCCTCTGCCTACCTGTCAGAAAAAAAGGAAGAAAAAAAAGGTTATAATGTTAAGAAAATAAAGGTTAAAATATACTTTATTAAACGAAAATAATATTGTTATGGTGAAATTGTTTGTCTTACTTAGCATGATAGTTGTGGGCTTAATGTCAAATCTTCTTCTTCATATTTTTTGACAAATAGGAGATCGGTTCCAAAGGTGGAGAAATAATAAACTTTTTACTAATTAGTAGAAACTTTTTTGATATTATTAAAAATGTATATTTAAATATTATTGCAAGAACCTAAAAAAAAACATTTAATAAAAAATATATAAATATAAACATTATATATATGTATTATACGTCCATGCAAATCAACTGACGACGCGACGTGTAACATCGACATTATTGATCTAACGCGCCGCAGCAGTTAATGTAACCAGTGTCGTTAGCAGTCAAATTAGAATAATTCAAGACTCGATTTATCATATGTTTTAATGAATTAAAAAAAAATCAAATAGCTTCACGCTATATCCCGCACACAGCAGGGTAGGCAGAGGGAACCTAGTGTTAAGACACTCCGTTCCCCAATTTCCGCCGAATTCGGAGGCTTGCGTGTTAAGTGGCGGAACTTAACGCCGCGCTTCACCTCGACACCAGAGCGAAGAAAATGGAAATATAATTTCCACTCCTCGAGTGGGAATCGAACCCACAACCAGTCGTTTACAGTCACACTCTTGTGCCACTGGGCCACGACTGGCCACACATGTTTTAATGAAGCATTTTATTTATTGTTTCTTTAGGTTGGTAGTAATTAGTGGTTAATGTGACAAGGTTGTGGGTTTGATTCTCATTTTAAACAAATATTTATAATAATCAGATGATTGGGGCCAGTCGTGGTGCAGTGGCACGACTGTGTGACTGTAAACGACTGGTTCGATTCCCACTCGAGGAGTGGAAATATTTAATATTCATTTTCTTCGCTCTGCTATCAGAGGTTAAGCGCGGCGTTAAGGTCCGCCACTTAACACGCAATGCCTCCGAATTCAGCGGAAAGTGTGGAACGGAGTGTCTTAACACTATGTCGCCTCAGCAACCTATGTGTATGTCTTTTGATACAAAAGTAATATTATTTTTAAATATTTATAATGCACTATGCATTGAAAAAGTGCAAGAGATACTATTTTTTCATGCAATTTAAGATATATTTGACAAACTTCATGAAGTTATTCGTTTCGTCAAAAAGTGGTGCAAAGTTCATTCACATATTAATATAATGATGACATGAAAAAGACATTTTTAGAAAACGTATAAAAATTTTTAATCTTTGGGTAGCAGAAATTTGTAAAAATCTCTCTACAGAGATGCTAACAACAAAAATAAGTTGTAATAAAGCGTATAACAATTTCGACGCAGCGGATAGTAGAACGAATGGCTCAGTGGTGAGAGCGCCTGGACGGTATTCAGGAGGCGCGGGTTCGAATCCCGCTGCGTTCAAATTTTTATACGTTTTCTAAATGTCTTTTTCAATTTTCCTAAGTGTGGAATAACACTTTAAAAATGTTAAAAGTATAATGATGACATGTTTACCAGTTGTCTGATTGCCAACGAATAGACTAACTTTTAATAAAAAAGAATATTGCATAAACTTCTATAAAGAAGCAATATTTTTTTTCATTCCACTATAGAATGAAGAAAATATTTCAAAAACTGGTCAGCTAATTGTAATTATGCTTAATTTAATATATTTATTTATATTAAATTAAACACAATTATAATTATACTAGCGGCCCGCTCGCGGCTTCGCTGCGTGAACTACATAACTGCTTCGTTATATTGCAGCCCTCGGGGGTAGGTTTTTGGAATATAAAGTAGCCTATGTTTATGTTCAGATTATTAACTATATTTATGCCAAAATTCATTATAATCGGCCAAGTGGTTTAGATTTGTGCATATAAACTTTCATCCCCTATTTCGGTTTATTTAGCGGTTGACTTTTGAAAAAATAAGTAGCCTATGTTAGACCCAGTAACTTTTACTGCTTTCATTCTAAATTTCATCCAAATCAGACCGGTACATTAGCCGTGAAAGTACGACAGACAAACACACAGACTTTCGAATTTCTAATATAAGTATGGATTAGAATATAATTCGTTTCCTTTTTACAAAATTATGACGACCGATATAATAAAGTTTGACATAGTGAAACTTAATATCTATCTTTCTTAACGATTTATCATAACAAATTGTATGTTAAACTAATATTACGCACAATACAATATGTTTGACATATTCTTTATATAAAGCGACATAACCGTTGCCATGGCAACGCATGTTTTACGCGTCAACTATTAAATTTAAAATAATACTAATATATAAAATATATATTTATTAAATATACTAAGTAAATGCAGAAAAAAGGCAACTAAACGTAATAATACACAGTTTCAAAGTAATTCGACTCGAATATTTCACCAGATGACGCTACAATGAATATGAGAATTGAGTTGATATTCGAGACGCAATGAGACGCGGTGGGACTTGTTGCGTATTATGGGGTTACTTTAAATAGATTTTGGACGACGACCGATCAAGTTATAAATACATATTTTACTGCACATTTACTAATACATATACCTACATATATATGTTTGTATGTATATATATGTGTATTGACAGTTTTCAGTTACGCAAGCCAAGATGCGAAAATATTATTGTAGTGTTTGATTATTTGTTATTGTTTTTCTTTATTGGTTATTGTTTCTCCGAATAGTCGGAGAGAAGTAATGCCAGGACACTGTGCTCTCTATTTTTCACGCGAATTCAAGAAATTGTGTGTGTTTTTATGGAATAAAGGAGGCAAACGTGCAAAAGGACCAACCACCTTATGGTAAGTGGTTACCGTCGTCCATGGACATCCACAACGCCAGAAGAGTTGGTGGATGCGTTGCCAGCCTTGGGGATGAAGGAGGGAAGGAAGGAGGAAGGATAGGGATGGTGGGATGAGGGAGAGCTGGCTTACATGTCATCGAACCAGAACACATCATCAGATATTTGGCGGTTCGTTTTTAACATGATAGAGGTCGCGAACCAGTCCTACCAGCAAACTACTGGGTTACCCGGCTTTTACGGTACGCTACCCAGCGGCGGAGGGGTATTGTGTTCTTAACCCTTCCCTCCACGGGCAAAGCGCTACACTTTGTCTTGTTACCAGATCTAAGAAATAAAAATAATCGAACTATGATTATTCTACCGAGTGGAAATCGACCCCACATCTATTATCCGTATACCGTCAGATGCTGTCACAATGCGCCACGATAAATTCTACCCACTAAGTAGTTTTTTTACATTGTGGAAAATGCATAAAGACTTATACAGACTAAAAAAACCTATATGCTTGTGTGTATTTTTGTAGCGTTCTGACCTTAGGCAGATAACCTAGTGTTTAGAAAATCATTTATCCAGTTTAAGAAAATATCCAATCCAATCCAGAAATTTTCGAGACATAGTATATTAAGTAGCGGAACTTAACGCGACATTTTTCATTTTATATATCTATATCCATACTTATATTATAAATGCGAAAGTCTGTGTGTTTGTCTGTCACGCTTTCACGGCTAATCTACCGGTCCGATTTGGATGAAATTTAGAATGAAAGTAGTAAAAGTTACTGTGTCTAACATAGGCTACTTATTTTTTCAAAAATCAACCTCTAAAGGGTTGAAATAGGGGATGAAAGTTTATATGAAAAATCTAAACCGCTTGACCAATTGTAATGAATTTTGGCATAAATATAGTTGATAATCTAAGCTTAAACATAAGCTACTTAATTTTTTTTAAAAATGCTCCCCGAGGGTTACAATATAACGAAATAGAACACGCGGCGAAGCCGCGAGCGGGTCGCTAGTATATAATAAAAGAGTAGAAAAGTCAATTCTGTACATGAAAAATTTCAGAAAATTTTTAATTGGGTGCGTTAATATATCGATAACAGAGGCCAAAAATCCACTCAGTAGAATTTTTGTCTGTCTGTCTGTCTGTCTGTCTGTCTGTTAATTTGTTCGTCAATCACGCAAAAACTACTAGATAGAAATGGATGAATTTTGGTATGGTGATAGCTTATAGTCCAAAGGTACATATAGGATAGTTTTTATCCCGGTTTTCCATTTAGTTTTTTTGGAAAAAATAAAAAACCGATATAAGTAAATTATTTGTATACTGATATCTATCGGGTAGAAATTAATGAATTTTTGTATGGAGTTAGCTAAGAGATTAGAGCAACATATGGGATAGTTTTCATCCTGGTATTCAATACAACTCCCGCAGAAAAATAAAATTAAAAAAAAAACATTCAAATTATGTCGATAGTTCACGAGTGAAGCTAAATTTGTTTTAATATCACTAATTAAAATAATTATAAAATAAAATAAGCATAACATTTATTAAAGATACATTTGACCGGTCTATAAAACTTTATATAATCTATATGACAGCAGATGTAACTACGTTTTCTGGAACGGGTAGCGCCATCTGTTATTATATAGTTGACATTGTATTAGATATATCCGTACTCATTAATATTATTATTATAAAAATGCAAAAATCTATATCTATATCTTTTATGTTTTCACGGGTAATCTACAGATTTCGTACATATATACCAGATGGTATATATACATATATACCAGATGGTATATATGTACGAAATCTGCTATCGTATAGATATACTATGATAGCAGATTTCGTACGTTTTCTTACTATAACAGTTATCGCTATATGTTATCAAACAGTATAGACATTGTACTAGATGTATCGATGATTTTCTCAAGAATATAATTAGTGACGCAAGGTCAAATATAGACTACCCCCTTTATAAAAAAAAAACAATTCCAAAGAGCAATAGAGGATGAAAGTGGCAGTTCACGTGGTGAAGCCGCGAGCGGGTCGCTAGTATTAAATAAAATATTAATTCTCTTAAAATTGAACACCGAACCCACAACTTCCGCGCTTACAGACAGACACAGTGTGATATTGACTCTTATATATAAATAATATATTTATACAAAATTTTACTTATTATTTTTATTATATAATAAATAACTCAATACATAATAAATTATGACATATAGATAGATATTTGTGTTCACATTAGTTGGCTATCGTTTTACGACATTAGGCTAATTATCAGCTCGACTGATCGACACGCGATATGTTTGCATCTTTCCCACTCGTACACTTTAACTGTTTGTTTTATATAAATGTTCGATTCCACCTTACATTTGCAAGTGTAAATTATTCTTTTTTTTTTAAGCTTCACGCTGTATCCCGCACACAGCAGGGTAGGCACTAGGTTCTAGTGTTAAGACACTCCGTTCCCCACTTTCCGCCGAATTCGGAGGCTTGTGTGTTAAGTGGCATAACTTAACGGCGCGCTTTACCTCGACACCAGAGCGAAGAACATAGAAACATAATTTCCACTCATCGAGTGGGAATCGAACCCACAACCAGTCGTTTACAGTCATACGCTTGTGCCACTGGGCCACGACTGGCCACATTTTTTTTATTATATACTCAAACACTACAGACACGGTCTCGTATCCTTTTTTTCCTTAACTCTTTGACTACAATTCTTAAATTACATTGACATGCTATTCACAACTAAAATGACGTTTTAAATTACCTAAGCGAGCTACCTAAGCTACATTTAAATTAACTCTTAATTAAGACAATATGAAACTTTAAATATATATTTTTTTACAGCTGCATACGTATTTGTATTAGTTTAACAAAATTAGTTATATCTTAAAATATCTAAGTCTTAGTTTTTTGTGTAAGGAACTTGTTGACGGGAAAAGGGCATAACCGCTATGGACGAGGACGTGACCGTTTCATTTATTGACTGCGCAGAATAGAGAAAAGTTTAAATCATTGGAAGCCTTTATACCTAGTCTGGCGACCATAACTAAGAATATTGTTTATTGTAATAAATTCGTAGTAAAAAATGATCATTACAAAGTATATACATGTAAGTAATTGATTTTTTTAGTTTAAATCAAAATGGTCAAGTAAAGGCTTTTTTTTTATTTTATTTATTTATTATTTTATTGACTTTAAAGTCAAAACGTCTTGTTGAACTCCGCTACTTAACATGCAATGTCTCTTTGGGTAATATGGAGTAGAGTGTCTTGACACTTGGTTCTCACTGAGCACACAGAGAGTCTGTGTAAGCTGATTTTACATATTGAATGAGTTTATTTGAATGTAAAATTTATTTTAAATTTAAAATTTATGTCATTTCCAAATATATTATATTAAAAGGATGAGAAGTATTGAATAAGATGTATTTCTTAAAGAATACATTTGAAACTCAAATAGGTAAATTCAATGCCAAAATAAAGTATTTGGTGAAATTAAAAAAATGAATTTAGTATATGAAAACGTAACTGCAGTTTCAAATAAAGGCAAAAGTAGAGAGAAGAATATAGAAAAATTTAATCGAAAAAGAGGTAAATATGTATAATTATTTTAGCTGTAGCTGCCCTCTGAGGGTACAAGCGTGACTTTGGTCTGCCAAAAATTCAAAACTCAAAATTGGATAAAAATTAAATTTGCTAAAGAAAGGTTACTTACCCCTGTTCCAGTACGTTTCCTTATAATTACTTGATATCTTTAAGTACATAGATACATGTGCACCACACGTGTTAATCTATAATATTTATTGTTCTCATGTGCTACATATTTTTGCAATGGTAACATCAAATTTTATAATTATAGTAGAAAGTAGTCCAGTTTTACTAATTATTGTCGTTAGACATCCGGATAATCGAATGTATGAAGAATAGCGGATTTTGAGCATATGTAGTAGTTATATAATGTTGTTAGTAGTAGTTATATAATGTTGTTAGAAACAACAAATGCATATATCAACGAAAATTAATATTTAAAAATATTATAAGTCAATATTAAATAATATTAAAAAGTCATTAAGAGATGGGGCCAGTTGTAACGCAGTGGCATAAGCGTGTGACTGTAAACAACTGGTTGTGGGTTCGATTTCCACTCGAGAAGTGGAAATATTTCTATTTTTTTCGCTCTGGTTTCAGAAGTAAAGCGCGGCGTTAAGTTCCGCCACTTAACACACAATGCCTCCGAATTTGGCGGAAAGTGGGGAACGGAGTGTCTTAACACTAGGTTCCCTCTGCCTACCCTGCTGTGTGCGGGATTCAGCTTGAAGCTAAAAAAAAAAAAAAAACAAAAAAAACATAAGAGATTTTCTTGGATCTGATTGTAAATGCGTTGTGAGTACCATTTCTCACTCGGGAAAACATTAACTTATTACCTATAAGAAAAAGCGCGGCGTTAAGCTTCGAATACGAGAATTTAACCAAATTTGCGAATTCTGAATGTATATCTATATAACATGTAACACGATGCCCACTGACTTACCTTTCACAAATTATCCGTCCAGGGATCTTAGATCTTTTATAATTATTTTAACGCTACCTGAAATGCATTTTTTTTTTTCAATTGAAATTTAATTCGACGACATGAATTTCATACTTCGTGATTTCTGTCTGTTTTTGAAAAAACATGAAAAAATAAAATAAACGATTCCTTTCGCTTAACTTTTTTGTTCATGTCGTGTACTTTTTGTCTATTATATTTGTATTCTTTAGAGCTTCCTCTTGAAGCTTCCAGACGCTTTGAGAAACCTTACATACATATTTTCTTATATTGTAGATTTTTAGCTTTATACTTTTTCATGAATCATCATTAGGAATTAGGAAGAACTTAGTATTGAGACGCCGTAGTCTGCCTTTTTACTAAATTCAAAACATCATTGACGGAGCTTAACGCCGCGTTTGGTTTTATCAGATAGTGAAAATGAAAATATTAACGTGGGGAACGTTTTGAGGGGATAATCTAAATTAATATTTAAAGGACCAGGAAGTGGCCAGTCGTGGCCCAGTGGCACAAGCGTGTGACTGTAAACGACTGGTTGTGGGTTCGATTCCCACTCGAGGAGTGGAAATTATATTTCCATTTTCTTCACTCTGGTGTCGAGGTAAAGCGCGGCATTAAGTTTCGCCATTTAACACGCAAGCCTCCGAATTCGGCGGAAAGTGGGGCACGGAGTGTCTTAACACTAGGTTCCCTCTGCCTACCCTGCTGTGTGCGGCATACAGCGTGAAGTTATGAAAAAAAAATAAAAAAAATATTTAAAGGAAAAATTTTCAACTATTTTTTTTTTTAATATTACATGGAGGCTATGAAATTTAATATTAGTTATTCTAGTTCATTTAGTACAAATTAAAATGTAAATATTAATTAAAGAATAATAAATAATAAAAAAAAAATATAACTGCGATGGTTATTGCTTTGATTCTCATTAGATTGAATAATTATATTTTTACTTATTGGCAAAGCGTGACGTTCAGTTCACTACTCTACGCAATCTCGATCTACGATTCACGATGTCCGCGGAAAGTGGAGAACGGAATATCTCAACACTAGATTCACCTAACCTTCCCATACTCGATTCTCACTCGAGTTGTGGAAATATTTAATGTTTTCAGTTCCTTCGCTCTGGTATCAGAGGCAAAGCGCGGCATTAAGTTCCGCCACTTAACACGCAAGCCTCCGAATTCGGCGGAAAGTGGGGAACGGAGTGTCTTAACACTAGGTTCCCTCTGCCTACCCTGCTGTGTGCGGGCTACAGCGTGAAGCTACTTCTACAGCTGTCTCATGTTACAATAACTTAAAAACTAATTAAACTTATAAAAAGTTTCCATATAAAATGGTATCTTTATAATTTGTAGTGTAAACGTAAACTGGGTACGCGTAGGCCGGGTGTCGGGTTGCTCCGCTCCTAAATTTACCTTCGCTACCGCCGTTAAAAGCATTTATGTTATATTGAATATCACAATATCGACGTCGCGTGTATTGTGTTACATGGTATGTCCGCTATGAATTTATCTATTTGAAAATTTATTTTATTTTATTTATTAACTTAAATAAATAAATTTATTAACTAGCTGTGACCGCGACTACGTCCGAGCGGATTTAAGTAAGCAGTTATAATTGTATTTTAAATTTGTTTAAAGCCAGTCCTGGGGCAGAGAGAGAAGTGGAAATATTGAATATTTTCATTTTCTTCGCGCTGGTGTCGAGGCAAAGCGCGGCGTTTAGTTCCGCCACTTAACACGCAATGCCTCCGAATTCGGCGGAAAGTGGGGAACGGAGTGTCTTAACACTAGGTTCCCACTGCCTACCCTGCTGTGTGCGGGATACAGCGTGAAGCTAAAAAAAAAAGGAATATTAATTTAGGCTCAATAGAAGGCAATTGATATAAACATACACTACCACGTTGCTATGGCAACGCATATTTAACAGGCGCGGATTCGCTAGTGTAAATTAGTAAGCACCAATCAGTGTCACTCAAAGCAAGATCGAAAATTGAGTACCAAACTATTTGTCTCTATAAATTTTCTGTAAACCGTCATAGAGCTTAAAATGATAAGTTTCATGTTTTCTTCCGCATAGCCAGTAGGCGGAGAGTCTTAGTGTCAAGATATTCCGTTCTCCACTTTCCGCCTGAACTCGGGACATTGCCGCGTTTTTTATCAAAGTTTAGTTTGTTTCCTGTATGATTTTTTAAATTTATGTGCTGAAAAAACGACTAACTACTATGTTCTTCTTTTGCGCAATATGTCATAAAATGTCCATATTTTGTTTACAATTAAATAAAAGGATATGGCAGCGTACCTTGCATTTGAACTCATCTTCTAACAAAACAATACCACTGTGCTAAAATCATTTACAATTTTTTTTCCAGCTTCACTTTTTTTGCAGTTAGAGAGGAGTGTCAATACACTCCTCCACTTTCTGCCCAAAATCCATGCCAACACCGTGCTTTGTCTTAAGTACCAGAAAATAAAAATAAAAATAACATATAATCGTGCCTAATTGGGAATCGAATCCACAACAGTTAACAGTTTACAGTCAGACGCTGTCCCACTGCGCCACGACGGTTTTAACAAAATTTCGAACATGCCAAATACTAAAGTTAGTTCAGCATTAATCCGGAAAACGTAAATCTAAATAATTCTATGATAATTAAAACGCACAGTATCGGTTACCATCGGCTATATCTGACGGCGAAGCTTTCAAATACAAATTTTCAGCGTATAATAGGGACTTTAAAGTACGTTAATTAATATGTATGCATTTTGCTTTGCGGCAGAATCAAAATTAATAGGACCACCGAGATAGACTACTGTTGGTGGAGATATATGTATGTAATAATAATGTAATGATTTTTTAAGGATCTAGTGGCATAAAGTGTGATTATAAGGTGACTGGTTGTGGGTTCGATTCCCATTCGAGAAGTGGACATATTTAATATTTCCATTTCCTTAGCTCTGGTGTCGAGGCGCGGCGTTTAGTTCCGTCACTTAACACACAAAGGCTCTGAATTCCGCAGAAAAGTGGGGAACGGAGTGTCTTAACACTAGGTTCCCTCTGCCTACCGTACTGTGTGCGGGATTACAGTGTGAAGCTAAAAAAAAAAGATTTATTAAATTTTTTGCAGAATTCTTTATTATTTTGCAGATTTTTTTATTATATTTGTTTGTTTTAAGTTATAATGATTTATAATAGTTATATCCTTGTTTTGATAAAATTGTAAAATTTAAGGTGTGCTTAAATTTAAATGAAAATTATGAATACATATAACAAGCAGCATATCTTTTTTTTATGATACGTTGTGTTTAATTTATATTTTATTTTTCTAAAATGGCGGTTGATTAAGTAATAAATTTTAAATAAAATAACATTTTTCCCTTTCTAATAAGTAAATAATTTGTGTCATTAGAATTAATAGCTTAAAAAATATTTTGATTTTGACAAAACTCGACAATTATAAATTCAACTTAAAAAAAATTATCAGTTATAAATAAAACTACTGGTTGTGGGTTCGATTCCCACTCAACGAGTGGAAATATTTAATATTTCCATTTCCTTCGCTCTGGTGTCAGAGGTAAAACGCGGCGTTAAGTTCCGCCACTTAACACGCAAAGCCTCCTAATTCGGTGGAAAGTGGAGAACGGATTGTCTTAACACTAGGTACCCTGCTGTGTGCGGGATACAGCGTGAAACTAAAAAAAAAGATATAAAATATTGAAAATAAATTCGAATAACACGGAACATCCCTACGTCACACTATCGTTTACCTACAGTTACAGTCTGCAGTTATATGAAGTGATGTACTGTATAGTACAGACCAGGGTTTCTCAAAGTTGCTTTCCAAATATTAAAATCATTGATATTCGTGATAAAACTTCTACTATCAGAAAGTGGAGAATGGTTTCCGAAATTGAGACATTGCGTGTTCAAGAAATATATAGGTATGTTTCCATAGTATAAATCCCACAGTATAAGTGGTCTATTATGGTTCAACATAATATGACCCATTTCAAGATCAGTTGTAGTCGAAGTTTTAACTGAGCTATATAATAAAAATGCTTCATTCAAATCCGTTCAGTAGTTTCGAAGACGTGCGCGTATAAACATTGCTATTTTACTATTTCATTATATTAAAGATAATTGATACAAATAAATAAAATAAGGGTGTCTTTTTGTATTATTAAAATAACCACTTTTTACTAAACGCACATGTATATATGTATATATGTACACTACATGTACAAAAAGAAACATTTTGCTGTGGGTTCGATTCCCACTCGAGGAGTGGAAATATTTGTTAATTCCTCTTATTTCGCTCTGGTGTCAAAGCAAAGCGCAGCGTTAAGTTCCGCCACTTAACACGCAATGCCTCCGAATTCGGCGGAAAGTGGGGAACGCAGTGTCTTAACACTAGATTCCCTCTGCCTACCTTGCTATGTGCGGGATACAGCGTGAAGGGGCTCGCTGTGGTCCTGAAAGTTTAATACATGGATACGTGGAATAATAAATTTGAGAACCACTGGTATGGATAGCAAGGTATACAAATTCACCGCATAATCCATGGTTTAAACCAAACAAATAGGCGTGCAGTTTTCGATGTCCGTGGTTGTTGCGTTGCTATCGAGTTCTCATTATTACGCAACGCTGCGTAAATTGAGAGGATGGCTTCGTTACTACTAACTAACTACGTTCCGAACGTTTTCTGATAAATTTCATGTGTTCATTTTCATACTTGTGTGTGTGTGTATGTATGTGTAAATAATGGTGTTAATTTGTTTGTTTGTTTGTCTGTTGATTGTTTTTTGTGGTTTTTTTGCTTTGATTTATGATTTAGACTAATTTTAAGGAATATAAAGTGAATCTTGTGATTTGTAGTATATCAATTTTTGAAGATTTTTTATAATTTAATATTTTTGGCTAACTTGAACACATCGTGGTGTAGTGAAGCAGCTGTAATTGTAATGATGGTTATAGGTTTGATTAACACTCGAAGAAATTTTAACTATACTTTTGAAGATAATAAGAATATATAGAAGAAATAGGAAAGAATAAGAAATGATAAAGACGATAGCGGTAAGCGGGACATTTTGACCCTAGGTTCTCTCTCACTATTCTGCTTGGTAAACGTAAAGCATAGGGTTATACTAAACGGCATTCCTTTAAGAATCATCTTGGATTTATTTTCAATGTACAGAAATCTTAGCAATGCATGTATTTAGTATTTTTCAGTAGTTGCATCTAAACACTACGGACACATGGTTTCTACATTTGGTTAACTATTTCAAAATAACATTATTTTCTCACAATGCAGTACGCAGCTGGTAGTAGAACACATGGCTTAGCGGTCAGAGTGTGCGGTTTTAAGGAGGCGCGGGTTTGAATCTCGCTGCGTTTAAAATTTTTATACGTTTTCTAAATGTCTTTTTAAATTCTCTTAAATAAAGTGAAAGAAAGCCGACCTACGACAACAGCCACTATGGACTCATCAGACAGTGATTAATTTTAATTAAAGTTTCAAAAATTAAATGAATATGTAGTTTATTTTATTTAATTGAATTACGTTACGTTTTTTTAGATTATTTTTGTCTGAAAAATGTTACTTTGTTCAATTTTATTTTTAAGTGGCAGTATTTTCGTAAACCTGGAACCTATCTTCGATCATTACGTAGTTTGCTATAGAAAATCTATTTTCACTTTGCATCATTCCATTTTGAGTTGTGTTTTTTTGGAACGTAACCCCGACGTCAAGAGAGGGATGGGTGTACATGCTGCTCTTTTTGTTTTAGCTTCACGCTGTATCCCGTACAAAGCAGGGTAGGCAGAGGTAAACTAGTGTTAAGACACTCCGTTCCCCACTTTCCGCCGAATTCGGAGGCATTGCGTGTTAAGTGGCGGAACTTAAAGCCGCGCTTTACCTCGACATCAGAGCGAAGAAAATGGAAATATTAAATATTTATAAATATTTATATAATTATATAATCGAACCTACAAACCAGTCGTTTACAGTCACACGCTTGTGCCACTGGGCCACGACTGGCCCTGATATCCTATGTTCTAGACATATTGTATAATACACACCCACACATATGTACACATAACTTACACGCACACATACAATGCCAAACTTTAAAAAATAACAAAAAAAATCGTCACTACATCTACCTACCTGTCTACCTACGCTACATTCTAGACACCTGTAAAAGAGTAACAGGAGCCCAATTACCGGACATCGTTTGAAAGCTAACCTTCTGCGCTACGTCAGTGGCCTTGTACTTGTATTAATTAAGCACCTCTCGCATGTCAAAGCGAGGATAATGAACGTCCTTTAAGACGTGTCACACGATCATTGCTTGTATGACAGATTTTGTAATATAACCGTGTAACGTCTTAATGTTACCTTGTGATCCTTGTGTGTGGTATGATGTTGGGGAGTGAAATTGTTGGTGAATCGATTTTGATGTTCATATTTGGTTGTCGATTCGATTTCTGGTTGGGGGTGATGATTATGTTTAAATTGTTTAGGTTTTCGCTCTGGTAAGCGTTATAAAGTTTCTCGTCTCAACACACAATGTCTCGATTACAGGCGGAAAGTGGAGGACGGAGAGTCTTGACATTAGGTCCCCTCTGACTAACCCGCGGTGCATTATAAAGCTTGAACATAACATAAACAATGTTATGTTAAAGCTTGAAACTGTAAAAAATCGTTCTTCGCTACGGAAATACGACAAAATAACCAGTTTAGTTCCGCCTTTTTATGTATATGTCTCGAATGCAAGAGGAAAGTAAAGAACGAAGTGTCTGGACACTAAGTTCTCTCTGATTGAATGCAGATAAGCGATGGTTACTTAAGACATTGTAAAAGATTTCCAATATAAATTTAAAACCTGAATAGTTGAATAGCCTTGACTGGCCAAACAAAGTGTAGCTTTGTAATCAGACACTTGGTTAGTAATTTCTCTAAAGTGAGTAGAAGCTGGAGAACGGAGGGTCTTGACATTAAGTTCATCTTACTTACTCATTCATAAAACTTGTTTGAAGAAAAAAAATCGAATGATTTTATATATAGATATCCCGCACACAGCAGGGTAGGCAGAGGGAACCTAGTGTTAAGACACTCCGTTCCCTACTTTCCGCTGAATTTAGCAGGCATTGTATGTTAAGTGACGGAACTCATGGCAATGCTTAGGCTCGACATCAGAGGGAAGTAAATACTAAACATAAAACGAATGATGTTATATATAGACACACAGCAGGGTAGGCAGAGGGAACCTAGTGTTAAGACACTCCGTTCCCTACTTTCTGTTGAATTAAACAAGCATTGTGTGTTAAGTGACGGAACACAACGCAATGCTTAGCCTCGACATCAGAGCGAAGTAAATGAAAAATATTAAACATTTCAATTCCTCGAGTGGGAATGGAACCCACAACCTGTCGCGTTTACAGTCACACTTTGTGCCTCTCCGCCACGGGTGCCTTCATGACATGAATTTAAAACAAAATAAAAATATGACACGATTTGTTATTGTTATTAGTTATTACACACTTGCTTCTGACTTCAAAGTTGTAACTTTTTGTAACTTGATTTTTTAATTCCTTTTTTACTTAATTTCACGCTGTATCCCGCACACGGGATAGGCAGAGAGAACATAGTGTTAAGACACTTCGTTCCCGACTTCCCGTCGGATTGGTGCTTCGACACTAGAGCGAAGAAATTAAAAATATAAAATATTCTAATTCCTCGTGTGGGAATGGAACCCACAACCTGTCGCGTTTACAGTCACACTTTGTGCCTCTGAGCCACGGGTGCCTTCATCACATGAATTTATAATATGACAAAAATTTCAGAATATAAAAATAAGACACGATTTGTTATTGTTATTAGTTATTACACTTGCTTCTGACTTCAAATTTGTCATCGCAGTATTCAGGGATTTAAATAATTCGACTACATTTATTACGTCTGTACGTACGTATTCTTTTGATGAACTAATTTTTATGTTTAAATAAATGTTATTATATTTTTATTTTT
The DNA here is from genome assembly GCA_019049465.1 of Dryas iulia moderata. Lineage (NCBI taxonomy): Eukaryota > Metazoa > Arthropoda > Insecta > Lepidoptera > Nymphalidae > Dryas > Dryas iulia. The sequence goes on from CM032428.1 coordinate 13,570,494, forward strand.
AATGTGAAAAAGGGAAAGGAGGTTGCTCTTTTAATGCTCAGATTATAATGTATAAAAAAATATAATATGGATTACCATTTATTTTTATTTACATTATATTTTTTTGTGTGGCCAGTCGTGGCCCAGTGGCACAAGAGTGTGACTGTAAACGACTGGTTGTGGGTTCGATTCCCACTCGAGGAGTGGAAATTATATTTCCATTTTCTTCGCTCTGGTGTCGAGGTAAAGCGCGGCGTTAAGTTCCGCCACTTAACACGCAAGCCTCCGAATTCGGCGGAAAGTGGGGAACGGAGTGTCTTAACACTAGGTTCCCTCTGCCTACCCTGCTGTGTGCGGGATATAGCGTAAAGCTATTTTATTTACATTATATTTTTTTAACAATGTTGGTTAATTAATGCCGTCTTGACGTAGGGTAGCGTCCGACTGTAACGCGTGTTTGTGTGTACGATTCCCACTCGCAAGAATGAATAATCATTCTATATATAAATATAAAAAAAAATATTTTCATTTCTTCGCTCTGGTGTCAATGAACGCGCGGTGTTGAGTTCCGTCACTCAACACCCAATGTCTCTGTTTCGAAGGGATAGTGAAGGACGGAGTGTCTCGACTCTAGGTCTTCTTTGATCTAGAAAATATTTATTTCTTCAATATTTATATTTTTTGTAGAAAAAGGGTAAAGTAGTTTTCTAGGTAATCAAATCCACAATTATAATAGACGAGCTGTCAACCCCTTTTTCTCCATCTTAGAGGTTGAATTTCCAAAAATCTTTCTTAATGAGCGTCTACGTTATAAAATATACCTAGGTACTGACCAAAACCCTTGCGTCTAGGTTCAGTAGCTTCGGCTCGGAAATGATGAATCAGTCAATCAGTGTACAAGCTATTTTAAATATTTATACAAAGAAATATTTTTTACCTACACAATATCATTACAAAATGTATTCATGTTAATAAGTGAAGGAAAAATGAATTAAAAACCCACTTTTACGAAAATAGCGCAGAATGGAGAAGTATTAAAATGGGCGTAGTTATAGTTGAGAAGGAATACAGAAAGATAATATTTTTTATAAATAATGCATAAATATAATTAAAAAACGTAGCGTAAATAATAAAAAAGTTAAATTTACTGTTTTTTATTAGTTTTAAAGTTAACAGAGCGGCAGCATCCTACTGTTTAACCTATACTGTACAAGGATAGTGAACAGTCTTGTGAGTACGCTATCCTACCTTTGTACAATATTACTCGTAAGAAGGGTAGGAATTCATCCAATTCTTTTGCTCTAGTCTTCTAATTTTTATAGAAAATATCTTTGTGATATAAGCTACCATTGTTTATTGCTGGTCAAAAGTGTATTTCGAAGAAATGGATCCACTCCTAAACAATTAAGATTAGAAAGTTGGAATTTCAAATAAAAGTAGATAACAATTAATCAGTGACTGTGATAAAATTTCTTTTACTATTGTAATTGTAGTTTTTGAATTATCACCACCACTTAATGATGATAACATTCGTAACGTTCTACTTTGCGCGCTGAACATTATGCTCTATATATAGTGAGCGGATATTGACTTTACTAATATTTGAATTATTTGCATGAATATGAGTATTTTATGACATTAAAAGTTTGAGTATTTAGCTTTAAGGTCGCTCCAATAACAGATAAAATAACATTACATCAGAAAATCGAATGAGATAATTCGAACATATTAAAAGGCGTGAACAGGATCACGTTGTAAATTTAGCACTAAATTTACCAGAGTCCAAAAAGGAAAAGGCCGCCCGCCTTTGACTTGGTGGTTTAAGATCGACAGAGACCTAAAAAGCGCCTAATTGCCTAAAGCAACATCTTTCGATGGCAACGCATCCATAACTTGAATGTCTATGGGCGAAGGTAACCACTTAACACCAGGTGGGCCTTCAGCTCGTTTGCCTCCTTTATTCCATAAAAAAAAAGCAACAACCTAGGACCGAAAGTCTTGGCGCAGAAGAGTGAGGAGACCCGACCCCTAATATTGGGTAAAGGGATGGAAGAGGAAGATTAAAAGTTTGAATATTTGCTCAACATCAGTATATAATTAATACATAAATATTTGGTATACTCGTGTATAAAGTGAAATACGCGTTGCTCAGGCAAAGCGTCAACAGGGCCACTAGAATATAGAACAGTGGTTCTCAACCTTTAAACATTTTTAAAGTGTTATTCCACACTTAGGAAAATTGAAAAAGACATTTAAAGAAAACGTATAAAAATTTGAACGCAGCGGGATTCGAACCCGCGCCTCCTGAATACCGTTCAGGCGCTCTCACCACTGAGCCATGCGTTCTACTAGCCGCTGCGTCGAAATTCTTATACGCTTTATTACAACTTATTTATGTTGTTAGCATCTCTGTAGAGAGATTTTTACAAATTTCTGCTACCCAAAGATTATTCTACGAACAATCATTTGGCAAGAGAGAATGCTATTTTTAACTTATTCAACTTATTTATGTTGTTAGCATCTCTGTAGAGAGTTAATGATAAGTTGAGAGAGTTAAGAGATAAGTTGTAATAAAGCGTATAAGAATTTCGACGCAGCGGCTAGTAAAACGCATGGCTCAGTGGTGAGAGCGCCTGAACGGTATTCAGGAGGCGCGGGTTCGAATCCCGCTGCGTTCAAATTTTTATACGTTTTCTTTAAAGGTTCTCAACCTCTTTTCTTTGTTGCGGAACATATTTAACAATTTAAAATTTGGCGGCACACAAACAAAAAGATTTTAAATGATATAATTTAATAATATTAACATTATTATATATTCGTGGCCAGCCGTGGCCCAGTGGCACAAGCGTGTGACTGTAAACGACTGGTTGTGGGTTCGATTCCCACTCGAGGAGTGGAAATTATATTTCCATTTTCTTCGCTCTGGTGTCGAGGTAAAGCGCGGCGTTAAGTTCCGCCACTTAACACGCAAGCCTCCGAATTCGGCGGAAAGTGGGGAACGGAATGTCTTAACACAAGGTTCCCTCTGCCTAACCTGCTGTGTGCGGGATACAGCGTGAAGCTAAAAATATATATATATATATATATATATATATATATATATATATATATATATATATATATATATATATATATATATATATATATATATATATATATATATATATATATATATATATATATATATATATATATTTGCAAAATTTGGCGGCACAGTGGTTGAGAGTCACTGATACAGAATTTGGCATCGTTCTCTCGTAGAGGCATATGACACGTATCTATAATCACTTTGTTTTCGCGCAATAACACTACTTTTGAAAACATTATATCTTTTTATAGTGGCACAGATATTTCTTGAATTACGTCCCGATGTTTCGCACTCTTATATACGAATGCCAGAACGAAAATGATATATAAGTTATGTGTTAGGTTATTTAATTTATGTGTACTCGTATGTGTATTTTAATAATATTTTTTAATATGTTTGGTAAGTAAATAGGACTCGAATTCGGGCCTAAAGTGGAGAACGGCGAGTATTGACACTAAGTTCTCTCCGACTATCCTGCTGCGTATGAAATAGCTGTTTTTTTTTAGTAAATATTTTTTACACTTTACCCTTTGCGGCGCAGTCAGAGGGATACGGTCCCTGCACTGCATACTGCTTTCGCCTCGTCCACTGTCATCAACCTCTTCATACATGCCCTTCGGAGGGTCCTCATGCTTTTTACGTGACCTTCCTCCTGTGTCATCAATATTGTATTATCGAAGGTCAACCGAGTTCTCTCCCTACCTTACTTACCGCTTACTTAACTTAAAAGGTAACTAAATATCACGTTACGAATATTACTTGATTTATTGTTAACATTTAAAAAAATATTTTTATTTAAATGTTTCTTTTTTTATTACCAAAAAAATTTCGTTTTGAGTTAGGTCAATCTTCCACCGTCGGCCTCATATATATTCTTAAGAATTTATTAACTTGATCGCCGACTATAAAATAAAACCTAAGGAGGTCATCGGCGACCGGTCGTTTTACACAAATCTTGATGTTTAAATATAAATAAAAATAAATTTTATTTTCGGTGTTGCCGTAGCTGAAGGCGTGACATGAGTTTTTTAACGACTCTTTTGCTTATAATCGTGTATTGTGGCGCAGTTGAATTACGTACATATTGTTGGTAAACAACGATTGTGGGGATTTACGTTCGTTTTTCTATATTAGTTAGAAAAATAACGGCGTTAGGTTCCGCGAGACAAAATGTTCTATCTCTAATGTAAGAGAAAAGTACAAAATAAAGTATTTTAACACTGTATGTCCATATCATTTCCATTTTTTATGATAACATTGAAAGTATTTATATTTTAAAATAGTACCTATCACTGACTGATGTTGATAAATAAAAAACAGCTTCATGTTTTTTTTCTATGTAGTAGGGCAGCGAGGGAAATAGATTTTCTGATGTCAAGACATTTCATACTAAGTGACGAAATCCAACGTGACGCATTATCTTACAATAATTTAAATACAAACATTCTATCAAGTAGACTTAGAACCTACACCAATGCTTTTACAAACAGACGTTATACAATAGTGACACAATTACCACATTTTTTTTTCTTTTTTCAGCTTCACGCTGTATCCCAGCAGAGCAGGAAGAGAGAACCTAGTGTTAAGACACTCTTTCCCCACTTTCCACCGAATTCCGGAGGCATTGCGTGTTAAGTGGTGGAACTTAACACCCCGCTTTGCCCCGACACTAGAGCGAAGAAAATGGAAATATTAAATATTTCAACTCCTCGAGTGGGAATCGAACCCACAACCAGCCTTTTACAGACACACTTTGTGCCACTGTGCCACGACTGGCCCCAACCACTATTTACTTACTATAATTAGTAATTAAGATAGCCACAGACATAAGTAACAAAATATATTCGCCAGCCAATTGATATGTTTTCATAAACAAAAAAAAAGGTTAACCAAAATAAATTCGACGTTTGTAACACAATAATTCGTTATTACAGGAGTTTGCTGAAACCGCAATGAACGAGCTGCTAGGGTGGTACGGCTATGAGAGGCTCGAGCTACGCAGATGGGCAGCGTCGCGGAATAAGGACACTGACAGCCCTGAACAAGCGGAACAGAAGAATAAAGGTATATTATGCTTTTATAGTATAGCAACTTCACGGTTTTTAATGCATAACGGGTAGTCAGAGATAACCTAATGTCCAAACACCCCGTCCTTTACTTTTCGCCCGAAATCAAGAAATTTCGTGTTGAGTGAGAATTCAACGAAGCGCTTTGTGTTAGGTAACAGAGCGATGAAATGAAAATGAATATAACCATTCGAGTCGCTTTATACTAGTAGTTGATGTTTTTTGTAATATTTAAAAATGAAAAAGTGGATTTAAAAGGAATCGGTTGTAGGTTAAACCATCACAATGGGGATTATAATTAGAATGATTTCCATTTCCCAGCTTTTGGGACATAGCCCGGCAACAAGACATAACGCTGCGTTGAATGCTAACTAATGTGCCTATAATACGAAATGGAAAACGGAGCATCTTAATACTATATTTTCTTGGCGATAAAAGTGTGAAAATGTTTTATTTTTAAATCTAAATTTAATATTTGAAATCTAGTTATATTTTATTCAAAAAATACATACATATACATATAGCTTCACGCTATATCCCGCACACAGCAGGGTAGGCAGAGGGAACCTAGTGTTAAGACACTCCGTTCCCCACTTTCCGCCAAATTCGGAGGCTTGCGTGTTAAGTGGCGGAACTTAACGCCGCGCTTTACCTCGACACCAGAGCGAAGAAAATGGAAATATAATTTCCAATCCAATCAATTATTCAAAAATGTAAATAAAAAAAAGGCAATATTAGAAAAGAAGTTGACATTACATTACATAAACTATAAAATAAATACATATCTATAAAGCATAAAATAGAATAAATTTTGAAGCAATAAGCAACCCTCACATTTAATTAACAGTGTCAATTTATCGGTCCATCACTATTAATATTAAATTTGGTAATAATTTACGCCGCATGTAAGGCTCTTGTTACGGTTGTACACGTGGATTTAAAGCATATGGATGACTGCAAACATCAAATAGAAATTTAATTACTTAATAACTACATAAAATAGAATTAGTTAGAAGCCATCGTGGAGCAGTGTGACAGCGTCTGACTAAACGAGATGACCGTGGGTTCAATTCCCATTCGAGGGAATGATTTTATATTTAAAATATTTTCATTTTTCCGCTCCGATACTCGAGACAAAGCACGGGGGAGTGTCATGACACTAGGTTTTTAGATAGCGTGAAAATGCTCAGTATTTATTTATAATTAAATTGTAAATAATATTACTTGTAAACTTACATTTATAAATTTTATAACTTGACATTTACAACGACAACGGGGACTCAACGCTACGCTTCGTCTAAGGTACCAGAGCGAAGGAGAGAAAATTTAATTGTAAACATTCCCCTATTCCCTACAATCAGACGCTATCTAAATATCCACGGCGGTTTCTCCATAATCAAAAATTAAATCCATATAAGTGGCCAGTCGTGGCCCAGTGGCACAAGGGTGTGGCTGTAAACGACTGGTTGTGGGTTCGATTCCCACTCGAGGAGTGGAAATATTTAATATTTCCATTTTCTTCGCTCTGGTGTCGAGGTAAAGCGCGGCGTTAAGTTCCGCCACTTAACACCCAATGCCTCTGAATTCGGCGGAAAGTAGGGAACGGAGTATCTTAACTACGTACTAGGTTCCCTCTGCCTACCCTGCTGTATGCGGGATACAGCGTGAAGATGAAAAAAAAATCCATATAAAAACAATTACTATGAACATGATATTATCTAAAAAAGAATAAATAAAATAGTTGCTTTAACAACAATACAAGTAAGCGATACACACAATTGATACGATGTGTTATTCCAAGAATAGTTGCAGCTTTCATTCCACGAACCGTGATTTCTAACGCACCCCGTTTTTTACCGGGAAATGGCGCCAAACGCACACGCCGGCCACAGATAATAATCTATTTAAGTTATTTTTTTTTTAATTTAACGATGCTTTTCTAGGAACAATGTGGTTTAGCCTTATTGTCTTGTTAATTTATAACTTTTTATTTTTATTAAATTTAAACTTCACTGAGCTGGTGTGTGCTATTAAGCAGTTATATTATAAGGTACTCACTTTTTACTTTATGTTGTGTAAAATTTTTAGTGTAAATCTAAAATTTATTTAACATGTTTTGTTATTTATTTTTTTATAATATGTAGTGGAAGCAATATATACTTTTAAACATTTTTAAAGTGTTATTCCACACTTAGGAAAATTGAAAAAGATATTTAAAGAAAACGTATAAAAATTTGAACGCAGCGGGATTCGAACCCGCGCCTCCTGAATACCGTCCAGGCGCTCTCACCACTGAGCCATACGTTCTACTATCCGCTGCGTCGAAATTCTTATACGCTTTATTACAACTTATTTTTGTTATTAGCATCTCTGTAGAGAGATTTTTATTTTCTTTAAATGTCATTAGCAATCTATACTTTTTTTTCTTTACTTTTATTGTGCATGTTATTGAGCTCGATGATAACGCTCACACAATTATTATCTTTTAAGCTAACTATGTAATTCTAATGAAATTTCTTTTGAGAGAATCAAAAGCTCTAACCATAAATAAAATATTATTTAACGAAATTACAATATATAAAACATATGAATATTTATTATTGTCAGATATTAATTTTCACGCGCGTAGCTGTACTGTAGGATATATTGATATGTGTTTTGAACGTTATTTATGAATTTGATACTTCAAAGCGGGTTTACTATTCCTAATGAACGCTCGCGAAATTGTTCGTATATCGTATACCAAATACCACATTATATAAGATATTTCGTCGGAATAAATGTAGAACTTTGCGGTTAAAACGTGATGATTAACAACGGCTAGAGTTACCTTATAGCGTTACATAGGATACAGATAAACGTATAAAATTACAGAGTGTTTTTGAAATTGAAAATGGGAAGGCGTTTGTAATTTGAAATGTTAGTAGCTTTATGTTATTTAAGATTTTATATCGGTGTTCCTTTTCGGGATTTCGAGAAATTAAAATTTGAGTGAAATTGTAGATAATTCGTTTGAAGCAGTAGGTATAGGTATATTTTTGAAAGTAAAGTATTTTTTTATATATCGTTGTTTTTGTGAAACTGGAAAGTATAAAATATATACTGATCTCATGAACCAATATTCTGTATTTCTTATGTGTGTTCTTCTTATTTTATTAAAGCTTACTTTTGTCCTCAACAATTATTTTTATTAAAACTAGTTGCAGCTTCACACATTCTCCCGCATAGTAGGGTCAGAAAGTCAGAGAGAACCTAGTGTCAAGATACTCCGTTCTACATTAATTAGTACAAAGATTAAAAAAAATCCATGTTATAGTAATCACTAGGCGACACACATCAAAATTTTTCATATATAGTATGTAAAATGCACAATATGAACTTTTGCTTCCTAAGAAAAAGTTTCATAGAAAAAAATACTTTTGAATTCTGTATAGTTTTTTTTAGAAGAAGAAAAATATAAATATTTTTTTAATATAAAATATTAATATGTAAGATAATATGTAAATTTTTATAAGAGAATATAATAAAATATTTAGGTCGAGGTTCTAGCTTAAAGTATATATCTTTGGTGCCTACGTTGTTAGGATGATCGCTGAAACGTGATAGACTTATTACACTCCATTGTTGTGGGCTCTATTCTTAATTTCAAAATTCTTGTTATTTTCGTCAATAGATTTTTTTTAGTTTGGTTAAAAAAACGCGGCGTTAAGTGCCGCCAATGAATGTACAATGTCTCAGAAAATAGGACAAAATGTAAGAGAAATAACCTACACATAGGTAGGTACATCATAATAATTTTTAAACATGTACAAACTGCAAGGAGGTTAGTTTCGATTTTTTTCCTCTTGTTAAATTATCTTGTTAAATCACTATTTTTTCCGTTTATTTTTTTTATTTCAATTTCACACCTTTTTCCACGTACTCAGGAGGTTGGGCAGAGTAAGGATGGGGTTAGTGTAATGACAATCGATTGAGTTGCGGGACTGAATGAATATAAATAAAATATGACCATTTTTCCGAGCGGGAATCGAATGCGCAACCTTCATGTATACAAGCAGTCAAACAGTCACACTGCGCCATGTCGAACACTTGATGTCAAACACTTATTAGATCCGCACCTCATCGCTCTTTGTTCGTCATTCATTGAAAGTAGTACTCGCAATGTTGGTAGCACTCTATGCCCCATAATGCGTTACCATATTGAGAATTGTCTACTTAGATATATCATACATATACTTGATTATTTACTTCGGTAAGATTCAAACCCAAAACCCTTGCGTTCAGTCAAGTAAGTAGCTATAACACTGAACTTTAGTAGAACTTATACTATACAATAAGGTAAAAACATTTTTTTTAGCTTCACGCTGTATCCTGCACGCAGCAGGGTAGGCAGAGGGAACCTAGTGTTAAGACACTCCGTTCCCCACTTTCCGCAATCCGAATTAGGAGGCATTGCGTGTTAAGTGGCGGAACTTAACGCCGCGCTTTGCCTCGACGCCAGAGCGAAGCAAATGAAAATATTTAATATTTCCACTCCTCGAGTGGGAATCGAATCCACAACCAGCCGTTTACAGTCACACGTTCAGCCACTGCGCCACGACTGACCCCTTATTTAGTTAAAAATATACCAATCAATATAATTAATCACGTCATTACAAAATATTTTTAACGAATATAAAGTAATAATTCAAATGAAATAATGATGCGAGAAAGGCTCAAATGTCTAACAAATCCGATCGGCGGTCGTTAGCTCGCTACTCGGCGGGATATTAATAAGGCCGATAACGAGATATCATTGTTTTTATTTGTAAACGAGCTGTAGTAATGAATGAATGCCTATCGCGTTACGTACTGGACGTGGGCTATGTTGAAAATTTAAGCTATATTACTCTAGTTATATTAGTCATTCGGTGGTTGTTTGTGCAGTTGGTATGTGTTTGGTTGTATGCGAAAGTCTTATATATAAAAATAATTTTTCTTTTTTTAATTAAATAATTTTTCGGCTATTAGGTTTGGTAAAAATTAGCTAGTTACTCTTTTTTATGGAATATTTTCGTTTCTGGTTTATTACACACGATTGTTGTGGGCTCTATTCTGTAATTTCATAATGTTTATTATTTTCGTTTGTATATTTTTTGTGCGGTTTGTTTAAAAAAACGCGGCGTTAGTGTTGCCAATGAATGTACAATACCTCAGAAAATATGACAAAATGTAAGAGACATAACCTACACAGGTACATTATAATAATGTTTAAACATGAATGAACTGCAAGGAGTTTAGTTTCGATTTTTTTCATTTTGTCACTATTTCACACAATCACTATTTTTTCTGTTTTTTTACTTCAATTTCACACCTTTTCCCGCGTATTCAGGTGGATGGGCAGAGAGAACTTAGTGTAGTGACCATCGATTGATTTGCCAGTTAGCTCACTACGGGGATATTAATAAGGCCGATAACGAGATATCATTGTTTTTATTTGTAAACGAGCTATAGTAATGAATGAATGCCTATCGCGTTACGTACTGGACGTGGGCTATGTTGAAAATTTAAGCTATATTACTCTAGTTATATTAGTCATTCGGTGGTTGTTTGTGCAGTTGGTATGTGTTTGGTTGTATGCGAAAGTCTTAGTTGAGATTTTAATTTGAAAATGTAATTTATGTATAATAATTTTTCTTTTTTTAATTAAATAATTTTTCGGCTATTAGGTTTGGTAAAAATTAGCTAGTTACTCTTTTTTATGGAATATTTTCGTTTCTGGTTTATTACACACGATTGTTGTGGGCTCTATTCTCTAATTTCAAAATGTTTATTATTTTCGTTTGTATATTTTTTGTGCGGTTTGTTTAAAAAAACGCGGCGTTAAGTGTCGCCAATGAATGTACAATACCTCAGAAAATATGACAAAATGTAAGAGACATAACCTACGCAGGTACATCATAATAATGTTTAAACATGAATGAACTGCAAGGAGTTTAGTTTCGATTTTTTTCATCTTGTCACTATTTCACACAATCACTATTTTTTCTGTTTTTTTTTACTTCAATTTCACACCTTTTCCCGCGTATTCAGGTGGATGGGCAGAGAGAACTTATTATAGTGACCATCGATTGGGTTGCGAGTTAGCTCGCTACGGTTTTTATTTGTAAACGAGCTGTAGTAATGAATGAATGCCTATCGCGTTACGTACTGGACGTGGGCTATGTTGAAAATTTAACCTATATTACTCTAGTTATATTAGTCATTCGGTGGTTGTTTGTGCAGTTGTTATGCATTTTGTTGTATGCGAAAGTTTTAAGTTTGAATTTTATTTTGGAAATGATATTTATGTATTTATATAAAAATATTTTTTCTTTTTTTAATTAAATAATTTTTCGGCTATTAGGTTTGGTTGAAATTAGCTAGTTACTCTTTTTTAAACAATATTTTCGTTTCCTGATTTATTAGACTCCATTATTGTAGGCTCTATTCAGTAATTACAAATTTTTTGTGTTGTTTGTTTAAAAAAACGCGGCGTTAGTATTGCCAATGAATGTACAATATCTCAGAAAATATGGCAAAATGTAAGAGACATGACCTACGCAGGTACATCATAATAATGATTAAACATGAATGAACTGCAAGGAGTTTAGTTTCGATTTTTTTCCTTTTTTTTCATCTTGTCACTATTTCACTATTTCACACAATCACTATTTTTTCTGTTTTTTTTTCACTTTTTCCCGCGTATTCAGGTGGATGGGCAGAGAGAACTTAGTGTACTGACCATCGATTGATTTGCCAGTTAGCTCGCTACGGGGATATCAATAAGGTCGATCACGAGATATCATTGTTTTTATTTGTAAACGAGCTGTAGTAATGAATGAATGCCTATCGCGTTACGTACTGGACGTGGGCTATGTTGAAAATTTAAGCTATATTACTCTAGTTATATTAGTCATTCGGTGGTTGTTTGTGCAGTTGGTATGTGTTTCGTTGTATGCGAAAGTTTCAAGTTTGAATTTTAGTTTGGAAATGATATTTATGTATAAAAATATATATTTTTTAAATTAATTTTCGGTTATTAATCTGGTTAAAACAAATATTTGTCTAATGAGTTTAAAACACAGTCTCATTTGTTACCATTTTTTGAATAAAAAATCGTTTTTTATCACTCTTCTAGTCTAATTATTATGTACTAGGTATTTTTTGTAATGTTGAATATGTGCATTCTTTTATATTTTAAAGTTTTGCATACAGAAAGTCGCATACATTAGAATTTAAGACGCTACTTCTAGGATACCAAATGCAACAGAGAGACAGGCTTTACTGTAGTATATTCACAACAAAACTTATTCAAATAAAAAAATATTTAAAGTTACTTTTTTTTAAAATTTTATTGACATTTGTTAGTAATTCGCGTTAACTAATAATGGTCTTTTTTTATTTTCCAGCAGAAGAATGTTCCTGGTGCAATAAGAACATAACTAGTGAAAGCGGAGCGCTGCAACAGGGAGGTGCTGTGTTTTGCTCGGAATTGTGCTTCAGTCAATCACGGAGGGCAAATTTCAAGCGTGCTAAAACATGCGACTGGTGCCGGCATGTACGGCATACTGTCGCCTATGTAGATTTTCAGGTAAAAATTACATTTTTTTTTAATTTGTTGTACATAACTGTGACCAAACATAAGTCTTGTTCAATCTAGAACACTATACTCGATCCCTCCATTAAATAATATTTTAAAATAGGCGGATGGTTTACTATTATTATTATGGCTTGATTTGTTATCTCATTTCCATTGGTCCAACTCATCAAATACAAGAGTATAAAAAAATACTTTACATCAGCCAATATGATAATTCAAGCTGTTATTTCAATTTGAACTTTGTTGTTTTTTGATACATTCAAAAATATGAATATTATACAAAAAAATGTAATAAAAAACTTTTTCAAATGCATTATTTTTTAAATTTCAGGATGGTGCCACTCAACTCCAGTTTTGTTCAGATAAATGTCTCAATCAGTACAAAATGCATATTTTCTGTCGAGAGACACAAGCACACCTCGATCTCAACCCACACCTAGTAAACGCTTCTTCCTCCTCTAACCTAATCACACCTGATCTTTGGCTGAAAAACTGCAAAAGCAGATCAGTTTCACCATCATCTGAACGATCAGCTTCTCCTACTGTTGAGAAGAATCAAAGTACTGAAAAAACAGAAACGCCTCCTAACCAAAGAAAGTCACCATTACCATTAATAACTATAGCTCCCCCAGCGAAACTAATGAATCCAAAACCACCAGAAGAAAGGCCAATTCAGAAATCACCAGAAACAAAGAGAAACACAAAGATGAATTTACGAAAGCGTAGAGCGTCTAAATGTTCAGCCACCGTCACGTCGCAAACAGTTCGACACAATTCCACACCAAAGGCACAGGATATAAAAATGCGTAGTCCGTCTATAGATGCATCATCACCTGCTTCGTCAATAACAGTGGGTAATAATGTATTACACTCTCCACCAAATACTATGAACCATCCAATCCCACCGCCATTTCCGAATCCTATGTTTGGAATGCCACCCCCAGTATTTTTAGAGAACAATCATATGAACGATCATAGGCATCCTATGTTCGCACCGCGGCCATTTTTACCCCCAGGTATGATGCCACAAGAAAGGCCTAGGTTGCTTCCCCCAATAAATTACCCACCTTTGGGCCAAACTCCTCCTGTTACAGTATTAGTGCCGTATCCCGTAATTCTTCCTATACCTTTACCAATTCCTATTCCCATACCATTGACATCTTTCATGCAAGCACATCGAGCAAGCAAAGTTAAAACTGAAACAAATACCGACGACACTGAAGGTCCCTTAGATTTTACAATGAATGGAGATAAGAAGAAAAACGAAGAAAATATTAGTAATGCAAATAATGAATCCTTGGATGTGGACACCAATGATCAAATTAATGAATTCAACGATAGAATAGAGGATCTATCGAATGAGTCCACAGAAATAAATCCAGAGCAAACGTTGCCAAAGTTTAAAATAACGCGGTTAGGTAACAAAATGGCGAAGATTGTGGCAAAACCTCGTGAAACGTCAGAATCATCGAGACCTTTAAGAAAAAGACGGAGACTGGTCGAAGCAACTGAGGACGACTCCCTTATTCCTAAGTCAAGAAAAATTGTACAAGTGTAAATATTATCTTTTTTTATAATATTAATAAAACTTTCATTGTATAAAATACAAATTATATAATAAATACTATTCATTAATATTTTGGTCAAAAATATTTCAACTTATTCTTTAGTCATGTACGCACATAATACAATTAACGTACAAAAATTGTAAACGGTACCTAAATAGGGGATTTTTTAAGTCAACATCAAAACAATAGATACGATTGTAGATTAAAATACTAATATATATAATAAATAAAATGAATACTTTCCGTCTGTATAAATATAAGGTGCAATAGGAAACTAAAATTGTATCAATTTAATACTAAATATTTCTGCTAACGCAACTTGTCTTAATATAATCTTTCATACATATCACAAAGCATTATAATTCGTGTAAACATTATTTCGAAGCTGCTAGTCTTAGATGTAAGGTAATATAATATCTCATTAAATTAATTAGAGAGCACTGTAAATGTGATATTAGTAATTCAATTATAATAAACTTCTAAGCTATTGACGTTTCTTTTCTTTTAGCCTTGCTGTTTTTTTTTCAGTTCCAGACATTCTTGTTAACAGGGTAAGCAGGGAGAACCTAGTGTCTTGACACTCCGTTCTCCATTTCCGTTCGAATGATTACACTGAAAAATCCAATATTACTGAAAAACTCAATTTAATTATAACGACTCTTTTTTTATATAAATATATATTTTTTTTTGGTTTACGCTTTATTCTAGCGTGGCAGAGAGCCTAATGTCACGACAACCGGTCATCTTTCCGCCATAATCCGAGACATTGTGTATTGAATGAAGGAACTCATCGCTTTGTCTCATCACAAGAGCTCAGAAATGAAAATAATTTAAATATATGTAATGATTCCGAGTGTGAATCGAACCCCTAACCGTCGCCTGGCGCTATCACATTGCCAAGACGGTGTTAAACACAATATAATTATATTTTAAAAGTAAAACCAAAAATAAATATTAAAAATAGATCACTTAAAATAGGTTAAATAACAAAATAACATATATTTTACCACACTCAAGGTTTTGTTTCTATAACGCACCTGAGAAAATATTATATATGGGTTCGTCAACACATGCGGTATGTATAATATAAGTATATGATTCATATACATACCGCTTGTGATAGTGACTTAAGTTGTTATAAAATAGTTGTTTCTATTAATAATATGCAGTCTAATTATTAAAGCTATTATGGTTCAGTTGAGTGTTTAACTAAAAGCAATGGTTAAGGGTTTAAATCCTGTTTGAGAAGAATTTTTATATAAATGAGATATAGAATAACCGGATTATTCGCATAAAATTCAAAACATTAAAAAAAAATCAAAACATCATTATTCAAATAGACTTTTTAGAATCGTCAAATGTGCATAAAGATAGCTACCACCGACTCGGAAGGCAGTTCTGCTGAGAAGAGCCCGCCAGAAACTCAAAAGTTGCTCTTTTCAAATATGTATATAAATTACAATTTTATTATTTAATACAATGGTAGCTAACCGGCATTGGACTTATTCAGATTAATTCCACGTATTTTTATCCTTTAAATACTCTTCTACAGAGTAATAAGCTTTACTTATTAAAGTATTTTTTACATATCTTTTGTTATCCAAAAATATATTTTAGAAAACGACAATATACGACAATGTTTCTAACACTTTACAGTAATTGATGGTCAAAGGTAGAACTGAGTGAACCTAGTCTGGTTTAAAATATAAAAAATTACAATGACTAAATATTATCTCTTATAAGACATTTTTTTAGCTTTAGCTTCACAGTTTATGCCTTTCAGGATAATCAGAGAGTGTAAATATAAAAAAAAAATAATTAACAAGTTCAACCAATCTATTTAAATAAGTAAATAATCATTTGGGACATCTGTTTCTTAGATAATTAACATTCTATTGTTCACGCAACAAAATTATCTGTCAACAACTTTTTTTTTACAAAATAAATTAGAATTGCCACCAACAACTACTGCATTAAATTAAGTCATTGTAGTTGTCATTTAATCATAAAATAATATTTTTTTATTCAACATTTAAATATTAAGAAATAAAAAAATGGTAAGCAAAAATAAAACAAAACACAAATTTCATAGGATTTATTTTTGTCTTCAAAAACATTGCTATAAATCATTTATGGAATATAGTCATCGCTATATTGTATAACAAATTCACATAGCATCTAACAGCTCGGCCACACAACATAGCTTCAGTGGCGATTCATATTGAAAGAGTATTTCTTAAAAAAAATACTGTCAAAAAATTATGTTTCTATATGTTGATATTACTAATTGACAAACTGATGGCACAGACGGAAATTAAATTTTAAATTATACTTAACATATTCTTACAAATTAGTTAAAAACTTAGCTATTGTACCGCCACTGAATCTTTACTTAAATTTAAACCGGCTTTTATGCACCATTATTGTGATCACAAATCAATTAAAGCAGTATTTATTACATATTATAATTCAAAGGCAATATTGGCATTGTTTAACTAACTTTATTAACGTCTCAACAATTTCAATGATAGACAAATGGAAATAAATTATTAAAAAAAATAAGATTCGAAGTAAATAAATGCTGTAATTAAATGAATTCATTATATTTCATTTTATGTATCATTGAAACAATGTATATGACTAATGATTAAATAAACATGTATCTGTCATACCAATGTAGTTAACTGTAAATGGAAGGCATTCTTTACATAATTATTGGTGGCCTATTATAAATGCATTGTTACTGGGGTTTTTAGGTTAGGAAACTACTTTTTAGTGTTATACAAGTCCCATAGAGTGATAGCTCCATCGAGACCTCCCGCTGCCATTATGTTTGCATTCCAATATGAAACTTTCTGTGTAGAATATACTACGTCTTGGACTGCCTGTCGATGCTCCGTAAGCACTACTAAGGGTCTTAGAGAGAACCAGGAGAATATACGAATATGGCCGTCCCAGCCACCAGAGGCAAAAACTCTTCCGTCATTTCTTGTAAAAACTCTATTTATTCCAGGATTCTTTATATTTATATCGAGCTTATGGGCCAAGCTTAAGTCTTTTTTGCTTATACTAAATATTTGTATCACATCCGAGGCATTGCCCACCATGCCTCGCTGTTGTTCCACATGAAAATCTACTGACATCGGACATTCTTTCGTTTGCAATTTGCTGATGCATTGACTAGTGTTGAGATCCCATAAAAGAAGCCATCCCGCCTCGTAGCCGACTAGAAGACAAGGCTGGTCATTGGATAATTCAATATACTTTATACACATTGGATCCCCGAGTTTAGGGTTTTCTGGCTTCAAGCAATCTAATTTTTCTCCAGAGAAATTATAAATGTGTATTTTGGATTCAGTGTCAGGTACATAAAGTGTTTCGAGTTTTGTGTTGGCATCAAAACGGCAAAATCCTGGATAATCAATGTCTATAGTGTGTTCTTCTTGATACCCGCTGTTGTTTAAAGTGAAAATTTTGAACTTACCCCCCTTTTCTTGGGTTATCATTTGGCTGTTTGTGTGAATGAGATGAAGAATGGGAGCTTGACCAACTTTGATTTTTTGCTGGACCCGGTTCGTCTGAAATAATTGAAAAAAATCTAATTTAAATATAAGGAATATAATTAATTTACGAATTTTCCAATAGGATAGTATAATATAGAAAAAATAAAGATTTATTGCTAAAAAACTTAAATCTAAATCTTTTTGCGTAGTAACAAAACTACTATTTTTTCTAGGTCACAAAATGAGGGTAGTAAACAAAGAAAGTCGCAGTATATCGAAGCCGTATACGTGAGGTAAAACATCGACGCAGTGGGTATATTAATATGGAATTATTATACTTAGAATAACTGATCTTACCTGAAGGTTGTATGCATAAACATATCCATTTTTCGAGCCGGCTAGTAACCTTTCGAGTCCTCCCGGTAGAAAGCTGAACGCCAAAGAATAAACAGGCGAATTGTCGACGTTTCGAATCGTAAAAACCGGGTCAGGTGGTAGCAAAGCCATTTCTGGTCAAGCTCGAACCAAAATATGTAATAGGAATTGAAAAATAAAATGTTAATCAAATTAATCAAGCCATCAGAAACTGAACCACAACTACGCACAACACAAAACTGACACAAAAACAAGAAAGTTTACATACCTACGTCATAAATATGATGTTGCGTTCATAAATAGTGATTTGCAAAATTATACTGTATTGTACTTTTTTATCGTTTACTTTAGATTTAATATTATTTTTTATGTATATTATGTGGTTTAATTTTGATTTTATTTTCGTATGAGTTTTAGAAATATGTATATAATTGGACCTGACCTCAAACAGATTTTTAGTCTGTTTTTATTTTTATATTTACATCTGCTAACATTATTCATAGCTGTCAGATGCCCGTCATCCACAGCGACAGTCGTCATTCGACAGTTCTCAAAATTATTGTGAAGCTAAAGCTTTGTATAGTGTTTTACTAATTCATGAAGTTTTGAATGAGAAATTGCCGAAGTACATAATAATGGGTGCCATATGTAAATTAAGAATGCTAATTTAACCGTCAAAATCACAAATGGCTGCGGAGACCTTCCTAAAAACGAATAAGTATTCGAAGTATACATCGTATAGAAAAATTCTGTATCATAGGTTCTTCGTCGGCCTCCTATTGTTTATAGTAGTATCTTTAGTGTTGATAGTGATATGTAATGTTTTTGCGGGAAGTGCTCCTCGAGTGGATTTTCATGAGTCTGTGAATTTAGATGCATTGAGTTTTCCAATTCGGACGCTTAAAAGTGAATCTCCTTCATCGTATCAACGCGCCACAAATTGCACATATTGGCAGTGTTTTAACGTCTACAAATGTGGGAGAGGAGGTCACGATAAGATAACGATATATATCTATCCATTAAAAGATTACAGAACAGAAGATGGAAAACCAATATCCCAATTTTCTAAAGAGTTTTACGAAATTTTAAATACAATAAAAAATAGTAAATATTATACCCCCAATCCAGATGATGCTTGCTTGTTAGTGCCTAGTATAGATACATTGAATCAGAACAGTTTTTCTAGTAAACATGTCTCACAAGCTCTACAGACACTTGAACAGTAAGTATGTTTTATTTAAAAAAAAAAACATTATTTTTACAATGAAAATTAAAATTTGCATTATTTATAATAATTGATTGAAATAACTCTATATTTATTTTTAAGAAATATATAACATATTTTTTATATTTGGTAACTTGTCAAACTCTTACAATAAATTAAAATATAATAATTTAAATCATTTTTTTAGACAAAAGTTCTAAAAACTACTTTTATTTTTAGCTGGAACAATGGAGAAAACCACCTTATATTTAACATGTTGCCAGGAACATTGCCAAACTATAATTCAGTTATTGATCTCAACACAAGCAAGGCTATTATAGCAGGTGCAGGCTTTAACACTTGGACTTTTAGATATGGCTTTGACATTTCTTTACCTCTATACAGTCCGATAGCACAAAAAATTGACGAAACCCAGCCAAACCAAAAGAAATATATGATAGTTTCAACTCAATTGAATATACCCGAGGATTATCTGTCAGAACTACAAAGCATAGCTTCGTCATCCAATGATTTATTACTATTAGACAGATGTAAATCAGAAGAAAATGATTTTACGAAAAGATGTGAATATACAACAGGAAAAATGTTCAATTACCCTGATGTTTTAAAAGAGGGTATGTTTTGTTTGATTGTACGAAGCGCTAGATTAGCGCAGCCTGTGTTAATGGACATAATTGCATCGCAATGTATACCTATAATAATAGCTGATACTATTGTAATGCCGTTTAATTCACATGTAGACTGGAATAGGCTGGCTTTGTTTGTGCCTGAAGAGAATATTAAAAGCTTATTGAAAATCGTTCACTCGGTAAGCAAAGAGAGGCGGGGGGAGTTGTATTGGCAACTAAGATGGATATATGAAAGATATTTCTCTAGTATAGAGAAAATAACGTTGACAACATTGGAGATTATGAATGAAAAAGTGTTTCCTTTGGCAGCTAGGATGTATGAAGATTGGAATATGCCTGAACATTTGGTAAGTTTTTTATTTGTTTTTTTTAATTTATTTGTTAAAAGTAATTTATTTGTTAAAAGTTGACATATTCAGGATTTGTAAAAGGATATTCACAAATTATATAAAATTTGGAATGCCGCAGGATTCGAACCCGCGCTCTTTAGGAACCGTTCAAGCACTCTGACGTCTAAGCCATGCGTTCGACATCTGGCGATGACTAAATTGCTACTTCATTAAACTATTTTTGTTATCAGTTGAAAATGTTTTCATCAACGTTCTCTTTTATTACTTTATACTTATCTGTCGCATCATACGGATATATCGACGAAATTTGGCTACTTGACGCTTAAGTTAATGTTTATATGTTCTGTGGCGAAAGTCACGCCGCCATTTTAACAAGACAAGTAAATGCAAAAATATTATATTTATATATATCCTTATTAGTAAAATTCTTTTTTATCGGAAACCATGACGTACAGTGAAACTATCTATCATCCTAAACTTATATTAAAAACATAAATTAAGGTTATTTCTGTGGATTGATGAAGTACAATACAGACAAACTTCGTGTCACAAATAACACTGCATTTTATTTAATTTAATTCATTATATTCGGATTTTCAAAAATTTACTTTTTTGGTTTTTCACAAAAAGGCTAAGAAAAATATATATAACGACCTGTCACCCGAATAAGTTAGCAACTTCATTTGCATGAATTATAAAATCCTTTTTACGTAGAAGTTTTGAGATATCTTCTATTATTGGTCCCTTATACTATCCAAAGAACTTGAAACTTTTCACTTTTTCACCACCAGTTGTTTCGTATGTGCATTGTGTGTGTGTCACTCACTATATAGATCAAAATTGTGTAAGCTTTTTTTATTAACGTAATGCACTTAATACAATTTAAAATTGTATTCACATGAAATATTAATGAATAGATATCAAAACTGAATAAAATATACAAAATATATACAGAAACTAAGAAAACAATAAAAAAATAATATTCTTTTTGAAATAATACTTCGCAATCATGTTGCAAATTCGCGTTGATTTGGTAGCTAATTAATAATATATTAACAGGAAAATAGGAAAAAAATAAACTCTTAGCTAACAGCGGGTTGTTGACCCCTGACAAAGGACCTGACTAATAGATAGACTGAAAATCTTTGACAGTATTGCCCACAACAAATCAACTTAAACTGGCTCACTGTCGAAATACAATGATTGTGTCTGTTACGAAAAATCTTAAGATTCCGACATTTCATATAGAATGGTAGAAAGTGGACACCGGAGTGTCTTCACACTAAGTTCTCTGACTATCCTGCTATACAGTATGTGTAAAGATATAAATAAAAACCCTTTGTGGTCCAATGTATCTAGATTCGATTTTTGACTAAAATTCTGTTTGATTTACATTTTCCTTAAACTATTTCTTTTAACTAATAAAGATTTTTTTTTTAATTCTAAACATGAATATCAATGACTGTTAATTGAGAATAATTTACTTTGTATTTCTTGAGATTTCATGATTCATCAAGTGTTGTTGCACTCTACCATGTATTATGAAGATATATTTAGCGTTTTCCTCATAGGTCACTTTCAGCTTTATAAAAAAGTCTAAATGACGCTGACATGCTGTAAATGAATGCAAAATATGAAATTTTTGGGTCACACTTTAGTCTCGGCGTAGGCAGAGAGAGCCTAGTGTTAAGGCACTCCATTCTCAGCTTTCCGCCTGAATTTGAGATGTTACGTGTGTTTGTCTTGTCGTCAGGACGGAGAAATGAAGATAATTTAAATATTATCATTGCCCCTTCTGGAAATCGAAGCCACTACTATCACGTTCACAGTCAGTCGCTGTTATACTGCCACGGGAAAGGAAACACATATAATAGAATAGATACGAACAAAAATATCAATAATCATTTATATCTAAACATACCTAAGTAATTTTTAAACATTTTTAAAGTGTTATTCCACACTCAGGAAAATTGAAAAATACATTTAGAAAACGTATAACAATTTAAACGCAGCGGGATGCGAACCCGCGCCTCCTGAATACCGTTCAGGCGCTCTCACCACTGAGCCATGCGTTCTATTACCAGCTGCGTCGAAATTCTTATACGCTTTGTGTTTGCTTGTTGCTTTGTGTGTGCTTATTTTTGTTGTTAGCATCTCGATTGATCGATTTTTACAAATTTTTGCTACCCAAAGATTGTTCTATGAACAATCATTTGGCAAGAGAGGATGCTATTTATTAAATACTTTTAAACATTTTTAAAGTGTTATTCCACACTTAAGAATATTGAAAGGACATTTATATAATCTTACCTTTATCTAAGTAATTTAAAGCTTACGCTACATTAGGGCGTTAAGCCTAATGTCTCATTGTACGCGATAATTTTGGACATAATTCTTACTATTTTATTTTCTAATTCGAACGATTATTACTTCCAACATGCTATATCTCAAAAAAAGCTAATGGAAAACTTGATGATATATGCTGTACTACATACTAATAAATTTTTAAATAGTGATATTTTATCTACCTTCAGCATTATGCGAAACGTGAATGAAGGTGAGGTAAGAACCTCGTTTTATTTCTGTATTCCGTTTGCGTCCGTTCCTTGTAAAAGCCCAACGCGGCATTCTTTTTCGCCTTACATTTATGTACACATATTGTAGCTATGGTCTTCCTTCAAGTGGAAATCGAATTCACAACTACCCCACTTAGTGAGACACACCCAACTGATTTTGAGTCACTGACAGACAATGCATAAGCGAAACTGCTAAGCGTAAAAAGGTCAAATTCGGTCAAATATAAGTTGCACTAACAGGAGGTTTTCCCTAAATCCTTACGGTAAAAGACCGTATAATACCGATATTTTACGTCTTTTATTATCCACTAAAAGTCTATAATCAGCCCATTTCTAGCACTAATTTGAAAGGTAAAAGATACCGACCGATTACTAATGCCGATTAGATGGTCTTTTCAAATTAATTTAGTTTGAAACAGTGGTGGCAAGTGTTACGCATTTTAAAGGA
Organism: Dryas iulia moderata; assembly: GCA_019049465.1. NCBI lineage: Eukaryota > Metazoa > Arthropoda > Insecta > Lepidoptera > Nymphalidae > Dryas > Dryas iulia. The sequence goes on from CM032428.1 coordinate 13,593,922, forward strand.
CTCCCTAAGTTTACAATCACAAGTCCCAGGCACTGCCCCAACCTCTCTTTTCTCTCTCTCTGCATGTTAAATCTATTTATACGTAGTATATATGTAAATGGAATTAGTATGGCAAAGGTCGTAAGGTCCACGACCAACACTAATATTCATGGGTCGTTAGCAATGTAGGCCCAAATGTGTCAAGTTGCAACGTTAATTCTAGTTTCAATTATCGAAATAAGGACATTAAGATGTATCTTGGCGTTCGCTCCACAACGTTACATATAAAATCTGGCACGAAACCCTTTAAGCAATTCACTTGATAACGTAAAAGGCCTAATCTTAATTGAGCGAAGTTATTTCAGTCGCTTCGAGTGCTTTAATTGTAATTTGCTTTTAAAAAGATAAACCTTTGAATTGGCGGAAAAGGATGGTTTAATTTGAATTTTTGGTTCTAGTTTTATATATATTTGGGAATTTTTGTTGTTATATATTAATTTCTTATTATTAATATTGTTTTTAATAAATTTTAATAGTTGTCTGATGAAATTAAGAATATATTTAAAAAAAAATACAAAAAATATGCTTGATTAATTAAAAGCATATGTTTTTGATAGTATAGATATGACCGATGTCTCGATTTGTGACGGTAAGTGAAAAACGATGTGTATCGACACTCTGTTCTTTCTTATTCGAACCCAAAACCACAGCGTACCTACCTATATACGCTGTCACACTGTGCTATGTGCTGTTTTTCTGCACTTGTTCTAATAAATATATTATAAAAAGGGTATGAATTTAAACCACCTATGAAAAAATATAAGCCAGCATAAAAGATCTTATCTAAGACTTAGTAGGTCCTATAAAATCATGAGTCCTCTCGAGTAGCTATCGAAGAGAATTTAGCGATTAGTTGCAGGATCACTGCATACAACTGCCGTCTGCCATCTGAAATATATATTTAGTATAAAAGTCAGTCAATCAATTGATACCAGTCGTGGCTCAGCGTGACTGTAAACGCGATTAGTCGTAGATTCGGTTCCCTCTCGAGGAATTGAAATATTTAATAATTAATTTTCTGGTTCGCTCTGGTGTTGAGGCAAAGCACGGCGTTGAGTTCAGCCACTCAACACGTAATATCTCGATAATTCGGTGGAAAATGTGGAACGGAGTGTCCTAATGCTAGGTTCCCTCTGCCTACCCTCCTGTGTACAGGAATACACCGTGTAGCTAAAACAAAAAAAAGAAAAATATATATACAAGTCAAATAGAAATGCTCGCCATTTTAAGCTAGTAAACGAAAATCCACAGAAACGACACTTAAATACCAAGAGCGATGTCAAAGCATGCAAAATGCTCCACAAATCCGACATCGAATCTCGGCCTTATAAGATAAGCCCATTACGGGGGGAAAGGCATTGTGTTTAGATAAACGTGTCAGTCGGTGCTTTAGTGAAACTAAAAATAACTGTACTCTCACGAGGACCACTCTACTCTAGCCTTTACGCTTTAAGGAGAAACATTAAAAATTAACCGCCTGTTCTACGTCGTCGTCTACCAACTGTGTTTTATGTGTATGTGCTGGGAAATTATGTGACTTACATGCATACTTGAGGTGCAGTGGAGCGTTCGACGGTAAACGACTGGTTGTGGGTTCGATTCGAAATATTTAATATTTCTATTTCCTTCGCTCTGGTATCGGAAGTAAAGCGTGGCGTTAAGTTCCACCACTCAACACGCAATGCCTCCGAATTCGGCGAAAAGTGGGGAAAGGTGTGTCTTGCATGTGCGGGATACAGCGTGAAGCTAAAAAAAAATATAGAGGCCCCGGTGGTACAGTGGAGCGTTTGATTGTAGATGCAATGGTTGTCAGTTTGGTTCCTATTTAGGGGAATGAATGATCATTCCCAGCCATACAGTCAACATATAAATGTAATTTACTTTATTCTATGACCTGAGACAAATCGTGGCGTTGAGTTCCGTTGCTTTATTTATTTATTTATTTAGATCCACCAGTGATAAGTTATACAAGAAAGAGTTTTAAACAAATTAAAACTTAAAGCTATATGCATTATCGTTTAAGATGGATACAGCATGCATAAGTATAATTTTTTTTATTTTAATCCACATATTGCAGTTGCAATTTATAATTAATTACATTGATTTATTCGTGAAAAGGAATAGAAAACAATGTCAAATAATAAAACATAACTATTTTTAAAAAAGATCAAATCAATCAATCGAACTATCAAAAAACAGAGAAATTCTTCGTCATAATATTATCATATATGTAATTTATTTTTATTTCATAAAGACATTTAAAGAAAACGTATAAAAATTTGAACGCAGCGGGATTCGAACCCGCGCCTCCTGAATACCGTTCAGGCGCTCTCACCACTGAGCACGCACTCAGAACGCATGGCTCAGTGGTGAGAGCGCCTGAACGGTATTCAGGAGGCGCGGGTTCGAATCCCGCTGCGTTCAAATTTTTATACGTTTTCTTTAAATGTCTTTTTCAATTTTCCTAAGTGTGGAATAACACTTTAAAAATGTTTAAAATTTATTTTTATTTCATAAAAATTATCATATTTTATTTTTAATTCAAGTGCCTTAACCCTGCAATGTCTCAATACCATGCGGAGAGTGGAGAAATCTGGGCAAGGGGAGAGTCTTGTCACTAGGCTCCCTCTGACTACTCCGCTATGAGGGGAAAATGCATGAAGCTTTTAATATTTTATATATACATACGTTCAAACATATGTACATACATAAGTACCAAATCATTTACACATCAATATGAGTTCAATTAAAACTCGTGGTCCAAACGAATCACGCAAAATTGGATCGACTACTTGCTGAACAGAAATTCTTAATTGAGCATTATTTTTCATCAACTTTTCTCGTTAAACTTTTAACAATGTTGGCCAATGACTTGTTTTTTTTTAATACAAAAAAGAACATAATAATAGTAAAGTCTACGATCGAATATTTTCCAATTCAATTATTTTGACCTCGTAATACCAAAAAATCCCAGTCGTCGTCTCTCTTGACCTCTTTATGGAATTGCGACTATATTTATTGTTACGTTTAAAACCTATTGTAGTCGACGTACAATAATCTGGGCACTGTAATGCCTGATTCGTTACAAGTGAACTTGCTGTACATATTTCTTGCAATCGTCACGTCTTTAACGGGTGTATAACGATTTTATGAGTATGTTTTTCTGCTGAAATTATTAAAATTTTCTTTAAAAAAATGAATCAAACTCTTTGGTGAGATGTCAAGGTATGTACGATTTATGTATTCGGAGTACAATATAATTATTTATATCAGTATATGTATGTATATTTTTAACGCTTTTCCCGTATAGTAAGTTGGTCAGAAAGAACCTAGTGTCAAAACATTCCGTTCTCCATTAGCCTTCTGAAATCGAGACATTGCGTGTTAAATGCTGAGCCTAAACGCCGCTCTTTGTCTGGTTCACTATGCGTTCAGTGGAGAAATGAAAATAATTAAGCTATGATTCTTCGACCGAGTGGGAATCGAACCCACAAACATTTGTCTTGTCATTTACAATGCGCCTCGATGGTCTTTAATGAAATATATTTCTTAAATATAGTCTTAAAAATTTTGGTAAGTTTTAAATAGAATTGGCATATTATATTTTTCAATAAGCGGCGGAACTCAACGCCACGCTTTATGCCCAGAGCTAGAGCTCTGGAGAAAAATGAATATGAATAAACTACGCTCAGTTTTTCCCTAAGTGTGGAATAACACTTAAAAAATGTTTAAAAAAGTATGTTCAGTTCCCCTAGAGAAAATCGAATTCACAACTAATTACTAGCAGAAACTGTCCCACTACGCCACGATGTCCTATGATAATTAAATATATTTTATTATGTTAGTTTCATTTAAAATATTTGGACTAGTTTTAAAAAAATAGACTAGAGATATTACATTTTAAAATTTCTACACGCAAACGTTAAAAGACTGAATGCATCTAAATGTTTAACTGTAAAATACGCCTGAAATAATCTCGTTTGATCGATGCAAAGCGGATTCAATTGAATTAACCTTCGAAACTCGTAACCGCCAATTTTCAACATTAGTAGAATTAGCAGCTTAACTGTATTAGGTAACGTTAAAAATGCAATGTCTTTGAAATTGGAGAACGGAATGTTTTGACACTTATTTCTCTCTACTTTCTGAAGAAAATAAATAATTGAAGTCATGGTGGCGTAGTGGGACAACGTGTGATTGTGAACACAATTGGATATGGATTCGATTTCCACTGAAGGAAATGGTGGTAATAAAATGATTTTCTTTTACCACTTAACACCTATAGGCTTCATTTTCGGGCAGACAGTGAAGAACGCGAGTAACAGCAGGGTAGGCAGAGGGAACCTAGTGTCAAGACACTGCGTTCCCCACTTTCCGGCAAATTCAGAGGCATTGCGTGTTAAGTGGCGGAACTTAACGCCACGTATTGGCCTCGACACCAGAGCGAAGAAAATGAAAAATATTAAATAATTGCACCCCTCGAGTGGGAATCGAACCCACAACGAGTCGCTTTACAGTCACACTTGGTGCCTCTGCGCCACGACTGGCCCCTTTATCTCGCTCTTTAGTTATGAGTATATCCTTTAGTAAGAGGCCATTTTGACGGAGGGATGATGGTATTTAAATTATTGTAATTTCTCCACTCTGGTACCTAAGATAAAGCACAACGTTGAGTCTCGCTACTCAACATATACCATCTCGATTTCGGGCAGGAAGTGGAATACGAAGTGTCTTAACACTAGGTTATCTTCGTTTGTTTTGCAATTTTTTTTTTCGCTTCATGCTGTATCCCTTGCGGGGTAGTCAGAGAAAACGGAGCGCCTAACACTACGGTCCCTGCGTACTTCTTTCGCCTCGCCCACTGTCAACAACCTCTTTATACACGCTCTCCGGGGGGTCTTTTTACGTGACCTTCCTCCAGTATCGTCGATGTTGTGTTTTCGAAGGTCAACCGAGGTCTCCCCCTGTCTCTCTTACCATGCTAAATTCTTGACATGTACAAAGAAAATGAAACAGCTTTCCCGGACTTTATCATAGATTTAACTATGAGTTTACAGTAAGTAAGTTGGGATATTGTGTCAACTCCCACGTTACACACATCGAGTGCATATTTCATGTTTCGGCTATAAATCTTGACAGCTTCGCGTAAGAGGAAGTTTACTCGTTGATATGATATGTTGTTTATTTCAAACTGTTATGCTAAAATATTAGGATTTTGGTCTCATAGCTTGAATAGAGGCAAGTATATATAAAATTGGAGTGTCTGTTTGTAATATTAAAATAATCCACTTTAACTTAATACTTTTTTTTTACAATTTAATTTATACCACTACGAACATTAGGTCTGTACCTTTTTTAAAATAATCTTTTTTTTTATATATAAATGCCTTTTTTCATTAACAACATCAGCTTAAAACTAAGTAAGCTTTAACTAAATTTATAAAATATACCATAAGAGAGTCCAGTTTTCTTTCAATATTAATCTCTTAAATAATAAATGTAATAACTTAATACTTAGTATGTATGTACTCATGGTACATATACCAAAATGTCATTTTTTACTATTTTTGTCTCTGTCTGTCTGTGTCACTTTTTGTTCTGGCTAATCTCTGTACCTACCGTAATACCTGAATTGACAGCATAAGTTACTCCACTTGTGCTAAATTTATTTTAGTCCTATTTTTTTTTTGTTAAATTCAAGTAATTAAAACTATACATACTGTATTTTTAAAGCTAATATTTGAAACACTGCAGTATTTAATGATATACATGTATCATCGCTTTGTTGGCGAAGGGTCAACCCACATATTAGAAGTTTCGAGGAAATTAGTAATAAAGTGGAATGGAACGGTCAAGCAAAAAATTAATACGTGCATATAGGTACTCTGTTTATTGTCACATTTAGGTGCAGCTAGGGAAGAAGTTAATTAAGTAATAAAATTGTTTTTTGCTAGCTCTTTTTGCCACCGTAAAAATCATATACTTTCCTGGCTACTAATATATAATAACCAATTAAATTTAGATTAGAGGCCAGTTGTGGCTTATGGGCACAAAATATGACTGTAAACGCGACTTGTTTTCATTTTCTTAGCTCTGGTGAGGAGGCAAAGCCTTCAGAAATCGGCGGAAAGTGGGTACGAAGTGTCTTAAGATTAGTAGGTTCCCTTCTGCCTACTCTGTTGTGGGAGGGATGCAGCGTGAAGCTAAAAATAAATTACATCTAAGTCGTCTTACTTGACGACATCTACGACATATGTACATAAATATGTATTATGTATATGCAAAGTTATTCACAATGAATCGGCGAAGAAGAATGTTACCATTTAGTACGTTTGATGAATAATCGAAAACTAAACAATATAATAAAATTTGGGGCCAGTCGTGGCCCAGTGGTACGAACGTGTGACTGTAAACGACTGGTTGTGGGTTCGATTCCAACTCGAGGAGTGGAAATAATTAATATTTCCATTTCCTTCGCTCTGGTATCACGCAATCAATGCCTCCGAATTGGGCGGAAAGTGGGGAACGGAGTGTCTTAACACTAGGTTCCTTCTGTCTACCCTGCTGTGTGCGGGATACAGCGTGAAGCTAAAAAAGAAGAAAATACCCATATTGTTTATCGTGTTTTTTAACAGTATAAGAAAACAATTAGCAACTAAATGTCTCGGATTCGGGCAAAATAGTGAAGTTGACGAAGTGATTTGACACTAGGTTCTCTCTTGTTACCATTATATGCGGAGAAAAATGCGAAGCTATAAACGTGACGCTAGATTAATAAATTTAAAAAGAACATTTAAAGCCAAGTTTATGTCTAGATTATGAGACAACTTTCACTTCATATAAATATTGGCTTATAATACTTGGTATGTTTCAATAAAAATAATTAAAGACCGGATTAATAAATGCGGCCAGTTTCTGACTTTAATAGCGATTGATTGTAGGTTCATGATATTGTTTTATGAATTCGATTCCTACTCAGTGAAATGACCATATTTTTTTTAATGAAATTAAAAAAAAAAAACCGCTCTGGTGACATAACAAAGCGCTTTTTGCTACTTAACATGCAATGTATCGGAATCGGGCGGAAGGCGGAGAACTGAGTGTCTTAACACTAGGTTCTTTTTACTACTCTGGTATACGGAAAACTTACTTATAACCTTTTTTATTATAGCACAATATTAAATTTATAATAACACTTGTTATCACTTATCTTGTAGTGTCAAGTAATACAATAGTTTGTCCACAGACCGCGCCCAGGCTCATAAAGGCCATATAGTAGGTACATATAAGTACCTATATATGATCGCGTGTAATATATCTCGTATAAAACCACTGTCACACCTGGACAAGTGTCATTAAACAGTTATATTTTTTTTAAATTATTTAAATAATGGAAATTCATAGTGCGTTTTAAACCGGAATCATTGTAAGCAATATTTGTTATTTATATATTTTGGGTTAGATAAGACTTTTTCAACTAAATAGTGTTATAATGGGCTTTTTTGTAAAATGCAAAATTCTGTTTCAACGTTTTGTTTCACGTTTTTCCCTTATAGCAGGGCCAGTAGAGAGAGCCTAGTGTCGAGTCACTCTGTTCTGCACTTTTCGCCAGTATTCAAGATATTGGGTTGCGGAACTCAACACCGCGCTTACCTAAATTAGTTGAAACATAAGCCCAATTTTTTCTTTTTTGGTAATACTGTATTACAATGGTCTCAGAAAATGATTTTTTTATTGTAATAGAAATATAACTTATAATCTTCCAATATCAGTGACAGACAGACATAAACGGCGCTACAATTTGTCTTTCCCAAGCCACTTAATCAAAATAATGTAAGTGTCACTAATTCCGATTGGGAATCGAACCCACAACCAATGGCGCCTACAGTCAACCACTAAACGTCGCTTAGCTAATGCGTGTATCTATTTTCTTTGAAGACATCGCAGTAAACATATTATGTTAAAATAGTTTCGTGATATAGCAAACATTCATTGCTAACCAAAATACCTTCCTCGTGTACGCAGACGTACTCATGTGAATTATTCATTCATTTTGACGCGGGCCTCACTTTCAGTATTGTTTAGAAAGTATAGTGCGTTTTATTGTGTTTGCGTATCTTACGCGTTTCTTGAGAGCCAAACTTGATTTTCCTCTACATTCGTGTAGAGGAAAATAACTTTGTTCTTTATTTTTTACTAGCGGCCCGCTCGCGGCTTCGCCGCGTGAACTACATAACTGCTTCGTTATATTGCAACCCTCGGGGCTGAATTGTTGAGTAATAAAATAGCCTCAGATTATCATCTATATTTATGCCAAAATTCATTACAATCGGTCAAGCGGTGTAGATTTTTCATATAAACTTTCATCCCCTATTTTAACCCTTTAGAGATTGATCTTAGAAAAAATAAATAGTCTATGTCAGACTCAGTAATTTTTACTAATTTCATTCTTAATTTCAGTTCGTTAGATTAGCCGAGAAAGCGTGACAGACAAACATACGCATTTATAATATAAGTATGGATTCCATCCACCATTATAAAGGCATCTTATATAAATTATACCTTCGAACTAGTATCCTAAGCATTTAGTGAAACAAATGCTAACTAAGTTACGTATGTGTGTAAGACTGTTATTGCTGACTGACTGACTCAAAACAGTTCAAAGTACTGGACATATAAAGCTGATTTTTTTATATAAGTTCCTCAGTTCCTTAGTTAAGTTATTGTGAGAACCAAACTAGGTTTTCTCAAAATTTTTGCGGGAGGTGAAAATATCTGGATTTCACATTTTACAGTCACGCAAACGAAGTCACGCTCTACAACTTGTATATGTACTTAAAACTTATTTCGTTGCTGATTGAGTGACTGACAGATAAACTATGCATAGATAGCCAAAATTTGGTAATTAGGTTCCTTAGAATTTTTCTAGGGGAAACAAAAAAAATAAGATTTTACAGTTCCAAACAACGCAAACTGGGGCCAGTCGTGGCACGAACGTGTAACTGTAAACGACTGGTTGTGGGTTCTATTCCCACTCGGGAGTGGAAATATTTAACATTTCCATTTCCTTCGCACTGGTATCAGAGGCAAAGCGCGGCGTTAAGTTCCGCCACATAACACGCAATGCTTCCGAATTCGGCGGAAAGTGGGAAACCGAGTGTCTTAACACTAGGTTCCCTCTCTGCGAACCCTGCTGCGTGCGGGATACAGCGTGAAGCTAAAAAAATAAGGCAAACAAAGTCGCAGGCACCAACTACTTACATTATAAAGTTATTTAATTAACCTATTCGCAAGTATTACTGCTCCAGACGTCAGACAGCGGTCGTCAGCACGTGTAATCGCATCGACTCCTTGTTTATAGTTTGTATGCAGACGTCTATCTCGTTGCTTATTATGAATTTACTGCAGCGCGTTGTTATTCATAATAAATGTATAAATAGAGCTTCTTATCTTACTTATAGTTGGTTATTCTTTTTCTTGAGTAATTGAGAATTTTGTATTTTAATTTTGGTTATTGTGTAATGTGAATTCACATATAAACGCGATGGAAGTAAGTTGGATCCCGATAAAGAAAAATTATAAGAATTTAAATTCTATTTAATTTAATAGCATCTATTTGCAACGATATTTTCAGAAATTTTATGCTTTCTGATTTTTCATCGTTTTTGTTTTGATCTTTCGTTCTTCTCTTACTGTATATAGCAAGGGCAATGACACCTTGTTTATTCTACACTACACAAAGCGTTATAGTGTAGTTAGAAAGTGTCAAAGTATACGTGGTGGTCTTAGATTCGATTCCCAATTCGTGAATGTTTTCGTATTTGACATATTTTTAGTCCTATTGTTATTAAATAAATGTTGGCGTTTGTTTCCGCTACTTAACCTTTCAAATTTAACAACTATAAAGCTTTTTTTGCATTTTTTACATATATCGTATTTTTTTTTGGCTTCATCTTGTTTCCGCACACCAGTGGTAATCAAATAGAACTAAATTTCAAGACTCTTCTCTACTTTCCGTCCTAATTCTAAACATTGAGCTTTGAGTGATTGACTCTTATTGACCAGAATAGATATATATTAAAATAATTAAACTATGATCATACCTTCAAGTACATCGAACCCATAACCAATCTCGTTTACAGAACTTTGTTCCGCTGCGCCACAATGACTGTTATTGCCTATATAATAAACTACTAATAGACAACTGTATATAGGTTATGGGAAAATATTAATTATTTACATTATCAGTGAATTCCGACTTCTATGTGTTGTTTAACCGGAAATCGACGCAAGTTTATTGCTGTACCAGCGGTTAGTAAACAAACAAAACAATTTGAGTTTCACATTATTCCTCACATACCGCATAGAAACTAGGCAAAGAGAACCTGATGTTAAAAAAACTCTTTTCTCCGTTTCCTTGTCTTTTAATATTGATTATTTTAAAATATATCTTGCCCTAAAAAGTACAAGTGAGGCCAGTCGTGGCGTAGGAGCACGTAAGTGTGACTGTAAAAACTGGTTGTGGGTTCGATTCACACTCGAGGAGTGGAAATATTTTTTTTTGTTTAGCTTCACGCTGTATCCATTGCAGAGTAGTCAGAGAGACATATTTAATATTTCCATTTCCTTCTGTCTGGTGTCGAGGCAAAAGCGCGGCGTTAAGTTCCGCCACTTAACACGCACTCCAAATATAATATCCAAAATCTTCCAAAAATAATAACTTAACCCTTCGACACCAGAGAGAAGAAAAGGGAAATGTTAAATATTTCCACTCCTCGAGTGGGAATCGAACCCACAACCAGTCGTTTACAGTACACATGTTTGTGCCACTGCGCCACGACTGGCCCCCACTCGTTGTACTTGCTCACTTAAAAAATGTATTTACGTATAAAATTTTCGTTCTTTAACAATATACAAGGATTTGAACCTGCGTACTGTTAATGTAGAAGCTATATTATTTACATTTCGTCGAGATAAATTTCTGTTGCGATTGTAACATAATTTATTGGGAGCGTCTCTTGTACTAAGATTGATCACCATTGCCAGTGCCATTGTCTTGTAGACGATTTTAGTGAGACACTTGTCGCTTGAGTCTTGTTAATTTAGTAATAGAATTATGTATTTATATGATTAATTAATTAAATAAGATAATTAGTAACAAATTATAGTCTTAATATGAGCGCTAACTATGTAAATGTGGAATGATGATATATGTAGTTTAAAATATTGCGGACTTAAATTGAAAGTGAATTGATAAAAAAAACTGTTGACTTATTTTTCTAATAATTATTAATAAAAAGGCAGTTAATTAGATTAGTTTCATTCTTACTATGGGGATATTTAAAAATTAAAAAACTCGTTACTCCCTTAGTGATTGGTGGATACTACACAGCTATAATTACTGGGGTAGAAAGCTGATTTTTGGAATGTAGGTTTCTTGATGTGTAGATAGGGGATAACAAAGAGAATATTTGAATGTGGTGCAACACGAACCTGCACCTGTTGGAAACGGTTCAAAAGCTTTGTGCTAAGCCATGCACTCTGCATCTGTCCGGTTGCGTCGAAATTCTTATACTTTTTATACAACTTATTTTGGTTGTTAGAGAGTGCTTGTACAGCTTCCCAGAAGAGTGGATTTGAGGATCCTGCTGCTTTACAATATAAAGAATAACACTTAAAAAAGAGGTTATATTCCGAAAATTCCAGGGAAACCATACGTTTAACGTACTAAATTACTGTTGATAAGCAAGAAAATTATAGAAATGGTGAACTCCTAAGTTTATATAATATATTTGTAATTTACATAGTATATGTAAGTATCCTCAGTTATATCACATATTACTATTTGTGCAAATACGCCTAATGTGGACAGAGTTACTGTGAATCGTAGTGCAAAACAAATACGTATGTAATCTGTCTACCACTGGATGTCAAATAGCGAGTTAATGATGTAAGTCTCGTTTGAAATTAGCTTTATTACTGCTTTACTATTTAAATATATTGCTGTTATTTACTTAAATATAAATATAATAGGCCGATTGTGGCGCAGGGGCATATAGTGTGACTGTAGACGCGATTAGTTGTGAATTCGATTTCCACTGGAGGAATTGAAATTTTTGATATTTCATTTCCTTCGCTCTGGTGTCAAGGCAAAGTACGGCGTTAAGTCCCGCAACATAACCAACTCCTGAATTCGGCAGAAATGGCAATAAATTGCTGAACTCAACGCCGTGCTTTGTCTTGCCTAAGCATGAAAATAATTTCTATTTAGTTCTCTCTTTCTTTTGCGTGGAAATGGAGCCCATAAGCAATCGCGTTTGTTAGTCAAAAAAGCAACGACGGTTTCATATATATAAATATTTTGAGATACATTGTTTAAATTTAAGTTGAATTTAATAGAAGGCTATCGTCGTATGGTTTCAAATCGCACTTGGTAGGATTATATTTAAATTACCTGTGGAGAGCAGATTGTCTTAACATTAGGTCATCTCTGAAACAATGTGGGAAACAGCGTGGAGCTGGAGCTCTGCCCTGCTAGGAAAACAATACCCAACGCTGATTTTTGTCTCTCAATGCAATAAAAAAAATTAAGTGTCTCGGTACTGCTATGAGTGAAAAACGTGGACTAAAAAATATATATTTTTACCTATTAAAAGCTGGTAAATAAACGTATGACTCAATAAATTAATTCTATGACGAACAAAAGAGAACAATTGCGAATAACAATGATTTATAAATCATATTAAAAGCTAGTAATATTAAGTTGTTATTATTAAAATAATATGATAAAGTTTGTAATAAAATATATTGAATGGCTTGTAATAAGCATCATAAGAACTAGCATCTTCAAATTAATCAACTGATACCGGCGTAATTATTCATAGTTTCACGAACAGAGCAATACATAAAATATTTGTCTTTTCTTACAAGTATTACTAAAATAGTCTACAAGCTAGTAAGAAATTATTAATAAATGTAAAATATTATTAGTAAATTATTATATAATTTATTTGATATTTGTATCTTAAACTATTTAAATGAATTGAGAGACCATCTTCGCACAGTATGGCACCGTATAATTGTAATTACGAATAGTTTTGGTTTTGATTTCCCTCTCAGCGGAATAATTATAATTTAAATGTAGTAATAATCCAATAGGAGACCTATACCCAGCAGTGGGTGAATAAGGGTTGAAAAAGAAGAAGAATAACTTAAAAGAAGGCTAGTTAAAGGTACAGGACAGATGTTCACAGCGATCAGAGAAAATGATAGAAAATCAATGCTGATATTATTTTTAAACTGTTTAAAAACTAAACTTTAAAAAAATGTTATAAATTCTGTTTTTTGCTTTGTCATTTTTCCCGCATAAGGTAGGAAAACATAGTGTCAAGACACTCTGTTCTCTACTTTCTGCCCGAATTCAAGCAATGTTTTAAATGTTGAATTGAGGATACCAATACCTACTGCACTTTGCCTTTCTAGTACAGGGGATGAAAATGAATTATATATATGCATTCCTTCGAGTGAGGATCGAACCCACGACCTATCACATCATAAGTCAGACGCTGTCCCACTGTGTGACAATGGCCTAAAATTATAAATAAAACTTCTTACGCTCAAATACATAAATAATTATATACGATCTTTTTTCATACATTAAACAATGTTTACTTTTCATTTCATAAAAGAAATTCCCCTAAGAAATAAATTTTTGATGATTGCTTTAAAGCTAGACGACTCAACCTGAAGAATTTGATGCTAATGCTGTTCTGCGAACTCGAGACTGGAAAAGTACTACGAAATTCTCATACATTTACTTAGAAAGAAATATATTGATATTTTTTCATATATTTATGATATTAATATAAATTTATACTATACAAATATTTGATTTTGACAAAGACAGACGACTTCTTAATAGTGAGTTTTATTTATTTGAGCTTATTGGATGTCTGTCGTTGAAATTTGGACGAAAGTCGATAACTTTTGAAGCAAGTTATGTTTTGTTAAATACTAAGTATTGGTACATTTGTTATTCTCCCACGATTATGCTGGTTATAACTGATTTTAACGAAATTATAGTAAAAAATATTGGTAGTAAAGGCTACGTTATGTAGAAATCTATGTAATATTGAATTTTTTTACGTGTTTTGGAAATCTGACAATAAAATTGAGGAAATTCTTTTCTTCTTCGCTGTGGAAGTCATTTGAAAAAAAAAGCAAATGGCTGTAGCTGATAGATAAAGTAGTTTCACGGTTTTCCTCATTTAGCAGGGTAGTCAGAGAAAAGTTTATGTTGAGACACTCTGTCTTTCCGCCCAAAATGGAGTCCAACTGTCTCGATTGGCTGAACTCAACATCGCAAGTTGTCTTTTGCATATTGTATACAGCTTATGTAGGCAGAGTGTTAAGTGTTAAGACACTCCGTTCCCCACTTTCCGCCGAATTTTGGAGGCATTGTATAAAAACGATACAAGTAACGTATTATATATCAAATCTTGAGAAAAATAAAAAGGACGTGTCACTGCACTCTCTCAACCTTGTTTGATTCACACTCGAAGTAACGTCTGACTGTACTTTTAACATGTGGGTTTGATTCACAGTAGAAATAATGATCATTATTTAATTATTTTTATTTTCTTCGCTCTTGAGATGACAAAGGCTGTTAGGTTACACCACAAAATACACAATGACTCGATCTCAGGCAAAGGGTGGAAAACGTAGTGTCTTGACACTAGAATCTTTCTGACAACCTCACCATACGGGAAAAGCTTGAACTTGTAAAATTAGGTATACTTTTCGATTCGAGTTTATTGATTAAATCTATCAATGTAAGTTTTATTCTAGGATAACGAGGGCTTACTAATTAGTGTTGAATAAATTACTATTATTGTCACTTTTGTGGCTCACACACAATAAGCTAATTAGTGTACCTACTAAATAAAACGAAATTAGTACAAAATGAAAACCAAAGAGAATGAAGTAAATACCCTGTATAACTAATACAAAATCATTGTTAAGAGAAATTTACTTAATCGCTTGATAAATTATATATTAATTACTGAACTAGTCGTAATATTTAAATGAAATTAATTTGTTTGCTTATTAATTAATTTATTTATTAGAAAAATAGTAGTTAAATATATAGTTTTATTAATTATTTTTGGTATCTTTGCGTAATCCCATAGTTTTTGATTAGCAGACATAGAGAGTCTGAGCGACAAGTAACTCAGTTATCCACTTTCTAAAATGGAATTATTAAATATTTCCACTCCTCGATTGGGAATCGAACCCACAACCAGTCGTTTACAGTCACACGCTCGTGCCACAGGGCCACGACTGGCCACTTTGTTCTCCCTGCTTATTCTGATATTGAGGAGAAAACGTGAAAGTTAAAAAAGTATGGGTTCGGTTATCATTCGGGGGAATTGTAGTACTATGTAGAGTGGTGTTGTCCATATTTATATTATAAATGCTAATGGCTGTCTGTTTGTCTGTCACGCTTTCTCGGCTTATCTACCGGTCCGATTTGGATGAAATTTAAAATAAAAGTAGTAAAAATTGCTGGGTCAAATATAAGCTACTTATTATTTCACAAATCTACCTCTAAAGGGTTGAAATAGGGGATGAAAGTTTATGTGGAAAATCTATACCGCTTGACAGGTTGTAATGAATTTTAGTATAAATATAGTTGATAATGCAAGGCTACTTTATTTTTCAAAAGCCCACCCCCGAGGGTTGTAATATAATGAAACAGTACATGTAGTTCACGCGACGAAGCCGCGAGCAGGCCGCTAGTATGTTATATGTCCAGAAAGTAGAGATCAGAGTATTTTAACACAATGTTATATCTGCTTTTAAGAGCCGTATAATGGAGCCTGACACCACCATATTGTAAAACCACAAAAGTCTGAACGCTACAATGTCGCGCGTCTGTTTTTTTATCATCGAATATGAAATAAGAAGAATTTAATTGTACGTCATTAAAGTAAAATGAACTACATTTAATTTAAGATCTTTACTGTAATTTAATTATATTTGCCCTCGCCTGAAACACGGTATCTTTTTCATGAGATAATTGGGATCCATTTTGTTCCTTTCTCTTCTCTTCTTATATACATAAGTATAGGCGCATGTAATTGTAGCTGTGAATTCGGGTTCAGGTGAAATATGAATTTTAAAACGGTTTTATTAGTCTTCGTAATTATTTGTATCTATCTATTTTTGTATCTAGAAAATGTAGTGCTATATTGAAACTTTTCTTAACGTCCGACATTCTTGAAAATTTGCACACATATGAGGGGTATAAAAGCAAAGACGCTTCAGTCCAAAAAGGCATTTGTTTTATGAGAGGCAAGTTGTAAATCCACCGCGATTCTATAAAAAAGCACTTAGAAAATAACGCTTACGTGCAAAACAGCTTCGATACAAAAAAAGTTACGAGCAAATACACTACAGTCACAATCAACCAATCAAAAATCGCAATTTCAATATATCTAAGATGGCGAATCTATCATTTTTCATAGTAAGTCGATTGTGGATAGTGGCTCTCAGCTGTCATACAATGATTATTAACGTGCAAACACGCTTTAGTCCAACGTTTAAATGCAAAGACACCTAAGTCCTACAGTATTTCTCAATTTTTATATGGTTACTGTAAAGTTATTTTATTTTAATTAATGTTATAATAATAAAGTATTCCAATAAAAGAACCAACATATAATCCGGGTAGAAATATCGATTTATTACGACACAGGAGAAATTTGCAGTTTACTCGATTTAGGTATTTTGTGACTGAAGCGCCTTTGCTTTTATACCCCTCATATACGCAGTTAACGAAAATATTCTATTTTCGTAGCTTTGACCATTAGTTTTCTTTCCCCCCATTCAATAATGGGTATCGAACGCTTGCTTGACTGTGACTTTGAACCCATAACCATCGCGCTTACAGTCGGACGGTGTCTCATGGCACCATGGCGGCCTTAAATTTATAAATTAAAAGATAATATTTTTCTAAAGGTACCCTAGTATATTTCATATAATATGTATTATAAATTATAATGAGTAATCTCTTAAGATTTTGCTAATATGCGTAAGTGCTTTAACAAGACATTTAATATTAATACAGAAATAAGGACGGCTTTATCATAAAACGTTAATTTCTACACATAATTACATTCAGCTTCACACTCTTTCCATGACAGGGTAGTTAGAGAGAATGTAGTGACGAGACATTCCGTTCTCCACTTTGTAATTGAAAACAGAGTGCTTTAATACTAGGCCCTCTATATGCTTGTAATTACATAAAAATCACAATTAGTTGAAAATTAATTAATTGTAAATTTTTTTATATTAAATAATTCTTAGTGTTTTACATTTATTTTTAATTTTCATATTAGTACAAACAAATGATCAATTAAATTGTTAATTGCTATTAAGTTTTGCCCAATACTTCTATGCAGGAAAATGCGTGAAAAAAAATATTTCCATATACATATGTATCTTCTTTGTATTATTTTCGAGCAACAAACAGTCGACTTAGTGAAAGAAAGTGAAGATTAAGAATAATCTTTGCGATTTTGCCATTCCTCTTAAAATTTGATATTTTGTGTTGAAAGAAAGGATACAATCCTCAATCCTATGTCATGTCTTGCTCACGACGGGACGAGTGTTTGTTTATCCGAAGGTAACCACTTAACACCAGATGGCCCTTCTGCTCGTTTGCCTCCTTTATTTCACAAAAAAAAAATCAGGAACTTGTAGAGTTAAATCACTAGAGCAGGTAAATAAAAACAATTTAAATATAATCATTCTCCCGATTGGGAATCCAACTCATAACCATTGCGTTAACAGTCAGACGCTACCACTTCACCACGATGGCATCTCAGCTTAATCTCTTAATAAAATAAAGCGCAAAGCATTTTGTGAGATTTTCTAACGCTTCAAGCGGTCGCCAGACCATTTTAATGTGAAATAGAAGACCAACAATCTCATACTTTAGTTCTATAATTGCTAAAGTTTAAACGTCATATCTCGCAATGTTTGTTTTCTTCGAGCTCTTTTTATTTGTTTTTGTTTACTTGTGTCCTGTTTTTTTAGTTTTTTTTATTTTGTTTACGTTTTTTTTTGTTTTTTTTATAGCTTCACGCTGTATACCGCACACAGCAGGGTAGGTAGAGTGAACCTAGTGTTAAGAGTCTCCGTTCCCCACGCACCGCTGCATTAGGAGGCATTGCTGCTAAGTGGCGGAACTTAACGCCGTGCTTTGCGTCGATACCAGAGCGAATAAAATGGAAATATCAAATATTTCCACTCCTCGAGTGGGAATCTAACCCACAACCAGTCGCATTACAAGCACTCTGTGCCTCTGCGCGGCGACTGGCTCCGACATATCTCTGGAATTTTAGCTTTTGATATGATTTTCATAATATTTTCTGTTTTACGCTTGTCTATAATAGCGTTGCGTGAATTTTTGCTTAACTCAATGTTACGCTTTGTGTAACTTCGTAGTTATACAAAGTCACGTCAAAGTCAAAAGTCACATAATATTGTTTAAAATAACAAATTAGTCACTTTTTTCATTTTTAATTCATTTCATATTCAAGTTCATATTTTGAACGTTAAATAATTTACCACCGGTTTACTATAATGCCTCAATTTGAAAAAATAATTCTAAATACCTCAGATCTGAAAAGTACCGCAGCGAATAACTCAGTAGTTTTTTTAAAGTTAATTTATAACCAATAAGTCTTCAAGATTTTTAAGTGCAATATTTCTATAAGTCGAACTTGTACTCATTACCCTTCGTGTCTAGGTAAGACGCAACTGAGCCACTATGTGTTTTTCTTATTAAATTTATTATTAAATGTAACACATGTCTTACATTGTGTTGTGTTATCTAAACAAGAACCAAGATAATACAGCTAAAAACTTTGTCCGAATCTTTACAGATATGGCGCTGCCAAATACCACACAGAACGTTACTTTGTTTTAGTTTGAACTTGAGTTTTTGTGTTATAGTTAATGAAATAGCTGGAGTATAAGCCATATATCTTAGAATGAAAGTAACTTTATATATAAGTAGCTTCTAATTTAGCTTGTTTTTGGTGCATTCCGACAAATTTGTGATGCTCTTTGTGGAGTAGGTACAGACACTAATGATATCTTTTTGGTCTTTCTGATGATGTATGGATGGAGATGTATGGCGTATTTGGACACATTGTCTTGATATAAGCCAGTGGTGAGCAATCGTTTTTGGTAAACAAAAAAAATCAGACCTGTAAAAGGCCTATCTTAGTTTCATAATTATTTGGCGGGCCAAAATTACATTTCTTCATAGTATTTAAATAGTAGCCTGAAAATTAAACGGGCCGTGTGTTGGTCACTACTGCCATAAACTATACTATTTCTGAATTATCATCTTTAGTTTCTATTGTAAAAATAAAATATGACTTTCCTATTTTCAAGAGAATTTTGGTAAAACCACATACAAAATATCAAATAGCAGAACTTTCTGCAGAACAAAATTTCATTTCTCCTTATACATAATCGTATTTGTCCACAGTACGGTCCAGTGAATCCCCTATTCTTGCCGGTCACAGCGCCCAAGTCGCCAGGCTTCACGGCGGTCATACTGACGTACGACCGAGTGGACAGCCTGTTCACGCTTGTAAGGAAACTGGTGAGGACGCCGAGCCTAGCGAAAATACTCATCGTGTGGAACAATCAGAAGAAACAACCGCCGCCTTGTGAGTATATGTTATTAATTATATTAATTTACTGTAATTAGACCATCGAGGAACATCTCACTGTAAACGTGATTAATTGTGGGTTCGATTCTCATCCGGGAAAAGATATTATGTTTATCTTATTGTCATTTTTTTGCTCTGGTATTAAAGATGGGGTGTTGAGTCAATCACCACGTAATGTTTCTATTACTGGCAAAGAGTGGAGAATGGAATGTATTGACACTTTTCTCTCGGACTTCCCTGCTATATATGAGACACAACGTGAAGCGATAAAAGAAATTTGTAATTATATATATTTTTTGCCTTCACGTAATAGAACCGTTTTGTGGGGTTGGAAGAGTAAACCTAGTGTATTAGTAGTAATACAGTGGTCAAAGTCAAAGTCAAATATTTTTATTCAAAATAAGAAATTACATGCTTCATTTTTTGAACATCAAACAATTTACCACCGGTTCACTTAAGTTAATGCCTCAGACCTGAGGAGAACCGGCGCAAAAACTCAGCATGACATAACTTTTTTTTATAAGTCAATAATTTACAAGCATAATTATTTATTGACAATTATAACTTTGGTGTTACTCCTTGCAGTTTTTAGTAAACCATAAAAACATCCCTTCGATTGATTTAGCCGATTTTAGCTGTTCATAATTACATCTAACAACATCTAAAGAATTGGAGCGCCATACAAAAAGAAACTAAGCTCAAATATTTGAAAGTCATTCCTGAAAATGATCGAATTTTTAATCTAGAATGATTTTTACTTTCTAAGAAGATAGATTATCTTTTTCTTTTAAGTTCACCATGTCAGTTGGGGCACGCTTTCTCAGTCGTGTATGTAACACGACGGTTAAAAGGAAAAGGTTAGATAATATCTGCATCAGTTTGAAACTATAGTAGTTTAGATATGGAAATGAGGTCAAATATATACATATGTATGTATTATGTATATATGGAATAATTTCTTTTTTGTTTTGTTTTAACTTTTGGGAGACAAAGAAGTTGGTGATAATTTTGTTACCAATTTTTTTCATTTTATCCACTACGAATTAGGAGTGTAATATTTCGGATATTTAACCGGGTTAAGATAAAGGAAAGCTACAATATCGGTTTCGGTTTATAAGACTACAATATCGGTTTCAGTTAATAAGATTTTTGAGGAATTTAAATAAATTTCGATTACTAACTTACCAATTTCTTTTTGATTCATTTACATTTTAAATAGATCTTTATAAATAGTTGTGTTGCAAAACATTATGACAACTTTCATTTCGTTTTTCGTTACAGTTAAAGATTTTCTATTACACACAACACAAAAGACTGATAAAGTTTTGTGTTTCTATGTGTTTCCTAAACCACTTCCATTTGTCGTCTTTTACATATACAACATTAGGGAATAATTATTTTTTTCTCTTGTCGAAAAATTATTTCTTACAATTAATTATCTTTGGGTAGCAAGACTAAAAATCCTAATATAGGGGTAAACAACAACATTTGAAAGAACTGTAGGTATACATGTTTTGTCGTGGCTTAATGTAAACGTACATATACCTAGCTTAATTGGGTAGAACACTCAGACGGTATTCAAAACGCGCGGTCTCACATCCTGTTATAATTGATTTTTTTATAATGAACTTATAAAGTATTTTTATAATGTGACATGTGTGAATGTCACCTTAAAATATGATGTCAATGAACACTTTAACATTGTATTTTAAGTAGAAGTAATTATAACGACGCCAGTCATGGCGTAAGGGCACAAAGTGTTTTTGAAAACGCGGCTGGTTATAGGTTCGGTTCTAACACGAGGAGTTGATATATTTAGTATTTATTTCATTTTCTTGTCTCTGGTGAAGGAGTAAACCACGGCGGTGAGTCCCGCCACTTAACACGTAGTGTCTCCAGAATTCGGCAGAAAGCAGGGGAAAAGAGTGTCTTAACATTAGATTCCCTTTGCCTACCCTGCTGTGCGCGGGTACTGCGTGAAGCTAAAAAATTGAAAAAAAAAAGAAGAATTATAATGAATATTAGCGGCCTGCTTGTGGCTTTGCCTCGTGAACTACACAACTATATCTGTTTCCTTTTAATTAGATTTTTGAAGAATATGGTAGCTTATGTCTGACTCTGGCTCTTCAACGTTTTTCATTTCGAATTTCATCCAAATCGGACCTTTAAATTAGCCCCGTTAGCGTCACAGACAGACAGAAAGACAAATACTTTCACATTTATAATATTATACTAATATGAGGATGGCAAACCACTATCATCGCGTTTACAGTTTACAGCTTTTTATAAAAAAAAAATAAGTTTCGACAAAATTCGTGAAGTATAAAAGAGTAGGATAGAGAGTCTAACGGGATGGTTGTGAATTCGATTCCCACTCGGGAAAATGATTCCATTTATTCATATGTTATGATTCATTTTCCCGCTTTTCAAATACATATATAAAAATATATAAATATATAATATTTCACTGGCTTATCTGTTTCGTAGTATTAACTCGTCGTGTAAATTTGTCAGCTCACCCAAGGGACGTAGTCGAGTAGGTTATTGTCAGTATCATGTTATTATAACCGTAACGCGAACATCACATGAGTATGTCCTTTAAACTATACAATCTTTGATAACATAGTGTATAAAAAATTCTAGAAAAATGTTGGGAACGTCCTATTCTTAAGATCGAAAATAATATTGTATAAAATGCAAAGTCTGTCTAATTGATCTTTCCTGGTGTTATGTGATAGAGTTTGACGGTTCGTATATAGATTCAAGCTGGTAACAGGTTCGATTCGCATTCGCTAGAACGATCCGGCATTGAGTTCTACTCTTCACGCAATGTCAAACATTCGGGCGGAAAGTGGAGAACGTAATGTTTTGACACTAGATTCTATGTCCTTGTCCTTCTGTGTCGGATAAAGAGTGAAGCTGATAAAAACTATTGTTTTTTAAATTACGTTAAATTGTTCGTATCTGTCTCACTGTATAGGCGATGAATTATGGATTTGATTCATACACAAGAGAATTATTAATATATATTTTTTTTATTTTTACTTATATTTCGCTCAGTAAGAGCTCGGCGTTTAGTTCTTCCACTCAATGGAACACAACATGGAATATCTTGACACTATACTTTTCTATGCCTTTTCTGGTTTCCGGAAAAAAGCGCAAAATCTAAAGAAAAAAGGGTGTTAAAAAGCTTATATTAGTTGTTAAAAGATTTTATAAAACACTGCACTTTTCCAAAGATATCACTTCCAGACTATTACAAGGGTGAATTCAATTACAGGCCTTTAAGCCCACAAAATCGCCTCGTTGAGCTACTTTCCCTTATCCGTAGGGTATCCTAATGTTTCGGTTTTTTCTATAGTTTTTCCGCCTTAGCTGTGGTAAAAACTTAATTAACATTAGTAAGCAGTTAGTAATGAATATATAGCTAAATATATTGTATTTAGGACCAAAATGTTAATAATTAATTAAAATTTTTGAAGACTGTGGAACTCGAATTTAAAAATATGTGTAAAATATTATGTGGGAAGAAGAGTTTTGAAGCCATAGTGATGCATTGAGACAGCATGTGATTGTAAACGCATTGGTAGTGGGTTCGATTGACACTCTGAGGAATCTCCGCTGTGGTTAGTAAAATAAAGTTTGACGTTGAGTTCTGCCACTTAACACATTATGTGTCGATTTCGGGCGGAAAGTGAAGAAGAGTGTCTTAACACTAGGTTCCCTATGACTACATCGGTATGCGCGAAAAACCTAAGAAAAAAAATAGAAAAAATCAATATATCGCTTCATAGAGGGTACTAACATAAAGTACTTACTAACATAAAGTTTGTTTTTATTAAAACTAAACCAAAAAAAACTAAAGAAAAATACCTAAAAAAAAGCTTACACTTGGTCAGTGATGGACATCACCATTAGATAATAAGATTAAATATAAGTCTCAGTGCTTTTGAATTGTCACACTACATACAAATGAATACTAACAAATGCCATGGGCACCTGTGAGCCCATGGACAGAGTTTCTTTATTAAAAAAAAAAACATAAAGTACTTAAAACTACTAATTTGGGACATTATTCCTCGAACTATACTTTTTGAATCAGAATTACAAACGTCGTTAAAATCTACTTAGTTATCGTCTAAGTACTTTTAGCTAAAGGGGGCTTGGTAATGTATTTTTATGTAGTTCGAGTTTCGACATTGTTTCAACCGTACCATTATGTAAATCGTATACTATTGATCAGCGCCGCTACTACGCTGACTCGATAGTCACAAGTGCCAGTATACATTGTTTTTTACATTACATGTTACTTATATTCAGATTTTTTTTAAAGTTGTTTTTGCAAGTTTTTATGAATTGATTGTAGGAAGCGAAATACAGTTTTCTCCTTCTCTTTCTGCAAATATATCGATGGCTCCTAGGTGTAAGGGCCAAAGTGCGAAATAACTACTTTAAAAGAGGCTCCGAAAGTTTATTTTTTTTATTTTTGTTAGCTTCACGCTGTATCCCGCACACAACAGGGTAGGCAGAGGGAACCTAGGGTTAAGACACTCCGTTCCCTAGTTTCCGCCGAATTCGGAGGCATTGCTGTTATGTGGCGGAACTTAACGCCGCTCTTTACCTCTGATAGCAGAGCAAAGGATATGGAAACATTATTTCCACTCCTGGAATGGGAATCGAACCCACAACCAGTCGTTTACAATCACATGTTCGTGCCACTGTGCCACGACTGACCACCTGACTGACTGCCTGACTGGTTTAAATTTGCTATAATTTTATATTTATTTGCAATATTTATTGGGACGCACGCAACACGCAATGCCTCCGAATTCGGCGGAAAGTGGGGAACGGAGTATCTTAATACAACTAGGTTCCCTCTGCCCACCCTGCTGTGTGCGTGATACAGCGTGAAGCTAAAAATAAATATTGGGTATTTACCCAATATGTAACTCTCCTCTCTTCCTCACCTTGGGTATAATATTATAGCAATATATAATTATAGCAAATTTAATCTTTCGGAGCCTCTCCTTTTAAGTCCTTATTTCGCGCTTTGGCCCTTATACATAGGAGCCATCGTTACATACGTATGTTACAATAATAAGGTATCTGATATGATAATGATATTTTTTAAACATAAACATCCCCGAACAGAATTTCAATATATAATCATCATTTCCGATCGCGTAATTTATCATAGATATTATAAAAAAAGCACCTTCATGCTTTTTCTTAGTGTCAAGACACTCTGTCCTCTACTTTCCGCTCGAAAATTGGGACATTTGTATGATGAGTGGCGGAAATAAATAAATAAGTAAATGAGCACAATATAATTACTGCTTAACAAAGAGCTTATTTGTTTCCCATTTATATTAAAGAGATGAGTTAACACATCGTGACGTTGTTGGTAAGTAACAAGCTATCACATGCAATGAATGATTTTTGCTTCGACCTTTATTCAATTATTATTATCGTCCGATTTACTTGATAATTTGGCCACATGTGGGATACCTGAATTTAATCGCCAGAATGAACAGGGTAGCGAGAAAGTCCCGTTTTTATGTTCCTGTAGGATTTTGGCAACGCTCTTTTAGAACTCTTTACTCTCCAACGATCATACATGCAAAATTATTGCTTTCTAAACTAATAGTTTTGGCTCTACGTTGTTTCTCTGTCATTTATTTTCTCATAAACAGTTGAGAGATCTTTACGTACTATAAACCAAAGTCGCTTACCGCGTCTGTCTGTATGTGTATACTACGCAATGGATTTTGATGCGGTTTCTTTTAATAGATAAAATGATTCAAAGGAAAGGTATAGGTAAAGGTATATGTATAATAAATGCGTAATATAGTAGAGATATTTTAGAGATTTCTGATCTGATGTCGGCGTGGCGGCGTGTACCTATAGCGAAATAGATGTGTAGTTCACGCAAGCGAAGCCGCGAGAGGCCCACTAGTGTGTATACATACGCAAACGAGTTGTATCCTGCAACGTCGTTTGCGTGGACTATAAAAAAACATAAAATTTATTTTTTCCCCGCTGCTGTATGTATTTCCGGAAATCCACCTTAAGTGCTACCTTACAATTACTCACAAGAAATATACTTTTCCAAATTCCAGTTTCTTGCGTTCAATAATTTCGAATGTACACTGTCTGTCAGTCAGTAACTCAATAACAAGAATTATGTATATATATTTATACAATTTCTAAAAAAAATAATATCCCTGATAGGATCCATGGTATGACATAACGATGTATACCGATATACATTGGAAAGTATATAAAAACTCGTGCTGCGTTTAATTTGCAACTTTGTAAAGAGTTTTTCTCTCATTGAACAACTTTTATGCTATGAACGTGATCATCTGCTAAAGTGACTCAACTTGTTATCGAGCAAGTTGCTATTTAAAAGGTCTTTGGATAGAGTTGTAATATGTATGTTTTAATTACTTTTAGATTTTAGTAACGTCAACTTTGAAGTTTTTTTTATATTTTTTTAGCTTCACGCTGTATCTCACATTCAGGAGGGTAGGCAGAGGGAACCTAGTGTTAAGACACTCCGTTCCCCACTTTCCGCCAAATTCGGAGGAATATTTCCACTCCTCGAGTAGGAATCGAACACACAACCAGTCGTACACGCTTGTGTTTAAAATTTAAACAGATTTAAAATTTTGATGATAAAAACAGTATTGATTTTTCATATTTTTTTTTGGTTTCATAGTTAAAAGCGTTGTGGAATATGTTTTATTTATTAGAATTACTATAGATATTACGTCTATTTATAGAGAGAATAATTGTTTCTTTTGTTCTTTTCTAAAGTATGAATAAATTGTATTTATGTGTTAATTCCTCACCTCATTAATCTTTACGGGTACTCCATGAGTTTAACTCTAGGTAAGTAACGTAAAGTAAGCAGAATTAACGATTACATTATATAATAGACGTTATATATAATATATAGTATGGTTTATTATAGTAATTATACTAATAACCTCGTGGCGTTTTCGTAGCAATTTTGCGAAATATATATGCCAAATTTCTCATTACTACACCCAGTAATTTCGGCTATGCGTTGTCTATCAGTCGTTCAGTGATTAGCGGAAGAAGTTTTCATGTTAGTTTCACGCTGTATCCTGCACACAGCAGGGCAAAGGGAACTTAGTGTTAAGACACTCCGTTCCCCACTTTCCGCCAAATTCGAAGGCATTGCGTATTAATGGCGGAACTTAACGCCGCGCTTTACCTCTGATACTAGAGCGAAGGAAATGGAAATATTAAATATTTCCACTCCTCGAGTGGGAATCGAACCCACAACCAGTCGTTTACAATCACACGTTCGTGCCACTGCGCCACGACTGGCCTCGAAGTAGTCTTCATGTTATATTTTCATTATTTCCCCATATCTAAAAGTCTTTGAGGGACCCACAATCATCGTCATCGTATACGATCACAGCCAACTACGTATGTACTGCGTTAGGAGCACCTTTAATTATTTATTTATATATTGGGCGAGTCATGGTGCAATGGCACAAAGTGTCTCGAAAGTGTCTCAAAGTGACTCGAGGAGTAAAAATATTTAATATTTCTATTTTCTTCGCTTTTTCTTCTTCGATACCAGAGTCGAGGCAAAACGCGGAGTTAAGTTCCGCCACTTAACAATCCGCCGCCTCCGAATTGGGCGGAAAATGAGGAAACAGAGTGTCGTAATACTGGGCTCCCACTGCCTACCCCGCTGTGTGCGAGATATAGCGTGAAGCTTAAAATAATATTATATATATTTCGATATATTCGTTGAACGCCTGTATCTATTTAGTTCGTCTATAGCGGGTCGTATTAACATTATTTATCGAGTGCGACCCGATACTAAATAGTAATGACATCGTTAACTAAATTAATATTTGTTTTCTATGAACTTATTTGATACTTTCATCGGTTCATTTTAATTGAAAGTGCTAATTAATGTTTGTTTGTTTGTTTGTTATTAGGTATGTGTATAATGAATAATTAATTTTGAATCTGATTTAGTGTTGATTTGACGCTAAATACAGGTGTAGGTTCTCAAATTTTAACATAAAAACCTTTTTTAAAGTATTGTTATCTCCACTATTTGTCCATTTTAGAGATACAGTGTTCTAGACTGTGAAACTCAACGCCGCATATTGCTTAAACATACTTAATGCACATGTGACCCATTGAATGTGCAATACACATAGCTACGTTATTATAATTAAAGGCCAGCCGTGGGGAATGACACATAAGTTTGACTGTAAACGCTACTGGTTGTGGATTCAATTACCACTCATACCAAATATTTATTATTTTTATTTTGTTCGCTCTGGTGTCAAAGCAAACCGCGGTGTCGAGTTCCGCCTACGCTAGGATACCAAAATTCGGCGGAAACACTGCTAAAGACAAAAAAATAATGTCAGTATAGAAGATGAAAATATAAACAATAAAATTATATGAAATATAAATTCCCCCGAGTAGAAATCGAACCCACTTTTGCTTTGCTTTTTCACTCAGACCATTTTTTCTTCATTGCCCCATGATAATATCAAAAATATAAAGCTCACAAATCGAAAGCTACCTGTCTTTAACCACTCAGCTTTTCATATAAAATTATATGAAATATAAATTCCCCCGAGTAGAAATCGAACCCACAACCATTGCTTTTTCACTCAGACGCCCACATTGCCCCATGATAATCTCAAAAATATAAAGCTCACAAATCGAAAGCTACCTGTCTTTAACCACTCAGCTTTTCATACGAAACACCAAGGGAATGATAAAATGATGAGTACAATTCCGCTTTGTTACCATTCCATTGTAATAGATCAGACTTTACCCCTTTACTACTAAATGAAGCAAAGAGCATTAATTATCAACGTGGCCGCACCTACCAAACGCGAGACATTCACAGAAAACAATGGGGGAAGCTTTGCCAAGTACGAAATGAAAAACACAATGTCAAAAGAATATTGTCAGTTGTTGTTGATTGTGTGTTACTGGATTGGTTTTAATGTTTACAGTGAAATGCCTAAAGTAGATTGGTTAGTAGTTTAGTCAGAGAGAGTATAGTGTCTAGATACTCCTTTCTCCCTTTTTTGTCTAAATTTGAGATATTGACTTATCACAAAAGTATAGAAATGAAAATATTGATAATTGCCCCGATGGAAATCAAATCCACAGCGAATTATATTTACCTGTTCACGACACGATGGCGTGTCAATTATTTAAAGTCATTTAATTATTTATAAATATAATTATTTTTCATTTTTGAACTAAATTCTGATATAATATATAACAAAAAATAAAATTTTTGCGGAATATTTTTGCAGTATTTGATAATTTTGAGTTGACGTCCAACACTAAGTCTAATAATATGCATGTTTTTTCGTGGTGAGAGAGTAGAGTAGTAGTTAAAACTTGAAAGAAATAAGTACTACTGTTGCATTATAAGCTTTTTTAAGAATGAAAACACTGTACTAGAAAGAAAAATCCTAGATTTTTTTTTTGCTAAAACATAAAGTTTTAAGTTGAACAAAGTCAAATATTCCCTAATACAGCCTAACGAATCGTATTTACTTCTTAAACATCTTAAAGTTTCTTAAAATTTACGAATATAACGTAACGTAAAACCGCTTTACGAAAATAAAAAGAAAATGAAACGACTGCACAAATTAGTGCCACACGAAGTGTTGATACGGAACCGTAAGCGAAAAGTGTGAAACAAGATTCTTCTCGTGGTTTCGTATATTTATTACAGAATCGTTCTGCTGTAATGTATACGCTGTTGTTTCTTAACTCGTGAGTGTAAATTTTACTGTATTTTTTTTTATTTTTATTTTTTAAAGCAAATTTGGTTAGGTATGGAGAGGGGTCCAGACAATGGAGATGAGCTTATGTACATTTTAAACGGCTTTGAAGCTTAATCTTGGAGCTTCTCTCTTTTACGCCACGGTGAATGCACGAAATGCTAAGGAGAGTTTATTTTTCCAATTTTAACAAAGTCCAGGAAAGATTGTATCAAAATGCAATAAATGCAGAGCTCAAAGCCGAATAGAAATTAAAATTATTTAAATATAATCATTCCGCGAATTGGAATTGAACCCACAACCATTGCGTTTACAGTTTCTGCTGCTCCACTGTGCCACGATGGCCTTGACTGCATATAAATTATTGTTAAAGTAAAAACTTATGTTTTATAAAAGCTCATAGAAGTAAGTAAGTAAGTAATTTGTATAAGTAATTTCCAATTGACACGCTCGGAACGCCATTCAGTTTAGAACTGAACTGAATTGAACCGTACTGAACTGAAAAGTGGCCAGTATATAGCTGTCTTTCTAAGTAATTCCGCTACTAGGAAAATGAGCAGTACCTATATTTTAACCCCATTTTCCTAGAGGCGAGGCCAACAGGTGAGCCCCGAGATTGTAAATTTTGTTATATAAGTCGGAGGCCAATCGACTTTGAGAATTACTGCTTAGATAATTAATTAGTGTTTAGAATTCAAATATTTGTCCAAAATGTTGTTATTTTCTGTAATGAAATAATATTGTTTAATATACCATATAACAAAGTAAATAAAATTATAAAATAGGTAGAAAAGGGCTCCGGTAATGTCAGAGGGACTGCGAAAAAATATATATATATATATATATATATATATATATATATATATATATATATATATATATATATATATATATATATATATATATATATATATATATATATATATATATATATATTGTTTAAGCTTTTCCTCGCACAGCAGGGTAGTCATAGAGAGTAATATAGAGAGAACTTGTTCCAAGTTAAAATACTCAGTTCTCCATTTTTCTCCCGAAATCGAAATAATGTGTGTTAAGGATTGGAGCTCAACATCGCGGTTTGTCTTCCATACCACAGCGGAGAAATGAAAATTAAAATATAATCATTCCCCAAGTGGCAATCGAACCCACAATCGTGCTTATAGTCACGCTATCCCATTACGTAAGGACGGCCTCAATAATACTAATATATACAATACAAATGGACATACATATATATGATTTCTATTTTAACGTTTATATTAGCTTGCCCTGCATCAATCTATCTACTAATCTATCGATCAGTTCCTGTCGACGATCTGTGTATTAATTTGCATGAAAATGTGCACGTGTCCGGATTTGATGATAATACAATATTTTTGTAATGTAAACCTCATGAGCTTGACAGAAGGACCGGGAAATATATAATTATAATTTTAGAAAAATAGTAGATAGAGTCAGAGCGCTTCGACGGTTTCCGACAGGCGCGGGTTCGAATCAAAGTGATTTAAATTTTTATACGTTGTCTAAATATGTAGCTAAGCTCCGCCACTTAACACGCAATGCTTCCGAATTCGGCGGAAAGTGGGGAACGGAGTGTCTTAACACTAGGTTCCCTTTGCCTACCCTGCTGTGTGCGGGATACAGCGTGAAGCAAAAAAAAAAAATAAAAATGTATTCAAATTCCGAGATGTGTGAAAAACACTTTAAAATGTTTAAAATATTTTTTATTCAATTATTACACTTTTCTAGCATATAGATTCGTTCTATCTCCTACTTCCTCGTTTGTCGGTGAGTTTCAATAGTTTAATAGAATAATATTACATTCATAGTAAAATTTCGGACGTAGTGGGATTTAAATCCGCACCCATTTGGATTACACTTGCAGTCACTCTAGCGAACTAAGCTACATGCTCACATTTTGAACTAGTTGTTACAACTTATGTTGATAATGTCCTTAAGTTATATTCGAATGTCCGTATGTTATGATTCAAATTTGTGCCGAAAGTGAAGTAGGAGTGTCTTTTCTGCTACGTGGAACAAAAATGAAAAATATATGTATAGACATTTAGAGAATTTGGGGTTATTATACATGATCCTCCTGCAAGTCATCAAGGCTGCGGGTGCTCTGGAAGAAACCCCGGAGCACCCTGAAGGCGACGGTGGTCTGCAATAGGCGAGCCGTCCACCGAGGCGTCGTAGTGGAATGCGCGAGTGAACCTGCGACGTCTCATTAGGGTGGTATCCGCTGGGTTTTAGTGGGTAGTATCGGGGTTATTATACAATAAGACTCGATTTAAAATTTTTGTTAACTGATCTATCCATCTATATAAGAGTATAAAACTTTTACTACTAGGCGAATGAAGTTGCGGGCAACAAGTAGTAGCACATATTTAATACATTAAAACAAATACCATTTCTTCATATATTTTAAATTTTACGTTTTAGCATATTTTAACATAATATGTTAAACGCAGGCTGTATTCATTGGCTTATATAATAATTTTGTTTACAAGAAAATTTCAAATAACAACCAACAAACACAAGCAAGTGGTTCTCGAGTAATTGTTCCAATTTTCAATTTATAATTAAAATTAAGTACTTTGACTTGGTTTTTGTTAAAGTAGGTTGTGTTACTTATTTATTATTTTGAATATTTTAAAATGGCGTAAAATTTTCATTAAACTTATTTTGGTACGGAGTTCATGATTAAAATGTATGTAATCGATGTTTTTAGTTACTCTAATATAGAAGTTATGTAAGTAAGTTTCAGAAGAATGGAAAATCTGGTCAAAATTTATTTTAGTCATTGCTAAAATCATATATTATGAGTTATTAAGTTATTGTTAAAATCATATATTATGAGTTAGTCAAATAGATTCTATTGACAATGCACTTATCACTTTTTGGCCAATCGGAACTACTGTGTATCTTTTATAAAGTTTACATTTTATATCATCATAATTTTTTACAATAATTATTTTGTATATTATTCTTGAATATATATTTCATTTTTCATAGAATAGTGTTCTACTGATGTTAGAAAATGTTAAATATTGTTTTACGTAAAAATTTCGGGAAGTCTTATTCTAGTGTTGTCTTATATCTAAATTATCAGAGAAAGTTACGTACAACATTTTAGCTTTCTACATCCATTATTTTAGTTTTCTGGTAGTCATTCAGTATATAACAGAAGAGGCTTATACATTGATAGATTCTCCTTTGTGGGATTTGAACCAAAACTGATCTAAATAAGTGAAAGACATGTCTATCTACATATATATATAAATGGAAAAAGAAGTACTTTTTACATATATAGTATATACACTATACATATTCCAGAACAATATATTTTACAATTTTTTTGTCTGTTTTGTTGAAAAGTCTCTAAAAGAGTTAGGCCGATTTTGACAGGACTTTCACTGACACATAGCCGATGTAATAAGGAGTAATTTCCGCTTCCATAATTTTGAAGTTAAAACTTTTTTGTTAAATTCCCCGCACACGAATCCGAAAGCACAGATAGTTATAAATCTAACATAAATCATTGAATATTACTTCTATGCACCAATAATTTATATAACGAAATCGATAAATCGCGCGGCTGCCATATTCCAAATATCATTTGCGAAAACCTTAACATTTTGTGACTCAACTACAACACAATATAGATCGAATCCAATACACGGGACCCAGTTCGCCATATGTGTTATTGCGATTGTTTTAACAATGGCCCCAATTTCGTCGGTTGTCTATACAACGTGGATGGTCAAAATTTGAAGTTTTTGCAGTTTGAATCAGAATGGTTTGAAGGTATCTTAACTTGGTATTGTTGGAATGTATGAAGAGACCTATAAGACTTTTTTTTTTTACGCTTAGTAGGGTAGTCAAAGAGAAAGTAGTGTCAAGACACTACGTTTTCATATTGCAGGGTTACGTTTGTTATATATTTTTTAATACGCTATATAAATTTGGGATAAGTTTAATCTAAAGAAACGTTAAAATTTAAGCATAACAATTTTTTAACTCTTTAAAAATACTTGCGTATATTAAAACATTTTTTATTGAATAGCATTCTGGCATGACAAATCAAATTATCTTTGGGTAGCTATTTAGCTTCACGCTGTACCCGCATTCCCGCACACAGCAGGGTAGGCAGAGGGCACCTAGTGTTAAGACACTCCGTTCCCCACTTTCCGCCGAATTCGAAGGCATTGCGTTTGGGTAGCAGAAAATTGCAAAATCTCCCTGCAGAAATTTTAACAACAATCTTATAGGAATTGTGATCTAGCTCGATAAGAACGTACATCTTAATTGGCTAGATCGCTTGGACAGTTTTCATGAGACGTAAGTTTGAATCCTTGCTGTTTTAATTTTTATCCTTTTGATTATTTTTCTACAATTTAAATATTAATATGAAGTAATTTTGAATATTAGCTTAAACCATGAAAAATATGTTATAGTAAAAGTGTAAATTTTCTCGATATTATTAGAAAACTGTGGCGTCGGATATTCACCGTCATTTATATTAGTGGCAGAGAGTGAAGGTGCAATGATTTATCACAAAATTCTTTTTATTTTAAAACATGTATTTTAAGTAGCCAGTCGTGGCCCAGTGGCACAAGCGTGAGACTGTAAACGACTGGTTGTGGGTTCGATTTCTACTCGAGGAGTGGAAATTATATTTCCATTTTCTTCGCTCTGGTGTCGAGGTAAAGCGCGGCGTTAAGTTCCGCCACTTAACACGCAGGCCTCCGAATTCGGCGGAAAGTGGGAAACGGAGTGTCTTAACAGTAGGTTCCCTCTGCCTACACTGCTGTGTGCGGGATATAGCGTGAAGCTAAAAAAATAAATGTATTTTAAATTAAATAAAATTTCTAAACATTTTCATTGAAAAATATATGACTTTTCCTTACAACTAAGGTTATTTGAGTTTCACTAAATAAGGCTTGGAGGTCAGATAGCAAATTTTATGAATATACCTATAACCATTTAGTTTAGGATATACTGAGGTGACCCTAATAAAAAATGAGTAAATGAATAGAACATAATATCGTAGTACATATATGTAGGTAGTAACTAGAAATAGGACGTCGTGGCACAGTGTTGCTTAACTTTAATCGCTGTTGGTTGTGCATTCGATTCCCACTCGGTGCAATTATCACAAATTATTTTTTTATTTGTCTACTCTGGTGAAAAAGACGAAGAGTAGTGTTGAGTTCCGGCATTGAACACTTGCTGTCTTGAATTAGGGCGGAAAATGGAAAACGAACTGTCCTTATACTGTGTTTTCTGTAATTTTTTTACTATACAGTAATAAGTGTGAAGCTACAAAAAAGGTAACTCAGTTCAAGGATATTCAGCTAAAACTTCTTCAATATATACTTTGAAAATATCTTCGTCCATATTTTCATATTGAACCTCGTCTACAAAGAAAGAAAAATAACAAAATATCAAATCTTGAAAGTTTTAAGATATATATAGGTAACTAGGAAGTTATCATGGGACAGTGGAATAGCATCTCACTAAGTACGATTACAGTGACAGTTGATTGTAGGTTCGATATCCACTCCATAGAATTATATAAATGAATTATTTCAAATTGTACCCTGTGAACAAATCAAGTTGAGGTCTGCCTCTAAACACATATTGGTTCAAACTCGGGCAGAAAGTGGAAAACGGAGTGTCTTAACACTGTGTTCTCTCCGATTTTTTTGCAATGCGGGAAAAAGCGTGAAGCTAAAAAAAAAGTAACTCAGTTTGAGGATATTCAACTAAAACTTCTTCAATATGTACTTTGTAAATCTCTTCGTCCATATTTTCATATTGAATCTCGACTATAAAGAAAGAAAAACTTTGAAATACAAATTCTTGGAAGTTTTATGATAAGATATATGTAGGTAACTGGGAGGAGGTTATGGTGGGACAATGGGAAAGCATCTGACTGTAATCACGATTACAGTCACAGGTGTTTGTGGGTTCGATTTCCACTTTATACAATTATATAAATTAATTATTTGTATTTGTATCCGGTACACAAATCAAGTTCATGTCAGCCTTTAAACACGTATTGGCTCAAATTCGGGCAGAAAGTGGAAAACGGAGTGTCTTAACACTGTGTTCTCTCTGATTTTCTCTCTGCGAGAAAAAGTGTGAAGCTATCAAAAAGGTAACTCAGTTCAAGGATATTCAACTAAAACTTCTTCAATATGTACTTTGTAAATCTCTTCGTCCATATTTTCATATAAAACCTAGCCTATAAAGAAAGAAAAGCTTTGAAATACAAATTCTTGGAAGTTTTATGATAAGATATATGTAGGTAACTGGGAGGAGGTTATGGTGGGACAATGGGAAAGCATCTGACTCTAATCACGATTACAGTCACAGGTGTTTGTGGATTCGATTCCCACTCTGTAAAATTATATAAACTTATTTAAATTATTTGTATTTATATCCTGTGAACAATTCAAGTGGAAGTCTGGATCTAAACACGTATTGCTTCAAAACCAGGAGGAAAATAGAGAACGGAGTGTCTTAACACTGTGTTCTCTCTGATTTTTCTGCTATGCGGGAAAAAGTGTGAAGCTATAAAAAAGGTAACTTAGTTCAAGGATATTTAACCAAAACTTCTTCAATATGTACTTTGTAAATCTCTTCGTCCATATTTTCATATTGAATCTCGACTATAAAGAAAGTAAAACTTTGAAATACAAATTCTTGGAAGTTTTATGATAAGATATATGTAGGTAACTGGGAGGAGGTTATGGTGGGACAATGGGAAAGCATCTGACTCTAATCACGATTACAGTCACAGGTGTTTGTGGGTTCGATTTCCACTTTATACAATTATATAAATTAATTATTTGTATTTGTATCCGGTACACAAATCAAGTTCATGTCAGCCTTTAAACACGTATTGGCTCAAATTCGGGCAGAAAATAGAGAACGGAGTGTCTTAACACTGTGTTCTCTCTGATTTTTCTGCTATGCGGGAAAAAGTGTGAAGCTATAAAAAAGGTAACTTAGTTCAAGGATATTCAACTAAAACTTCTTCAATATGTACTTTGTAAATCTCTTCGTCCATATTTTCATATAAAACCTCGCCTATAAAGAAAGAAAAACTTTGAAATACAAATTCTTGGAAGTTTTATGATAAGAGATATGTAGGTAACTGGAGGAGGTTATGGTGGGACAATGGGATAGCATCTGACTGTAATCACTATTATAGTCACAGGTGATTATAGGTTCGATTCCCACTCTGTAAAATTATATAAACTTATTTAAATTATTTGTATTTATATCCTGTGAACAATTCAAGTGGAAGTCTGGATCTAAACACGTATTGCTTCAAAACCAGGAGACTCCAGTGGGACGCTTCTGATGCCAAAACGAATATGAAAGAGAATGTTAAGGTTCGATTTGAACCTGAGTAAAATAAATTTGAAAATTATAATATTAATAGTAATATTTAAAAATATTTTCTTTGCTGGTCCGCGTAAGAAAAAGGCAGTATGTATAAAATAAATAAATCATTAAAGTTGTTTGAAAGGACAGGTGTATTTGTGGTTGGTATCGCGTTTAATTCTTTTGCAAGGAGTCTAGGCAACTTTTCGTCAAAAGGTTTTAACTTTCGACTTTATGAAACATGTACTTCATAAATTATTTCTTAAATAGTTAAAAATTTATTATTTTCGTTTTATTGTCATTTTCCGCTGTAGGGACAAGATAAAGTCTGGTATGGAATGCATTCGCTCAACGGCAAAATCTCGATTCGGGCGAAAAGTGGAGTGTTTTAACACTAGATAGATTTTCTCTGCCTTATATGGGAAAAAAGGTTTGTTTTTTGTTTGTTTTTTTGTCTAATAGATGAGTCGAAATTCTATGATATATTGGGCGACATTGGGCGAGGCGACAGTTGAAGTTGGTAACTGTTTGTAAGGGCAAATTTTCGGAAATACTGAACCGATTATAAAAATCCTTTCATAATTAGAAAGTTCTTAAGGAGTGCTATAGGCTTTATTTTATAATATTTAAACAGAAAGTTCAGAGAATCCTAAAGGGGCTCAAGTAGAGATGAAAGTGCAGATCAACCGGCACAATAAAGATTCCTTCTTGTAAATTAGTAAATAACACATGAATAAAAGTACAATTTAGAGTAACAATAAATAACCTACATCTGACGCAGCAGTTCCAAACATATGATTTTCTTACAGACACAGTGACTGATATAAATAAAAGCTTTTTGTTGCAATATATAATTAATTATTAATTATCCATATATTATCTTGTGAAAGACAATAAATTTAATAGTTTCTATTGCATACTAATATATATAAAAAAGTAAATACTTAAGTATAATTTGTAACTGAAAAATTCCTAAGTTACATTGTAAAGGTCGCCATAATTTGTCTCAACAGATACAATATATTACTTGTACATTAGTTCACCTGTTTGAAGACATGATCTTGCGTGTGTATACAGTGGTGGTGTAAAAGCGAACGCACGTGTTCTTCTCCTAGCTATCCCTTTTTGAAATATCAGAGCTTCTCAACTACTTTTACGTTAAATACCTAATCTATATATAAAAAAGCTTATACTGATTCACTGACATCTTGACTGACTGATTCATCATCGTCGAGTGTAAACTATTTAATTTAGACGCATGTTTTGCCAGTAGGCTTATTTTATAAAGTAAACGCTTACTAAGGAATGATTTTTGCAAATTCAAATTCTAAGGGGGTAAAATTGAGATTGAAAGCTTGAATAAAAAAGTAAAGTTCGTCAGTTTTAAAGTTACCAACATGATGTTACTAAATGTTATATCTGGATATTTGATTAAAAATAAGTAGATATTTATTTCCACAATTGTGAAAATTTCACCCCGGAAGGAGCAAAATAGGGGTTGAAAGATATTACTACTTATGGTTCACTTTGACAACGCGAGCGAAACTATGGATAACAATAAGATGTTCTGTATAAAAATTAAATGAAGCAGGATCTAAGAATCGCCTTTAAAAGTCCATTCACGAACACGTAAAAAGTCGTATTCTATATTATTTTGCATTCATTCGTATAGGTTTATCATTTGTTTTCATTTTTCCCATTTTTAGCAGAGACAGCCTAGTATCAAGGCACTTCGACGCTGTGCCTTGTCTTGTTCGTATTGTACCACATTAAAATTGTTATATGTTATGCATATAGTTACATATTAGAATATTTTAGTAACATACATTTAGTTTAAAACAAATAAACTAAGTTTTTAAATGTTGATTCCTAAGATATTTGAAATACTCGTCTTTATTCAACGAAAAATGTTTATTTTTTTTTTAAATTGTATAAATTTTGATCTAACCTACTTAAAATCTGTTTCCAGCTATCTATTATAGTTCAAAAACAAATAAAAAAAATAATATAATAAAAATACCAGAATGCGGACCATATTGTGAAAAGCCCTGAAGAAAAATAAACCGGAAATACGTTTACCTCCATAGACACACACCATATCTGTACGAAACGTTACACAGCTTATAGAAGGCATTCGTAATTATGTATTTAATGTATAAAAACTACCATTTTATAATAGGATAAGATATTGAAAATGTTATCGTTCTAGGACACGAGAAAAAGTTGTTGATGTTTGAAATATATCGTTTTATTATGACTGTTGACTTGCCAGATGAGTAAGAAAAATTGTTCTGACTATATTTAAACCAAATGAGGTGTCCCAATATGGAGTTGTCAGTTATCTTTGATAAAATGCAAAAAGTTAATAAACGTAATGTAAGAGGGGCTTAATTATATTTTTAATTAAAATAAATTTATTGCCTAAGGCTGTAGTGGCTCAGTGGATTGGCGTCTGATTGTAAATGCTATGATTTCGAGTTCGATTTCCACTCGGAGGAATGGTCATGTTTAAAATAATTTCATAAGTCAGATCTGGTACCTTAGACAAAGCGCGGCGTTTTGTTTCGTCTCGTCTCTTGACACGTAACGACTCAAATTCGGGTGGAAAAAAAGAACGGAGTGTCTTAACTTCTTCTTAACTAGTTATATAAATTCCATGCCATGGGTAACGTGTTTTCACGTTAAACAGATTTTTTTTAGCTTCACGCTGTATCCCGCACACAGCAGGGTAGGCAGAGGGAACCTAGTGTTAAGACACTCCATTTCCCACTTTCCGCCGAATTCGGAAGCATTACGTGTTAAGTGGCGGAACTTAACGCCGCGCTTTGCCTCGATACCAGAGCGAAGTAAATGGAAATGATAAATGTTTCCACTCCTCGAGTGGTAATCGAACCCACAACCAGTCACTTTACCAATTGTGCCAATGCGCTGGCCCCAAGAGTTTTTTTAAATGTATTATTACTTAAAGCATCACTTAAAAAAAATTCTTATTACCACCTTAAATGTCTTTGATTATTAATTTTGAAAAGCCTTTTTCTCTACTCGATGCGAAAATAGCCACAAAAACCATTTGTAAAATTAAAACTTACTATAAAAGTACATACAGTATAAAGTAATGTATAAAATATTAATATCAATATTCGTTACAATGTTTCCTCAGTTTCCGCTGGAGCTGGAAGGAAGTCACGTCACGGTGATTATCGACCGCCAAATATCGCTTTTAAAAGTTCAATCACTTTGAATACGCGAATGTGAATTTACTTTTTTAATGTTTAAATATATACGAGATAGACTTCTTACATTTTTATTTATATACAGCCAATTCTTCTGATAGTGTTCGAGTTTACAATAAAATAAGGATTTATTTACACTTAAATACTTGCTATATACTTATAGCAAAACAGGATTCCCAGAAACATCATAAAAATATGCAGTTAGAATTGAGACAGTCAGAGGCCAGTCGTTGCGCAGTGGCACAAGCGTGTGACTGTAACAACTGGTTGGGGGTTCGATTCCCACTCGAGGGGTGGAAATATTTAATATTTCCATTTTCTTCGCTCTGGTGTCGAGGCAAAGCGCGGCGTTAAGTTCCGCTACTTAACATGCAATGCCTCTGAAATCGGCGGAAAGTGCGGAACGGAGTGTCTTAACACTAGGTTCCCCCTGCCTACCCTGCTGTGTGCGGGATACAGCGTGAAGCTAATAGCTATATAAAAGAATTGAGACCATTGTGGTTGAAACAGCGTCCAACGATAGTTGTAAGTTCGATTTCCACTCGGTGGAATGATTAAAGCAGCTTCACCCTTTTCTCTGCAAATCAGAGTAGTCAGAGAGAACCAAGTGCTAAAACATTCCGTTCTCCACTTTCTACTTGAAATTAAAATATTGTGTGTTGAGTGGCGGAGTTCGACGGCGCATTTTGTCTTAAGTACCAGAATAGATAAATAAAAATAATTTAAATATTATCATTTGGTGGCTCTGAGTGGTCATCGAACGCATAACCATCGCATAATTAATAAATAGCATTCTCTCTTGCCAAACGAATGTTCGTACAATAATCTTTGGGTAGCAAAATTTGTAAAAATCTCTCTACAGAGATGCTAACAACATAAATAAGTTGTAATAAAGCGTATAAGAATTTCGACGCAGCGAATAGTAGGACGCATGGCTCAGTGGTGAGTGCTGAACGGTATTCAGGAGGCGCGGGTTCGAATCCCGCCCCGTTAAAATTTTAATACGTTTTCTTTAAATGTCTTTTTCAATTTTCCTAAGTGTAGAATAACACTTTAAAAATGTTTAAAAGTGTATAACTATCGCGTTTACAGTCAGACGCTGTACCATTGCCCCACGATGGTTTTTGGATGAACGATTAATTTCTGTTTCCCCACTCTAATAAGTTGCTTCGGTGAGCTCTAAGTCTCAGCTTTATACTCTATTCCCACGAAGTGTCTTGATCTTAAAGTTCTCTCTGCTTTCACTGATATGCAAAAAAGAGTAAAACTAAAATAAAAATTAAATCGTGTAAATTAAAGTGGGGAACAGAGTGTCTTAGCACTAGGTGCCCTCTACCTACCCTGCTGTTTGCGGGATACAACGTAAAGCAAAAAAAAAAAAAAATAAATCGAAAAAATAAAATCCTAGGGATTTCACCCACCCACGTGTAAAATGACAAGTCATAAACTAACTTCGAT
Source organism: Dryas iulia moderata (assembly GCA_019049465.1). Taxonomy (NCBI): domain Eukaryota; kingdom Metazoa; phylum Arthropoda; class Insecta; order Lepidoptera; family Nymphalidae; genus Dryas; species Dryas iulia. The sequence continues at coordinate 13,635,619 of CM032428.1, forward strand.
GACATAACGCATACGTGTTCGTGATCACAATTTGGCTATTTTAGGAACGTGTGCTGAATATTCACAATAGAGCGGTGTTACAAAGCAAGTCGCTAGCATCTAGTGCATCCTGCAAGAGTACTAAAAAATCAAGGACAGTTCCTAGGAAATTTAGTCTTCCTGTCTTTTCTTGTCTTCTGTTTGCGGAATTAAACATGTATGTACTTACATTATTATAAATTAGATATTGCCATAATTATACAGAAAATAATCAAAGTATAGTTTACAATTATTACCAAAAATATACAAAGATGATTTAGAAAATTTGTCTGGATAATCTAAAATAGTTAGTATTACAAATGATTGAAACTGCATTGAATACAGTACATTTGAAAGATTTACAATTATATTTCCTCTGAGCTGGATAGGCAAAGAGAATTTAGAATTACCACTCTTCTCTCTACTTATTCCGCATTCGAGGCGTAGAGAATAGAACTCACAACCAGTGTGATAACAATTTATTTTGACGGATAAAGGTAAATAATTTTTGCAACTTTGGTTCTGTATACTAATATAACTGTATCTAGTTTTTTTTTTTTTTTTTTTAGCTTCACGCTGTATCCCGCACACAGCAGGGTAGGCAGAGGGAACCTAGTGTTAAGACACTCCATTCCCCACTTTCCGCCGAATTCGGAGGTTTGCGTGTTAAGTGGCGGAACTTAACGCCGCGCTTTACCTCGACACCAGAGCGAAGAAAATGGAAACATAATTTCCACTCCTCGAGTGGGAATCGAACCCACAACCAGTCGTTTACAGTCACACGCTTGTGCCACTGGGCCACGACTGGCCACAACTGTATCTAGTGATACAGCTTAACCAATGTTTTTAAAGAAAAATGTATTATCACTACGCTGTCAGTTCAAATGGCCTACTAAAAAGTAGCATAATCACAAATTATCGAACCCACATTGTTCAACCAACAATGCTAGGCGCCAGGAGATGCATAGAATATATATACGCAATAAGGATGCATCATCATGCACCCAGTCAATTAGATCGCACGTGACGACGACGACACGACGACGTGACGTGAAATTATATGGTATTTTTGTTAACTATTGGGGAAGTTGCACTTCATTGTATTTAAATTGCAAGATGCAATATATTTTAAGAGTTTTAGGAATTGGAATTGAAGATATGAATGGATAAAGCTAATTTTTTTTGCGCCAAGGTAATCACGCTTTTTCTAAAGTAATCAGAGAAAACTTGGTATGGAATAGTAGGAAATGAGACATTACGTGTTAACTGGAACTCAACGCCGCGATTTTCAAGAGCGAAAAAATTTAATTAACTTAAATATATATTTTTTTAAAGTGGGAATCGAAACCAAAACCAATTACGTTTACAGGCAGACAATCTTATGCAATGGCCTCATGAGGTCAGTTTCAACTAAGAGTTGCATTGGTTGACTTAGCCACAGAGATTATTCTGACATAAAAAATAACCTTACAATTTCATTTTTTTATTCTTCAATGATTTATTCTTCACCATATGATTTCAAAACAACCAATAAATCTTCATAAAAGGGACAAGTTTTGAATATAAAAATAATCGAAACACTTCAGAATGCTAATTGCTATCACTTCTTATCAATTGCAATCTTAGATTATTGAACGAGATATGCTCACTAAGCATCCTTTAAATTTAAGTACATAAGAAATTACGTGTTTATCAAGAAAATATTTGAAAATGTATGTTTTGAACGTATGGCTTAACGGTTAGAACGCTTTGACGGTTTTCAAGAAGCAGGGATTCGAGTCTCGCGACGATAAATTTAATATAGGTTTTCAAAGAAAATCCTTTTACGTGTGTCACGCTTTGTTTACATCTTATTATAGCAAAATAAGTTAAAAAAAATGACGAAAATAAAAAATAATTATAATAATGACATAATACCAAATTTCCAAATTATGTATTATGTATCATTCTTAAACTGTGAATATACCTTATATAAGTATATATACTTTAACAATATGCAATGCATCTTAATCAAAAAGTAGAGAACGGAAAGCCAAGACACTACATTCTCCCTGACTACTACAGCCCTGCTACAGTCAAAAGCTTGAATCTAGCAATAAAAAGAGAAATTATTAACATTCACACTTACTAAAAGCCAGATCGGGATTTGAATTGACAATTGAATTATTTTTATAAACAATAAAGTTTCAATAATTCATTTTGTGGTTTAGTATAAATTTGGATATACTCGTACAGTATATCAAAACAAAATGAACGTGACGTATGGCGATCGGACACGTCCATGTCATTTCCGTTTAAATATTCGGTGGTTGGTAGGGTGAATATAATTTACAATTGACAAGGGATATTATTATTATATAATGATTGATTCAAATCATTTTTTTTATTGCTTCAAGCTTTTTTTTCGCTTAGCAGCTTGGGGAGAGAGGACCTAGTGTCAAGACATTCCGTTCTCCACTCGTCGCTTGAATCCGAGACATTGTGGAGTGAGTGGTGAAATTCAACGCCGCGGTTCGTCAATAAAAAAACTTTTGTTAGTCAATTACTGCACAGAATACAATCGCAAATTAAATTAACGAGCTCCTTTAAGAATGGCAAAAACATTGGTATTATATAATTGTAATTAAAGTTTCCCGATAGTGTATAATATCCGAAAATCGTTTACAGTATTTATAGTAAAACTTCAATACATCAAGCTTTTAACGTTTCCTGGCTTTTTCTACGTAAAGCGTAAACTATTCATTAATATTTTTTTTCTTTTTTTTTTTTAGCTTCACGCTGTATCCCGCACACAGCAGGGTAGGCAGAGGGAACCTAGTGTTAAGACACTCCGTTCCCCACTTTCCGCCGAATTCGGAAGCTTGCGTGTTAAGTGGCGGAACTTAACGCCGCCCCTTACCTCGACACCAGAGCCAAGAAAATGGAAATATAATTTCCTCTCCTCGAGTGGGAATCGAACCCACAACCAGTCGTTTACAGTCACACGCTTGAGCCACTGGGCCACGACTGGCCACATACATTAATATTAGACATCTATTTTGTATTTTTTTTACACATAGTAACATAGTATAAAATCAATCCTAGAAAACCGTTATCCATGGCCCCACTACCCAACTAACAACGTCGTTAAATCGTAATTCGTTATATGCCTCGCATTCAGATCCGAGTCAATACCCTCTTTCGGCCGGAAGGCTCGTCTGCGCGGAAGTAGCCTGCGTGCATTTTATTTTGTCACATCTATTTCGAACATTTGCAGGATACCGGTTCGTTGACACAAAGTTTGGGAATTGTCTAGCCTCTTAATGATGGACGTGGTGGGAATTGTGAAGATTGTATGGGTGATTGACATGTTGCACTGTTAACTTACTTCCGGTTTGGATAGCTTTTAAATTTTGTATGAAGATACTGGCTTTTAAACAAATTATTTAAGAAAATAAATAAGTAGAGGTCAGTCGTGGCTTTTGGGCACATGGGGTTACTGTAATCGCGACTGGTTGTGGCTTCGATTCCCACTCGAAGAAGGGAAATATTTAAAATTTCTATTTTATTCGCTCTGGTGTCAAAGCAAAGCGTGGCGTTACGTTCCGCCACTTAAGACACAATGCCTCCAGAATTCGGCGGAAAATTAGGAACGGAGTGTCTTAACACTATGTTTCCTCTGCTTATTGCCGTATCTGAGATACAATATGAATTGTCTTCCTATATGTCAAGCTTTCATACCTAACACCCCAGTCTGATTTGGATGGAATTCAGAATGAAAGATGTATTTTTGTATAAAAAAAGTCTAAATCGCTTGACCGATTTCGATGAAATTTGTTAGGAATTGTTAGAATTTTGTTATATTTACCAGATGTGACAAAAATCGTAAAGCAGTAATAAGTATATAAATAGATACGTATTAATTGCATATAAGCAACTATTCGTTAATTTATTAATTACACCTAATATAGAGAAGTCTTTGACCAACATGGGCTAGTTAAACTAAGAATTTACATTAAATATTATCGGTAACAGCTACCCGGAAATATTATAGAAATAATTATAATCTTACTAAGAAACCACTGGCCTAGAATTTACAATTGCATATATATAACAATGTAGGTATAACAAAACGGACAGTCCGTTTTTAATACTTAAAACTATTTAAAATATTATATAAATTGAAGCTGTCGTGACGTAGTTGGGCAGGGTCTGATTGTAAAAGCGATGGTTGACAGTTCGATTCTCATTCGAGGGAATAACTAATTATACATAATTTTTCATTTCTTTGCTCTAAGACAAACCTCTCTGTTTCGTGCGAAAAGTGGAGGACGGAGTGCCTTAACAATAGACATAAAGCAGAAGTTAAAAAAAGAATAACTACTAAGACACCAAAGACAAAATGGTTCATTTAATTTTTAAAGTAATGAATGAATGAATGAGAAAATTATATTTCCATTTTCTTGGCTCTGGTGTCGAGGTAAAGCGCGGCGTTAAGTTCCGCCACTTAACACGCAAGCCTCCGAATTCGGCGGAAAGTGGGGAACGGAGTGTCTTAACACTAGGTTCCCTCTGCCTACCCTGCTGTGTGCGAGATATAGCGTGAAGCTATTTAATTTTTTTTTTTATTTGTCGTTTACGACGAAAAAGATTTAACCAAGTCAATGTATCACTTGACAAATGTTTTTTTTTTTTAGGAACTGCAAGGTTTTCGTAATCATTTTAGAGAATACAAAAATAATGAAATATCTAAAAAGTTGTTAATATAACAATAGTTAAGTAATATTTAACGGTTTCATTCAGTCATTAAAAAAAAATGTAATTAAATTTTAATACATTTTACACATTTTAAGTGAATTATGCAAGTTTTACATAATATCTATTTTTAAATAAAATGTATAGAAGTAATTATACAAGCTTCTTTACAAGTACAGTCACGTGTGAACTATGAAAGGATAAATAGTAATGACCCAACGTATAAATCATTAGGTTTTATGACCCTCTAATAAGACTGTAGGATGTGCGGGCGCCGGTGACGTCACTGATTGTATATAAGCACTAACTGAACACTTTTTTTTTATTTAATTTAAATAATTTGCATATGTTGGTCCTAGGGTCGAATTTCATGTTTTTTGTGCGGATTACATTAAAGAGAACGTATCATTAACGTAGCTTCAGGTAGCAATAGCAAAAATAAATATCGTCTTAAGAAAAAAACAAAAACCTCCTATACTAAAAATTTTCAGCTTCTTTCAGAAAGATTAAATAAAAAATATGAAATAAAAAAAATGACAATACTACTAGTACTCTAATACATTTTTTTTACAGATTACCACATTCTCCCGCATAACAAGGTAGCCGGAAAGAACCTAGTGTCAAGAGACTCCGCTCTCCACTTTACATTTAAAATCAAGTCATTGTAAAATGCATGTCATTACTGTTTTTACATGTCATTACTGTTTTTACACAGAAGCCGCCTTAAGCCTTACTTCTACAACAATTTTATACTTCGCCACTTATAACTCCTGTACTAAATATCTGCCCACGTGACAAAACAAGATCACTTGTCATCTTACATATTTATGAGGCAGCAAACAAATGTATCAGTCATTAAGCCCCATATTAAAGATTTAGAATTGCTTTAAATATATTTTTCACCAAATTTGGCGCTAATTGACAATTGAAATCTAGTTGATTGAATATGTAGTAGAAGTCACAATGGAGTGTCAAATTATGTTTAGGATAACAGGTGTTTTGTACGGTTTATTTTTGTTTAGCTTCACGCTGTATCCCGTGCATAGCAGGGTAGGCAGAGGGAACCTAGTGTTAAGACACTCCATTCCCACTTCGAACCCACAACCGGCCAATTTACAGTCACACTTTGTGCCACTGCGCCACGACTGGCGGTTTTAAATATTTACATAATATAACCAAAAATTATTTACATAATTTATATAAATAATATTTAGTTAAGCCAAGTCTAAACAATTTTCAAAGTGTTAGTCTCACATTTAGAATATAAAAAGCATTTTTAGAAAATATTTTAAAATTTTAAGCTTTGTTTTTATAATTCAGTGTGATCTGACGGATTTCAATGCAACCAAAGTTTCCAAAAGGAATTTAAAGCTACAGCGAAAGCTGACACTGTCTTGTCTTTTGGTAAATGTCGGATTTTATTGCCGATAAATAAATTTTTTTCTTATCTTCTGGAAAGCGAAAAAGTCCTATCCACCACTGAACACGTAATATCTCGAATTCAGGCAGAAAGTGGAAAACAAAGTGTTTCGACACTTAGAAAACATATAAAAATTTGAACGCAACGGGATTCAAACTCGCGCCTCCTGAAACTGTCCAGCCATGAACTCATAGCTCAGTGATGAGAGCGCCTGGATGGTTTTAGGCGCAGGTTCAAATCCCGCTGCGTACATATCTTTTTCAATTTTCTTAAGTGTGGAATAACACTTTAAAAATGTTTAAAAAGGGAATTTGAAACTCTCGACCTAACTTGTTATGAGTAAAAAAGCGTGAAACTAACATTTGTTATTATAAAACTTTTCTCAAAGGACATCAACATTACCTTATCTCGTTTAGAGGAGTGTAAAAACGTCGCGTGGGCGTCTGACTCAACCCCCCTATTTGGGCATTAAATTTTCTAACTTCCAAACATGTAATGATAATTATAAATCTCCAAATTTATATGAACACGACTTATGACCATCTTAGGCGGCTACCGTGTCTAAACGCGCCAGTTAACTAGTCAGATAGGCATAAACGTTGAAAAACAATGGTCACGTTTTTTTTTAATTCTTTGGAAAGCTATGTGTTGATTTTGTTTTTAAGATGTAGGAGATATGAGATTTGTTTTTTTTTTAATTATTTTTTTCAGTGGTCAAAGATTATCTATGGATTAGCCACACAGTTCATTTGACCTGTCCGTCTTGTGAACCACATTGTTTAAAAAACAAACGAATTTGAAGTCGTCATAGCAGTGTCATAGCGTTTGACTGTGAACAGGATGGTTGTAGGTTCGATTGCCACTCTGTGCAAAAGGTATAATTTTTTTTTAGCTTCACGCTGTATCCCGCACACAGCAGGGCACGCAGAAGAAACCTAGTGTTAAGACACTCCATTCCCCAGTTTCCGCCGAATACGGGCATTGCGTGTTTAGTGGCAGAACTTAACCAAGCGTTTTGCCTCAACATCAGAGCGAAGAAAATGGAAATATTAAATATTCACTCCTAGAGTGGGAATCGAACCCACAACCAGTCGTTTACAGTCACACGTTTGTGCCACTGCGCCACGACTGACTGACAATAAATCTGCGTAGAATTATAATATGCAAAAATGCACGTAATTGCAGAATTTATAACAATATATTGTATTTCCTTTTCGCCACACACAATGCCCACCCACGCTGTAGGAAGTCCGGCGTCTAGAATGCTTAGTTTTCTATAAGTATTAGATACAATGCACTAAGAAATACGGCTTCAAACGAGCCGCTATCCAGTGATAGCTCAGTTTCTTCCTTGATTTGCGATTGTTATATTATTTTATGTACGTATTTAGACCCAAAACTGAAGTTTTTTATTAATATTTTTGTTATTTTTATAGAGTTATTAAATTTAATTATGTAGAGGTCATAGTGGCGCAGTGGCACTGTCTCTGGAAGTAATTTTAATGGTTGTGGGTTCGATTGTCACTGGGGTAATGATTTATATTTAATTATTTTCATTTTTCGTTCATTGATTCTTTATAAAACTTAGAATGAGTAGAACAAAATGATTCAATATTAGTAACTTAAGTTACTTTTCTCCCTGCCTATCCTGCTGTGTAGGGATTAATGTAAAACTGAAAAAAATAATTAAAAAGGTAAGTCATACAGAACTTTTGCTATATAAAATATGGTATAAAGGCTTTACAGGTCTAAATTCACGAAAAATAATTCATGTTATGTTAATGTCAAATTTGTGTTGTTAAAAATTACACTTACAATTATGTAACTTATTGTTTGCCACATTTTCCGTCGAATTCTAGAGGCATTACGTGGCGAGTCGCGGAAATCAACCCCGTGCCAAAGCATGAGTTAAGGCGAACCTAGACACCAGAGCGAAGAAATTAAAATGTTTCAAGTATAATTTCTCGTGTAGGAATCGAACCTGGATCCAGCCGTAAAGAGGTCGACTGGCCTCAAAAAATTCTAACTTATTAAAAAAAAAAAATTAAATAGCTTCACGCTATATCCCGCACACAGCAGGGTAGGCAGAGGGAACCTAGTGTTAAGACACTCCGTTCCCCACTTTCCGCCGAATTCGGAGGCTTGCGTGTTAAGGGGCGGAACTTAACGCCGCGTTTTACCTCGGCACCAGAGCGAAGAAAATGGAAATATAATTTCCACTCCTCGAGTGGGAATCGAACCCACAACCAGTCGTTTACAGTCACACTCTTGTGCCACTGGGCCACGACTGGCTAACTTATTAAAAAATATAAATAAACTATTCACAAGTCCATCGATCACGTATTTTGACTAGTGTCAGTTTGTATGCCGTTTTTGGTGTGGAAGATTTCTATCCTATATTATGTTTCGTGTACATAATGTTTACAAAACATTCTCACTTTATAGTTGAATGGAGGTCGGCCTTCGCAGTGTGTTAGGATTTGAGACGACCATATGGCATGGTGGAAGCGTAAAAGCTTTGTTAATTTCAAAATAAGGTAGTACATTCTAATTTATTAAAGATTAAATGTAAATACTCGAATGTTTTCACGAAAATAGCGTAACCGTTTAGTTCTCCTACCTAAATATATATTTTTTTTTATGGAATAAAGGAGGCAAACGAGCTGAAGGCCCACCTGGTGTTAAGTGGTTACCTTCGCCCATAGAAATTCTCAACATTTAAGTAATGAATGCGTTGCCAGCCTCGGGGATGTAGAACAGAAGGAGGGAGGAAGGATAGGAATAGTGGGAATAGGGAGAGCTGGCTTACATGACATCGAACCGGAACACATCATCAGATGTTTGGCGGTTTGCCTTTGACATGATAGTGGTCGCGAGCCATCCGGAGAAACAAAACATAAATATACTTTTAAGCTTCACGCCTCGCTTTTCTCGCTTAGCAGGGTAGTCAGGGAGAACTTAGTGTCAAAACGTTATCCACTTTCCGCCCGAAGAGATATATTGAGTATTAAGTGATAGAACTCAACGTTGCGCTTTGTCTTAAATACTAGAGCGGACGAGCGAAAATATTTTTAAAATAATCGTGAAGAACCCACTGAAGTTTTCTGCAATAATGAAAAAAAAACCATGTAACGACAAGCATTTGTTGCCACGTAATCCTTCTTTCTAACGTCAAATACATGGGAAGAAGGAAGGACTTTCCATATTCTGCTCTAATTTGAGACATTGCTCGCATCGCATCGTTCCAGGCTATTTCAAAGGTATTATTTGTCAATATATAATTACATAATATGTGTAAATGCTTGACTTAAAAAAAAATTAAAAAATCGTCCCGCTGAGTTTCTTGCGCCGGTTCTTCTCAGGTCTGAGGCATTGATTTTTGTGAACCGGTGGTAAATTGTTTGAGGTTCAAAAAATGGAGCATGTAACTTCTTATTTTGAATAAAATTGTTTGACTTTGAATTTGACTTTGACATTGCCTGCAAAGTTATGAAATTCAAAACCACTTTGTCTAACCAGAGGGAAGTTATCATAATATTTTATTATAGCCAATAGGCATATAGGGAATAGAACCTACTACAGATGCTGTAAATATATATTTCAAAGTCTATTTCCTTTTCTTATTAAAAATATTAATTTGAATAGTTAAACGATTATCTTTCTAAACAACAGAATAACAGACAATAATTTACTATTAAAAAATAATTGAAGCACAAAAACAACAGTATAATTTAGAAGAAATAGTTATGTTTCCATTACTCCGCTCTAGTAAGGCAAAGTGCGGCGTTAAATTCCGCCACTGTAGAGAACACACAATGTAGAGAACACAGTTTCTTGACAATAAGTTTTCTCTGCCTACCCTATTATGAAGGAAAAATGATTAGTTATTTTTTTGTACCTTTTTTAATATATTGTGAATTAGTTATAATAAATTAAATATACTCGTATACATATACTGTATTAACCGTGCTAAGTTTTTAAATATATTGTAAATTATTTATAAAAAATGAAATCAATGATATAGAGAACGAAGTGTCTTAACACTAGGTTTCCTATGCCTACCCTACTGTGTGCGGGATACAGCGTGAAGCAAAAAATGTAGATAGTACTAAACATACTAAATTTAATAATTAACTAATATTGATTTATCATTAAATACCAATAAAAACCAATACAATTTAACAATAAAATTTACCATTTTCATTCAAAAATACAGTACCATCGCATTTGACACACGCGCGTGCACTGTCACCCAGCCCCCACTCATTTCCCCGTTTCCGGCGTGAAGTTGCCGAGGGTGGGCGGGGCGGAGGCGTGGCCGATTTCCCGCCGAACGGTTGAAAATAGAACCTTCTTGTAGAGCCAGTGGAGAGGTTGTATTTTAATTTTTGTTATGAAAACTCTTTGGTTTGATATTTTTCTTTTTTGAGACATATAGGTATAAAAACTTTTTAGTTGTTGTATTGTTAAATTGTTAATATTATTCTTAATACAAGAAAATATCTATTTATTTGAAATATTGAGATAATTAATTTAGTTACTTAGTTATTTAGTTAAGTTAGAGTTCATCAAGAATAATTTATCCACGTATACAAGTATTTTTATAGATTATTAGGATTAACACGATGAAACAGAAAACTTTTTAGTGTAATCGTTTAACTTTTAAAAAGATTACTTTTGTTTGTTATCATTTAATATAATATTATTTATAATATTATAAAAGTTAGAACTGTATGAAATTTTGACATAATTAATTTAGTGCCTTAGATGTGGCTACAAGCATAGCTTTGAGTTTGCTAAGAAGTAATTTATCATTTATATTCAAGTAATATCTCTCTATCATCGCTTTGTTTTAATAAGTTATTTAAAAAAAAACTATGTATTTTTATTGTTGAATATTTAATTTTATTTATTATAATTTCTTTAAACAAAATATTGCTTGCAATAATATAAAGTTCTAACTATCCGAAGTTTTGACAAGTCTAATTTTGTTACTAAGTTAATTACTTAGTTAATGGCTATAACCTACCAAGAACTAGTTATACGAGTAACATTACAGTAACTATAAGGATTAACCAAGCATTGATTTCATTAGATCTTTTTGTACAGCCAGCAAGGTATATATATTTTTAAATGAAATTCTATGGTGTGATGACTTCTTAAGAAATATAAATATGTTTTTTATTAGTCATAAAAAAAATCACTATCAAATTTTGACATAATTTAGTTCCTTAGTTAGTTATTTATTTAGTTAACGGCTTTTACGAAGAGCCAACTTATTCTAGAATTCAAGGGATATAACAGAAACTACGAAGATAAACATAACCAAGCAATGATATGGGGCAATGGGCAACCAGCAACCAGTAGTTTAATTATATATTTTTTTAAATAAAAATTAAAACATATAAATATCTTTTTTATTTGTCATATAACATTATATTCATTCTAAAAAAAGTTCTAACTAGCTGAAAATTTGACATTTATAATTCTAATTTAGTTCCATAGTTAGTCAGTTATTTAGTTAACTAAGAACTAACTTACTCAAGTAATATTACACCAACTACAAGGATCAACACAAGCAAGCAATGATTTCATTCGATCTGACAAGGTAACTTTTTTCGCATCCCACAACCAATCAAACGAGTGAACTGAACGCATCTATAATAAAGCAACTGACCTTTGTCTACACATGATTTATTCATAAGTTTACGTAAAATGCGTACATTTAAAAATAAATTACCAAACGAATATCGATCTTAGCGGTTCGTGTTAAGAAATCGATATTTTTCATAGCAAAAACTAACTAGTATCTGTAGATTACGGTTTTTGTCCCCCCATTCGAGTGGAGCAGCATTGTTCCGAACGTCAATTAGAGATAATGAAGAATGGCGTCTCTACGATTCGCTAGTTTTTAAGTGCGTTTAAATGTAATTATTGTTATTGTGTTGACTCTCACGGTTTTGTGGTGTGAAATGAGAGGATTTGGTCACTATACTTTCCGTTTTTCGTTAATTTAAAAGCAGTATGATAGAAAAAAAATAAATGAATGTAGTTTAAATAAAAGTATTTTAAAGAATTTCTACTACTCGATACGTAATGTCTCAGACATTTAAAGAAAACGTATAAAAATTTGAACGCAGCGGGATTCGAACCCGCGCCTCCTGAATACCGTCCAAGCGCTCTCACCACTGAGCCATGCGTTCTACTATCCGCTGCGTGAAAATTCTTATACGCTTTATTACAACTTATTTTTGTTGTTAGCATCATATGAAGAGAGATTTTTACAAATTTCTGCTACCCAAAGATTATTCTACGAACAATCATTTGGCAAGAGAGAATGCTATTTATTAAATACCTAAGTGTGGAATAACACTTTAAAAATGTTTAATTCTACGTAATGTCTTGTAAACGCAATTTTAGTTGTATGGGGGAGAAAGGAGTGTCATAACGCTACATTCTCTCTGACTTGCTACTCTTGCTAATCGGTGACCTGTTGTGTATTAAAAATCCATATTTTAAAGAAAAAATAAATATTTGCCAGTGATCATATACTACTTGTTAAGTTACACCTTTTTAACACAATAGAAATTCAAAATCAAATTATTTAGTTCAAAATATGAAGTTACATTGCTTAATTTTTTGAAGGACAATCAATTTATCACCGATTCACTAAATTCAATGCCTCAGACCTGAGAAGAATTGGCGCAAGAAACTCAGCGGCCTCTTCTGTTCATCTAAATTTGCTATGATACACAGACGAACATTAATAAATATATAAAAATACATTTTAAATAATCGAAAAACACTTTTAAACATTTTTAAAGTGTTATTCCACACTTAGGAAAATTGAAAAAGTCATTTAAAGAAAACGTATAAAAATTTTGAACGCAGCGGGATTCGAACCCGCGCCTCCTGAATACCGTCCAGGCGGACGGCGCCTTATACGTTTTTTTTAAATGTCTTTTTCAATTTTCCTAAGTGTGGAATAACACTTTAAAAATGTTTAAAAGTATTTAATAAATAGCATTCTGCCAAACGATTGTTCGTAAAATAATCTTTGGATAGCAGAAATTTGTAAAAATCTCTCTACAGAGATGCTAACAACAAAAATAATTTATAATAAAGCGTTTAAAATTCGAAGCAACGTGTAGCAGAACGCATGGCTAAGTGGTGAGAGCGCCTGAACGGTATTCAGGAGGCGCGGGTTCGAATCTCTGCGTTCAAAATTTTTATACGTTTTCTTTTAATCGAAAATCAATTAAATATGAAGGGTTTTGAAAGCGTTACTATCATACAAGTTAGTTACATTGTCACTAAGTTACAGGAGAAAGCCTTATAATAAGCATATCGGCGGAACCACAGCGAATGATTTCTAATTTATTATAGTTGATAATACAGAATAGTTATATTGTAAATTCTATCAGTTTTTGGGCAAGAATTAATTAACAGTCGACTGGTTCAGTAGTGATTTATTGGAGCGAAGTTAGGGAATTTGAGTTGAATATTTTCATATTATATACATTACATATTACAGTTTACATATATATGGGGGCCAGTCGTGGCGCAGTGGTACGAACGTGTGACGGTAAGCGACTGGTTGTGGATTCGATTCTCACTCGAGGAGTGGAAATATTTAATATTTCCATTTCCTTCGCTTCGCGACTAGCCCCTTTTATATTTAAAAGTATTAAACAATGACAATATTTGATTAAATAAACATGTCTTGATAAGATGTTTATAGAGAACCTCTCTTTATACAGTTGAAAGGGAGAAAGAGAGGGATCTTCCACTAAATGTAATGCAATATAGAAAATAAAAATAAATAAGTAACCACAACATACCAACAAGCTAATATCACGGCAAAAACGTTATCAAAGAATACCAAGGAAATAAACATCATGATTATCCATACTTTTTATTATAAACGGGAAAGTCTGTGTGTTTGTCTGTCACGCTTTCACGGCTAATCTACCGGTCCGATTTGGATGAAATTTAAAATTAAAGTAGTAAAAGTGACTGGGTCTAACATAGGCTACTTATTTTTTCAAAAATCAACCTGTAAAAGGTTAAAATAAGGGATGAAAGTTTATATGAAAAATCCAAACCGCTTGACCAATTGTAATGAGTTTTGACATAAATATAGTTGATAATCTAAGCTAAACATAGGCTACTTTATTTTTTACAAATGCGCCCCCGAGGGTTGCAATATAACTATATAGATCACGAGGCGAAGCCGCGAGCGGGCCGCTAGTACAAAATATAGGAAAAAAAAAGATAAAAGTAATACTCGAACACATACCAACAAGCTAAGAGGAGAACGGAGAGATTAACTACACTACTAACACTAATTGTCTTCAAAAAACAATATAATCAATTAAAAGAGAAAATTAAAAAGAAAATAAAACAAAAAAGTGAATAAAGAGGCTGTCGTGGCACAGTAAGACAATGACTAACTGTAAACGCGTTGGGTGTGGATTCGATTCCAACTCGGGGAAACGATTATTTAAATTTTTCATCCCTTCGCTCTGGTACCGAAGGCAAAGCGTGGCATTGAGTTCCGCCACTCAACATGCAATGTTTCGATTTTCAAGAGATCGGAGTGTCTTGACACTAGGCCCTCTCTAACTACCCCATTGTAAGCGAAAAAAATGAAGAAACTAGTCAAAAAGGAAAAAGTAATACACGAACGCATACCAACAAGCTAAGATCGCGGCGAGGACACCATCAAAGAATACCAAAGAACATAACAATTGCACGAATAATTGGCGCTACGCAAAACCTCTGTATGTCTGTATCTAACGAAGCTTAGAGAGAGCTTTTTTACACTAAATTAGAAAAGGAGAAGGGAGAGATCGTTGACTAATTCTTAAAGCAACTATACATAAGTAATATAAGAAAGAAAAATATAAAAGTTATATTTGAACACATACCAACAAAAAATACACATTCAGAAAACACAAAAATTGTGGCCAATCGTGGCCCAGTGGCACAAGCGTGTGACTGTAAACGACTGGTTGTGGGTTCGATTCCCAATCGAGGAGTGGAAATATTTAATATTTCCATTTTCTTCGCTCTGGTGTCGAGGTAAAGCGCGGCGTTAAGTTCCGCCACTTAACACGCAATGCCTCCGAATTTGGCGGAAAGTGGGGAACGGAGTATCTTAATACTAGGTTCCCTCTGCCTACCCTGCTGTGTGCAGAATATATACAGCGTGAAAAAAAAAGAACAAGTTACAATCGCGGCGAGAACACCATCAAAGAATACCAAAGAACATAACAATTGCACGAATAATTGGCACTACCTATGTCCGTCTGTTCATATCTAACGAATTTCTAATTTATTTTAATAGATAATAAATACGTGGTCGCAGTAAATTATGGATCTAATCGACACGCCGTATCTCGCGGCGCCTTTGCCTGAGATTCTGAAGGGCCGACTTAAGCAATAATTTTATTTGCACACTCTATCTGGTATAGTGCTAGGCTGTGATAAGGGCGGTTTTAATTGTAGTCAGTAGGTTGGCTATGGGTTTTGTAAAATATTTATTTTTAGTTAATAAATTAATATTTAAATTTAAAAAGGAAGGGAGGCCGTTGTCGCGCAGTGGGTGCTTTGGAAGAATTATATTCATTTCTTCGTATTGACATCTAAAAAAAAAAACGACGTAGATTTTCGCCACTCAAGATAGCGTCTTGAGTTTATGCGGAAAGTGGAGAAAGAGTGTCTTGCTATTATTTTTCTATCTGATTATACTATAATACGGATAAAGGCGTGAAAAAAAGGTTATGTTACAAAAGTTTGAATGCTGTATTTGTAATAGAAAATGCATGTCGGATACTGATTTATGAAATTTATTTATAAGATCGTACTATGGACTAATAAGTAATTTCTCCCATATCCCTATTAACGTATTTTCTACATACGAATATAACTGTATATATGTATATTAAGGTAGTATATAAATCTTATTACCAAACAGTATGGTTACCCTAACAGTAGCCATTTCTTAAGTAATCTCTCATCGTGGATGGTAATCTGAGGTCAAATACTGAATGTGCTGTATGTATTTGAATGCAGTAATAGTATGAACCGATTTTTTTAAAATATAAGTAAGTATTACATAAGTTGGTGTAAAAATAAGTATTTAATTAGATTTGTTTTTCTAAAAAACGAGAAAATCTTTATATAAATTATTTTTTATTTCCTTAGCGGAAAACGGAGTGTCTTGACACTAAGTGCTCACTGTCTACTATGCTATGTGGAACAAAGAGTGATACTTAAAACCTTAGTGATATTAAATCAAATAACAAGGATTTTTTTCTTTATTTTTTTTCAAACACCATAGACTTGAGCTCTGTGTACTTTTCTGCATTTTTTTACTTTTTCTGTTTGTAATTTTTTTAAATTTATTTTAACGAGTGAAAGTTCTTTGACTACTATGCAATGCCAGAAAAGGTATTGTTAATGATATGGATACAATAATAATTTAGTAAATAATTTTTAAAATACTTCTATACTAAAGAAGAATTAATATATTTTAAAATATAATCTTCGTACTTACTATTATACTAACATTACGTCATTTGTAAATATTACATCTTAAGAAAGTGGTATCTAGTGACTTGCTTAAACATTGGGTACAGCTTCAAATTAAAAATATGTATATTTATTCATATTTAAGCTTAATAACCGCTCAGTTCCAACAAGCAGGACTAGAAAACGGAGTGACTTACCACTAAATTACCTAAAACATAAAGATAAAAAAACATAAATCTATAGTAAAATACCATAGATATTGCATATAAGCAATATTAATTCGATAGTAGGGTAAAATAGTGTCGTACACAGCATGATTTAGCATGTCGATATCGATTACTTTGTCGGTGTGCTCATAAATCCTGCGCCCGCGCACCTAACGAAGCGATGTACAGAAACTTCATTAGTGATTCTCTGTAGTATGTAAATTTAAAAAAAAAAATTTTAGTATTATTCATTTACTAAAATATGAAAAACTTTTTTAGGACACGCATTTTGGATAAAGGTTACTTATAGTTAGAGTGAAGACACTAAGTTCTCCGCTTTAGTGGCGGAAATCAACGCTACACTTTATCTTAGGTACCAGGACAGAGATAAAAAATACATAAATATAATCAACCATACCCCGAGTGGGATACGAACCCACAACTAATCGCGTTTGCAGTCGGAAGCAGTCCCATTGCGTCACGATAACCTGAAAAAATATAATTAAATAGATGTTTTTATGAAAAAAAATAGCTTCACCTGTTTACCTACATAATATAATAGAGTAGTTAAAAAAAAACCTAATGTTAAGTCATCCCGTTCTCTTGATTCGCAGAACTCAACGCTACGCTTTGCCTTAGGTACCTCTGTACCGAAAAATGTTTTTTTTTTAAATTTAATCATTCCTTCGAGTGGGAATCGAACCTACAACCAATCGCGATTACAATCAGGCACTGTGCCATTACGCCATGAAAACCTCAATACGTTTAATTAAATATAACTAAAAAAGTTTAATTATGTTACTTATTACATACATACAAACGGTCCCCGATTAGCAATCGAACCCCGAACTATCTCATATACAAGTCACATATTTCCCTTCTGAGCCACGATGGTGACAGTATATAAATGACTTTTATGAACAAATTGCAAATATTGATTGTTCAAAATTATTGCGTTTAACTTTGGGCTTGGCGAATGAAAAATTAGTTTCGATACAATAATTTGCATTCAGATGACAGTATTATGTTTTATAGTGTTTACTGTATTGGTGTCGAAAATGAAATTGAATTTTTTTGATGACTTTACGGTAAAAGTACAGTAATAAATATTTTTTGAGGCTTCACACTTTATTCACATATCAGAGCGTAGTCAAAGAGAACCAAGTGTCAGGACACTCCGCTCTCTACGTTAAGCGAAAGGAGGCAAATGAGCAGAAGGACCACCTTATGCCAAGTGGTAACCTTTGTCCGTGGATATCCACAATACTAGATGAGTTGTGGATATGTTACGGCTTTGGGGGTGAAGGAAAGAAGGAACGAGGAAAAAGGAAGGATGGTAAAATAGTTATCGAACCGGAACACATCATCAGATGTGACGTGTTGAGGCGTCTTTGGCATGATTTTGGTAATCGCGAGCCAGTCGGAAAACGAATCTTCTACCACTGAATTGTATTCTTAACTGAATAAAAATAAGTTTAAACATAATCCCCGGTATCCCCCGTAAATAGTTTTAATAAAATCTTTCCCTCGAGTAGGAATCGAACCTACAATCATACGTTTACGTTCAGACGCTACCCCATTTCGCGATAGTCACTAAATTTTTGCGAAAACCTTGCTACGAGAAAAGCATGAAATTTCCACAAATAATACAAAAATACTAACAATAAGCAGAATAATTGGAATATTCTGGGTCAGATCAGGAATTGTAGCACCGTATCAGTGACACTGGGCTTTGCTCCCAACGGGACGGTCGGCGCTTTTGATCTTTATGTAAAGTAAACGTGACGCTCTTCGCATGGTAATTGCATCTGAGAAGTGGTGGTAGGAGATAATATCGATAAGATAACTGCATGTGTACCAAAAACCAGCTTTTTATGTGATTTTTTTACTTATTAGAAGATTTTTTTTTTTTTTAATATAGGATGTATAAGTATTTTTTTAAATAAGTTTGTTAAATATGTGTAAGGCATAGCGGGGTAATCAGGGAGGATCTAGTGTGTAGACACTCCGTCCTCCACTTTCCGAGAGGAGAGAATTTTGGAGGCATACGCTATGCCGTTAAGTGGCAAAACTCAACGCCACGATTTGTCTTAGGTACCAGAGCAAGGAAATGAATATTTAAATAATCATTCCCTCAAGTGGGAATCGAACCCACAAGATAAGTTGTATAGGTAACATTTTAAAACAAATTTATTACACATTTTTTAATTTTAAACTTTATAACATTATTTAGTAAATAATTTTATTTCTGTAGACTTTTAAATCGTGCATATGTTGTACACATATTCTGAGAAAGCTATTGACAATTAACACAAAATTTATGTAAAAAAAACCTGAAAAATTAACTTAAAATATATAAAATTTAAGGAAATTTTCGATATATAATTACTTAATTAAGTATATTGTATAATTTGAATAAAAGTAAGTGTTGTTAAGATATGGTTGATCATAAAATAAACGGTACGATCATAAATTGTTTATAATATTTCTTAATATTTGCTGTGTACCGTATCAGTGATCTTACGTATGTAAATATGGTAGTTCATACTGAATTTTTGTTTTCCAGCAGCAATTTGTCATATGGGACTATCCTTATCGATGATCTTCAAATGAAGTTTAAGTTATTAGAGGTACATTACCAATATGCTTAATTGGAAAAGACATTAGACATTTAGAAAACGTATAAAATTTGATCGCAGCGGGATTCGAACCCGCGCCTCCTGAATACCGTTCAGGCGCTCTGACCGCTAAGCCATGTATTCTTCTATCAGCTGCGTCAAAATTCTTATACGCTTTATTACAATTTATTTTTTTTTGTTAGCATCTCTAGAGATAAGAGAGATTTCTGCTAGCTTTGGGTAGTTTCTACTCGGACATATAGACGAATAACGGAATTTTCTTGGAGACAAACAAAATCTCAAACGGTAAAGTTCTACGACTAAACAGAAATACAAGTTGATGCAGGCCCTCGAATAATATAAAATTGTATATTTGGTGCATGAGTTCAGTTATCGTAGCTAAGGAACATAACAGAATGGACAGGAATTAAATGCAGTATAAAGATATTCCATCTAGCCGTTGATAGAACAAAATATTAAGTTAAGTTAAGTTGACTGCTAACTCTCACTACTTGAAGAGGCACTATATAAAGAAAGAGAATCAATGATAGAAGTACCTACTTGTGCTTTTTCGATTCACTTAGTGTATACGGAGAAAACGTCTTTCTGTTGCTCGCCCATTTTGAGACTCTAAGAAGAACCTAACCCAGGGTTATATATTGAAACTACGGATTCTTTTTTTTTTTTTTTTAGCTTCACGCTGTATCCCGCACACAGCAGGGTAGGCAGAGGGAACCTAGTGTTAAGACACTCCGTTCCCCACTACGGATTCGAACTCACAAATATCGTATACAGTCAATATCTTTACCATATGATACGCCCGATACAATTGTATTTTAAAAGAGTTTATCAAATTAAGTAAATATGGAGAAGAAAGTATTCTTAAGTGGAGAACGAAGTGTCTCAACAATAGGTTCCCTCTGCTTACCCTGCTATCTGCGGGATGCAGCGTGAAGCTAAAATAATAATATTTTAATAGGTGCTATTTTCTTGTTTTTCGTCATCAGTCGCTTTGACTGATGACAGGGTAATATAAGAGCACCTAGTGTTAAGACACTCCATTCTCCATATTCCACCTGAACTGCGTGTTGAGTGGCGAAACTCTACGCCTTGGTTTGTTTCAGCTACTAAAGCAAAGAAATTAAAATCTAACTTCACGAAAAAATAAGAAAATACCTGATCATAAAAAATGGCAGGAAATATTAACCAAAATCGCGTGTAAAAGCTAACTTTTAACTCTTATCGATAAAATCACATCACTGTAGGATAATTATTGCCATAGCATTTTTGTTTTCGTCGCCGCCTCAAGCGTTACTTGTAACTCGTAATTTCCGACACTACTTTCTTTTCGTAGCGTCTTCGTGAAAGTGTATGCGATATATTGATTAAATATCTTGGTAAATTCGCCTTTGTGTGGATTTTTTATTATGGTGTTTTTTAGGGTGAAACTACCGTGCTACTTTTTTATAACGTTATAATTATATTATTTAATGTTTTTTATGTTAAAAAATGTTTGAAACTTCTTTCAAACCGGCCAAAATGTTTGTTTTTTTTTATTTTGAATTTTTGAACTTTTTATAAAATAATGTTTAAAAAATGTTTTACCCTGTATTTTTTAGCAAGTGTGAATACACTTTTAAAATATTTAAAAAATTGTTATATTAATCTGCATTAAAACTGAGATAAACTCACTTTAAATGCAGTTTTTTTAGAAATTTAAAAATAATTTTACAAAAATATTTTTTAAGAAATATTAATCATTCATTTATCGTTGAAAACAATAAAAATAAAAAAAATGAGTCAAGTTAATAGTAGTGAGTTAACAAAAGGTACAAATTATATCCATATATATTAAGGCTTTTTTTTTTTTTTTTTTTTTTTTTTTCGCTGGGAAATGCAGTTTACGCAGACCATCCGTAAGTAAGACAGGCAAACTACCTTACGGACGGATGATACTGTGGGACTCACCGATGAGTCCAGTACTACCCACTAAAACCCAGCGGAAACCCTCTCCACCCTCGTGAGACGTCATAGGTTCGCTCGTGCATTCTTCTACGACGCCTCGGTGGGTGGCCCGCCTAATACAGGCCACCGTCGCCTTCAGGGTGCTCCGGGGTTTCTTCCAGAGCACCCGCAGCCTCGATGACTTGCAGGAGGATCACCAAGAACCTCCCGCAGTAGCTCCTCTAGGGTAGAGGGAGTAGAAGATGCGCGTACTGCCTTCTCCTACTCCCTGGTCTCCGACGGCGGAGCGGGTCAGCATTAGAGCTAGACTCACGCGCCCGCCCCGCGGCCTCCTTCAGTGCGATAACTGATTCGCAGAAGGAGGCCATTGCAGACCAGTTCCTCTCACTATCCAGCATGGCCCCCACCACACTGACCAGTGAGAGGTCTCTACCCACTACAGCCATCAAGGCGTGGCGTTGTGGGGCCCAAGCGGGGCATGCGGCCAGAGTGTGATGCGCCGAATCAATGGGCGCATTACACTCGTGGCACGCCGGCGACATCTTCCGACGTGCAATCTGGTGCAGGTATTTACTGAAGCAACCATGCCCCGTCAGCACCTGCACCAGTCTGAACGTCAGGACCCCGAATGTCCTCTTGACCCAGCGTTCTAGATGAGGGCGGACCGCCTCCACCGCTGCTAGGCCTGCCGCCGGGGACCCCAGGTCCACCTTCCATCGTCGGATCAGGGCTTCATCCGCAAGTCTCCTGATCCGCACGATACTCCTCAACGATGGTTGCTCGCCTCGCGACCGCTCACTTACGCGGAATGCGTGAACTTTAGCGAGCACTTCCGCCTGCAACTCCCAGGGCGGATCGCCCGCCAGAAGAGTAGCCGCCGTCCACGACACCGTACGATATCCCCGAATTGCTCTCACCATTATGACCCTCTGCGCTTTTCGCAATTGGGCCCTATTACGAGCGGTGAGAGCATCCGCCCACACGGGCGCCCCATACAGTGCCATGGATTTCAACACGCCAACATAAAGCCGTCGGCATGGAGAATCCGGCCCTCCAATATTCGGCAATAACCTGCCAAGGGCCCCGGCTGCTTTCACGAGCTTCGGCGCAAGTTGAGCGAAGTGCGAGGCGAACGACCATCGTCCATCCAGGGTCAGACCCAGATATTTCATCTGGGCCTGCACCTCCACCTCCTGCCCCTGAATGTGCAGAGTAGGCCTACGGGGGGGTCCCCTACGTGGGCCATGGAATAAGAGGGCCTCAGTTTTTGGCATAGAGACCCTCTGACCCAACGCTTTGATACGGTCGACGACAAGACGCGTGCCGGTTTCAGCCAAGCGCGCTGCCTCCTGATAGTTCGAACCCCGGGCTGTGACGAGGGTGTCATCCGCGTAGCAAATGACACCGATCCCGGGGAGAAGGCGACAACGGAGGATCCAATCATATCCGAGATTCCACAATAGCGGTCCCAATACTGAACCCTGTGGAACCCCGCAACCGACACTTCGTCGACCAATCTTGCCATCCCCCCCCTATCCATAGGAATAGTCTGTTCTTTGTGGGTATTATCTAACAGCCGCGGAGATAAAGGGTATATCATGATATCGGAGAGCATCTTTAACGTCTCAACGGCAGGCTGTTTTAAATGTAAAGGCGTTGACCAAATCTAACGAGACGGCGAGAAGGAATCTTTGGTTAGAGTAGCGGCCACGACCGAGTATTTAGGGGATTCAGAGCCCGTTATGGTGGACCCGGACCAGCCCTTGAATCCAAATTTGAGCATCTGAAGACCTCGGTCCTACCCCTCTAGGAGCTTATTGAGACGGGCAGCGACAATCTTCTCAAAAAGCTTGCCCGTCTCATTAAGCAACACTATAGGCCTATATGCAGAAGGAGAGTCCAGAGGACGACCCTCCTTCCGCAGTAAGCACAACCCTCCTTCCTTCCAGATCTTCGGGAACTGACCAGTGGAAAGGCATTGGTCAAAAAGCTCCCGAAGATCGTCGCCTAGGTATTCCAGGGCAACACTCAAAACTCTCCCTGGAATACCATCTGGTCCCGGAGCCGTCTTTTTGGCCCTCAGTCTCCTGAGTGCCAAATTCATCTCTTCTTCGGTTATGGGGGGAACCACTGACTCTTCCTCATGTACTGTTGGAGGAGCCATTCTAGGGGAGATATGGTCAGGTGGCTCCGGAAACAGTTCCACAACAAGATGCAGGAGAAAGCTCGACGACAAAGTTTCCGTCAGTGGGGCACCTTGCGCATGTAATTTATTTCGCGCAGTAAGATAGGGACGCCCCCATGGATCTCTGTTTAGACCTGCTAACAATATTTTGTGGCTTTCAGTCTTTGCTTGACGGATGGCGAACTGCAAGGCCTTCTTCTTTTCTATGTATATACCATGCAGCCGACCCTCGAGCATAGGATCGAAGCCATTTCTTCTCCTACATCTTGTATATGCCCGACGAGCTCGGATACATAATGCCCGTAACTCAGCAATTTGGGGCGTCCACCAATAAACTTGGCGACGAGCACGCCATCGTCGAGCTCTTGGCATTGCCGCATCACATACACCCGTCAGAGTGTCGCGCATCTGACTCGCCAGATTATTGACGTCATAGGTGACATCTAATGTCCTTCCCTGAGAGCACCACTTAGCCACAATGGCCGCCTCTTTAGCTAGTTCTATATTGAAACGGCTGAGAGCCCACCTAGGAAATTTCCTAGATGGGCCTCTAGAGTGAACAACAGGCGGTGGCTGGGAGGAAATCTCGAATCTGATATACAAATGATCGGATAAAGTCTCCACCTCCTCCTCTACTCTCCAATTTAACACATTGCGCGCGACAGACGAGGTGGCAAAAGAGAGGTCTACCACAGACCCCCCATTATGCCGCACACAAGTGAACGCTGTCCCTACATTGAGGAGGGACAGATCAGAGAGTAGAGCCCACACCTGGACTGCATTCCCCTTGCTGTTTGAAAGGGGGTTGCCCCACGCCCTAGATTTGGCATTGAAGTCGCCGAGCACTAAAACTTTTTTTAGCGAATATCTACAAACTGCTCCCCTGACAATATCGAGAAAGGTCTCAAATTCTGCCAGGCTGCGATTGGGTGAGAAGTACACACCAATGATAGCGTATTCCCCCCACCCTGCGACAACAAATCCCGAGCCCCTTTCCAGAGTTGTTATAAAGGCCGGTAGTGCTCCCAGATCTACCGCAACGGAGCCGTCCAAATCGCCCACCAGCGAGGGTTTTGCAGATTTAGGTACGGCTCGCAGACTACAACCTCAATATCCCACCTGCCATGGACTGTAACAACAGATCCTGCGCACCGGCAGAGTGATGATGTTAGTTTGGAGAAAGTTTTTTTAGCCGTGTATATCCATTTTATGATAACATAACACGTCGTCCTGGCACGGGCCTTCAACTCCAGCCGAGGCACCGGTCCCTAAAGTTTCTGATCCCTTGACAGATGGTGGACGGCAATTTGCACTACCCATTACATGGCCGGCAGGTAACTTAGCGTCAGTGCAAACCATGCACCGTAGCTCGGCCCGACAAGCTTGAGACTTGTGCCCCTCACATCCACAGCGGAAGCAGAGATGCTCTCGTACAATTTCAGAAGGGCACCGAGGTCTAGAATGCCCTAATGCCAAGCACCTGAAGCAACGTAAGGGGCGGTCCTCTAAAACCTGGACTTTGCAAGAACTCCAACCTACCAAGATTCGACCCTTCGCTGCAATAGACTTAGCCGCTTCACATGGGCACCGTATGACAACACTCTTCATCCCCCCAGGACCATGAGACAGCTCTGACACTGTGACGGTATCTGCTGAACATCCACTTGCACTAGCGACAGCGTTTATCACCTTATCTTTAGTTACTGAGTCATCCAGGCCTTTTAATTTAAGTGCTACAAGCTTATGAGGCCTGGTGATTACAGCTACACCCTCTAGCACCGCTCGCAGTCGGTCAGCGAACATGTCTGCCTGCTCAGACGAGTGCGCCCCAGACAGTTCCAGCAACCTGGCTCCCGAAATCGCCTGACGCACCGCCAACCCTTCTGTTATACCCAGCTGAACTAGATTAATGTTCTGTTGCGCCCGTTCCAATACCTGCGCATAAGACACTCCCTTTGCAATTGCCTCTGGCGTCAAAGTGACCATAACCGCCTTAGTGCGAGGTGGCTTAGGCACTTTAGGCTTGGGCGACTGCTTCGTCTTCGAGATCTGTACCGACGAAGTTTGTTGCAAAGAAGAGGATTTTTTACCTTTTTTTCCCTTCCTAACCACTGTGGCCCAAGAGCCATCATCTGCCTCCACATTATCATCTTGAACTCGAGCCTCTTCACGGATTTCTTCAGCAGTTCCAGACGATGAAGCGTGGTGAGATTTGGGCAGTGATATACTGCCTCGGGTAGACGTTGTTTGGGCACGATTAGTATTGCGCCGCGCATTGCGCCCAGTCTCAACCTCAGTTTCTATCGCATCCGACTCTGTTAGAGGCGGCGCTACAACTCTCACTGTACGCTTTCGAGTAGAGTGTCTGGCATCTGCAGCCAGTGGAGGACGCAATCTCTTCTCTGGCAAAAGTCGTTCTTCAATGCCAGCGAAACGGGCGTCTATCATCGTCCCAACTGAAGAGATTATGACACGTTTCAGTTCCTCAAAAACTCCTTCATTGAGTTGCAATGCTGGTTGTGCAGTTCTTTTAGTGGCCGCAAGGGCCACCTTCAGTCCCTCCACATCTTTATGATGGGTTCGTATCTCCACTCGTAGTTTTTGCACCTCGTCGTTAAGGCGCCGGTTCTCTTCACGCAACTGACGAACCTCATCACTTTCGGTGCGAGTGATGAGAGATTCGATAATGTTGGTGACAGCCGCAGCAGCATCTTTCAGTTTACGCACATATGTGCCTTTAAGATGGCTGGATTTTGTCGCAACCTCCTGAATAGAGGCCACACTACGTCCAGCATAAGCACGCAGCTCTTCAGCCGAGCACTGAGAGGGGTCCCTCCTCTTGTCCACCGATGAAATACTCTCAGCATCCGTCGAATGAGCGAATCTATCTCGCCGGGATGACCATTCAGATAAGCTCTGCTCAATATCGTCATGGGTTTCCTCGTTTCGGCACTTCTGATCTTTACGATTGCGTACAGCTCCAGTCCCACGTGATTTTGGGGGTCTACCCCTCCTTGCCGTATGGCACTTAGACACATGTGCTGTCTCGGTTTCCGAGCCAGATTCGCCTCCGTCTATTATAGGTTTCCGCTTGCGCCGCAAGTGCTGTACAACTCCTGAATCTGACGCAGACTCTAAAACTCCTACTTTACCGTCATTAGATTTTTGTTTTAAATTATTTATCTCCATATTGTTCCCACGAGTATGGAGGAAAAACGGTCCATCCAAGCAGTGCCCCCTGTCCTTGGATAAGCCTAGCGTAACTCGCCACGGGTGTCGGCCGGTACCCTGGCGAGGATAGCAGTAGCGACTGATCTCCCTATCAGCCACGCACCCCTCGCGCTGCTTTGCCACTTGGGTTAGGGTAATTTTTTATAGAGGTTTTCTTCCTCGCAGCCCGGCCGATTAAGGCAAGACCCTCGGTTCCACTCGAGATTACGAGACATGACCGCAACCTCGTGTAGAATTCCGATAACCTCGGCGCTGGCATAGAAACCAGAAGATGTCTACGCCGGCGCGACGGTAGTGTTAGTACACGCCACGCACGCCCTCACTCCTCTCACTGTGTCCTCTGCTTACCAGAGGAACACGCGGAGGATAACCGTCGCGTCGGGTTATTGGCCGCCGAGCAATTATTACCCAGATAAATAATCTCTAAGAAATAATTGCTCGCCGCCCGGGGGGGCACCGGCTCAACACACTGTTCTCCCACTGACCAAACAGTATACGAGCACACGAGAAGGTTACCCGACTTAGCCCCCCCATATATATTAGGGCCACTGTGGCACAAAGGATCAACGCCCGCCAGATTTTAAACAAAACCTATTGTGGGTTCGATTTCTACTTAAGTTTTTTTTAATCTTTACGCTGTATCCCGCACACAGCAGGGTAGGCAGAGGGAACCTAGTGTTAAGACACTCCGTTCCCCACTTTTCGCCGAATTCGGAGGTATTGCGTGCTAAGGGGCCGAACTTAACGCCGCGCTTTGCCTCGATACCAGAGCGCAGAAAATGGAAATACTAAATATTTCCACTCCTCGAGTGGGAATCGAACCCACAACCACACGCTTGTGCCACTGCGCCACGACTGGCCAGTGAATAAATTATATTAAATTATTATCATTTAAATTCCGCTTAGCACGCAAAATCTAAATATTTATATTATAAAACAACTACTATGACAGCTAAAGCGTGAAGAAAGAAAAAAAATATCCCAATACTAAAAATATCAAGTGATCCCTAAAACAGATACAAAATGCATCTATCATCACGTATCGTAACGTAAGCTATCATTAGTGAAATTATCACCTCTCAAATGCAGGGGCTTAATGATATTTTTTACCAACTAACCACTTCGTAATACCAATGTTTGTTTAAAACTATTAAATTTCAGTGAATTTTGGTTGTGGTACAAGGTATATTCGTTTTTGCTATATCGCTTTTTTATTCTTAATTACTCAGACCGTCGTAACGCAGTGGGACAGGATTTTAGTGTAAGTACAATTGGTTTTGGGTTCGATTCCCACTTCGGGGAATGCTCCGCTCTGGTAAGAAGACAAAGCGTTAAGTTCCGCCACTCAGTACGTAATATCTTGATGCAAAGCAAAGAACGAAGTGTCTTGACACTAAGTTTTCTCTTCTATGACAAAACATACAAAGAAGATTTTAACATACAAAGAAAGAGAAATACTTAACTATATTTTTTTTATTTTCATGCTGTATCCTGCACCCAGCTCGGTAGGCAGAGGGAACCTAAAGTTAAGCCACTCCGTTACCCCCTTTCCGCCGAATTCTGGAGGCATTATGCTTAAAGTGGCGGAATTTAACCTCGCGCCTTGCCTGGACACTAGAGCGAGTGGCAATAGTAGTAAGCAACTCCTCGAGTGGGAATCGAACCCACAACCAGTTGCGTTTACAGTCACACTTTGTGTCCACAAGCCGCTACTGACCTCAAAAAATCTTTCATTTTTAACATTTAAACCCAAAAACGCTACTCCCTACAACTTAGACCAACGAAAACAATTTCAACGAATGACAAATAAGACCCTGTGATTACTACCAGCATCATTAAGGGGTAATTGAATCGATCCATCGATCTGTAACGATCACATCACTAGCTGGTTAGTCTTTTTTTGATCTGAGATAACGGCGTTATTAAATGTTGGTTAGATAAAAATTATTGAGATTAAGATAATATTAATTATGGACTTATTGTTTAAGTGTTTCCGGTTGTTTAAATATATTGATATATATTGTATGTAAGTAGATCGTTATTATTTTATGTAAGTGTTAAACTCCGCATCAAGGGCGGCGTTAAACTCCGTCAAAAGTGATTTTGATTGATTTTAAAAAGTTTTTATTGGCATAAAATTACAAAAAGCTATGTTACACAATAACATATTAATAAACATACAAATATTATTTCTTTATAAGCTGCAGCGCCTTTCTAAAAATACGGCTACTATAAAGCAAAATTTTTACATTATTAAATATTAATATTATTAATGTACAAATTAATAGTGTAAAGTAAAAAATTGAGTGAATTAAATACTAGTTAAGCAAAGAAAACTTCACTAAATACTTTTACACATTTTTAAAGTGTTATTCCACACTTAGGAAAATTTTTACACGTTTTCTTTAAATGTTTTTTTCAGACTTCACTAAATTTTCAGCGTATCCTGGTATGTAGTAAAGAAACGTGAAGTTAGAAAAAATACGACAAACAAGATTCAAACCCACAATCATAAATGCCATTGTAGCGAAGTAGGGTATGTATATTATATACACATGAGGTGTGTGTTCGATTCCGATTTCGTGGAATGGTTAAATAATTTTATTTATTTTTTTCATTTTTTTTGAGACCTTTTATGCAGTCGGGGCGCAGTGGGCGCAGGGGACAATATGTGACGGTAACGTGATCGTCAGTTCAATTACCACTCAGCAGGAATTTATATGCATGATATTATATATGCGAAAATCTTGCTGTTGCACTTTCACAGTTACCCTACAGGTCCGATTTGGATGGAGTTCGGAATGAAAATACTCAAAGACCCAGGGTCAAACAGAGGCTAAGTTTTTTTAAAAAAATCAACCCCTAGTCTTGAAATAGAGGGTGAAAGTTTTTATGAAAAATAATGAAGTTTCGGAAGCAATCGCTAGTGATATATATTATTTTTATATCTCCTACCTGGCGGCTACCTGAGACAAACCACGGCGTTGAGTTCCAACATACTGTCCCTTTTTATTTAATTTTCTTTACAACTAAACGGGAAGCAATAAAAAAATAATAAATAGATAATACCCATATATTCACTATGAAGCCACGTTCACTCAGCTACTACTGTTCGCGATCAATATATCAAAGTCAGTTGAACATTTTTGCGGCGAGTGGCGTGTCGCTCGTAAATCGTCATTTGCACGTCGGCTTTTGACGAGATAATGACTGAATACATCATTTAGTTGGGCCACTAAGTGTTTTGCATTTAATTTAGGTTATACTCCCGTGGTGTGATTTTTTAATATTTTTCTGATATTAAGTGAACTGATAACTTATTAAAGAATTTTTATTGTAAATTGGATAAAAAGTATTTATTTTATAAAGTTCTAATTTAATTTCATTTTCTTCTAAGTCAATGATGGCGTAAAGAGACAATGTCTAATAGTTAATTTAATGGTTAAGGGTTCAATTCCAGCTTGAGGGAATTGTTGTATGTAAATTACTTATTATTTACTTTTATCCAATTTGGTAAGACACAATGTGACGTTAAGTATCGTAACTAAACATTCAACTTTCCAAATTTAATTGGAAAGCAAACGGATTTTAAAAATAACTCAAATAAAATCATTCCCGCGAGTGGGAATCAAATCTACAATCATTGCATATACAATCAGTCGCTATCACACTACGACACGATGGCCTACAAAGTTAATAATGGGAAACCTAGTGTTAAGACACTCCGTTTCCTACTTTCCGCTGAATTCGGTGGCATTGCGTGTTAAGTGACGAAATTTAACGCCGCGCTTTACCTCTGATACCAAAGCGAAAAAATGGAAATATTAAATATTTCCACTCCTCGAGTGGGATTCGTACCCACAACCAGCCGTTTACAGACACACGTTCGTGCCACTGCGCCACGACTGGTAACGTATTTAAATTATATGTAAAAAAGCTCGTTTACTAGCCACAAGTCTGGTGTAGTAAGTTTGCAAAATTCAATTAGGTGTAAAAGCAATATGCAAGATGAGCTATTGAGATGTAAGCTTCACGATTATTAAACACACGCATATGTCTTATTTAATAAGTTATAATTACTAATTATTTTAAAAGGCAAAGCGCGGTGTTAAGTTCCGCCACATAACACGCAATGCCTGCAGGGTTCGACGGAAAGTGTGGAAAGGAGTGTCTTAACATTAGGTTCCTGTACGTTGCTGTGTGCGGGATACAGTGTAAAGCTACGGAGGCTAAGGAGAACTTGGCTATAATATATAGATCGTAAAGTCAGTAAAAGTGGAAGACGTAGTGTTTTGACACTAGGTTCTCTCTGACTATCCCCCTATACTGGAATAAAGCGTAAAATCTTTAATACAAATAAATAATAGTTACTAATTACGTACACGAATATATTATCTGTCAAAACATAAAAATAGATTTTAGTTAGTCCAGCATATTATTGTTAATTTTAACTTAAAAATCGACTTTTTGTTAAAAAAAATCACGTCTGATTATAAAAATAAGTAAAAGTGGAGGACGTAGTGACTTGTCACTCAGTTCTTCGTGGCTAACCCGCTATGCAACCTATGAGAATGAAAACCTATAAGATCTTAAATTAAAATTAATAATACTTACAAATTACATTTACGAGTATATTATATGTCAAAACACTAAAATCGATTTTAGTTTAACTATCATTGTATCGTATATTTTAAATTAAACATCGATTATTCGTTAAAAATTAGAACAAAATACTGTTTAACATTTTTAAAGTATTATTCCACACTTAGGAACATGGTAAAAGACATTTAAAGAAAACGTATAAAAATTTGAACGCAGTGGGATTCGAAACCGCGCCTCCTGAACCGTCCAGGCACTCTCACCACTGAGCCATGCGTCACTCACACAACCAGCTGCGTCGAAATTCTTATACGATTTTTATTACAAGTTATTTTTTTTTTTGATAAATGTCTTTTATCAGATCAAAAAGTAAGTAAGTGGCCAGACGTAGCCCGGTGGCACAAGAGTGTGACTGTAAACAACTGGTTGTGGGTTCGATTCCCACTCGAGGAGTGGAAATATTTAATATTTCCATTTTCTTTACTCTGGTGTTGAGGTAAAGCGCGGCGTTAAGTTCCGCCACTTAACACGCAATGCCTCCGAATTCGGAGAAAAGTGGAGAACGGAGTATCTTAATACTAGGTTCCCTCTGCCTACCCTGATGTGTGCGGAATACAGCGTGAAGCTAAAAAAAAAAAGTAAGTAAAAGCGGAAGCCGGAGTGACTTGACACTAGGTTCCCTGTGACTACCTCTGTGAAAAGCGCAAAATTTTAAATAAAAATACACAACAATAATTACGTACACGAACCATATTATATACCTGTCAAAACATTAAAATTTATTATATTTAATCGATAAATCTATCACATTATCGTATATTTTAACTTAAAAATCGATTTTTTGTAGAAAGACCTAGTGTTGTAAACCGAGAACCCGTTTAAGACAGTAAGTGATCGTAAAGTATGACAGCTCGTTGCCATTCTCATAGGAAAGATAAAATCTGCTCGAGATTTCGCTAATCGATACCAATTAATCTTTACCGGTTAACGTTGTAATTAATAATTTACATTTATAAAGCCCTACATATTTTGTTTTCATTATTTTCTGTACTTAGAAGCTATCGTGGTGTTGGATAGGGTTTATAATGTGGTCATGATCGGCCGTGGGTTCGATTCCCGCTTGGGTAGGATTATATTTAAATTAAAAATTTTAAGGAAACGTATTAAAATTTGAACGTATCGGGATTCGAACCCGTATCTCTTGGACACTGTCCAAGTGCTCTGAGTGCTAAGCCATGCGTTCTATGCAAGGCAACTTCCTAAGTGAATAACATTTTAAAATGCTAAAAGAATGTATATTTTAATTAATCTTTTTTATTCGCTCGAGTAACCAAGTCAAAGCTAAATTTTAGTATTCAAGACCCTAAAATTTAGAATTCAGGAGAGAAAATAGAAAGCGGAGTGTCTTAACACTAGATTCTCCTAACCTGCTATACGAGAAAAGGCGAAAAGCATAAAAAATAACAAAAATCTGGATCTAGATTTTACTCAAAAAAGTATCTGAAGTCATTTAGACAATAAAAATATTAAAAAGTAAACACAGTCTGATTCCATTTCGAGGTTAATCAACATTAAGCAGAGTTGTAAAAGGAAAGTACTTTCAGTCGTATTAAATACATAAGCACACACAATAAAGCAATAACGAGGGCTCAGTGTAACGTATACCTTTTTAATTTATTTTTAAACGTTCATATGTAAAGACTGACACACTTTCCCAACAAAAGAACGTTTAACTTTCTTATCTTAGAGTGGACAGATTATGTAGTGATGCAAAATTTTACTCCTTAGTTTTAATTTTAGGTAGAAAGGACTTAGTGTCAAAACACTCTATTTCATACAAAATTTCTCTAGTTTCGAACCGAATTTGCGTATTAAGTGGAGGAACTTAATACCAAGCTTTGTCCTTACCAAAACAGAGAGATGAAATCAATTTAAGTGCAAATTTTTTTTTTTTTAGCTTCACGCTGTATCCCGCGCACAGCAGGGTAGGCAGAAAGAACCTAGTGTTAAGACACTCCGTTCCCCACTTTCCGCCGAATTCGGAGGCATTGCGTGTTAAGTGGCGGAACTTAACGCCGCGCTTTACCTCGGCACCAGAGCGAAGAAAATGGAAATATTAAATATTTCCACTCCTCGAGTGGGAATCGAACCCACAACCAGTCGTTTACAGTCACACGCTTGTGCCACTGGGCCACGACTGGCCACTGGTGTAAATCATCATATTCAAAAATGTTTGCTTGTTTGTATAAGACACATTTCTAGTATCCATTGCATTCAGCATTGTGGACTGATTCATTTATAAAGTCCAATGAAAAGAGGCTCCGGCCATTTTCTAACATAGCGAGATAAGCAATGGCCACAGTTCACCACTTATATCTCTAATATTTGTTTTTTTACATAATTTTTGAGACTTCAGTTGTTTAATAGGGGAACTTAATGCCACGTTATACCAGAGTGGAAAATTTAAAAAATGTCCTCTATACGAAAATTACTTACAATTACAATTATTCATATAAAAAAAAAATTAAAAAAATATCTAAAAAATAAATTAAAATAAAAAAATCGAAACCTAGTGTTACATTAAAATGCGTAACGCAATGCACGCGAACACAGTAACTTGTTTATGAAACATACATACATACATACATATATAATTAAGTATACATTCTGTACAAAAAGTTTATATGAATTAAGTATAACTCCTGCTGAGTTTTACATGTCACTTCACTACTTATTCTGTGTAAATATAGGTAAGTTATTTTGAAAATAATTTAAAATTGACGGAGAGTGGAGAACAGATTATGTTAACACAAGGTTCTCTTTATGTTTTTATTACCCGCGACGGAACGGCGACTGTATATGTGTTTGGGGTGAGAGGTTGTTTGTTTGTTTGTTTGTTTGTTTGTTTGTTTGTTTGTGTGTTTGTGCAAATTACTATGTCAATTATTTCCAAAACTATAAGTCCGATTTTGATACGGTTTTCTATGATATGTTAAGGCTCAATTGGCGTATGTTCTTAGATATGTCTTATTGCCTTAACTCACCAGGGGGCGCTGCAGTAAGCATTTAACGTGAAAACGAATGTTTTCAATTATCTCAAAAAATAATAGTCTGATTTCGATAGATTTTCAGTGATAGATTCAGATTTAATTGGTGGATGTTCTTGGATATGTTATATCGTGTCAAACCACCAGGGGGCGCTGCAGTAAGCATTTGTTTGTACTTTTTTTGTATTTATTTATCTAAAACCGAAACTACTGATCCGATTGAAAAGAGTTTTCGGAAAAAGATTCAGCTTTGCTTGATGCATATTTTAAGATTTTTCTTTTTTTGTTACGGGAAAAACTCACTAGGGGGCGCTGCAGTAAACATTTGTTTATGCAAATCAAAAACTACTAGTCCAATTTAGATGTAACCTTCAAGGGTAGGTTCAGGCTTAATTGGTGCGTCTTTCCATATATATGTTATGGTGACCACTCATCAGGGGGCGCTGTAGTAAGCATATGCTTATATTTTTTTGTGTTAAACCAAAATTTTTCTTGTATTTATTTGTCTAAAACCGAAATTACTTATCTGATTGGCTAGAGTTTTCAGAATTAGATTCAACGTTGCTTCATGCATATTTTAAGATTTTTGTTTTTTTGTTACGATGTAAATTCACCAGGGGGCGCTGCAGTAAACATTTGTTTATGCAGAGCAAAAACTACTAGTCCGAATTAGATGAAACTTTCAACGATAGATTCAGGTTTAATTGGTGCTTCTTTTCATATATACGTTACGGTGACCACTCACCAGGGGGCGCTGCAGTAAGTACATTTGTTTGTGTAAAACTAAAACTACGAGTCCGATTTGAATTCAGTTTTCAATGATAGATTCAAGTTTACTTAGTGCATATATTCATATATGTGTCATGTATGTTTACTTAGTGCATATTTTCATGTATGTGTCAACTCTCTAGGGGGCGCTGCAGTACGTAGCTACTTCTATTTTTTTGTGTAAAACCAAAACGACTAGTACGATTGTCAAGAGTTTTCAGTATTAGATTCCGCTTTACTTAGAGCATGTTTTTAAATTTATATTACGGTGACAAGTCACCAGGGGGCGCTGCAGTAAAATATTGTTTGTGCAAAGATAAAATGACGAATTTGATTTGGATGCAGTTTCAATGATAAGTTCAAGTTTAATTAGTGCATGTTCTTGGATATGTTTTATCGTGTTAACTCACCAGAGGGCGCTGCAGTAAACATTTGTTTGTAATATTTAATGCAAAACCACAACTACTAGTCCGATTGGGCAGAGTTTTTAATATTAGAGTTGCCTTTACTTGGTGTAAGTTTTTAGGTTTTTTTTCACGTCAAGAACTCACCAGTTCGCTGGGGGCGCTGCATTAAACATTTAATTATGCAAAGCTAAAACTACAAGTCCGATTTGGATGCAGTTATCAAAGATAGGATCAGGCCTAATTAGCGCGTGTTCTCGTATGTGTCTAGATGACACCTCACCAGGGGGCGCTGCAGTAAGCATTTGCTCGTATTTTTTGTGTGAAACCTATTTTGATGCGGTTTTCTGTGATAGGTTCTGGTTTAATTGCTGCGTGTTTTTATATGCCATATCACGAACTACCACGGGGCGCTCCAGTATATATTAGTTTGTTAAAATTCAAAACTACTAGTGGGTTTTGTGATTTTCACTGATTTGGTTAGACTTAAGTTTCGTGAAAATGTTACGGTGACAATCTCCCAGGCGCTGCAATAAGCATTTGATAACCAGAAAGCATTGGATTTATAATTTCTTTTGGGTTTGCATGAACATTAATATAAAGTATTTCGACATTATGTAATAATATATAATGTGTATCTATTCACTTTAAAAAGTTTAAAATAAAAAGCAAAATTAAAAATTTTGAAAAAACCCACGACGGTTTAATTGTAATTGTAAAAGGATAAAATAACTATAAATCCCCCGCCTAAAAGAATATATGTAACGAGATGATAGGGACGACTTCGTCGGGGGCTGCCAGTTGCAACCTCTATTTTAAATATAGTAGCTAACAGTATAGATTTCGTTTTAAAGTCTTTAAAATACCAGTTATCAAAACTGTAAATCCATATTAATGTTTAATTTTTTTGCCAAACCTGTTTTAAAAGCAAGAAAACCTATGAGAAGGTTTGTGCAAACTTAAAGTAATGGCAGCCCCGACGAAGCCGTCCCTATCATCTCGTTACATATATTCTTTTAGGCGGGGGATTTATAGTTATTTTATCCTTTTACAATTACAATTAAACCGTCGTGGGTTTTTTCAAAATTTTTTATCGAAGATGAGAAAGAATTTAAAATTTTAACGTTTATAAATTTTGACATTGCTACGACATTATATAGTTAAAATACATATATGAATAACTAGCGGCCCGCTCGAGGCTTCGCCGCGTGAAATTTTCGTTATATTGCAACCCTCGGGGACGCATATTTAAGAAATGAAGTAGCCTATGTTAGACCCAGTCACTTTTACTACTTTCATTCTAAATTTCATCCAAATCGGACCGGTACATTAGCCGTGAAAGCGTGACCGACAAACACACAGACTTTCGCATTTATAATATAAGTATGGATAAACTATAGCAATATTTCGTTAAAATAGCACAACAAATATATAAATACATTCATTTTCCCCATTAGCAGAGAAGTCAGAGAGAAAGTAGTGTCGAGACACTCCGTTCTTAGCTAAATATATATAAAATACAAATAAATATATAAGTTTGGTAGTTAGAAGAGTTAGTAGTTAGAAATGAACGTTAGGTTGCGAGAGTAGTGGTCCCTGGGATTCGCTCTTTTTCCTCCCTACCTTCACGGTAAAAAAAACTTTCTTTTAGCTTCACGCTGTATCCCGCACATATTAGGGTTGTACACCTAGGTTTTCACAACAGCTATAATCGAAATCCAATAATTTAATACTATGTAAGATATACCAGAATAAGTACACAATTGCCCGGTGGTCCGTAACAAGAAATACTCGCGTCACAGCGTGTGCTGTGTGCCATAACGTTAAATTAGAAGAGGCTTAATATAGAATGGTAAACAAAGAGAACATAGTCTCAACACTCCGTTCTTATATCTCCACTTGATTGCAAGACATTACTAGCTTAGTGATGGAACTCAAGACTTATTTTAAGTTAAAAATATAATCTTTTACCAGTCCAGTTAGGCCTAGGTGAACAACAAATCCTGCCTTCATTTTTTGACACTATGTCAAAAATTACTACATGAGGTATATTATTATTGAAGCATAAAAAGACACATCTATAAAAAGGCTATAGAATAAAGTTGAAAACATTAAATCTATAATTATCCATAAACTCCGAATCAAAATCAAATTCACTACCATCGTCTTTACAATCAAGCCAACTGAGCTATAATAGACACATCTAAAAATAGTGTCGCAATTACATATGCATTTTCTTGCAGCTTCACGCTTTTTCCCCCCGAACCGTTTCACAGAGGAACTAGTGTCAAGGCACTCCGTTTTCCACTTCCTGCCCTAAATCGAGACGTTGTATGTTGAGTGGCGGAACTCAACGCCGCGCTTTTATAGGTACTAGAGCAATGAAATGAAATTTTAAATACAATCTTTTTCCCGAACGGAAATCGAACGCACAAACACCGCGTTTTCAGTCAAACGCTGTCCCACTAAGCTAAAATGGCCTCAACATACATATTTTTTTAGCTTCACGCTGTATCCTGCACACAGTAGGGCAGGCAGAGGGAACTTAGTGTTAACACACTCCGTTCCCCACTTTCCGCCTAATTCAGAGGCATTGCCTGTTAAGTGGCGTAACTTAACGCCGCGCATTGCCTCGACACCAGAGCGAAGAAAATGGAAATATGAAATATTGCTACTCCTCGAGTGGAAATCGAACGCACAACCAGTCCTTTACAGTCACACGCTTGTGCCACTGCGCTACGCCTGGCCCCTATATCTTATATCTATCGTATATCTATTTATCTAATATATACATAATCTATCTTCTATCCGTATATCTTAACCACTCATGACTCAGTGACACTGACGTCACGTAATTGCGGCCTACATTGCTCTATCCCGATATGGGGGCAGTGCAACAGAACAAATGTAAATACTAATTGTCCTGCGTCTCTTTGTCTGTACGTTGCTCAATGTTAGACCCAAAATAAATTGTATGTTAAATGAAGGGGAATTAGCGTTTTAGATGTAGACAGTGTTTTGTGGTTGGTAAATATATGTAGAG
Organism: Dryas iulia moderata; assembly: GCA_019049465.1. NCBI lineage: Eukaryota > Metazoa > Arthropoda > Insecta > Lepidoptera > Nymphalidae > Dryas > Dryas iulia. Next base: position 13,674,393 of record CM032428.1, read on the forward strand.
GTTTTGAAGTATGAATTCATTCATTAAATATACACGTCGTGGTCGTAATCATGATCGGTTATGGGTTCGATTCCCACTAAGGAGAGTGACTATGTTTAAAATTTATTTATTTATTTGTTTTTGTTCTACTGTTCGTGGCATTGAGCTTTGCCAATCATTACTCTATGAATTTCTGACGGAAAGTAGAGAACAGAGTACCTTGAGACTAAGGTCTCTGAAAAAGCGTGTAGTAAAAACATGCTCTTAAACTCCTAATTAATCTTTTAAAACTTTTAAATCTTATGTTTTTTTCAATACTTTCTACTATTTTGGAAATAGGATGAACTTGAAAATCAAAAAGAAATTGAAAAGAAAAGGGTGACGTTCATAAAAGGAAAGTGACGTAACAACAACGAATTTAGAGTACAAAATCTATAAAAATAGATATACGATAAATAAATAGTTGTACAATAAAAAAAATTGAAAAAAAATTGATACTTTTATTTCAAATATCTGTAAATTCGGGAGAACGGAATAATGTGCCACTAACTTCTTTCCAACCTGTCAAAACATGTTATACACATACGAAAATAACAAAAAAAAAATGTAATATAAAACATTATACACACGTAATAGCAAGTTACGTGTCAACTTACATAAAGCACTGCTTACGACAGCTATCCAGTTTATATTACATACCTGAAACAAAATAAACATTGCTTTTAATATTTATGAAGAAATGAACAATAAATGCATATATACATACATACAGAAGTACACATTTTTCAGTAGTGAGAGTTATTAAAGACTTGTTAAAAAGTAATAAATTTCTCAAAAGTAAAAAAAGTCTTTAAATGTTTCGTGTTAAAGATTGTAGATTCATCATTTTCATTTTATGTTATGAGATTCGGACACAGGTTCAAATTTTCAAGATAATTAAACGCTTAAAAGTTTGTCAAAATATATAGATGTAGGAACTGAACAAAAGAGAAAAAAATATATTTAATAAAAAAAAATGTTAGTCAAATCGACTGGTCTAACTGAGGGTCGATGTGTGATTATTATTTAAAGCGAATTTCCCAAAAGTTCTCATAATAATATTTCATTTACTTAAATTTTGCGACATAGCGAGTGACTATCATAGAGCAGTGGAATAGCGTGTGATTGTAAATACGATTAGTTGTGGGTCCGATACCTGTTCGGAGGAAGTATTATATTTAAACTAATACAGTCCACGTACGGTGCTATATCGTTTGTGCTATATAAAATAATCCCTAATTCCTTATAAAAGTGTTATTGGAAGTGACTTTTTTATTTCATATTGTTTAACAAGTATTAAAGTATATTTGTGCTTGTTTTTAATAATATACAAAGACACAGTTTAATAAAAATACTTAAAATACTAAAACAATCACAGTAATTACATTGAAGTGCATACTATTTGAAGAGAACGCGTAAGTACGCGATATACGCGGCGCTTACGACTTTTTGGGCGCGAGCTTTTATCGACAAGCAAGGTAAATTGAATACGTTGTTTTGACTCATTAAAGCTTACCTACATTTATTTAAAAGCGAATAGAATGGAGTGTAAACATTGCTCATGCTTATTGAAAGTTGAAGAATCTATTAAATGTACTGCTTGCTTAAATATGTATCATCATGGCTGCGTGGGAATTTCGCTTGCAGACTTTAAAAAGATTCTACCAATGAATAAAGCTAAATGGAAATGTTCAAGTTGTAAACAGACCAAAAAAACAAATAACAATATAAGTCCCATTACACCTAATGTCGCCAACGAAACCAATTTAGATCTTGCACAGCCCTATTCGAACTTGAATACTAAATCTGTCATAGACCACTTTGATGAACGTTTCACTCAATTAAATTCATCTATTGAATCATTTAAAAGTTTTATAACCAATGAGTTTAAAAAAGTTACCGAAACTGTAAACGAATGGACAAAAAAAATTAAGCTCGTTGAATCATCAATTGATATGGTCATGGATCAACTTAATAATTTTGACAAGGAAGTTACAAAAATAAATTACATCGAATTGGAGTTAAATGAGCTAAAGAATTCTATGAAAGATTTAAAAGATAGCCATTACAAGAATGAGCAATGGGTTCGACGTTCAAATATCCAAATTAGTGGAGTTCCCCAAAAGAAAGGCGAAAACCTTATACAGTTAATAAAAGTACTCGCTGATAAGTGCAATTTCCCTTTGAACCCGCTTACTGACATAGACTTTATCACAAGAGTAGCGACTAAGAATGATGTCATTGGAATCAGGCCTAAACCAATTATCTTAAAAATGCAAGCTCGTTACAAAAAAGACGATTTTTTGTCATCGCTTCGAAAATTAAAAACTATAAGAGCTTGCGATATAGGATTTTCAGGAATGCAAAATCAAATCTACGTTAATGATCACCTTTCTACTCGCAATAAAAGTTTATTCAATGAGGCAAAGCGAAAGTCAAAGGAGAAGGGTTATTTGTTTTGTTGGGTACGTAACTGCACGATTATGGTTAGACGCACAGAAAGCTCGCCTGTCCTGCACATCACTTCTGAAGATTGTTTAAAAAAAATCGTATAAGTGCGAAATTGTCTTATTTAAAACATAAGTTTCAAGTGTCTAATTTTATTTTGTTAGTATTTTTTCATAACTTTACTTTTTAGTTAATGTCCACTTTCATGACTTTTTTAGTTATTATTTTATTGTTAGTGTTGTATATTCTTTTATGATTTTATTCGTTTTATCTGAGCAGCGTTCATTGCGGGAATTATTTATTTATGACTTATTAGAAATAGAAACTATAAAGGAATTTTTATTACAGATATGTAATATATACAATTATTATTTGTGTTTTAAGTATTCAACATGTTCTTAAATATTTTTTATCAAAACGTCCGAGGTTTACGGACTAAAACTAATCAATTTTATAAAAACGTGCTTAATTGCGATTATGACATTATTTGCCTAACAGAAACTTGGCTTTTAACTGGAATCTTTGACAGTGAATTATTTGATGCTCGATATAATGTTTATCGTAACGACCATGATTACGAACAGTTAGAAATGACAAAGGGAGGTGGAACTCTGATAGCGGTCCGTCGCGAAATTGATGTTGATGAGAGAAATGTTCAGATGCCTAACTCTTCTAGTGCTGAAGTCACTTATATAAAAATCATAACTAAACGCGGTATTATTAGGAAAATTCTGCATCTTTTTTGTTGTTACTTTCCACAGAATAATTCTCAAACCGATTCACAGCTAAATTTTTTTGAATTTATATCTGATTTGGTTATAGAAAAAACACAAGATGATATAATTATTACAGGCGATTTCAATATACGAGATGCTGTTTGGTCATTAAATAATAATGATTCAATTTATATTTTAAATCCCTCGGAATGTCTCCTTGTACATCAAATGTTTGTTTTTATGAATTTTACCGGATTACAACAATTAAATTATATTCTTAACTTAAATAATAGGCTCTTAGACTTAGTACTTTCCAATCTGAATTGTAACATATCTCGTGTGGACCCTTTATCAGAACCTGAGGATGAACATCATCCTTCCCTTTGTATTGAGGTTGATATGAATACCATTGAGCGAAATTTAAATTCAGCTATTCGTGTTGTACGTCGCTTTCACAACGCTGATTATGATAAAATTAATTTTGAATTAGCAAAAGTTAACTGGCAACACGAATTTAAAAACAAAGATATTAACCAGGTGTTGGATACTTTTTTTCTTATCGTAAATCACATTATAGAGACATTTGTCCCATCTAAGTGTATAAATGAGAGCAATAAATATCCACGCTGGTTTACGCGACCCTTGATAAAATTAATTAATAAAAAATTAAAATTCCACAAAAAATGGAAAATTTATGGCCAACAAAGCGATTATGACAAGTTCTCTGATTTACGACTACAATCAAAAACCTTAGAAGGAACGTGTTATAATGAGTTTTTGGAACGAGCAGAGAATAATATTCGTTTTAGCTCAAAACAGTTTTGGTCCTATATAAAGACTAAAAAAGATCATACATCTGTACCTAATGTAATGTATTTTGACTCTCAAGTTGGATACAATGGACACGATATAGCAAATATGTTTAATTCTTATTTTCATTCAGTTTTTGAGGATAATAATGGAAATCAAACAATTGATCTCTATACTACTAGCGCAAATCAAACTATCATCAGCTCTATCGAGATTGTTGACAAAAAAGTGGAACGATATTTATTGAACATAGATACATCCAAAGGTTATGGTCCAGATGGAATACATCCCATTTTCTTAAAAAACTGCAGTAAAGTGTTATGTGTGCCTTTAGCAATGCTTTTCAAAAAATCATTGGACAACGGATTATTACCAACTATTTGGAAAAAATCTTTAATTACGCCGATTTATAAGTCTGAAAATAAAAACCATATAAAAAAACTATCGCGGTATTTCTAAATTGTCAGTTATTCCAAAACTTTTTGAAAAGATTGTCTATGACACAATATTTCCATTGTTAAGGCCTCTACTTACCTGTAACCAACATGGTTTTATTAATAAGCGATCCACTGAGTCCAATCTGTGTGAGTTCTTGCATACAGTATTGAGTGCTATGGAAGCTGGTTTCCAGGTAGATGTCGTATACACTGATTACTCGAAGGCATTTGATAAGATATCGCACAATCTGTTGTTACAAAAACTTAACAACATCGGTATACATGGTGACCTTCTACGTTGGCTTACATCTTATCTCCGCGAAAGATCTCAAGCCGTTGCTATTAAAGGATATACGTCTAGTTTTATTCCTGTATCATCGGGTGTGCCTCAGGGTTCTCACCTTGGCCCTTTACTTTTTAACATTTTTATTAATGACGTAACTAAATGTTTCAAAAATTCTCAAGTTTTATTATACGCTGATGACACTAAAATTTTTAAGATAATAAAAAATAATCAAGACTGTTTTCATTTACAAGAGGATTTAAATAAATTAGGACAATATTGCATTGCTAATAATTTGCAGCTTAATGTTGACAAGTGTTGTGTAATTACGTTTTCGAGAAAAAAAGAACAAATAATTTTTGACTATTCCATATTTAATACTAAATTAAAAAGGGTAACCGAGGTGAGAGACCTTGGGGTACAACTAGACAACAAACTCATATTCGATAAGCATATTGAGAAAATAGTGATGAAGTCGTATAAAATGCTTGGATTTATCTTTCGGCAAGGGGCAGATTTTAAAAATATTCATACCTTTGTAATTTTGTACAATGCTTTCGTTAGATCACATTTAGAGTATGCGTCAACTGTTTGGAATCCACAATATACAAAATATGTCAACTTAATTGAAAATATACAAAACAAATTTATCAGGAGGTTGCGATACAAATTTACTTTTCCTGAATCTGTCTTTTTGCCACTTGAAGAACGTAGAGAACAAAGAGACCAAATGTTTCTTTACAAAATATTAAATAATTTAATTGATTCTCCATATCTGCTCAGTAAGATTTTATTTAAATGTCCTCGTTTTAACGCTCGCTCTCAGGATACTTTTTCAATACCTATTTGTAAAACTAATTATTTCAAAAATTCTTTTATTCTAAGATCTTGTAATAGTCATAATAGAAAATACAACCACATTGATCTGTTTAAAAATAGTTTAAGTAAATTTCATAATCTTGTAAAAAATACTTATTAGTAATTAGCCATAACCATATTACGTTAAAATTTTACTTTGTTATAAATTGTTATATTTTATGTAACATCAAAATTAGTCCACTTCCCTGTTAAAACAGTAGTGGAAACTTAACTGGCATAAGTGTTAAAAATATGATTATTATATTAAGTTGTAATATACGATATGCTGTATGTTTCCCTAATAAATAAATTAAATTAAATTAAATTAAATTAAATAAACTATTTTCCTTTCTCCGCTATGGTACGAAGCAAAAACGCGGCGTTGAGTACTGGCACTCTACACGCAATATTCGCGACAATGTTGGACGAAAAGTGTTTCTTTCTGACTGCTTTAACTATACGGGAAAAGGGGTAAACTGCTTTAGGGTACAAACATAAAAAATAAATTGTTTTTAGGCATTCAAATAAAATCTAAATTTCTAGTTTATTTAAATAAAAAGTAGTTTTAGTAAGTAATTGAATAAATAATTATGTTTCAACTTTTCTGAACGTGTCATAGAAGCGCAGTTAACTAGCTGCAAACACGATTGTTGGTGGGTCGATTCTGACTTAACGTAATGATAAAATTAAAATTATTCTTATTCCTCCATTTCGGTGAGACAAACATCGGTGATAATTTCCGCCACTCGTTCAAAATTAGAATTTTATACAAAAAGTGGAAAACGGAGTGTCTTAACACTAAGATCTCTCTGACAAGCTAAAAAAACCCGCAAGTCTTTAAAAAAACATAAGAAATAAGTAATTAACATACCTATCTACACATACATACTTAATACCCCAAGAGGTTGGTCGAACGGTTTTTAATTTCGCAACACAATCAGTGTTAAGGCAAATTGTTCGATAAATCAATGAATGGAGCTTCGCAAAAATTGCTTGTTTAAAACTTTTGACTTCGTGTTGATATTTACCAGCTCGCATTAATAATTGGTAACTTTTTTCTTTTTTAGCTTCACGCTGTATCCCGCACACAGCAGGTAGGCAGAAAGAACCTAGTGTTAAGACACTCCGTTTCCCACTTTCCGTCATATTCGGAGGCATTGCGTGTAAAGTGGCGGAACTTAACGCCGCGCTTTACCTCGACACCAGAGTGAAGAAAATGGAAATATAATTTCCACTCCTCGAGTAGGAATCGAACCCATAACCAGTCGCTTACAGTCACACGCTTGTGCCACTGGGCCACGAGTGGCCACTGGCCACATTAATAATTGGTAACTTTAATACTTTATAACGAAAGATTAAGTGAACATTTATTTAATAGCAAGAAAAAATGTTAATTGAAACTGGGAATGGTTGTAGTAAATTCGAATCTCGTTTGGTAAGAATATTTTTTTTTTAGTTTTGGGATTTTAGCATAGTAGGGTAGTCAGTGACTCCGCTCGAGCCGAGCTCGACTCCGACTCTGTTTTTAGTAGCAGAGCTGAACACTGTGCCTTATCTTGTTGACAGCGAAGATAAAAAAATAAATAACGATTCTTTCACTGAGTGAAAATCGAACTCGTAACCAATTGTGTTTATAGTCAGACTCTTAATATAGAATATAAATTTATTATGTATAATTTTGAAAATTTATTACTCCGTTACAAATGTATATTTTAAGCTTTTTGAAAATTGAAAAATTAAATATTTTCATGAATATTCGTAATATCATTTTAATTTTAACTTTACGTAAGCGTCGTAACTTATCGTCAAAAGCTTGGAAAAGTTACTACATTATAAAAAAGTAAAAATAAGAAACCTAAGATTTTAAATCTGTATGAAAGTTTAAAAAAAAAACTACTTGAACTTTTAAGCTGATGGCAAAAAGTGCAAAGCCAAAGCCTTCTTGAAGTAAATTTCCATAAAACATAGTAGAAATACAAAGTTTAAAAGCTTTATAAGCTTTCCGCTTTAAATATACATTATACGAATGAAACATTTTTCATTCAATTTAAATATATTATTCATATTATTATTTTTTGATAATTATATAAAAAAAGGGGCCAGTCGTGGCGCAGTGGCACAGACGTGTGACTTCAAACGACTGGTTGTGGTTTCGATTCCCAATCGAAATGTGGAAATATTTAATATTTCCATTTTCTTCGCTCTGGTTTTGAGTCAAAGCGCGGCGTTAAGTTCCGCCACTGAACATGCTATGCCTCCAAAATTCGGAAAGTGGGGAACGGAGTGTCTTAACACTAGGTTCCCTCTGCATACCTGTGTGCGGGAAACAGCGTGAAGCTAAAAAAAAATAACTGCAATTTCTGGGAATTTGAGATCGTTGGGACATAGTGGGGCAGCAACTTAGTGTAAACGCGATGATTGTAGGTTCGATTCCCTCTTTTAGTTTAGTAGAGTTTAATTATTGATATTTATTTTATACTTAAATTATTATGATCGTGACAAAGACGTTGAGATCTGCTTGCTACTCGACACGCTTTATTTACTATAAGATATAAAGGATAACGCCATTTAACCTTAGTTGTTCAGCGTAAAGGTTATTTTGGTAGAAACAGTCATTAAGTAGTAGTAGAAGTATGCAAAAGTGTTTTTTTTTTTCAATTTCATGCTTGAGTAAAAATGAATTCATGAATATTCTTCCTCAAAATATTAGAAAGATTAAAATTAGGAAACAAAAGTCTAAAATTAGTTTTAATAAAATGTTTCTTATCCAATTTAATTGTTTTTTTTTCTATTTGTGCTTATTTGCACTTGTATAGTTTTTGTATTTTTGTTCCTCTGTGTGTGACTGTAAAGCGACTGGTTGTGGGTTTGATTCCCACTCGAGGAGTGGAAATATTTAATATATCTATTTTCTTCACTCTGGTGTCGAGGCAAAAAGCTAACTTCCGCCACTTAACACGTAGTGCCTCAAGAGTACGAAGTGAAAGAAGAAGGAAAGTGGGGAACGGAGTGACTTGACACTAGATTCTCTCTGCCTACCCTGCTGTGTGCGGGATACAGCGTGAAGCTAAAAAAACATATTAGGTGCAGCAAGTAAAGTATTGGGCAGCTACTAGTTTACACTATGTATGTTTAACACACCTTTTAACAAGCTATCAATTTTGACGTTAAAATTCATAGAATAACAAACATAATCCATTATAATGAACAATAACAAATAAATGGTCTACAAGAATTGTAACTAAGTAGTACACTATAGGGAACGAGTCGCCACGGGGCGTTGGACCACACAGCCGCTACCGAGCGACTGGTGGCTTGCAATTACATATTACAAATTAATAGTTATAAATGAGGGCAAAATGGCGCAGTTGTTTGTATTATATGTTAAGATAGTATTTTTAATGGATTTATTGTAATTGTTATGGTATTTTTGGTGTTAATGCTGTAAAAGGAATTTGGGTTCGACTCCCAATTTGAAACATTTTTTTTTAGCTTCACGCTGTGTCCCTTGCGGGGTAGTCAGAGAGAACGGAGCGCCAAACGCTACGGTCCCTGCATACTTCTCTCGCCTCGTCCACTATCATCAACCTCTTCATACACGCCCTCCGGGGGATACTCATGCTTTTTACGTGACCTTCCTCCAATATCACCGGTACTGTGTTTTAGAGGTTAACCGAGGTTTTCCCCAGCATCTGAATAATTATTTAAGCTGTTTTGATTTTTCTACATTCCTATGCTCTATACGACAGACTGCTCCGGATAATAAGATATCTATCCCCATATTATAGCTAAAAAATGTGAAGCCGAAACGAAAAGGCTGAGAATTTTCGAGTACATTTTTAATTATGATCTCACGTAGACGCAAAATAGGCAAAATGTGAATAATTCAAAATATTATATATATTTTTAGTGATACAGTGTAAAAACTTCTATCGGGATTTTTAAAAATTTAAATATTAATTGTCACATAACTTAGGAATTCATGCTATTTAAGAAATGCTTTAAAGTATTACTTCTTGAAGTAGTTACTTCTGCATACAAAAATGACTTCAATTTTTAAACTTTTTTTAACTCATTAAGTTAAACTTATTTTCTTATACATTTATGATGAACAACTTCCTTCAAAAAGCTTTGATTTAAAAAACCTTTGTAGAAAACATAAAAGCCAAAATAATCGTAACACACTGTCACTACACGCCAAACCAAAAGTAATTATAAATTTTTACCCGTTGTCATATTTTAATTGCGTCTTATATTAAAATCGATATACATTATTATAAGAAAGTACTGGCAAAGAATTTCTTGGGCCACTTTTCTTATCACACACGATCACCTTACGTAAATTAAGCATATAATTGCCATTATATAAAAACCTGGTACTGATAATTGAAGTTAAAATTCTTTAATTGTTGACAAAGCCTTAATTTAATTGGGTGATAGTTGCTAAGTGCTACGTAGGTGTGTGTGTAAAAAAGAAAGAGTGACACTTTTAGAACGAAAGTGACTAACTTAAAAAGTTGTAATTTTTCAAAATAATATATATTAAACCTTAGAATAGGTTTTATATCGTCAATTTGTGGAAAACATATGAATTTTGAGATGCTTCGCCCACCATACAATATCTATAAAAGTGACTTATCATAATATAAGCAGAAACTCAGCCAAAATATACTTTCCATAAAGTCGATTAGTCGAGTCGTAGTTTCGAATCCCACTTAGGGGAATGGCTTAAAATGATTTCAACGAGTTAAATTTAAATTCCAATTTAAATTTGCAATATATGGAATTTTGGCAGAAAGCGATAAAAAGAGTGTCTTGACACTAGGTTCTATTTGCCTGCATTGTTATATGAGAAAACTAAAGTAAATAAAGAAGAAACCTCCATGACCGTCCGACTAACGGAGACCGTCGTGGTGTACTTGGACAGCAGCTGATTTTAAAAAAGGTAGTTGTGGGTTTGATTCCCACTTGGAAAAATGTTTATATTTAAGTGTACATTTCTTTGCTCTGGTACATAAGATTCGCCACTCATCACGCAAAATTTTTCGATTTTAGGCGGCAAGTGAAGGACTACCGCGCTATCCGGGTAATTTCGTGAAGCGTAAATTAAGAAGCCAAAATAAACGTTTATAGACAAAATATGATTGTCAATTTTAATTACCTCTTAATCAAGTACAGTGTTTTCATTGCATTTACAAAATGAAGGCGCGTGGCTGGAATGAGTTCTGTTGCCACTTTCAACAGTTCATTTAAAATATAATACGTGAAAACAATATTGTCAAGTAAGTATAATTTTCACCTTTATATCTTTTTCCTCTCAGCAGGGTAGTCAGAAAGCATCTAGTTGCAGCACTCCGTTCTCTGTATTAACTTAGGGCACAGCGTATTGAATGACGGAATCCAAAGCTAAGCCTTTATTACAAAATCAGGCAAATAAACAAATAAAAAAAGTTGAAAAGTAATCATTTCTCCAAATAAGGATCGAACCCACAACTATCATAATGTATATTTAAGCATTATAATATATTATTTTTTACAGCTAACGGAAGCAAAAAAACAATAGATTAAATTGTTTAATTTGTTTTATAATAATTTAAACATTCTTAAATAAAAGTAGAAAACCTTAAAAAATATTGAAAATAAAAAACATATATAGTGACAAATCACTAATTTAAAAAAAATCGTTATAAATGAACATTTAAATTTTAACACGCCAATCCTCAACAGCGGCACTGTACACCCATCGCGACGTGAATCGCGAAATGCCCAAAACTGGAAACTTTGGCACTTTAATCGATTATTACCGAGAGTCATCATGTGTGAAAATAACAATATATCTTCATATATCATTTGCGGTAAAACTTTTACCCAACTGTGTTAAAAAGAGGGTAATAAAAAGAAAGTAGTTTCATACTTTTTTAGGCAAATACACAAAGAAAGTGTCAAGACACTCCGTTCTTCACTTTCCACTTGACTTTAGGCCATTGCGTGTTGAGTTTTGAAGCTTAACGCTGCGATTTGTCTTAATAATGTTATGTGAAATAAAAGACATAAGTAAGTTTGGGCCCAGTCGTGGTGAAGAGGCACAAAGTGTGCCTGTAAAGCGACAGGTTGTGGGTTCGATTCCCACCCGAGCAGTGGAAATATTTAATATTTACTCTTTCTACGCTCTGGTGTCCAGGCAAAGCGCGGCGTCAATTTCCACCACTGACACACAATGTCTCCGAATTCGGCGGAAAGTGGGAAACATAGATTCCCTCTCCCTACGTTGCTGTGCGGCGTGTAACTAAAAAAAAAGATATAAATATTAATATGGCTAAATCATATCGATAATATTTTATGTACTCGTATAATATATATCGATATTTAGTTTATATTATATATCGATATATTTTTTTAAAACAATCATCCACAACTTATCTATAAGATCAATCTCTAAACCCAACATACAAAACACGATCACAATCTCAACCAACATTGTTAACTAACCAAACGACATGTCACCAACAAAACAATACAATTTTCCTTAATAAATCAATAACCCATATTAATTCATACAAAAATACTGATAAAAAGTAAGAAAGTGAGCTTTTCAAACCGCCAGATTCAAGCAGATAATTTGCTTACAATATAATCGTACAGGGATTGCCGGCCTCAGCTAAGGGGCAAAAAGCGAGCCATAGGAAACGGCTATTATATTCAAATTCGGCTCGGCAGAGGCAATTTATATGGATTTTATTGACAAGACCAAAAGCCAGCGCGAAATTCCTAAAGAAAATAACTTTAGCTTCGTTTCTCTTTAATTGAGTGGACAATATCGTTAAAACGGTCTTACTTAGACTATAGGATGGGATGTATAGCTGCTTTTGCCTGGCTTTGTTTGTGGTACAATTGATAAGTAACTTAAAAATTAGTTTCAACTTCAAATATTAAATAAATGAAGTCTGATATATAAAGACTTTATGTACTAAAATTTAATTTAAAAATGCTTATTAAGAAGGGAATAATTATAAATATTTTTAAAAATGTTTTTTATAATTGATACCACGAAATAAAGATAATTTAATATATTATCGTAAACATAACGGTACATTTTGGTGTTTTATTTTTTTTTAAACTATACTTGCAAAGCTCAGGAGAAATGGACACAATGCGGGATTTCTTAAGACAGATTACAGAGACGCGCATTAATAAGGTCCTATTTACAGGTAACGGGGTCGTGGCGATATCGAAAAGACTTTTTTATAGAAGAAAAGATTTTTTCATTGTATTAGGGTTTAATTTTAAGTACTGAATTTATTAAAAAATGTATTGTGCATAATAAAGGAAGAATAATGTTAAAAAAGATGTGTCCTTATGCCCGTAGAGTAATAAAATAGAATTATAAAAAAAAGATTTCTTTATAGTATCAGTATTATCATAGGAAAGTAGCTTAAATGACTAGAGTGCTAGTTAAAAAATAAAAAGCATTCGTCAAAATAAGCATAAAATGTTTTAGAAAAAATAAAAATATATACAAAAAAAAATTACAATATTTTTTTAAACTAAAATCATACAAACACGATCATAAACACGCTTTCAAATAAATTTTTATTTCGACTTTATTTTTTTAAAATACTTAAGTTTCGACCCCAGATTGTATCAACATCAGTAAATTTAATATTTAGCTTAGTTTTAATCTCCAATACAATGTTATAGATAAGAGATTCTGATAACAATTAATCAGTTAATGCATGTTTCCTTAACATAACGTTATCAGCCGCTTGATATATATATTTTTACTTAATCATTTACACAAATTGAGCGTTTATAATATATTTATGAGTGTTTATTGAGAGCTCGCATTAATTAACGCTAATAAATTTTTGTCAATTACAAAGTAATGACTCTTAATTGATTTTTAGCTTATCTCTCATATTTTATTGCTGTTGAGTGTATTTTTTTAAAATGAACAATTAAAGAAATCATTTCTTTTTTTATAAAAAACATGCTTTATATATTATATTGAGGCCATCGTCTACTGTGAATGAAAATATTCGTGGTTTTGATGTTTATCCGGGAAAATATACATCAAAGATTTATTTTAAATTATTTTAATTATTTTCCTATAATATTTAATTATTTTTATCTTTCTAATTTGGGAAAATCTCGGCGTTGAGTTACGCCGCACAATGCATAATGTAGCGAATGAAAAGAGGTGAACGGGGAAAAGTCTTGACACTAGATTCTCTCAGTACACTTTGGTAAGAGAGAAAAACTGTGAAGCTAAAAAGATGTTATTTTAGTAGCAAGCATTTATTACTATTAAAAAACACAGTGCTATACCTAATAGCTTTATCTAAATTTGTATAGGCAAAGACTATTTAGTTGAAAATCATCTAATTTTTCAATTGACGATTATTTTAATATACTGCTCGAAAAACATATTTAATGTTATAAATACGTTTCTTATAAACATTATACTATTTCCATACTTATATTATAAATGTGAAAGTCTGTCTGTTTGTCCGTCATTTTGATATTTGATTTGGATAAAATTTAGAATGAAAGTTGCAAATAATCCAGAGTCAAACATATTTTTTACTTATTTTTTCAAAAGTCAACTTCTAAAAGATTGAAATAGGGGATGAAAGTTTATATGAAAATCGATTCGATTGTAATGAATTTTGTAATATATATAGTTGATAATCCAAGGTTAATAAACAAAGGCTACTTTATTTTACAAAAATCCACCCACGAAGGTATCAATATAAGGAAACAGTTACGTAGTTCAAGAAGCTGCGAGCAGACCGCTAGTAATAATAATATATTATACAAAGCGCAGTTAATTTCGTCGTAGACGTCTCAATTTTGGGTAGAAATTGTAGGATAGATCTTGACACTACGTTCTATATGACTCCTTACTTTACGGAAAACGTCATAAAGCTGCTAAGTAGATAATCATATATTTTAAGAATAATTTCTCTTAAATACAACTGAATTTCAAATTTATTTGCTTTCAAAATCGTATCCTGAAAATGTCGTAGAGTGTAAATCATCCGATACATGGTCATGTCTCGATGGCAAGATAAGATCGTAATCTTTTCGGATATAGCTCGCTATAATCATATGCGCGTTTATTTTTTCCATTTCGTAGGACGTAACCGCGGACAAAGGCACGTTTATACAACTTGCTACTGAACGTGGTTCTACTTGCCAGTTTTAATATAACTTATACTACTTATACTCAATTCTTACGCTTTTAGCTTCACGCTATATCCCGACAGACAGCAAGGTAGGCAGAGGGAACCTAGTGTTAAGACACTCTGTTCCTCACTTTCCGCCGCATTCTGAAGGCATTACATGTTAAGTGGCGGAACTTAACGCTGCGCTTTGCTTCGACACCAGAGCGAAGAAAATGAAAATATTAAATATTTTCACTCCTCGAGTGGGATTCGAACACACAACCAGTCGCTTTACAATCACACTTTGTGCCTACAAGCGACGACTGGTCCCCTTATACTGTATACTTATATGTATAAAATATACACACAATCGAAACCAAGTACTGCAGTGTCTTATAGTATATAGGGAGTGGTTGTAGATTCGGTTTATATTCTGGTTCACAAGAACCGGAAGTATAACTAGTAGATGTTATTGACAGCAAAGGTTGGTTTTTCATTTAATTAGTTCATTTTTTTTAAACTTGATGTAAAGAAATGAAAAAGTAAAGTCCGCTGCAGCCGCTATGCGTAAATACAATTAGTTATGGATTTCAACTCCATTTGTTGAAATAATTATAGTACGGTGAGTTCATTGAGGCAGAAACTGCAGAACGGAGTGTTTTAACACTAGATTCTCTCTGCCTACCCTACTATGGGAGAAAAAGGGTGAAGCTGACATCTGTACCTACAATCCTACATATATGTCTTAACGCATACATTCCTTTATAACACCAATCACTTCACTTATTGGTAATTAACCAAAATTACCAAAATAAGAATATCATATAATATCATAAATAGTTTCACTTGTCAGGTCGTTAATTATCACTTTTCATTGAAAGTACTTAAACTTGACTTAAAACGTACATTTATCAAGTATAATAATATATTGAGTGCATTATCGACTTGCAAGTTGTTAAGAATTGCTCTCGATTTACGGTATGTTTAATATTTTAATTGCCATTATTATATTTTAAAATTATTGATACGCCATATTTTACATTTAAACAGTAGCTGTGCCCTCGTTTTTGTTCGTGTGAAATTTAATAAAAACCTATTGTGTATTTTTCTGAAAATTGTCTGCAATAAAGAAAATATAAAAAAATATAATAAATGTGGGCCAGTCGTGACCCAGTGGCACAAGCGTGTGACTGTAAACGACTGGTTGTGGGTTCGATTCCCACTCGAGGAGTGGAAGTTATATTTTCATTTTCTTCGCTCTGGTGTCGAGGTAAAGCGCGGCGTTAAGTTCCCTACTTAGCACGCAAGCCTCCGAATTCGGCGGTAAGTGGGGAACGGAGTGTCTTAACACTAGGTTCCCTCTGCCTACCCTGCTGTGTGCGGGATACAGCGTGAAGCTGAAAAAAAATATATAATAAATAACAGAATAACAAGCTCTTTTTGTGAAGACATAAAACAAAATGAAAATCGTAAAGGAATTATTCAATAAGTGTATGGGCGTAACACAATAATATATGATTTAATTTGACTCTGCTTAAACGTACAACATTGTAATTAAGATACATATTTCTTTTTGTGAAAGTTTTTTGTATTAATGATACTTTGATTGTTTTACGAAGCGTTTGCTACTAATGAAATGATGTTATGTATCTGTATTTTTTTTTATTAGCTTCACGCTGTATCCCGCACACCGCAGGGTAGGCAGATGGAACCTAGTGTTAAGACACTCTGTTCCACATTTTCCGCGGAATTCGGAGGCTGGCGTGTTAAGTGGCGGAATTTAACGCCGCGCTTTACCTCGACACTAGAGCGAAGAAAATGGAAATATAATTTCCACTCCTCGAGTGGGAATCGAACCCACAACCAGTCGTTTATAGTCACAAGCTTATGCCACTGGGCCACGACTGGCCACTGTATTTAATCAGAACTTAAAAGAATAATTTGAAAATACTACTTCTTCGTCTCTTCTAAAATCAGAACTTATTGATTGGCACTCATGTACTTTGTAATATTCAAAACCACATGTCTTTTTATTTAAGGCTTTTCTTCGTTTAATGTGTGTTAATATAATTAGTTAACTATTCAACAACATATATAACTTTATATACCTACGTTACATATGTTTGTATTTTTTAACTTCACGCTATATCCCGCACACAGCAGGGTAGACAGAGGTTAAGACACTCCGTTCCCCACTTTCCGCCGAATTTGGAGGCATCGTGTTAAGTCGCGGAACTTAACGCCGCGTTTTTACCTCTGATACCAGAGCGAAGATACACATGTTAAAGTAATTTTTATATAAATAAAAATAATTTCCTTTCTCTTGTCTGGTTAGGTTAAGTTAGTCATTTTACAAGCATTGAACTATATATACAAACCAAAAGCCGTAAAAAAATATAATAAAAAAATATAATAAAATGTATATATCATTGTATTGAAAACTAGCAAATTGCATCCTGATAACGCGCTCAATCCGAAACGGATAGGAAGCGCGAATTACGAGAAAGTGCCCTACGGTGCGCACGCGCACCGATTTACGCGCATCACTGTACTAGTGTTGTTTACTATGGTGAAGTAAGATAAATAAAATATTCTTATTGGCATAACATGAGAAAATTAAATTAATATATATTTCGAACGTGCGGCGTTTGGTTACGCATTTCAACACACAATATCTCCGAAAATGGAAAGAAGTGAAAATAGAAACTTTGAACTAGGTCAAAGCGCGGCGTTGAGTTCTGGAAACACGCAATGTATCAATTCAGGCGGGAACTGGAGGACGGAGTGTCTTGACACTAGGTCCTCTCTAACTACCCCGCCTAGTGGGAAAAAGCGTGAAGCTGCTTTTTAAAACTAGATTCTTTCTGACTACTATGCAACAAGAGCAGTACACAAAAATGGTAATTAATACTATTAACACATCGGTACCGCTTTACGTATGAATATACCTAAAAAATGAACGTATATTAATAAGTAAAAAAAAGTTATCAATAAAATTATACCAACAGCAACATATCTTATATTGCTGTTTGTATAATTTGACAAATTAAAGTTTATATAGACATAAAGTACAGAAATCCCATAATTTTATTTATTTATTTTAAAAATACATTAAATTAAAGAAACAAATACTACATAGACTTTATAATAACTCCTAAAGAAAAAATATTTAATATACAATTTTAACATAATCGATATTACCTCTAGAGCACATCACTAGCCGCCGCGAGCAACCACGCGCTAAATCGATGGACTAAAAACCGTCGACCCCGACACTAACCGAATTATTCTCGGTTCGATTTCTGTACAAAACGATATGACAGTATGACAAGACACCGCCTGATAAATAAACTAACAAGTTTTTTAATATATTACTTTATATATTTTTATGCTTAGATTCACACTTACCGCGCATAACAAGGTATTGAACATAGTGTCAAAATATTCCGTTCTCCGTTTTCTGCCGTTTTAGACATTGTATGTAGAGAGGTGGATATCAACACCGTGCTTTGTCTTGTTTATCAGAGCAAGGAAACAAAAATCCAGAACAGTGATGGTGACGGGCCACAAAGTGTGACTGGTTGTGGGTTCGATTCCCATTCGAGGAAATGCTTCATATTTCATTTTCTTAGCTTTGGTATCGAGGCACAAGCACGGCGTTGAGTTACGGCACTTAACACGTAATGCCTCCTAAATTCGGCGGAAAATGAGGAACAGAGTGTCCTAACATTAGGTTCCCTCTGCCTACCCTGCTGTATGTGGGATACAGCGTGAAGCTAAAAAACGAGAAATAAAAAAATAAAATATATCATTTCGAGTGGTAATCGAACCTACAACCAATCGCAATTACAATCAGATATTTACCACCGAGCCACAAATACCTGAATACAATGTTGTATAATATATAATTAATTGCAAAAATGTTATATCTGAAGGAACATAACATGACAAATATATCGAGTTCAAGCGCCACACCTCTGCCCGTTACTTTAAACAGTTTTAATATGGTGTTTTTTACTTAATTAAAATCGTTAATTATAACAAAACAGCTTCTCTTGCTAAATACCGTTACATGGTGTAATTATAAGGGTAAAGCGAATTAAAGCAATTTTGCTTTTAATTTGTTACTCAATAATAATATGATATTAGTTTAATAGTTCTACTGTTACTATGTGAAAACCCTTATTTCAACCCTGTTAAAAAAATATTTCTATTAAAAGTGTAAACTTGCGACAGCCTTAAACCTCCTTAATTCAGCCCTGTGCCAAAATCAAAAAAAAAGTCCCATCGAACTTCATGATGTAAGTCAAACGGATTTCCAAATTACGTGAGAGATAAAAGATAGATATAGAGGTATAAAAATAGGCTGTGATATATTACATAGGCATTGACTTTAGAATTAGCAAATATAAAAATGTCAGTATTGTCAGTCCCATTAGCCACAACTGGATCGAAAGGCAGTAATGTCGAGAAGATCTAACAAGAATATCAACAATTGCTCTTTTCTTATATTTAGCTCTTTTCTAATAAATTAAAAATAATTTTACAGTTCTTTTCCAAAATATATTTTTACAACTTCAGACTTTTTCCCGCACAACAGGGGAGTCAGAGAGGACCCAGTGTCAAGACACTCTATCCTCCGCTTTCCGCCTGAAATCTGAACATTGCGTGTCGAGCGGCGGAACTCAATACCGAGCTTTGTCTTAGGTATCAGAGCGAAGAAATATAAATATAATCATTACCCCGAGTGGGATCGAACCCATAACCATCGCGTTCACTGTCAGACGTCATCCCACTTCGCCATGATGGCCCCTCAAAGAAGAATCAGCAGCAACATTTACAGGAATTGAGAAAAACTTATAGGTGTTAAGAACTTTAGGAACAATCTGAACTATCTGACAGTGAAGATTTTAAAATGTATGACCATTAGTAAATCAAATAGAAGTTCTTTTAAACATTTTTATAGTGTTATTCCACACTCAAGACATTCTAAACGTCTTTTTCAAATATAAGTTGTTTAGTTTAACATAAGCATAATGTCTTGACATTGGGTTTTCTGTGCCTACCAGTCTATGCACAAAAAGGTTTGAAAATAAATAATAATAATAATAAATTATTTAGGTGGTAAAATTTACATTTGACCTTACCAGAATATCGTCATTTTTCCGTATGGGTTTTTGAAGTGAAAACTTCTTTAGGCGCGTCGAGCGTTTTGGTAGAGGGTAAAATCCCCTTCGACATGCTAATGATAATAGTATATCTATAGCTATGGAGAGCCAGACTAGCGCACGCGCTATTATAATATTTATAGTTACCATAAACCTACTGTATCTTTTTTAGAATACAATGAAATGATTGAACGAACAGATAATCTAAGTATTGTCGAAATTAATGATGACAATGATGTAAATAATGAAAATAATGTTCAAACTTGAATTCATTGAAATTCGTGTAAATATAAATACTATGTATAATTAAGATAATTGTATATTAATTATTTTTTCAACCACTTTGTATTTATATTTTGTTCATGATTTGTTTAACCCATCATATGTAACTAATAAATAAAACATAAAAAATTCATATAATTTTTGCATATAGTTTTAATTACACTCAACTTAATAGTTCCGTTTTCACTTCTATCGGCAGTCCCACGACTGCTACTGTTTTTTATTTACACAGTACGTAGCTATACCAAAATACAAAACAAATAAGCTTCATAAATATATATTATTTTTAACCACTTAACACGAATTTCGGTAATTTCACATAATATATTTCCGTCGAAAAGTCCTTACGCACTATATGCATGTACAAACGCAACTTTCACTGTTGATTAGCCGGTCGTATCGTATCTGTTATCTATCGGCTTAAATGTTTCAGATAACAAGTTTTTTTAATTAAATTTATATTTTTAACACGCAAAAATAGCAATTAAGCGGTTTAAACGAAAATCCTGTATCACACGAACAAGTTTTAAATAAATCCGGATTTTACCACTAGATGTTATCCATACTAATAATATAAACGGGAAAGTTTTTCTGTATGTAATGCATTTACTGCTAAACTACTGGTCATATTTGGATAAAATTCGGATTGAAAATAGATGAAGATTCAGCGTTAAACACAGGCAACTTTTTTTTTAAAAAATATTTCTACAGAGTTGCAACAGGGGATGACAGTTTGTATGGAAAGTCTAGACCACTTAACCAATTTAATGAATTATTTCAGGAAGATCTCTCTCTCTCTCTATCGCGATATGAAAAAAAATTAACGCTTAAATTCTGTAACGGAGGATGAAAATTTGTATAATAATTTAGTTTTGAACTTTACGCGGGTGAAACCGCGAGCGGGTAGTAGTATATTATATTCGTATTAATATATCCACCAAAATTGGAATAAACAAAACAGGTTTTTTTATAAATGTTGTTAAAAATAAAGAATTAAAAAGCAGAAGCAGCTTCTTGGTTTTCACGCAGGGTAGTCAGAGATCCTAGTGTCCAGACACTTCGTTCTCCACCTAAATTCAAGACATTGCGTGTTAAGTGGCGTAACTTAACACTGCGCTTTGCCTTACCAGAGTGCAGCAATTAAAGTTATAAGTGCGAGTATTTTGCGAGTATTTACAAGTTTGAAACTCCGAATGGACGTGACCCACAACCAATGCAATATCAGTTATACGCTATCTCATCTGTGTAGTCGCTACGCACCACTATGTGTAGTGAATCCATACTTATATTATAAATGCGAAAGTCTGTGTGTTTGTCTGTCACGCTTTCACGGCTAATCTACCGGTCCGATTTGGATGAAATTTAGAATGAAAGTAGTAAAAGTGACTGGGTCTAACATAGGCTACTTATTTTTTTAAAAATCTACCTCTATAGGGTTGAAATAGGGGATGAAATTTTATATGAAAAATCTAAACCGCTTGACCAATTGTAATGAATTTTGGCATAAATATAGTTGATAATCTAAGCTTAAACATAGGCTACTTTATTTTTTAAAAATGCGCCCCCGAATGTTTCAATATAACGAAATAGTTCACGCGGCGAAGCCGCTAGTATTCACATATATAGAGAAGTAATTCACATATAGTATAAATAGTGACAAACAGACACACATAAGTTGTTCTCCTTCTTCAGCTTAACGCATAGCCGTTACCCAAAAAAACTTTTAAATAAGACTCAAAACCTTTTATGAGATTTAAAACTTTAATCTTATTATTATACACTTTCAACCCAAAACTTGCAAAAAAATGTAGTAATTCATAAATAAGAAGGTTCACGCTGTATCCCGTACACAGCAGGGTAGGCAGAGGGAACCTAGTGTTAAGACACTCCGTTCCCCACGCACGACCGAATTCGGAGGCATTGCGTGGTAAGTGGCGGAACTTAACGCCGCGCTTTACCTCGGCACCAGAGCGAAGGAAATGGAAATATTAAATATTTCCACTCCTCGAGTGGGAATCGAACCCACAACCAGTCGTTTACATTCACACGCTTGTGCCACTGTGCCACGACTGAATAAGAAGGTAAGCTACTAAATACATGCTCACGACAGTATCGATGTGAAGTTAAACTTATAATTATAATTAAATTACTTTAATAAAGCGCTCGCCTGAAGCGACAGCAGGACAAACGGCCAGCGCGAATATGTACCAATTAACATGTAGACATATAAAAATATGATCACTATTTGAATTTGCATAGTAAAATTATAGTAGAATATACCTAGTTTTAAAAGAATTATGTTAAAAATCGCCATCATAGCACAGTTGATATGTGGTTAGACGAACGTATTGATTGCGGGTTCGAATCTTAGTAAAAATATTTTTTTTTTAGAAGTGCCCTTAGACTTAATTAGTCAATAAACAGTTATTTTGTTTAAAAATGTATTTTTCCTCAAATCTCCGTTAATTTAATAGTAATGCAAGTGATCCTAAAGAAATGCAACCTTTTTAAAATGAGAATTTTAAATTTTGATTATAAAAATAAAACAAAAAAAATCTAAATAATTTGAAGATTAACACGCAGTGTTTCGAATTATGCGGACGAAAAACGCGGGCGGAACACGGAGAGCGAAGTGTCTTGACACTAGATTATCTCTAATTACCTCACCATGTGGGCTAAATCGTAAACACAAGTAAGCTTATTTCATAATATCATTTTAATATTTCAAAATTTTAAAAAATATATAGTTTATGAAAGTACAAAACATATTAATACTTTGTAGTAAGAAAATACATTGTTATATTGACCACATCGCAGTTTATACGGAGCAGAAATTCAATTTTTTTTTTTATAATAACTCATTAGAAATACAATAAATTAAATTAAATGAATATTATACGCACAATTATGTAGCTAACGTACATTTTTGTAAAATATCATATAAGGCAATGCGTTATTACGCGTCAACGAGTCTACTGGTAACTAATTGATGAAAAAAAAAACATCTTCACGCTTTTTCTCACGTAAAAGCGTAGTGGGAGAGACCCTACTGTCATGTTAAGTGGCGGAACTTACTCCCTTCGTCTTAATGAAAATAATCTTAACATTTTCTTCGCTCTTGTGTCGAGGTAGATCGCGACGTTAAGTTTCGCCACTTAACACGCCTCCGAATTCGGCGGAAAGTGGGGTGCGGAATGTCTTAACACTAGGTTTCCTCTGACTACGCTGCTGTATGTGGGATACAGCGGGAAACTAAAAAAATCTTAACATAATGAATCCATCGAGTGGGAATCGAACCCACAACCTTATAATAATAAAGTCCACCTTTTTATTTTTAATTATAGGCAAACAGCGAGAAGAAGGGGATAAAAGACCAAGTGGTGGGAAGTAGCTACCTTTGCACCTCCACAATATTAGCGGATGGGTGTAAATAGGGAATAGGGAGAGCTAGTTTACAAGTCATAGTCATAGTCAAGTCTAGACACATCAAATAT
Organism: Dryas iulia moderata; assembly: GCA_019049465.1. Taxonomy (NCBI): domain Eukaryota; kingdom Metazoa; phylum Arthropoda; class Insecta; order Lepidoptera; family Nymphalidae; genus Dryas; species Dryas iulia. The sequence goes on from CM032428.1 coordinate 13,698,071, forward strand.
TTGGCGGTTCCCTTTTGACATGATAGTAATCGCGAGCCAGTCGGAGAACAAATCTTCTACCTCCAAGTCACTTGGTCGCCTTATATGTGACGCTACTCAGCAGCGGAGAGAAATAGTATTCTTAACTGGGACCGGTTAAGAATTAAATATATGAATATATACAATATATGAAAGGCCAGTGGTGGTGTAGAAGCACAAAGTGTGACTGAAAAGCAACTGGTTACCGATTCAATTCCCACTCAAGAAGGGGCGTTAAGCTCCGCCATATATCACGCAATGCCTCCAGAATTCGGTGGAAAGTGGGAAACGGAGTGACTTAAAATTAGGTTCCCTCTGCCTACCCTTCTGTGTGCGGGATACAGCGTGAAGCTAAAATAAAAAATATATGAATAAAAATAATACCCACGGGTAAACGACAAGGTGTCTATCACTTCACAACCAAGCAGACACCATGGCGTTGTACACCATACCGTTAAAAGAATTCTGCACGCTCTATGGGGTGGAACGAATGCGTAAAAAAAATATATGTTTTGCAATCATTTGTAATAGTGAGAAAAACCTCTTGCTCAATATTGTAGTGAAGCATGATAATTGAATTCAATATTGTATAAATACGTATTGTATAATTTTTAATTTAGTAGCCGTTTACTTGATTTTTTTAACTTCACCCTTTTTGTAGGGTAAGTACAGGGAACAAAGTGGCAAGATACTCCATTTTCCAGTTTTGGTTCCCCGTTCTATTTCTTGGTCGGATTTCCTTTTCTTTTTTTCCCGCTTTCTACAATTTAGGCTTGTATCACAGACATTGCTTGTTGAGAGGCTGAATTCAATGTCAAGTTATTTCTTATCGCCAGAACAGAGCAATTAAAATAATTTAAATATTATTCCCTCTCGTGGAGATTGAACCCACAGCTATCGAGTATACAGTGAAATGCTGTCACTGTACTTGTTAATTTCTTCTTAAATAAAGAGTGTTGGATATATAGTAGCTCCTCATAAATATACATTTTAATAATTCTTATATTTTCTTTCTTTCGTTGTTGAATCAAATTCAATTCGTAAAAAAAATCTTTTATGTATAAAATTTGTAATTTTTCAAATCTCATCAAGTCCTCAAGTGTCTTGACCAGATTCTTTCTAACCTGCACCTTACTACTACGCAAGAAAAAACATGAAGCTTTTCTTAATAAAGCCCAACCGATATCCTGAGCATCTCGATCGTGATCTTATAAAGTTATAATCTAGATATTAACTGTACATTACATTTGCATAACCATGCACCGTACATAATCAGTGCGGGAGTGCATCGAGATAACGAAAAAATAGACAAAAACAATTGATTTTGCATAAAAAACCTGCACCAAAACGATGCACGACCGCAAACTGATTATTTTATTGTTAACCATTGTCCTTTATTGCTTATAACCGCGTTATGAAAATCATACAGCCTTTTGATATGCCGCTTTATGTGTACTTAGAGAAGTATAAAGCTGAGCTCAGTATTGAGAGCGCCTGAACGGTATTCAGGAGGCGCGGGTTCGAATCCCGCTGTGTTCAAATGTTTATACGTTTTCTTTAAATGTCTTTTCCATTTTTCTAAGTATGGAATAACACTTTAAAAATGTTAAAAAGTATAAAAATGTTTGTTATATTAATTAACTTTCTTTTTTAATATTTTTAGAAGTATTTTGCTATCGAATTATTGTAAATTAATTATTACTAAAAATACTAAAAAAATATGTTACAATTTAATTTTAAAATACCAAATAAGATTAGATTTTCTTATCCTGTGCTTTTAGTTTTAGTAATCCTGTGCTTCTAGTGCTAGAATGTGCCTTTTTGGATTCGTTTAATATAAGACTTCAAGTCAACTTCCAAGAGAGGTATATAAAGAAACTGTATAAGACACCCCGGACGCCCAAGAAAGCGATGACTGGATGTCGTGAAGCAGGACATGAGAGCCAATTGACTGACCACTGAGGAGGATAGGAGTAACTCGCTGAGGTAATTTAAAACGTCATTTTAGTTTTAAGTAGCATGTCTATGTAAATTGAGAATTGTATTCAAAGAATTAAGGAAAAAAAGGATACGAGACCGGGTGTCTGTAGTGTTTAAATACGTTTAAGTACGTAAGTTAAATTAAAAAAAAAAAAAATAAACCACTGAGGATGTTGCAGATTGTGCAAAATTGAGGAGATCTAATAGGAAGGCAGGCCCTGGCTAGGCCGGGATTAATGCCAAGTAGAAGAAGTATATACACTGTACAAGTACAGCCCCATTAATGATTTAAGTTTACGCTTTACGCTTAGCAGGAGAGTCAAAGAGAAGTTAGTATCAAGACACTCCGTTCTCCGTTGAGTGGTGGAAATCAACGTCGCGTTCAAATACAACCATTCCACCGAATGAGAATCGAACCCGTAACCAATGGCATTTACAGTCAGATGCTATTCCACTGCATCACTGTAGCCTCGTTAATAATAAAAACATTTCCATCCTATAAAAAGAATAATTTCCATACATTTAAAAACACTTAACCCCAATTTTATAAATTTCTAGCCAAAGCTTTTCTGCTAACCAATAAAATCGGTAGCGATGTCGCAACTGAACTAAAACAGCCGTTTTAAGACATAATAAATAATCGTAAATTTTTGAGCCGTCGTCGTTGCCGGCCGCAAAAACATGCACGCGCGAGAATGCTCGAGATGCAACTCAGTGACTGGACACAGATTATGGAAGAGGTAGTTTTTAATTTAAAATAATATATTTTAGATTCATACTTTTTAAATATAACAGGGTAGATAGAGAGAATAAGTGAGGGAAAAAAAGGAGACAGAGAAAAGAGTCAAAACACTCCGTTTTCGATTTAGTGCTAAAATTTGAGAAATAGCGTGTTGAGCTGCGTCACTTTATTTTTGACAGAACGAGAAAGTGGCATAACATGATCTTTTGTTTACGCGATTACTACAAATTTTGAAATGAAACTATTTTTAACCGGATTAATCGCGTATATTTTTCAAGTAGACTCTACCTGTGACCACGGGATATTGTAAAGTGTTCGAAACGTCGGGTTTCTAAAAATTTATTTTCGAATACCAAAAATATACGGGATTAATCCGGTCAAAAATAGTTTCATTTCAAAAAGTGACATACTTTAATATATTTGTATCAGTCCTTCAGTGAAGATCGAACCCATAACCCTCGTTCTTAGTTAGAAATTGTCAAATTTATTTAAAAACTATAGTTATAGTCGAAAAAAAAATTAAAAAACGTATTTTACGCATCTTGATTCAAACCCGCGGTCCTTAAAAACCGTACAAACATTTTTTTTTTAGCTTGACGCTGTATCCCGCACATAGTAGGGTAGGCAGAGGGAACCTAGTGTTAAGACACTCCGTTCCCCACTTTCCGCCGAATTCGGGGGCTTGCGTGTTAAGTGGCGGAACTTAACGCCGCGCTTTACCTCGACACCAGAGCGAAGAAAATGGAAATATAATTTTCACTCCTCGAGTGGGAATCGAACCCACAACCAGTTGTTTACAGTCACACGCTTGTGTGACTGGGCCACGACTGGCCACCATTTTACAAGCAATTTGTTTTTAGTAAGTGTTTCTATTGCATTGTGTTACATTTCTCTGGGTTTATCGAATATTATTTGCACAAAGAAGTAATAGTATAAACTATACATAAGTCATACAACAGCTATTTCCTTTTACAGTTTTAATTTCTGATTTAAATTTGTAAAATTATCACTTCTGTAGTAGTATGTAAAATGGTAATATACTTTTTACTTTGAATTGGTATATTCATATGCCACCATAATTAATTTATAATGTGCATGTTATGTTTTTCAATCACCAATCATTCCCTTTGATTTATTTTTTGAGTGTCTTTGATAAATTTCATATTATATATATTTTTAAAAAGTAACAAATACAACTTCCCCTGAATGGAATTCGAACCTACAGCCGTCGCTTTTATTCATTCTTCGTATTAGTGTACATTTATTACAATAAATTAATTTGCAACAGTTTTTTTTTCCAATTCATTTTATTTACTTAATATAACGAGGATATCATGGCGCAGTGTGATAGGATTCGACAATAGATCAATTAGTTTTGGGTTCAAATTCCACATAGAGATTCCTCTATGTGGAATATCTAATTATATTTAAAATTATGGTCAATTCTCTGCTATTCTACTAAGAGAAAAGGCAGCGTTGCGTCCAGAGTTCATGTATAAAGAAACATAGTGTCTTGACACTAAGTTCTCCCTCACTCTGGTATGTGGGAGCAAGCAAGAAGCTAAATAAATAAATAAACTCAATATAACTTCTACAATTACATACTCTATGGCTCTATACGTGGAAATGCAGCCTGCAGTTTTCTCACATTAAAGTGGACAGAGATTATTGGCGTTCAATTTTCCTAATTAAAAGCCAAGCTATCGAGTACGTACATACATACGTACGTGACGAGTTCCTAAGAAGCTACGGGATGATAGGCATTCATAGTACACTATAATTGAGATGTGGACGTCTTTGGATGGCTATGGGTATAGATAAATTCCTATTATTGTATTATTGTTAATAAGTTAACAGTAATAATCAAGTTGTCAGTAATAATTAGATCCGCTAATCATCTTCTTTTTTTATATTTTTTTTTTCAATTCTTTAAGACATCGTTCAACATTTATGTCAATTTGAGTTGTGAGTCATAATCGATGATTTAAGATTTGTATTTTTAAAAGTGAATATACCACAATTTAAATATCAGGAGACAGAGAGAACCAAATGTTAAGACATTCCGTTCCCCATTGTCAGCCAAATTTTGAATGCATTGATTTTTAAGTGGCAGAAATCAACGCCACGCTTTGCCTAGACGCCAGAGAAAATTTTAAAAACGATGTTAAACGACTTAAACTGTTACATATTGAGTTTAGTAGCGGAATTTATAATTGGCACATTATGTATTTTTCATAAAATAATAATTATAAATTCTTCGTTATAAAGAAAATATTATAATAAAAAGTTTTAACTAAATTTTGTCCCGTGGGGGGACGGGTTAAGAATACAATTCCTCCCCGCCGCTGGGTAGCGTCCCGTAAAAGGCGGGTAACCCAGTAGTTTGATGGTAGGAGATTCGTTCTCCGACTGGCTCGCGACCACTATCATGTCAAAGACGAACCGCCAAATATCTTATGATGTGTTCCGGTTCGATGGCATGTAAGCCAGCTTTCCCTATTCCCACCATTCCCATCCTTCCTCCCTCCTTCTGTCCTACATTCCCAAGGCTGGCAACGCATCCATAACTTTAATGTTGTGGATGTCTATGGGCGAAGGTAACCACTTAACACCAGGTGGGCCTTCTGCTCGTATGCCTCCTTTATTCCATAAAAAAAAGTAAAATAACGTAACTTTTGAAGTTACTAATCATTTTTAAATGCACGTTAAATTATTATTAATACATAAAACTACGAAAATCCGAAAATACGGTTGCATATAACCTTCACCCTTGTTTTCCCTGCTTAGCAAGTAGCCAGAGAGAGCCTAGTGTCAAGACTCTCTCCATCCATGCATATCTTCAATTACTATTAAATGGAAGAAAAATCGACATCACCTGTCCGTGTGAAACAAGAATTGATACAAATGATTGATTCCATACAAACAATATGTTATTTATGCAATCTACGAGTACATAGTTCTAGTTCCTAGAACTTCGACGCCCTTTCGTCTGCGTATATCGAATGTTTCTCATGTATGTACCCTTCTATCTATTGTATTATTAATAAATAGTAAATACCTATGTTAATTTAAACGCTTTGTAATTGTCAAGTTTTTAGTATGAATTATAATTATGTGGCCAGTCGTGGCCCAGTGGCACAAGAGTGTGACTGTAAACGACTGGTTGTGGGTTCGATTCCCACTCGAGGAGTGGAAATTATATTTCCATTTCCTTCGCTCTGGAGTCGAGGTAAAGCGCGGCGTTAAGTTCCGCCACTTAACACGCAAGCCTCCGAATTCGGCGGAAAGTGGGGAACGGAGTGTCTTAACACTAGGTTCCCTCTGCCTACCATGCTGTGTGCTATATAGCGTGAAGCATTTTTTTTTTTACTTAGTATGAATTATTAGGGTTGCGTTTCGCCACACAAAAAGAAATGTCTCGATTTCTTACGGAAAGCGGAGAACGGAGTGTCTAAATTCTAGATTCTCTTTGAGGACCCTTTATGTGAGCCATTTTGGGGCAAATGGGTATAGTAAAAAATATCAAGCTGTCAATCTTGACAACTTTAATTTTTTTTAGCTTAGTCGCATCTAATTTGAATTTTACTTTAAGATAACGCGAACATGAAATAGAACCGAGTGGTTTATTTTATCTTCCTTGCCTATGTCTACAAATTTCAGAAGACAGGAGAAAAAAAAAAAATATTGTATATTTTTAGTACTATAGAAAAGCGTAAAATATGCGTTGCCTTAGCAACGTCTATGTTACATATGTACGTAAGTACTTAGGTATATCATAGAAAGAAATCTAAACCCATGGTGTCGGGAGGACTGGCCATATACCATCTTCGACCTGCCGGATGCTTGCCCTAGATCACTTTATTGCGACTTTTCCCACACACCAGTACTACTAATGAATATTTATTTAACACTAGTTTTATATTCATTGAAATCCAGAATATTGAAAATCTGTAATGAATATGTATTAAAAAGTATAGGACTTTAACCTGGACCTGGACCTCTTGGGCCAGTTGTTCATCCGTGTTAAGCTATGCATATTTTGATTACGTTTCTAATGATAGTGCATTCAAATACTGTACCTTTATATACTTTATGTATATAAGTTTTTGTAATAGCCTGTAATACGGTAAATAATAATTATTTTAAGTAAAACTCAACATTTGCCAACTTTATGGCAAGATTCCGAACTGTTTCTTACCAAGCCTATTCGTTATTTACCAGGTCTCTTAGAAGTCAAATCTTAGTTTTACCGAATTATGAGTTCGGACTTAAACCATTAAAGTTAATATTTTTTTCTTACTAGAATATATTAGCATAGGTCATTTTTACATAGTATATCGTTTTTACACATACATATTTAATTATGCAGAATTGTCCAGTTTAATGATAAAAGCGTAGATTTTAAAACAACGTGTTTTTCTGTTTTTGTTTTTTAAGTTATATATTGTCATCAATCCTTGGCCAGTCGTGGCCCAGTGGCACAAGCGTGTGACTGTAAACGACTGGTTGTGGGTTCGATTCCCACTCGAGGAGTGGAAATATTTAATTTTTCCATTTTCTTCGCTCTGGTGTCGAGGTAAAGCACGGCGTTAAGTTCCACTTAACACGCAATGCCTCCGAATTCGGCGGAAAGTGGGGAACGGAGTGTCTTCACACTAGGTTCCCTCTGCCTACCCTGCAGTGTGCGGGATATAGCGTGAAGCTATTTTTTTTATTTTATCAATCCTTATATACATGATTTCAAATTTTAAAATATATCAGACCCTTTAAAATAGTTCAAAAATGACTTGAAAAGTTTCTTTATTTCCTTATATACAAGTCAAACTAACAAAATCACAATAAAAACACAAATATTTTAAATCTAAAGAAACATCTAAGCTAGAGGAATGTGGGCGCCCCCCTGTCTACGCTCTACCGGATGCACACTCCACTGCACACTATATAGTGAATAATTAATATAGACATTGTGGTTTTTTTGCCTCGTGATAACCTATTTCTTAGAACTCGTGGTACCCCAACTGTATAATGCGATGGTAGTACAAATTGTTAAGATTTCTTTGAATTTATTATAAAAATTGTAGTGTGGGTTCGATTCTCACTCGAGGGAATGTTTACAGTTAAATACGCTTTATTTTAGCGCTATGGCAATGGTTGGTGCTATGACAAAGAGCGGCGTTGAGTTCCGCCACTTAACATGTCTAGATTTAGAACGGAAAATGGAGGACACTTTGTGCCCAGTGTATAGACTTTTGAATAGGTTCTTTCACTAGCCTGTTAAATAGCAAAAAGGGTTAAACTACATTTAAAGAAAAACGTATAAAAATTTGAACGCAGCAACTGAGCTCAGTGGTGAGAGCGCCTGAATGATTCAGGAGGCGCGGGTTCAAATCCCGCTGCGTTCAAATTTTTATACGTTTTTCTTTAAATGTCTTTTTCAATTTTCCTAAGTGTGGAATAACACTTTAAAAAAATGTTTAAAAGAGTTAAACTAATTTGTGTTGTATACGTATTGTACTGTATTATTCGTATATAACCATTTATATGAGTACGATTCTAATTGAAATACTACAGATATTTACTAAGATTATTTTATTAACTAAGGTAGAAGAAATACTGAGGCTATATTATTGCTCCGCATAAGTGTACTCTAAAAATTCAACGAAAAACAAAAAAAATATAACTTTTCACGTAATTTAATAATAACTCAAATTAACATAAAATAATTTATTTACAAAAGCAACTTTAAGAACACACTCGTAACCATACAAATTTCAAACTAACAATGTCATTTACTCAACTACGCATTTTCCTACGACTTAGTATCAAGACACTTTGTCCTCCGAAATCGATACATTGCGTGTTGCCAGTGACGGAACTTAACGCCGCACTGTGTCCCTGATACTAGAGTGAAAAAATGAAAATACAACGTAATTTAACGCCGAAAATTCAAAGTAACGAGTATATTCTTAAACTTTAGAACAACGGTGAAATGGCTAACTAATTTAAAAAGAAAATCAAAACAAAACAAACAATATAAACAAATATAATTTGCAACTTGAAGCTGAAAATAAAAATACCGAGTACAGGTCGCGCGCCGCATTGCAATGAGGCGCGCTTTTTGCACATCCACACCGTGGGAGCTTATCTCACACACAGTTTACTCTGTAACGGTCGCCGTGTGCTTTCCCGGTACAACTTGGTCTAGTTTTTAAGCTTTTCTTAGTTTTGCTATGCTCAGACTATTTTAAAAGTCATTTTATTCTTACAGCAAAGAAAAAAAATCACGTTTATTGTAATAAGGGGGGCAGTAAGAAAAAACCTCAAAATTTATGTGTGTGGCGAAACTTAACGCCAGACTTTGTCACAAATAATTTATAATTATTCCGCCGAATAAGAACCGAACCTACATCATGGCGGTTACATTCACACGCTGTTTCACTGTGCCACGACGGTTTCATCTTTACACTTTTTCTGCCTAGCAGAGAGAATAGTGTCAGAAAACTCAGTTTTTGAATTTTCATCGAAATGGAAGACAATAAGTGTAAAATTGCAAGACTTAACCGTGCGTTGCCTTACTGCTGGAAAAAATCCTTTAATATATAAAATTGTATTATAGACACTTTTATATAATCATAGACACTTTTATATTTAAATTAAAATTTCTATAAAATCAAAGTCTTAATTAATACACGCCAAAAATGGTGAAGGACTATTATGATGACAAATGCAGAAAGCTTATAACTGTGTGTCATGTTACGTATCTTCAGGTCATTTATCTTATACATACTAACATTTCTATTCAAATAATAAGAAATAGACATTTGTAAAGTAATAAAAGTTTAGAAATTAGTTTAAAACAGAACCCAAAACAATCTTGAACGGGAACGGAATGTCTTAACACTAGGTTCCCTCTGCCTACCCTGCTGTGTGCGGGATATAGCGTGAAGCTATTTAATTTTTTTTAAATTTCTAAAAAATCAATCGCAATCCTGGGAAGGACTTGCTTTTTATTAATGCTATAAAAATAAATCTTGTTACCCAGTAGATAAGCTTCAGCTTCCCTGTCCAGCAAAGCAATGTAGACAGAGAGAACTCTTTAGCTACACGCTTTATTATCAGCGCGAAACGCTACGATTTTAACTTAATTGATCCGATGACAGTGTCCGGACGAGAAAATAAAAAATAAGTTCTTTTAAACATTTTTAAAGTGTTATTCCACACTCAGGAAAAATTGAAAAAGGCATTTAAAGGCACTCAGCTCAGTAGTGAGAGCGCCTGAACGGTATTCAGGAGGCGCGGGTTCGAATCCCGCTGCGTTCAAATTTTTATACGTTTTGTAAATACCTTTTTCAAAAAAATACGTTATTGTTATAATAAATAATTAATATAATACTTTTATTATAATACTTCTTATGATAACAAGTAATAAATATAGCTTTGAATTTCGCCATTCAACAACACAATGTCTTGAATTCAGAATTAAAGCGGAGAACAAGGTGTCTTGACACTAAGTTCTCTCCGCCTACCCTATTATTTGAAATAGAGAAAGAGAGAAAAAAATAATAAACATTCTCCCAAGAAACCATCGAATTCACAGTTCATTCCCAAATAATAAATTGCAAAAAAGTACTAAATAAATATTCAATACTGCGACAAAACAATAAAGCTCAAAAAGCTTACAATCAATTTTCGATGACATTTTTTTTTACATCTGAGGTATTTTTCCCGTTTTCCCTTCATTTTGGTTCGAAGCGTCAGGTTTTTATTTGTCAAATAACACGTGCCGCGTCGAAACTCGAATCGGATGTTTTTTGCCAAATCGTCAGTTTGGAATTGAAGATTAGGTGGTTTCCACATTTACGGAAGGACTGTATGTTTGGAAGGATTAATATTTTTTTTTATGATAGCTTCATATTTTTTCCATAGCGGGTCAGAAACAAAGGGTCTAGTGCCAGGACACTCCATTCTGTATTGTCCGCCTAAATTCGAGTTATTGCATGTTGAGGCGAAACTAAACGTAATTTTAGAAGAATTTTGCTTAAGAGCAGAAATGAGAATATATTAATATAATTGCACCTAAAATTAATAGCATATACAGTGATATGCTATCCCATTGCACCACAGCGAATATTTAAAAAAGTAATATATGACACAATCATATGAATTATATATAAAATACATAATACTCTTATATATAATACTTGTGGCCAGTCGTGGCCGAGTGGCACAAGCGTGTGACTGTAAACGACTGGTTGTGGGTTCGATTCCCACTCGAGGAGTGGAAATTATATTTCCATTTTCTTCTTCTGTCGAGGTAACGCGTGGCGTTAAGTTCCGCCACTTAACACGCAAGCCTCCGAATTTGAAGGAAAGTGGAGAACGGAGTGTCTTAACACTAGGTTCCCTCTGCCTACCCTGCTGTGTATGGGATACAGCGTGAAGCTATAAAAAATAAAAAAAACTTAATACTCCATTAATTTGTATTCACAATAATATCATTTAACTTTATTATTAGCTGATTATATACCATCGTATACGTGGTCTTTGTTACTTGCCATAATATTTTCATTTTTATGTTTATAATTTTATTTATAAAATGCAGTCTAGCAACTTGAAATATCAAGTTTCTTTCTATTCAAACAGAAAATTCATAAAAATCTTAAATACTTGATAAATTTAATTGTACGTTCATCTTAGTAGTTTAATTTAAAAAAAAAAAATAAGTAGTGTTAAAAAGTAAAGTAACTTCACTTTAGAGTTATAAAATTTCAATGACTGTCGTCACCCTTTTCCCCACATACCATGGTAGTCAGAGAGACTAGTGACCGGACACTCCGCTCTCCACTTTAACAATTAAAGCTATATTTATATTCGTCATTAAAATTTAAACTAAAAAAAAACTATCAACATTCTGCATTAACCCTTACCCAGCCATTGTTATCACGAAATGGACGCTTGAGAATTTTTTCAACAACATCTTTATCTGTCCCAATAGGTCGTAACGTTCTGGACGTGAGGTGTGAATCTTATTGCTTTTTAGCACTAAGAAAATTGCTGACCGAAATCGATTAAAATTTTAATTGTGGAAAAAATGATAAACTGCCTTTCATTTTAGGGTTAACTTTAATTAGGTGATATAAGGACTTTGTATTTGAATTTGATGATAGAAAATTATAGAGAGGCATTTGAATATGCAATTGACAGTCTTTGAAGGTTTTTAGATTAATATGATGCTTAATTTCTGCTTTGTGAATTCTAATAGTTTCTAAGAAGTAAGAGCTAGTGAAGCTCGGCGAGAGGTTGTGTTATTCGCTTTGGTATCAAAGCTCAGCTTTAAATTCCGCCGCCTACGTACGTAACGCCTTCAAAACTCAGCGGAAAGTGGAGAACGGAGTGTCTTAAAAAACCTAATGTTAGGTTTCTTTCTGCTTACCAACTAAAAAATCTACGTTTGTTTCTTTCCGCCCGAATTCATACATTGAGAATTCGACATATTTTGACAGACAATTATAATGCCGCGCAAAAAGATATATTATTTGTAAAAGATCTTTTAAAAGCCATCGTTCCGCAGTTGAACAACACTATCTGTAAGCCCGAAGGTTGTGGCTTCAATTCCCACTCGGCGGAGTGATTATTTATTCATTTTATTTCTCCGCTTTGGTACCGAAGCCAAAGCGCGGCGTTGACTTCCACCACTCAACACGCAATATCTCGATTTTCAGGCGGGAAATAGAGAACGGAGAGCCAAGACACGAGGCTCTCTCTGTCTTTCCCCATTTCTACGTGGGAAAAAGGCATAAAGCTCCTTTTTGTATAATATCTGAACTACAATAGGTCACTTCTGCCTACATTTAGAATATTAAAGTATTGTAGGCATTTTAAGTGAAATTTAATGTTGAACGGAAGCAGGGTTAACAAGATGGCGGCTGGGACACATAAAAATACATTCGATACTACCAATGTAATGGGAATGCTATAAACCTTTATAGAGTCGTTCTAAGGTATACGATTAGCTTTGTTTGAAATTGCTTTTCTAAATTCTAAGATGATTTGGAATTCTCTACATATGTCTGTCTTTAAACGTTTATTTTTTTAGGTAGCAAATGTTTTATTTTATTGTTTTTTTTTAATATTGAAGAAAGGGGGGCAAACGAGCAGAAGGACTACCTGATGGTAAGTAGTTACCTTCGACCATGGACATCCACAACATTAGAACGGTTGTGGATGCGTTGCCGACCTTAAGGGGGGTGGAGGAAAGGAGGGAAGAAGGATGGGGGTGGTGGGAGTAGGGAGAGAGGGCTGGCTTACATGCCATCGAACCGCAACACATCATTAGATGTTTGGCGGTTCGTCTTTGACATGATAGTGGTCGCGAGCCAGTCGGAGAACGAATCTCCTACCACCAAGCTACTGGGTTACCCGCTTTTTAGAGGCGCTGCCCAGCGACGGGCGGGAATTGTATTCTAACCCGTCCCACGGGTATATTTATAAAAAAACAGCCAATATTAGTATAAAACAAATTTTTAGAAAATGGCTTAGCGGTCGGAGCGCTTGGACGATGTCTAAATGGCTATGGGTTCGAATCTACCCGTATTACTTTCTTTTTTATTTTATTAAAATGTTTCTGAAATGTGCGCATATAATTGTAAAAATATTAAAATGAATATTAATATTTTATAGAACATTTCATTACTTATATCATTTTGTTTATTATCTTTTATAATTTTAGGGACACTAGACTCTATCACTCTTTCTCTCTCTTTCTGCCTTTCCTGATATACGAGTATAAGCATTAAAACTTAAAAATTATTATACTTATAAGAAAATACTGACGGCCAAGTACTGCAAAATCAATTTAAAAAAAAATAGATTTCCATTCTTCGCTATGGTGTCGAGGAAAAGTGCGGCGTTAAGTTCCGTCACTTAACACGCAATGCCTTTAGAATTTAGCGAAAAATGGGGAACGGAGTGGCTTAACACTAGGTTCCCTCTGCCTACCCTGCTGTATGCGGGATACATCGAAACCAAAACAAAAATTAAAGAACACTCATATCAAAAATATACAAAAAATCTATGAAAATCCACTTTCCTATAATAAAATACAAACTTAACCAATATGCACAGTAGATATAAAACATTCAGCCCACCATTTAACCCCAAGCTCATACAAAACGTGGGGTCAGCGGCGTCGTATAAGGCTTTTGCGGGTACCTTTATAATTATTCAAAAACCGTCGTCCGATTGTTAGAGGTGAATATATCTGCGCGTTAATAGCAAGACAAGGCGCACAGTGCCACCGCGTGCGAGTAATATGGTTAGAATCGCGTGTTATACGATTCATGATTTGTGGACGGATTTTTGATTTATTTTTCTTGTGATTTATCATTTTTTGATTTATGATTTATAATTTGATTTAACTTATGCATTTGGAAAGTAGGCATTTCATTCACATTTTTTTTAATATAATAGTATAGGGAGAGAGAATTAAGGGTCAAGATTATTCAATCTCTACTTTCTGCCTGAATTTTGGCATTGCCTGTTGAAGCAGAACTCAACGCCGTGTTTTATATCGACAAATATATGTTTAACCGTTGTGTACAAAAGTGAAAAGTTGTAATTCTTCCTGTTGATTTAGTTTGTGTAAAATCTTTAGGTCATTTGTATATTAGTGTAATATATTATAATGAGTTGTACTATACAGTATCACAATTCTCCTGTTAATTTTAAATTTTGTTGATACTTTGTCCCTCATATAGCAGTAAAAAAGAATACAAGGCAAAAACATTCCGTCTTATTGCATTTACCGAAATTCGTAACATTACATATGCTTCACGGAACACAACGCCGCGCTTTCAATAGTTAACAATACATATCATCATCGTATATATTTTTTTTAAGCTTCACGCTGTATCCCGCACACAGCAGGGTAGGCAGAGGGAATCTAGTGTTAAGACACTCCGTTCCCTACTTTCCGCCGAATTTGGAGGCATTATGTGTTAAGTGGCGCATCATCGTATATAGAGATAGAGAGAGCATAAATATGTTTATTTCTCTTCTTTCTGCACACGGAACTAAACCCTGCAAAATATTCGACATCACAAACAAAATTAACAGCATATAATAAAATTATTCTACCCAATCCACAATTTCCGTACCGTGCAGTCCTTTTTAGATCCAGAAACCGACGGTGCCTATCGTAAATAGAGCAGTGTCACGCGCTAACATCGTACAAGCCACCCCGGGAGTCGCGAGTAGCTGTTTAAAACATGCCCTTAAATGATATTCATAATTACGTACAAAAATATACTTTAACCCCACAAAATAGGGTTTAAAATAACTTATAGTTAGTTAGAGACAATATGCCTTGTGCTAAGGAAATGAAATTATTGTATTTTA
This sequence comes from Dryas iulia moderata, assembly GCA_019049465.1. NCBI lineage: Eukaryota > Metazoa > Arthropoda > Insecta > Lepidoptera > Nymphalidae > Dryas > Dryas iulia. Next base: position 13,713,207 of record CM032428.1, read on the forward strand.
TTACAAGGAGTTAAGCGTGATTTTTGCTTTGCGTATATTCTGATATAGAGCAATTTAATTGGCATAATGGATGCACTCGATTCAGATGAGTCATTCTATAGGTTTATAAGATGTGTTGTGTATATTGTTTTCTATTTTATAGTAGTCAGGTAGGGGGAAGTGGAGAACGGAGTGTCTTGACACTAAGTCCTCTTTGATTGTCATGCTATGCGAAAAATTTGGGAAGTGGCTAAAGTAAAGTGATTTCTGAAAATAGAGGTATAGCTATGTAACTGAAAATGTTTTTCTCAAGCGTAATCCCTAAGAACTAGAATTTGTTTAGAAGAAGTTTTTTTCATATCATCTTCTATAACACATCTGGGCACAGGAACCTAGGTTGGTGCTATGAAAGTAAAAAAAAAATGAAAATCATATTATATAAATTAAGCTCATTTATATTCAGGTTTTTTCGCGATTTTCCACGCAATGCAACTTGCAGTCGAGTCTAGTGTCAACACACTCCGCCCTCCGTTTTCTGCTCGAAATTGTGACGGACGACTAAACTCAACGCCGTACTTCATCTAATGTAAGCTTATATAAGTTAGTCTTAAGCTTCATAATACGTCTTTGAGAGACTTGTCATTACATTTAATATATAAATAAAATAATATTTAATATTCGTATTGTAACAGATACATTATAGAGTACAGATTGCTCTGGCACTATAAAGTTATGGCGACGTCCAGCATCGTGAGCCATGGGACCATGAAATATTTAATGACCTGCGGTGCACTTTGTGTTATAGAATAGAATAGAATTAAAATACTATAGTTTAAATTATTTCTCTTTTTTTAGCTTCACGCTGTATCCCGCACACAGCAGGGTAGGCAGAGGGAACCTAGTGTTAAGACACTCCGTTTCCCCACTTTCCGCCGAATTCGGAGGCTTGCGTTTAAATTACTTTTTATAATATTTAAAGTGGTGGTTTGTAAAGTGTTAAGACACTCCTTTTCACTTTTCGCTCGATTTTCAAGCTTGTGATAGAAGATATATATTATGGCCATTGTGGTGCAGTGACCGTGAAGGCGATTGGTTATGGGTTCGATTCCCACTTGGCGAAATTATTTTAATTAAATTATATTTATTTCTCTGTTTTGGTACCTAAGACAAAGTGCGGCATTGAGATCTATCATTCTACATACAATGTCTCGATTTCAGGCGGAAAGTAGAAAACAGAGTGTCTAGACATTATATTTTTTCTGACTATTCTGTTATACTGAAAACATTTTTTTTTAATTTCTAGGCGTGGAAATTGAATCTGCAATCAACAATTGCCCAAAAGCAAATCAATTGCACTGATATTATTTAATTAACATATTTTTACGTATGTACTGAAGCAGTCAGGCACAGGCATCTGACTGTAAATACGATCGGATACTAATATATAGAATTAAAATCCCATTTGAAAAAATGGTTACATATGAGTTATTTTCTCTGTAAAGCTCTGGTATGACCGTAAGTCGTTGTATTATCACATAGTATATCAATTTATCAATTTCGGACAGAAAGTGGACAACGGAGACTCCTCTCGGTTCTCTCTCACTACCTTACTCTTCTTCATCTTGGCATTTATCCCGGCCTAGCCAGGGTCTGCCTTCCGGCTTAAACTACTCCACTTTGCACGATCTTCTACGTCGCTGGTGGTTAGTCCATTGGCTCTCATGTCCTGTTTCACGACATCCAGCCATCGCTTCCTTGGGCGTCCGGGGGGTCTTGCTCCAGGGACAGATATACTAAGGCATATCCTTCCGACATAGCTCTCAGGCCGGCGTGCGACGTGACCATACCATCTCAGGCGACGCTCTTGGAGCTTATCCGCTACGTCACGGACTCTAAGACTACCTCGGATGAATGTGTTACGTATGCGGCCAGCCCGCGTAACGCCACACATCCACCTCAGCATCTTCATCTCCGTGACGTGAAGCTCCTGAGTGTGCCTGGACAGTGCTGGCCAACATTCGCTGCCATATAAGAGGGCCGGTCGGATTACGCTCTTGTATATTAATCCCTTGAGCTTGGGCGGTATTCTGCGGTCGCAGACCACACCTGTGACCTCACGCCATTTCGCCCAAGCAGCGCTGATACGGGCTTGGACATCGTGATCGATGCCTCCAGACTCGTGCAGAATAGATCCAAGGTACCTGAACTTTTCCGACTTAACGGCTGGTTCAGGACCTATATGGATAGTGCCCGAGTCTGGGCTCCCGCAAGCCATGTACTCGGTCTTCGTCGCATTTAGTTTAAGACCACCGTTCTCAAGCGTACCCTTCCAGAGGTTCACTCTTCGCTCCAGCGTCAGCCGGCTCTCGTCAATGAGCGCTATGTCATCGGCATACATCATCAGCCACGGGGGCTGGTCCTGGATGTAAGCCGAGACAGTATCCAGCACTACATTGAACAAGAACGGGCTAAGAGCCGAGCCTTGGTGAACCCCAACAGAGATCGGAAAGGGTTTCGTATCGCCAACAGCGGTCCTAACCATTGAAACGGAATCGCGGTACATGTCTCTGATGATGTCAATATAGGCCTCAGGGATCCCTTTGGATCGCAATGCCCACCAGATACATTGACGAGGCACGCAGTCAAAGGCCTTCTGCAGATCTAGGAATGCGATATGCAGAGCTCTCCTTTTTTCCCTGTATGCCTCCATCAGAGTTCTGAGGGCAAAAATGGCGTCCAAGGTGCCCGATCCTGGCTGAAACCCATATTGACATTCAGAGACAGTACACTCTCGGCGGAGCCTGAGGTCGATCATGCGCTCAAAGAGCTTCATGGTGTGACTCATGATCTTAACGCCCCTATAACTCCCACAATCCTGAACACTGCCCCTGCCTTTGTAAAAAGGGGTGATAAAGCTGTAACGCCACTGACGGGGGAATGCCCCAGTGTTCAAAATGCGGTTGAAAAGGTCCGTCAGTATGAGCACACCATGAGAGCCCAATGATTTCCACGCTTCGATCGGAATGTCGTCAGGTCCCACCGCTTTCCGATTCTTCATGCGTCGAAGACAATTCCGAGTTTCGTCAGGTGTTATCGGGGCAATAAGTCCAAGATTAGGAGGTGATTCGGTCGGAAGGCTGCACGGGTGCTGAGTATTCAGCAACTCCTTGAAGTAGCATCTCCATCTCTCCTTCACAGAGGCATGATTACATAGCAGCGTGCCCCGGGAATCCTTGACGCAAAGACATTTACTACCTTACTATGCAGATAAAAACATGAGGCTACTTTTTGCTTTAAGGTTTTGTTTAGCTTCACGCTGTATAACGCACATAGCAGGAAGAGGGAACCTAATGTTTAAGGTACTCAATTCCCTACTTTCTTCCGAATTTTGGAGACGTTACGTGTTGAGTGTCGGAACTCAACACCGTGCTTTGCCTCGACACCAGAAGCATAGAACTCGAAAATAATAAGTATTTCCTATTTTCACTCCTCAAGTAGGAATAGAACCCACAACCAGTCGCATTTACGCCTACGCTTTGTGCCTACAAGCGACGACTGGCCTAGTCCACACTTATATTATAAATGCGAAAGTCTGTGTGTTTGTCTGTCATGCTTTCACGGCTAATCTACTGGTCCGATTTGGATGAAATTTAAAATGAAAGTAGTAAAAGTTACTGGGTCTAACATAGGATACTTATTTTTTCAAAAATCAACCGCTAAAGGGTTGAAATAGGGGATGAAAGTTTATATGAAAAATCTAAACCGCTTAACTATATAATAATAGGCTACTTTATTTTTTAAAAACCCACCCCCGAGGGTTGCAATATAACGAAGCAGATATGTAGTTCACGCGGCGAAGCCGCGAGCGGGCCACTAATATTAAATAAATACTAAAATTGTCGTTAAAAGCAAACTTATACTACTTCTAAAATATCTATTCTATGATTTCAAATTAAATTCATGATTTAGATGCCGTAGAGAGGCAATATATTCATTATATAATTTATAAAGTTTATTGCTGGCTGCGGACCAAGAATGATAGTGATTACAGTACATTACTCGCAATGTACAATGAAGTTTGCCAAATTAATAAGAGGTGATTAAAGCTATATTAATATAAGGTAAAGTACAAACTAATTATAGAGTATAACAGCTCAGTTAGGAAATTTCTAGTTTTATTATAAAATCTTTTGTTTTCGCGATTATTACATAGCGGTTAGCTTGCGGTTTCGCTGCGTGAAATTTTTCGTTATATTGCAACCCTCGGGAGCGCATTTTCAAAAAATAAAGTAGCCTATGCTTAACCTTAGATTGTCAACTATTTTTATGCCAAAATTCATTACAATTGGTCAAGCGGTTTAGATTTTTTATATAAACTTTCATCCCCTATTTCAACCCTTTAAAGGTTGATTTTTGAAAAAATAAGTAGCCTATGTTAGGTTCAGTCACTCTTACTACTTTTATTCTAAATTTCATCCAAATCGGACAAGTAGATTAGCCGTGAAACCGTGACAGACAAACACAGACTTTCGCATTTATAAGTATGGATTTTGAAATAAAACTATTTAAACGAATTACATAACAGGTAGACCACAGACTATTGTAAAGTGCTTGAAAATCGCGTATATTTTTTAGGTATTCGACAAATGTATTTTCGAACGTGAAAAAGAAGTACGCTAAGGATATGTTCATATCTTCAAGGCAACCTTAGACATACAACCACATAAAATAATTTTAAAACCTTTAATCAATATGCTATACTATTTCTATTTTATTTCTATTTAATATTTGTAAAATATTGACAAAATTAATGACAATACATTTAAAATTCGGATTTCATAACATAAAAACACAGAAAGTTATTCATTTAAATTTAAGAATATGAGATTACTTGGTGTCTAAGCACGCCGTTCTCCATTTTTCACCCGAATCCAGCATCCAGCAGTATGTTTAATAAGAGCAGAGAAATAAAAATAAGATAAACATAATTTTTCCCCAAGTGGCCTCTGAGGGTATAAATTATAGGATAAATATAACAACTATAAAGGGCCAGTCGTGGCGCAGTGGCACAAAGTGTGACTGTAAAACGACTGGTTGTGGCTTCAATTGCCACTCGAGGAGTGGAAATTATATTTCCATTTTCTTCGCTCTGATATCCAGGCAAAGCGCGGCGTTAAGTTCCGCCACTTAACACGCAAAGCCTCCGAATTCAATGGAAAGTGGGGAACGGAGTTTATTAACACAAGGTTCCTTCTGCCTACCCTGATGTGTGCGGGATACAGCGTGCAATAAAATATACACACGTAAATAGATCAGCGCATCAGTGAGTGAATGTAGTATTGAGCCAGTACTTTAACAAGAACTGTGTCAAGTGTATTATAAAATCAAAACCATGACATATTCAAATTAAATATAATTAAATTAAATAAACTTTATGATTATAATGTATTAAAATACAACAACGAAACCGCAATTTTGAAAGTTTTCCTCTAAAATTGTGCAAATATATTATTTCTTTGTAAGTAAAACTAATTCTAAAGTATAATACGTGCATCATCATGATGACGAAATCGGGGACAGCGTCTGACCGTAAACGCGATGGTTGTGGATTCGATACCCACTCGGGGGAATGACTATGTTCAAATTTTCATTTTAACCCGTGGGGGGACGGGTTAAGAATACAATTCCCCCCCGCCGCTGGGTAGCGTCCCGTAAAAGGCGGGTAACCCAGTAGTTTGGTGGTAGGAGATTCGTTCTCCGACTGGCTCGCGACCACTATCATGTCAAAGACGAACCGCCAAATATCTTATGATGTGTTCCGGTTCGATGGCATGTAAGCCAGCTCTCCCTATTCCCACATTTCCCATCCTTCCTCCCTCCTTCTGTCCTACATTCCCAAGGCTGGCAACGCATCCATAACTTTAATGTTGTGGATGTCTATGGGCGAAGGTAACCACTTAACACCAGGTGGGCCTTCAGCTCGTTTGCCTCCTTTATTTCATAAAAAAAAAAAAAAAATATTAGCCCTGAACAGAGACAAAGCACGTTATTGAGGTTCCCCACCCTTGATTTTGGGCGGAAAATGCTACGACGGAATGTCTTGAGAGTAGGTCCTCTCTAACTACCCTGCTTTGCGGAAAAACGTGTGAAGCTGCAAAAACAAAAAACGGCGTTGAGCTCCAACACTCGGGCAGAAAGTAGACAGCAGAATGTCTTGACACTAGATCTATTTGGACTACAAAATATCAATATACTCTCTCAATATATTTTATTCATACATGAGGGAACATGAATTATCTTTTTTATTAATTTAGGCTGATTAATAAAAATACAAAAGTAACAGCACCTTATAGTATCACTCGAATACACCTAATTTAAAATATGGCCACATCATCTCTCGAACATCATCATCATCATGTACAAGATTAAAAAAAGTATAATGCCTCAATTCTCCGTTCTATACTTTCCGCTTGATTTCATGGCGCTACGTGTTCAGAAGCGGATCTAAACGTCATGTTTTATTTTCCAAAATACAATATTAAGTTGAGTGTAATTAAAACTATATGCAAAAATTATATGGATTTTTTTATGTTTTATTTATTAGTTACATATGATGGGTTAAACAAATCATGAACAAAATATAAATACAAAGTGGTTGAAAAAATAATTAATATACAATTATCTTAATTATACATAGTATTTATATTTACACGAATTTCAATTTCAATACTATTATCCTAATGATAGCATGTCGGTGACGCGAACCGAGGATTTTACCCTCTACCAAAACGCTCAACGCGCCTAAAGAAGTTTTCACTTCAACAACGTAATTTAAATATAATATTTGTCTTAAATGATAATCGAACCCTGAACCATCAATTACAGTTAAACATTGTCGCTTTTAAATAAGAATGTTAGAAAAATGTATAAAGTAAGTTGCAAGTCGTAAAACAGTGCGCGGGGTGTGGTCCGGAGCGGTCTAAGTGTACCACCCAGTAACCGACGATTTATATTTGAACTCCCGCCCGCTTAAATAGAGTTCACGTTGAGATTATAATTATTAGACCCGTGGCCATCGTAGCCCAGTGGGACTTAGTCTGACTGTTAACACAATGGTAGTGAGTTCGATTCCGGTTGGGGTTTTAATTATATTTAAATGTTCAATTTTCCGCTCTGGTACTATAGACAAAGCATGAGACTAAGTTCTGGTACTATAGGCGCAATGTCTCGTTTTCGGGCGGGAGGTAAAGGACGGAGTGTCTTGACACTAGATCCTATCTGACTACTCCGCTATGCGAGGAAAGCGTGCGTCTGCTTCGTTAGAAATAAATAAAAAAAAACTTTTAAGCATTTTTAAAGTGTTATTCCACACTTAGGAAAATTGAAAAAGACATAAATGTCTTTTTTCCGTTTCCTAAAGGAAACGTATAAAAATTTTGAACGCAGCGGGATTCGAACCCGCGCCTCTTGAATACCGTCCAGGCGCTCTCACCACTGAGCCATGCGTTCTACTACCAGCTGCGTCGAAATACTAATACGCTTTACTATAACTTATTTTTGTTGTTAGCATCACTGTAGAGAGATTTTTACAAATTTCTGCTACCCAAAGATTATTCTACGAACAATCGTTTGGCAAGAGAGAATGCTATTTATCAAATACTTTTAATACAATTTATTTTTGTTGTTAGCGTCTGCAACAGAATTTCTGGTGGAAGTGGAGAACAGAGTGTCCTGACACTGAGCTCTCTCTGATGACCCCAATACGTAAGAAAAAGTGTGATAACTCATAAAATTTACGTAAATCTGTATAAATACATATAAAAATGACGAAAACGGTAGAACAAGTGTCTGACTGTTATCGCAATTGGTGGTGGGTTCGATTCCCACTCAGTGGAATAATCGTGACTTAATCATTTTTATTTCTCCGGCCTAGTGAATAAGACTAAGCGCGGTATTGAAGTTTGCCATTTAACGCTAGATAATTTTAATGGATTTTATCAATGCTTGCAAATAATAAAGTGGGGAACAGAGTGTCTTAACACTAGGTTCCCTCTGCCTACCCTGCTGTGTGCGGGATATAGCGTGAAGCTATTTAATTTAATTTAATTTCTTGCAAATAATAATTGGAAAATGCTTGTTATTAAAATACATATGTATTTTTTAATTAATTTCTATATTACTTTTAAAGGTGGATAACCGTAGACGAAAGCAGGAACCATAACGTTTGACTACGCGGCTAGAAATAAAGCGTGTGGCTTAAAAAAATAAAAAAAATTGTTTACAAAACTGTGACTATAAAGTGCGAATCGTTCACAACAATCAGTGTATACTATCCGGCAATAAATAATGCACATCGATACTTAGAATGAAACAATCGGGTAGCTTCGACTTCGTAGAGCGTTGTCTCCGTCGCTTAAAATAATAACAATGAGAAACGTCACATATCAACTGAGTGACAAAGACAGCGCTCTACGAAACTGAAACTGACCGACTGTTTCATTCTAAGCATCGATGTGCATTATTTATTGCCGGGTACTATACATCATATATATTACGTTTACGCTACGGCATGCAAAAAAACCCCAAGTCAGAATCAAACCGGCGACCTTTGCACCGGTCACACACACACACACCACAGTCAAAAGTTACTCTCAAAATTAGCCCAAGACATAAACGAGTAACGATAACATATTTACGTAAGGACGACCGCGGCGAGAACAAACCGTCGGCGGCTTTAGTACAATCGCACGATCGCACGAGTCGGGATTAGATAGTATCGCTTTCTCTTGCTTGGTGAACGGGTGCCCTTATCTTGGATTACATTGTTTAATGCTTAGAATATGTAAAAATTGTTAAAATTATGTTTTTTTACGCTGGTTCAGTGCTAATGGATGTGTGTGAGGTAGTTTCTAGTTCAAATTCTACTAGGGGACGTACTAATTAAAAAAAAACGTTTTTTGAGAGGTCTAGTGAGTAATAATGCAATAAATAACTTTATTAAAATATTATTTGCACAAGGGATACAAAAAACGTTTTTAGAAAATGTATATGTTTGGGGCCAGTCGTAGCGCAGTGGCACGAACGTCTGACTGTAAACTGGCAGTGCGTTCGATTCCCACTCGAAGAATGGAAGTATTTATTATTTCCATTTCCTTCGCTCTGGTATCAGAGGTAAAAGCGCGGCGTTAAGTTCCGCCTTAACAAATTGAGTGTGCCTCCGAATTCGGCGGAAAGTGGGGAACGGAGTGTAACTGTAAAGTGATTGATTGTGGGTTCGATTCCCACTCGAAGAGTGAAAATATTTAATATTTCAATTTTTTCGCTCTAGTGTCAAGGGAAAGTGCGGCGTTAAGTTTAGCCACTTACAACGCAATACCTCCAGAATTCGGAGAAAAGTAGGGAAAGGAGAGTCTTAACACTAGGTTCCTGCTAACCTGCTGTGTGCGGGATACAGCGTGAAGCTAAAAAAAATATAATTCCATTTTTTTCTTACGAAAACTGGCTATATGCGTCATATTAGTGTTAAAACAGGCGAGAGGATGTGGTGTGTGTGCTGGGAAACGCGGCGGATGTCAAATATTTGCGTCGCGGGCGCAGCCGCGCTGTTGAAATGAACACATTTTGAATCATTTGTTGCTTTTAAAAATACTCAATTTACAAATATCATATATAAGCCTGTTTTTGTGTAACATGTACGTATTATTATAATATTATTATGTATGTATTATTATAATACTATTATAATAATATTGTGGCCAGTCGTGGCCCAGTGGCACAAAAGTGTGACTGTAAACGACTGGTTGTGGGTTCGATTCCCACTCGAGGAGTGGAAATTATATTTCCATTTTCTTCGCTCTGGTGTCGAGGTAAAGCGCGGCGTTAAGTTCCGCCACTTAACACGCAAGCCTCCGAATTCGGCAGAAAGTGGGGAACGGAGTGTCTTACACTACACTAGGTTCCCTCTGCCTACCCAGCTGTGTGCGGGATATAGCGTGAAGCTAATAATAATAAATATTATTATAATACTAGCGGCCCGCTCGCGGATTCACCGCGTGATCTACATGGCTGCTTATATTGCAACCATCAGTGGTGAATTTTTGAAAAATAAAGTAGCCTATGTTTAACCTTGGATTATCAACTATATATATACCAAAATTCATTACAATCGGTCAAGCGGTGTAGATTTTTAATATCAACTTTCATTCCCTATTTCAACCCTTTAGAAGTTAATTTTTGAAAAAACTAAATATACGCAGTATGTTAGACCCAGTCATATTTGCTACTTTCATTCTAAATTTCATCCAATTCAGACCAGTAAATTAGCCGTGTAAGCGTGACAAACAAACACACAGACATTCGTATTTATAATTTAAGTATGGATTGTATTAATATGTCATACAAAAATATTCAAAATTAAATTGAGAAGTACGAAAATACTTGTCGTTAAAAATAAAGCAGCTTTACGCTTTGGCTAGCGTAGAAAATAGGCTCCGCTCCGTTCATATAGTTAATATGGTAGGTATAGTTTATTTTGCATTTTAAGGTAGTCAGAGAGAGCCTAGTGTCAAGACACTCTCTTCTCCTCTCTCCGCTGGAAGTCACGACATTGCGTGTAGCGAAACTCAATGCAGGGCTTTATCTTAAGTACCAAAGCGAATTATATAAGTAATTAATAAATAAGATGATTTCTTTTATTAAATACGTTGTATTATTTACTTGACACTTTTATTAAAGTTAGGAAAACATTTACAGCTGAAAGAATTTTAATTATTTTTTTTTCAAAATCTACTTTTTACCCAACAATGATTTTTTAATCAGAAAAAAATTGAGATAATCAATTATTAACAATACAAACTACTAAAAATCCGTTAGAACTGTGTCATTTTATAACGTATGTTAATTTTCTATTATATTAATACTAATCGAATGTCAAGATTGAATGTGGTATAGTTCTAATGACATGTCAAACAATGGTTGTTATACAATGTAAACAGATAACATCGAGAGTATTAATAATTTGAATTTAACTACTGCGTTCAATGGTATAGAAGTAAAAGGTGATAGTTGAAAACTCAGACTTATATTCAAGTTCCCGTTATTTTTTCTGCCTTGCTGAGCAGTCAGAGAGTCAATACACTATGGGGTCAACCTATACTAATATAATAAAGAGGTAAAGTTTGTAACTTTGTTTGTAAACCGATCAGGATTTTTTTTACAATATTGGCCATTGGTGGCCATTGGTGGCCAGTCGTGGCCCAGTGGCACAAGCATGTGACTGTAAACGACTAGTTGTGGGTTCGATTCCCACTCGAGGAGTGGAAATATTTAATATTTCCATTTTCTTCGCTCTGGTGCCGAGGTAAAGCGCGGCGTTAAGTCCGCCACTTAACACGCAATGCCTCCGAATTCGGCGGAAAGTGGGGAACGGAGTGTCTTAACACTAGGTTCCCTCTGCCTACCCTGCTGTGTGCAGGATACAGCGTGAAGATAAAAAAAAAAAAAAAGAAATTACACTTTTCAGGAGTGCTATAGAATATATTTTATTATAATTGCAAAAAAAGTTCAGATAGTCCTAAAAGGGGCTCGAATAGGGGATAAAAGTGGCAAAGCCGCGAGCTAATCACTAGTAAAGATACTCCACCCACACTCCAAGAACGGTGAAGAACCACCGTTCTTCTGAAATCGAAACATGTTGGCTGGCAGAACTCAACAACGTGTTTTGTTTTACCAGACCAGATAATAGAAAAAAAAATTAGATATAATTCTCCCGAGTGAGAATGTCAGTTTTAGATACAACTCTCAAACACTGGGGAAACTTAGAAAACTAAGAAAGAATACAGTAAAATAAACTGTATATCTCATTAACGTTTTAGAGTTCGAATATTGATAAGGTAAAAAAATTGACTTAATAATTCAATATTTTATTAAGCAATTATAACGCTATCTCAAACATTATAAATATAACTTACTTAAATTAGGCTATCGTGGCACAGTGGCCAGCGTGAAACGTGTAATCATGACTTTAGATTCAATTGTAGGTTCAATTATAATAATTTATTCGCTTTGGCAAATAAGAACAAACACATCTCGTCTAGACCGGCCGGAGAACAGAGTATAATGACACTTAGTCTTCTCTAATACGCTATTATGTGGAAAAAAGCGACAAAAACATATTTTTTTATACAATAATTTCATTAAAAAAGATACAGTATTTGTAGTAATATCAACAATACAACTAAAAGAAACAGCTAACAAAACTCAGTCATAACTCTATTCACCCACGTTACGTCTAACAAGACGTTATTTATAGTCTCAGTGTGCGGCGAGCCTTATCTATTGTTGTCACTCTTATTAAATATGTCATATGAATTAATTACATGAATATAGATTTGAATTTAATTGAATAAAAATTACTTTCAAAAACTTTTAAAGTGTTATTCCACACTTAGGAAAATTGAAAAAGACATTTAGAAAATGTATAAAAATTTGAACGCAGCGGGATTCGAACCAGCGCCTCCTGATACCGTCCAGGCGCTTTCACCACTGAGCAATGGGTTCTACTACCAGCTGCGTCGAAATTCTCTTTAGAGGTACAGTAGCTTAGTCGGACAACGTCTGATTGTAACGCGATCGTTGTGGGTTAAATTTCCACTCGAAGGAATAAATATATTTAAATTTTAATTTCTTTGCTCTAGTTAGTACCCAAGATGAGTCCCATCACTTAAGACGCAATGTCTTGATTTCAGGCCGAGGACGGAGTGTCTTGACACTAGGTCCTCTCTGACTATTTCGTTATGCGTGAAGAAGCGTGAAGCTGAAAATCAAACCATTTTCCCTCTCTTGCGGAAAGGTGTGACGTTAAATTCCACTATTCACTATGCGATGTCTTGATTTCAAATATTAAGCTGACTAAAGAGTGTTTTGACACTAAGTTTTCTCAGATTTCCTTTTTTTATAGAAAAAATGACGAAAGCAAAGGCCAATGTTCAAATATAACATTAATAGTAAATAACAAGTTGCTTTGAAAGTAAACTTTACCTTGAATACGCTTGAAAATGAATGGGAAGAAATCAGTCAAAGATCAGCCAAAAAAAACTTGCAAGGTTTGCAAGTTTTATTATATCGATTACATGATAAATTATATATATGCTGAAAAATAGATAGATAAAAGTGAAACTGAGTGAAATTCTAAATGTAAGACAAGTCATACAATTTCAATATGCCCCATAGGTCTCAAGATCCGTTATTCAGAAAAAATATATATTTAGAAAACGCATCAAAATTTGCCTTCAATGAGATTCAAACCCGCGCTTCATAGAAATCGTCCAAGCGATCTAACCGCTAATCCATACGTACTAAACACCCCGTCAAAATTCATATACGCTTATTCCATATTATTATTATTGTTCATATCCAGTTTTCTAAGAAAAACATACCTTTTTTTATAGAAACACCCAAAAAGGATAGATTAAAGGTCATTACAAACGAACACACGTTTAATATTATTAAAGCTATACCGAACATAGCGTTAGTCACAAAGCTTCCAATTAACGTATAAGTTATTTTTACCATTACCATATAAGTGCAGTTGTATAATGAAGTATACTAATCAATAATTTTGTGGGCACGTGACTCAATGAGTTGTACTAGTTACTTCACCTTACAACACCTTACTTCTCTTTCTTCTAAAACATGAGAAAATATTTAAATAAAAATAAAAAATAGCTTCACGCTATATCCCGCACACAGCAGGTAGGCAGAGGGAACCTAGTGTTAAGACACTCCGTTCCCCACTTTCCGCCGAATTCGGAGGCATTGCGTGTTAAGTGGCGGAACTTAACGCCGCGCTTTACCTCGACACCAGAGCGAAGAAAATGGAAATATTAAATATTTCCACTCCTCGAGTGGAAATCGAACCCACAACCAGTCGTTTACCGTCACACGCTTGTGCCACTGGGCCACGACTGGCCACAATATTTAAATAAAATTATTTAAATTATTTGTTAAATAAAAATACATTGGTTGTGGGTTTGAATCCCACCCAGGGGAATGATTGCATTAAAGTTTATTTTCATCTCTCTGCTCTTGAGATTTCAGCATTGAGTTCCGCCAGACAATATTTAGCCTCTCAAGTGGAAAGAGGGAAATGGTATGTTTTGACACTAATTTTTGCCTGCCGAGGAGACAGGCAGTTGTTAATGTAGGAAAAAAAGTAAAATTGTAACAATTTTTTTCTTATCTCTTGTGATAACCAGAATCTAATTATACTGTAGTTTAGTAGTGTTTTCTCTTTTTTAGCTTCAAACTGTATCCCGCACACAGCAGGGTAAGCAGGGTAAACCTAGTGATAGACACTCCGTTTCCTACTTTCCGCCGAATTCGGAGGCATTGCGTGTTAAGTGGCGGAACTTAACGCCGCGCTTTGCCTCGACACCAGAGCGAAGAAAATGTAAATATTAAATATTTCCACTCCCCGAGTGGGAATCGAACCCACAACCAGTCGTTTTACAGTCTCTAGTCTATGTGCCTCTGCGCTACACCTGGCCCCTTTGACTTAACCGTTTAGTAGTGTGTTTGCTGTTATTTATTTGAAGACTTTAAATATCTAAATCAGGTCAATTTTAAAATACAACATATAACAGTTAGACTGTTCCCAATCTAAGCCAGCTTCAACCAAGCACCAAATGTACAACTCTCTCAATAAAATCCACAGCTTATTAAAAAATAAAAATATAAAAAAAAACGATTAAACACATTACGAACACAATAACACGGGCACAGAAGTATTTATTTGATTTATAAAAAAGTGTAATTTACCTTTTCGCGTGACACGCCCACGCCGCCTACGCGAGGCCTAACAATGTCCAAAAAAACTCGTTTTTAATACACGAACGAACGAACGGTTGCATTATTTAATTTGTGGGCAATGAATAAGGATATTTTTTATAACTTTCATATAAAAGACAAGACAGAATAAAAAATTGTCCCAATGTTTACTTTTGAAATCAACTTTTACTTCTACGTTTCGTAATAATAATATGTAGGTAGGTACTAACTACATTATTCATGAATATATTGAAGTAATTTTAAAGTAATTTATTTTAATATTAATATATGAATCTATATATTTGCCATAATTGGTCAAAAGTTATTAAGAAGAAAATGTTTTGGCCAATTTTAACGAAAATTATGCAAATTGACGACATACGCAAAGTAGTTGGCAAAAGTTGGCAGAGAAGAGCTGAAGATGGAATTTAATACCGTGCCATTGATGAGGCCTAAGTCCAGCAGTGAACAAAAAGGGTTGACGACTGACTGATGCAAATGAAGGAGTGTGATTTTTGTCATATCTAATTAAAGATCTATGGAGAATAGCAGGAAGCTAATATATTAAAAATAATACGTATCACGCAAATAGTACTTTTTCAATATAATATCAAGTACTTCTACTTAAATTTCATTTTTTTTTGTTCTGATACCAAATTCAAACTGCGGCGTTGAAGTCCCTCAACATGCTATGTCTGATTTCGGGTTGAAAGTGGAGTATCGCGTATCTTAACACAGAAGATTAAATATTAAAATAACGAAAAACAACTACATCCTTTTTTCTGTATAGCATAGTATTCAGGCAGAACCTAGTAGACATGGCGTGTTATGTGGCGGAACTCAACTCCTCATGTTGTCTTAGGTTACTTACCAAAGCAAAAAAATGACATTAATATATAATAATCATTACCCCAAACGAGAATCGAACCCACATCCCTCTATCCTCACACACTAAACATAAAATGATAACAATTTCAACCAAAACCAACATCTCCCCCTATATATACGTATTTAACGCTTGCAAGTAATTATTATGACAGTACAATAAGCGACGACACGCCGACAGCTGTTCTTGCAGCGATAACATCCGCGCATTGTAGCTTTATCTCGTGTATTGTATAATGTGTAGTACTGTACTGAGTATCTGATACGAATCATTGGATAAATCATTTTAAATGTTCAAATAAGTTTGGGAAATTGGGTTTTTTTGTTGTGTTAAAGATATGGTTGTGGGTACGACCCTGATTTCAGAGAATTATAATAATAATAAATTTATTACCTCGACACCAGAGCGAAGAAAATGGAAATATTAAATATTTCCACTCCTCTAGTGGGGATTGAACCCACAACCAGGCGTTTACAGTCACACGCTTGTGCCACTGGGCCACAACTCTGACTGACTATATATTTAGTAGTAGTGTACGGAGTATCTGATTCGAATCATTGGATAAATCATATTTAATGTTCAAATAAGTTTGGGAAATTGGGTTTTTTTTGTTGTGTTAAAGATATGGTTGTGGGTACGACCCCAATTTCAGAGAATAATAATAATAATAAATTTATTGGGTCGCACTATATATTTACATTATTTAATAAACTCTTAGGGTACTAAAATTAGTAACAGGTATCAAAATAAATTTGGGCGAAAAGTCGAGATTTAAGTATCTGGACCTTAGTCGTGAGGCACTAGTTACTCTAACAACCCCACTGACTCACAAAGCAATGAGGAAAAGGCTGAAGCTTCTAAAAAAATAACACAAATATAAAAAGTAGTTGACTCTTTTTCTTCGTTCTTTCTACATAAAATCTACATTTATAAGGTAGATTGGTTGGAAAAATACAGTTAATTTGCGAAAATAGGAAAGCACTAAGAATCGATTTCCCGTAAGTCACACTGAAACAAGATAAAACGGAATTTTATATGTTACAGCTGTCAATTTCCGCCTCTTAACACGCAATGTCTCGATTTCGGACGGAAAGTGGAGGAAAGAGTGTCTTGACACTATGTCTAACTGCCCCACTTTGCGCAAAAAAGCGTTAGGCTGTATTTGTTTTTTTTTTTAATATTTTACAATTTAATGTTATACCAAGCAAAGATGCGAGCTTTATCAACTATATATTAATACATTAATATTAGTGTTACATTACATTTAAATTGCATATTAAAGAAAAAAATAACATCTCACAAGCATCGCCTTTGACCCAGAAGGGATGACATTTAATTTCACAGTACCGCTATAAATCATTTTGACTGGTGATGATTCAGCGATCGGTCAAGGATAAACTACTTAAGTGCTGTGTGAATTAACAGTGTTTTTTATGTAATGTAGACTGGTGGTGAATATGGGTTAGAAAAAGTATTTTTTATAAAATAGACATTTTAGAAAACGTATAAAACATTGAACGCAGCGGGATTTCAAATTTTTATACGTTTGCTAAAATGTCCTTTTCAATTTTCTATTATATGGGAATTATTGTACTCTAATTTTATATGTGAGCAAGCAGAAAATTTGGGTTTCACCATACTTAACCAGATTACAGATTGTTTTATTATTTTTCTTGAAATATTACTATTAGATCTACTACTCACCATTTTTCATCTGCTAAAATTAAAGGTGGTATTTTATTGACAAAGTTTGATTTGGCCTATCACCATAGCATAGAAATAATCAATTTATCTAATGACTAATATGTAATAAAATTTAATATAAATCTTTCTCTATAGAAGTGTCTTTATGTGGTGAAAAAACATATTTAAAGATAATTTCAATTAAACAATCTGTTAGATGGATTATGTACATTTATGGATTTAAACAAGAAAAACTGAAAATTTTAATAATAATAATTAATATTATATAGATTGTGTACATAAAGAAGTAATTTACTTTGATAAATAATTAAAATTTTCAGTTTTTCTTGTTTAAATACATAAATCTACACACCACCAATTTCTGCCTAAATAGAAGTTAAATTACGTATTGATTGGCGGAACTCAAGGTCAAACTTTGAAGTATTTACCATAGCAGAGAAATGGAAATAATTAAAATATGATCACTCTATGAAAATACTGTGAAAATCGTATCCATGACAAATCGATTACAGTCAGATACACTCCACTGAGCCTAGCCACAGTCAAAAAATATAAGAAATGGATATCCATTTCTTCCACAACCAAAGAGTTTCTTTCCCACATATCAATAGTGTTAAATAATGAGCAAATGTTAACTTGTTACATAGTTAAAGTTAAAAGTGCTAACTGCTTAAGACCGGCGCTAAATGATTGTATCACTAAAAATCCTTTGTGGGGTATAAAACAATTACACCTCGTTCAAAACTTTGGCTCAGTTAAGTTAAATTGGATGGGAACATTGTACTGAGAAAAAAAATATTTTTTTAAGATATTTAAGACTTTATTTTTATATTTTATAAAAGAGACAAAGGACAGATAGTGATTAATCAGTGTATATTAAATATTGTTTATAAGTCACTACGTTCTTTTTTTGTGTTTAGGACCACTCTACGTTTGTATGGATTTTTAAGAGTTGCGTGTTGAGTGACAGAGCTCATACTACGGTTTTCTTACTTAGGTCACAAAGAACATTGGGGCCAAATGCAGGACTACTATTCTAATAAAGTTAAAGAGTAGTAAAGACGGTTAGTTTTAGTTGTCAGCTGCAATTCCGCAGGATGTGAAATGTAATCATAACATGTTGAAATTAAACTATTTTTAACCGGATTAATCGCGTATATTTTTGGTATTCGAAAATACATTTTTAGAAAACCCGACGTTTTGAACACTTTACAGTAGTCCGTGGTCACAGGTAGACAGTCTACCTGAAAAATATACGCAATTAATCCAGTTAAAAATAGTTTCATTTTAAAATGTGTAGTAATCGCGAAAACAAAAGATCATATTATCATAACATGTTTAGTGGAGAAAGTCAAAGCCGAGCTTTTTGCAGGAACAAAAATAATTAAAATACAAAAAATATTCGAGATTAGAGTGGGAATCGAACTTATAACCAAAAATTACAATCACTCTTGCCACGATGGTCTTTACTTCTAATTCATTATATTTAAGAAATATTGTATCACACACTGACGTAAGTGATAACAAATATGTTACACCGATTGGTGGTTTAACTAATTATTGTATACACACTATACTGTGGGCGGGGCCTGGGAACATTTCTGTATGTATGTATGTATGTATTGGTTACCGATTTGTATGAGAATTATGGTTGAAAGCATTGTTGGAAGAATGTGTTATCAGCTTCAATAGTGAGGTGTCGCTTGAAATATGATGTTAGATTTAAATAATTTTACTCTAATTTAAATTATAAAAATAGGAATATTAGTAAAAAGACTAAAAAAGTTTTGTTGAAAAAGCTTTTGTTAAATGTTCAAGTGCGTCAAACCACTTGAGTTGGACTATACACATGGCAGTTATAAGTTGTTTCTAAATGAATGAAGCGATTTACGGTTTCGAAGGATCAATTACTTTAATTTTTTAAATAGCTTCACGCTGTATCCCGCACATAGCAGGGTAGGCAGAGGGAACCTAGTGTTAAGACACTCCGTTCCCCTCTTTCCGCCGAATTCGGGGGCTTGCGGTTGTAAGAGGCGGAACTTAACGCCGCGCTTTACCTCAACAACCAGAGCGAAGAAAATGGAAATATAATTTTCACTCCTCGAGTGGAAGTCGAACCTACAACCAGTCGTTTACAGTCACACGCTTGTGCCACTGGGCCACGACTGGCCACATTTTTTTATATAGAATTTCAAGTATTTCTAAAATTTTAATATGTTTTACAAAATATAACTAAATTCGGACAAAGTCAAAGATAAGATAAGATTTACTTTTAAATTTGCAATTTGCTACATCCTCTGCTTGAGTCGTTACGTCAATATTTACTTCTGGGTGAAAACCGTTGACGCATGCAGACCACCTATGTAGGTACTTTTTAAACTGTATAAGAAATCATTGGGGCCAGTCGTGGCGCAGTGGTACGAAGTGTGACTGTAAACGACTGGTTGTGGGTTCAATTCCCGCTCGAAAAGAGGAAATATTTAAAATTTCCATTTCTTCGCTCTGGTATCAGAGGTAAAGCGCGGCGTTAAGTTCCGCCACTTAACACGCAAAGCCTCCAAATTCGGCGGAAAGTTGGAAACGGAGTGTCTTAACACTAGGTTCCCTCTGCCTACCCAGCTGTGTGCGGGATACAGCATGAACCTAAAAAAAAAATAAGAAATATACTAGGTATGGTAATATATTATTTTTGGTTACTAGCTGTGCCCGTAACTACGTCCGAATAGAATTTTACAATAAATTTATAATACTAAGAGTAGCTAAGGTACTCCTTCTTGTATTACCTATCTAATAGTGAATGCCCATCAAAATCGAACTAGCCGTTCCAGAGATCAGCCAGAACAAACAGAGAGACAAAAATAATAATAAGATATACATATAATTTAGTACATGCACCGTGTATAACAAAACAGACACTCATATTATATTTATTTGCATAGGTAGATTATTTTTTTAGCTTCACGTTTTATCTAGCGGATTATTAATTTTTATTTCTCTGTTCTGACAAAACAAAGAACAAAAAACGACGTTGAGTTCCGCCAATCAACACGCAAAGTCTCAAATATGTGGGGAAACTGGAAAACGCAGTATTTTGACACAGAACTACCCTCTCTACCATCTATCTAGCCATCCAAAAAAACGCGTGAATCTCAAAATAACAGTATTCAAACAAAATTTCTATCTACCTCTAACAATAAAAACTTTTTTTTTAGCTTCACGCTGTATCCCGCATACAGCAGGGTAGACAGAGGAACCTAGTGTTAAGACACTCCGTTCCCCACTTTCCGCCGAATTCGGAGGCATTGCGTGTTAAGTGGCGGAACTTAACGCCGCGCTTTACCTCGGCACCAGACGACCAGAGCGAAGAAAATGGAAATATTTAATATCTCCACTACTCGAGTGGGAATCGAACCCACAACCAGTCGTTTACAGTCACACGCTTGTGCCACTGCGCCACGAATGGCCCCTAAAACATAATTATTATAAAAAAAATCGATCACACCAGCAATACGTGATCCAAAAGTAAATAGAATGAGTCAATAAGATAAAACGCATCGTGTTACAGCTTCCTAGTACTGTACAAGGCTGTAAGATTGCTTCAAAATATGGACACTAAGTGCTATCAATTGTTAGAGTATAATACCTGCAATTTATTAACACCGCCCGTTGGTTGCTTGGTCTATTTTAATTTAGTTATGTCAGTGGGATAGATTTAGTTTGAGTTAAGTGGTTATTGAGTACCAAGCTGGTAGAGGATTCGATTCTCGTTTAGGACATATTTTAAGTAAATATGAGTAACTGGTTATTACAAGGACCGTAGTGCGGTCTCGAAATTCACTCGGGGAAATGATTATTACATTTAAATTATTAATACGTGAAGCTATATTATATATGTCTGTTTTAACATGAGAAAATTATATCCCATTAAAGTGATTTCTTTTATTTGTAGGTATTGTGGTTAGTGTTTACTAAACTGAACATAGACAGATTGATAACATAATATACCCGCGATATGATAGTTAGTAGCCTCGAACGTTACTCAGAAAAGTTCTTTTGCTGTGCTTCACGCATTTACCCGCATAAAAGGGTAGTTAGAGAGAACGTAGTATTAAGTTGTGGAACTCAATTTCTAACTCAAACTCGCTTTATCGTTGCGGCCAGAGTTGAGTGAGAATCCAGCCATTCAGATGCTGTCCCACTGTGCCACGATGGCCTCAATGGACGAACGTTTATATTTAAAAGAAAACTTGATCTGATGTAATTTAACACTGCACGACACTAAATACCATTTAAAAGAGTGGAAAGTCCAATTAAGGTGTCCTATTGAGATTTTCTCTGAATATCTGAATAAAAAACCAAAAAATACGTGAAGACGCATAAGATTTAAGATATTCTTTGGTTATCACCTAAAAAGAAATACCCGAGGAGGAAAATTAAACACAAGTTCTTGCCTGAAACATACTTTATATGCTTCATTAAAATGGGTATAATCATGAAACCGCGGGGGTCCATCCGCTCGTCTCGTGAAAAACTTAACACCACTGTTCGATACTTTGCAATTTAATTATACCAATTACCTACTTATTCTTATACTGTTAAAATATCTGTATATATTGTATTGGGGCCGGTCGTGGCGCAGTGGCACAAGCGTAAGACTGAAAACGACTAGTTGTGGGTTCGATTCCCACTCGAGGAGTGGAAATATTTAATATTTCCATTTTCTTCGCTCTGGTGCCGAGGCGCGGCGTTAAGTTCCGCCACTTAACACGCAATGCCTCCGAATTCAGCGGAAAGTAGGGAACGGAGTGTCTTAACACTAGGTTCCCTCTGCCTACCTACCTAAACAAAAAGAAAGTATTTGTATATATGTAACTAGTTATTTGTAATTGATGACTGTCACGAATGCGAATTCATAAAATAAATTAGTCTGTAAAGAAACAGAATTTAAAAGAAACGCGATAAAAACTTATAAAAAGCTTATAAATTTAAGCTTTATGCCACTACAGGAAATGGGGGAATTTCGGAGTGTGTTATGAAAATTTTGCAATCAACTGATGATCGCAAGCCCGGACACGGGTGCAAGTTTGTAACTAGAAATGTTACATCTTTTATTTTCATGACTACGGAAATACGAAATTATTTTTAACCGGATTAATCGCGTAGATGTTTGTTAATCGAAAACACATTTTTAGAAACTTCGACGTATCGATTTCGTATACTTTACAGAAGTCCGTAGTCGCAGGTAGATACACAATTTAAAATATACAAGTACAACTATGTTCTTATAACGGTGCAATATTATATAATGACAAGTAATGGATATAGTGAAGATTATTAAGATTTGACAAAGTATTAGTGGTTCTAAATTTGAAGGCCTATTAAGGTCCAATTTTTTTCATATTTGCTTTAGGTATTATTAAAAAAATAGAAAAAAGAATTATTTTTCTTTTATGGTAAAAAATGACCTCTAACTAAATACATTATAGCAGCTTCACGAGTCCATAAGGGGGAACTTAACGCCGCCTTTGCCTCGACACCAGAGCTAGACGGCAGACGCCTCGACGCCAGAGAGAAAACGGAAATATTAAATATTTCTAATCCTCGAGTGGGAATGGAACCCACAACCAGTCGCTTTACAGTCACACTTTGTGTTACTGCGTCACGACGGCACCCAAAAATAAATTATTTCATAAAAACAAACACAATTAAAAGCCATTTCTCACTCAACAATAACATAAGAAAAACCATCTTAACAATTAGTACCACAAGTTTTTCAAGTCAATAATGCCAATATGTAGAAAATTCAAAGGGCATTTTGTTCGCAAACACTTAACGACTTTGCAAGAACTCCAATGGTTCTCCCGCTGGGTAGCGTCGTTTAGTACAAATTTTTAATTGGTAATTTTTGCTTTTTGCTCTGAATGCCTACACTGAGTTACGTAGAATGTATTTTAT
Organism: Dryas iulia moderata; assembly: GCA_019049465.1. Classification (NCBI taxonomy): domain Eukaryota; kingdom Metazoa; phylum Arthropoda; class Insecta; order Lepidoptera; family Nymphalidae; genus Dryas; species Dryas iulia. Next base: position 13,736,557 of record CM032428.1, read on the forward strand.
AGTTAACTACAAATAAATCCTGACTACAAGAAATCTGTACAGTTTTCTTAGTGCTTTTTATAAGGTTAGTTAGTTATCTAAATATATAATAAATATATAACTGATTTCTGTTTTTATGTGGAAGGCATATAAGAAAAAATGTTATTGGGGGCATTTATTCAGGTAATGGAACCCAAAATAATGATTTTTCAATTTCTTTTCTGTTTGTTTGCTTGTGCACGCTAATCTTAGTACTAAAAATAACTTAAAGCTTAAAAATAAAGAATTTAACAATAAAATTTTTAAGTCGTCTTCGTCTTCAATTTAACAAGACAGGATGAGTGCTAATTTAATTAAATAAATACACTATTAAAAATAAAAAACCGGATGCGAATCCGAATTCGGTGGAAAGTGGGGAACGGAGTGTTTTAGCACTAGGTTCCCTTTGCCTACACTGCCGTCTGCCGTGTGAAGCTAAAAAAATAAAAAATAAAAACAACTTCATACATTACAATTCTTTGCTAAAATTCTATTTAAATTATTGTCATTCCTCCGCTCTGGAATGACAAAGCACGGTGTTGACTACTACACGTAACTTAACACACAATGTCTACATTTTGGTCAGGAAGTGGAGAACGGAATATCTAGACACTAGGTTCTCTCTGACTACCCTCTCAGACAGAATTTCAAGTCTTTCTCCAATAGTAAAAAAACAAGTTTAAAAAAAAATTCTGACCAATGTTAGAACAAAAATTAAGCTTTGTCTGTCCATCAAACGTTTATATATAGATAATAGCTGTACACAAAATGGACATGTTTACGAGTTGTTTTTCCCCAGATATTTACAACGTTGACAGAATTTCAAAACTTGTTCCGTCCCGTTTGGACTGAGTTCGGAAAGACAATTCATCACGTATGTATATTTTAGTGCATCAATTACAAAGGTAGTGTTTTAAAAAGCTTTTGTGAAATGTCACTTTTTTGTTTGGAATTAATTCGTATCCAATTGGTAAAGAAATCGGGACATTGCGTCTCGAGTGGTATAAATCAATGGTATAATATATATGGTATGCGTTCTTAGATATCAAAAGGGAGAAACATCATTCCCCCGAGTGGGAATCGAACGTGGAACCAATAGTCTCACTGTCACACTGTACCGTAGTGCCACGATGGCTTCATTGAATGTAGTATTATCTTAAATAAAAACAAACTGTATTTATGTATTCCGAAAAGCGCAGGTTCGAATGCGGCAGCGTTCAAATTTTTATGTTTTCTAAAAATATTTTTTAAACTATGGGAGTACTACCTACTATAAAGTGGCCACGTGGCCAGTCGTGGCCCAGTGGCACAAGTGTGTGACTGTAAACGAATGCCTCCGAATTCGGCGGAAAGTGGGGAACGGAGTGTCTTAACACTAGGTTCCCTCTGCCTACGCCGCTGTGCGCGGGATAAAAAAAAGAGAATATTAAAACAAGACTTAACATATTTTAAAATAAACAAATTAAATTTTCTCAAAACTAATACCAAAAACACGACAAAAGTCATGGGAAATAACCACCACAAAATAAAATCAGCAGCTAGGGGGCGATTTAAAGTAAAAAAAAAAATCAACCTCTTTTTATCAGTGACGAACAATGCATTGCAGAGGGCTAACGACGCAATTAAGCCTCGAATATTTTGCCAACAAAAATGTATTGGACTTATGGCTTTTGCATATTTATATGCACGATTCCGCCCCATCTGGATAATAGCCTATTGAAGTTAGAAAATAAATATTTAATTCAACCAAACAGTATATATTGGGTCGAACAAAAATCACAAAATTTATATTTTAAATATATAAACACAGTCATTATCGTTATAATTTGCAATGAAATGTTAAGTTTATGCGTTAGTAAATGTTGAATTGCGAATGACTGCGGCGTAATGAATGTGTGTCTTTATATATTTTGACGTTATTGCAAAAAGTGTTGGTTGCCAGATTTATTGGTACTGTTTGAGCCACCCTTGTTTGTTTGTTGTTTCAAAGATGGACACGTATGTAAGTATGTTTGGAATAAATCAATTTTTTTTTGTATTATTTTAATAACTTTCATATTTTTAAACATTTTTAAAGTGTTATTCCACACTTAGGAAAATCGAAAAAGATATTTAAAGAGTCTCTCTACAGAGATGCTAACAACAAAAATAATTGTAATTGTAGTAAAGCGTATAAGAATTTCGACGCAGCGGTAGAACGCATGGCTCAGTGGTGATAGCTCCTGGACGATATTCAGGAGACGCGGGTTCGAATCCTGCTGCATTCAAATTCTTATACGTTTTCTTTAAATGTCTTTTTCAACTTTCATATTGATTTATTGATTTGTGGCGATACATAGAGAACAAAGTGTCTTGATATTTAGTTCTCTCTGACTACTCTGCTACGCGAAAAGAAACGTGAAATTGCAAAAATAATTTACATTTACGAGTACAAGAAGAAGACCTTTAAATAATAGGTATTTAATTGTAAATTAAAAATAACTTCAATTTATTATTGAAATGAAGATTTATTATTAGTTATAGATTTTTCTATTTAAAAAAAAATAGTAAAAATTCGCTATATCGATACATTCACGTAAACTGTAATAAAGAACAGTACTGTTTTGGACACAGGGTAATGTTGAAACAGAAGTTACAAATCAATTAAACAATTTTTTAAAAGAAAATTTAAAAATACATAAAATTAAAAAAAAAAAACATTTGTTTAACATTATTTTATTATAAAACCGTACAGATAGAAATAATTAATAAATATTCCAATTCAGAGTTAAAAAAAAAAATAAAACTACCCTCCAATTATCTTATCAACACAACTATCATTACAAAAAAGTCAAATTTGAATGATTAAGTATATAATACAAAATTACTCTGTAGCGAGCTTTAAATAAGCTCTGTCAAGAGAAAGTTCAGATATATGCGTCGTACCCATCTTTATGTAAGGTTGGGGTAATTTATGTACTGACATACGTCACGCCCTGCCTTGACAACGTCTCGTAAGACTTAAGTTACGGCCAATTAACATCCCACTGGTGGACAAAAAATGCTTTATTAAAGACTACTTGCTGGTCTTATTATGTTTTTGTTGCGTTTTTAAGGTAATTTTATCAGTTATATCACTGGTTGTTCATAATAATTTTTTGATGTTACGTGGAATCTATATATAAGATGAGATTTCTTATCTCGCTTCTAGTTTTGTTCCGCATAGCAATCAGAGAGAATCTAGTGTTTAGACACTCCATCCTCCACTTTCCATGTGAAATCCGTCCCAAGAAAACAAGACATGTAGAGTGCCTGAACTTAATGCCTCGCCTTAAGTACTAGGTCGGAGAAATAAAAATAAATATATATCTTGAGTGGGAATAGAACCTTCAACCAATCTTCAGTTTCTCTAACCTGAAATCTGCATTAAACAGTTAATAAAATTAAAAAGATAATTTTAAGGTTGTTTCAATAATTTTATTGTAATTTAATATTTTGCTTATAAATGTGTCTAGTATCTAACAAAGATTGATATACCAACAGAGGCGTCACACCTTTTATGTTAAAAAGTAAATAGCATTTTGTTATACTTGGGGCCATAAAATTTCGAATTATTTGTCTATAGAATAAAATATTCAATTTTGTTAGATAGAGAGAGAGTGTCATAGTAAAGTGGACAGCGTCTCAATGTAATAGCGATTGATCGTGGGTTCTAATAGTATTCGGTGAATGATCATATTTTTAATATTTTCATAGATCTTCTCTTGTGAACAATAAAGGTGCACGAAAGCACCTCGAATTCAAGGAGAAAGTAGAGAATAGCGCGTGTTAACTTTAGATTTTCTCTGCTTCTGCTATGTTTAAGCAAGTTTAAAGTAAAAAAAACAGCCAGTACTTTTTAAGGTCACTTGCCTGCACATGAGTTGCAAGTCCTAAGCACTACTCCGGATTCCTCTCTCTCTGTAAAGCTGAGTCTCCCTATCTTTACAGATATATATAGGAAATCCATAGTGAGCTAAAGAATTTCTTCTCAACCAGAGTGACAAGACACTGTTTTCTGCTTTACTTTGCAAAAATATAGACATATAAATTAAAAAAAATGTTTACAGCATCTGACATATGATGTATCTATAAAATCTATGCTATCATCTTCTTATTTCAAAGAAATCCTAATCCGAGAGTAACTCGAGATAGGTTGATGTCATTTGTTTAATATCATATTAGTTTAGCTGACACCAATTAGGAACGTGGAGGAATCATATAATATGTTATATGTATAAAATAATGTGTAATCTGGATGCCCTGTTGAGACGTAAAATACGCGTTGCCTAGCAACGATTATTTCACTATATAAATAAAGTGTATGTATTACACATAGTACTGTGTATAATAATTATTTTAATGTTTTCTATTATGTTTAACTTTCCCTAAGTTCATACTTTTTCTTCCAATGATTAAAAATATATAGAAATACCCATAAATTAAAGATTTAATATTTGTAAACATGTTATTTTTGTAATATATATTTAGAACTATGTTAATAAGCTGAAATACATTCTGCTATGCGATGCGATATGATGACTATAGGTTTACCTTTACTTTTAAGAAGTTTTTACATGTCAGTCGTGCCAGTCGTGGCCCGGTGGCACAAGAGTGTGACTGTAAACGACTGGTTGTGGGTTCGATTCCCACTCGAGGAGTGGAAATTATATTTCCATTTTCTTCGCTCTGGTGTCGAGGTAAAGCGCGGCGTTAAGTTCCGCCACTTAACACGCAAGCCTCCGAATTCGGCGGAAAGTGGGGAACGGAGTGTCTTAACACTAGGTTCCCTCTGCCTACCCTGCTGTGTGCGGGATATAGCGTGAAGCTATTTATTTTTACATGTTAAAAGTGCAAAATTGGATTCAGCCGCTCACTATTCAAAACGTCTAAAAAATAGAAGAAGAATAATACTTCAAACTAAAGAAAAAAATATAATACAAAGCATTAAAAATTAACCCAATTTATAACTTTAACAAAACACACGTTTAAAACCACGTAACAATGTCATGTCCGTACGTACACTAATTACGCCGACAAAATCTCATGGTATTTCAGTGAGATACATTAAAAATCAATTACATTATCCGGTTGCAGGTTAAAAATCATTATTTTCTGTATAAAAATTGCTTGAAATATCAAGATTTCATTGTAGTAAGTAAAATGCTGGTTGTTAAGGGACGTTCTGATATATCTGTAATTAATGAGTTTTGGGCAAAAAAAAAGTATAAATGAGGCAGTTGTGGCGTAGTGGGAGCGTCTGCCTATATACCATCGTTATGAGTTCGATTCCTATTCGGGTGAACGGGAATCTATGGTGCTATGACAAGACAAAGCGCAGTGTTGAGTTCCGCTACAAGCTCTATCCCAGATTAAGGAGGTAAGTAGAGAACGGAGTGTCTTGACATTAGGTTATGTCAGCCTAACCTACTATAAGGGAAAATAAAAGCGTAAAGCCATTAATAAAATAATAATTGTACCAACATCAGAGCTTTATTAAGTGAAAAGGTAACTAACTTATTTTAAATATATAATCATTCATCTGCGTGAAATTTGAACCCAAAACTATTGCGGACATGTATAGGAAAGACATGACTAAAAGATTGAGTAAGCGGGCAATTATCATTTATAAAAAAACTATATCCTCTTTTCCTCCGGTGAAGAAAACTTTAAATAAGTAACTTATAGATAATTTTGTAATCTTTATAGCTATATTTGTTTAGTCAATATATTATGAACTAGCGGCCCGCTCGCGGCTTCGCCGCGTGATCTATGTGCCTGTTTCGGTATATTGCAACCCTCGGTGGTGGATTTTTGAAAAATATAGTAGCCTATGTTTAACTTTTGATTATCAATATATATGCCAAAATTCGTTACAATCGGTCAAGCGGTGTAGAGTTTTCATATAAACTTTCATTCCCTATTTCAATACTTTAAAGGTTGATTTTTGGAAAACTAAGTAGCCTATGTTAGACCCAGTCATTTTTACTATTTTCATTCTAAATTTCATCCAAATCGGACCAGTAGATTAGCCGTGAAAGCATGACAGACAAACACACAGACTTTCGCATTTATAATATAAGTATGGATTATGTATGGAGTTATATTCTCATTCTCATATAAAAAATCTTTCGAAAAATATTTATACTTTAAAAAAAACATTGTTCAACTTAACGGCGATAAGTTACGCTACTTAATACACTCCGTATCTTAAATAGGCATTTACATTTAGTCTGCATTTAAATTTGAAAGATAAAAATAAAGCAAATCGCTCAGTATGTCTTCAACCTTATATTCCACCGCGCCGCAAATCATGGGGGTTTCTAAGAAACCGCTGATATAAATGTTTAATCTTTTTATGGGTCTTTCTCTTTAAATCTCGTGTGTATTATATGTTCATTACTCCATACAATTTACGCTGAAAGCTTTAATTGATTAAGATGATTTATTCGAAAATTCCGCTTTTTTATTAATTTAAGATTTATATATGAAAGTTTAAAATATTATGTTGGAGTGGATTTTTTAATATGAATCATGGTGTATCAGTTTACGTGCCTTGTCGTCACAGATAAGAGAAACATAACGTATTATACATTCATCTCTCCGTTCTCTGCATTCTCTATGTCGTTCTGTTATACAATGTATGAAATTCTAACCAGGAAGAATATTATTTTTATTATTGGGCTAGTCGTGGCGTAGTGGTACAAACGTGTGACTGTAAACGACTGGTTGTGGGTTCGATTCCAACTCGAGGAGTGGATTTTTTTAATATTTCCATTTTCTTCGCTCTGGTATCGAGGCAAAGCGCGGTGTTAAGTTCCGCCACTTAGCACGCAATGCCTCCAAAATTTGGCGGAAAATGGGGAACCGAGTGTCTTAACACTAGGTTCCCTTTGCCTACCCTGCTGCGTGCGGGATACAGCTTGAACTAAAGAAAGTAAAATAATACTTAAAATCAATGTGTTCTTCATCTTCTATCCATTTTAAGAAACTACGGCTTATTTGAAGTGACCAAAAAGGTATTTTGGTTTACCAAATGTGGAATTTTAAAAATATTTTTTTAGAAAACGTATTAAATCTTTAACACAAGGGTTTAAACAATTGGACAGACAAAAAATCAAAAAATATTTTCAAATTTCAATTTAAAAGTGTCAATAACACTTTAAAAATGTCAAAATATACGAAATCGAAATCGAACTACCAACCATAACCTACACTTACCAACTGTACCACAAAGGCGTTATATTTCACAATCAACACAAATCCTCTACAAAACGTACTAACATCCGGGCAAACCAGCGTCCGGCAACTAGTACAAAATAAAATATACCAAGTTACAAAATAGTAAGTGGTGGCCAGTCGTGGCCCAGTGGCACAAGCGTGTGACTGTAAACGACTGTTTGTGGATTCGATTCCCACTCGAGGAGTGGAAATATTTAATATTTCCATTTTCTTCGCTCTGGTGTCGCGGCGTTAAGTTCCGCCACTTAACACGCAATGCCTCCGAGTTCGGCGGAAAGTGGGGAACGGAGTGTCTTAACACTAGGTTCCCTCTGCCTACCCTGCTGTGTGCGGGATATAGCGTGAAGCTATTTATTTATTTATTTACAAAATAGTAAAATGTAATCAAATTAAAATTCTCACCGCAAGAATCTAGATCGTTCACGCAGACTACGGACTTCCTTTCAACGCACCCGCTGGACTCTTTACATGCCGGTGCACAAAAAAACTGTATATTTTTTAAAAAAAACCACTCTTTTTTCTTAACATTAAAGTATAAAATGCAATGGCAGGTATTTATTTAGATGACGGAAGCGGTGCGGCCTCGTAATGGTGTGTGGTGTAGAGTGATATCCACGTGGCGAGATATTTTTTTTAATTTATATTATTGTTCTTATTACTGTAATTTCTTATTTAAATATTACTTTATTATTATTTTTTGTACATCATTTTAATTTTTTTCAGATATATTCCGAATTCACATATACGTATTATGAAAAATCATTAACACAGTTTAACTTTAGAGACGATTAAAAAAATCCATACTTATATTATAAATGCGAATGTCTGTGTTTGTCTGTCACGCTTTCACGGCTAGTCTACTGGTCCGATTTTGATCAAATTTAGAATGAAAATAGTAAAAATTACTGTGTCAAACATAGGCTACTTATTTTTCCAAAAATCGACCCCCGAAGGTTGCAATTTAACGAAATAGTCACGTAGCTTACGCGGCGAAGCCGCGAGCAGGCAGCTAGTAAGTTACATATAACATCTACAATTAGACGGTGTCGATTTCGACGATGACCTCACAATTCGTTACTCGATAATTTATATAGTTTTAAGTTATACCACTACTTTGATGTCAATTTTTTAACAAAAGAATTTACATTTTCTTTTATAATAAATTTTAAAAAAGAGTATATTAAATTATTGGCAGTTTATTTAAAAACTTACAAAAAAGCTTACAGTGAATTTAAATAAAAATCTATAAATTTACAGTATTTTCGAGGTGTTTATTAATTTACTCTGCTCTAAGCTTTTACGATACGTCTGTACATATATTTCAAGCTTATCTTTTTAATATATTTTACTTTATCGCTGTTGCATCAACTGCTGATAAGCTTATGTATAAATCTCATTTGGTTACTTGATAAAAAAAACCCGTTATAAATAAATAAATAACATTGTTCAATAATAAATTCGGACTTTAAATACAAACACTCCATACAGGCTATTAGACAAAATTTTCGAACCCAATCGCTACAGCCTATCTAAACGACTGGTTGTGGGTTCGATTCCCACTCGAGGAGTGGAAGTTATATTCCCATTTTCTTCGCTCTGGTGTCGAGGTAAAAGCGCAGCGTTAAGTTCCGCCACTTAACACGCAAGCCTCCGAATTCGGCGGAAAGTGGGGAACGGACTGTCTAGGTTAACAACACTAGGTTCCCTCTGCCTACCCTGCTGTGTGCGGGATACAGCGTGAAGCTAAAAAAAAGAAAAAAACAAAAATAAAAATCGCTACATCCTACAACTTGTATACCGTTAGCACGCGCCGGGAAGCGAAGGCGCGGCGGCTATCGGCCGACTGGTCTATTTATCGAAATCCATCCGCCTCGACTCGGGTCATTCAAGGGTTTGATGTTCGTGGAAAACTGTATATGATATCCATTGCGTATTGCGTATGTTAGTGGGAAAGTTGGGAAATCTTAGACATGTATTTAAGTTGAAATTTTGTAATATTTTTAAGTTTCGCTGGTTTATTTAGTATATATTTTAATTCGAAATCATAACTCTTCAATAAAGTGCTTTATCAATACTTATGAAAATTTCTCTTTTGCGTTTAATTGTGTATGTATATGTTTCTTTCCTCAATTTATAATTCTATTAATTTATCTTACTTTTATGAAATATTTATCTGAACAATTATAGGCTCTACTTATACTTGAAAAAAAAATATTTCGCATATCAATTTTAATATTAAACAAGTAGACTAAAAAATAATAATAATTCATAAAAAAGCGTGAACCTGCATTATTTTAACGTCTACGTTCAGGAACCTAAGACAAAGTTCTCATTCAAAGTTCTATGCAATACATCGATTTCAAGCGGAAAGTAGAGAACAGAGCTTCATACCACTAGATTCTCTGACTACCCTACTTTTCAAAAAAATACTTTTAACCCTCGTTTTTTCTACATAAATACACAAATATGTATTCCACAATATTATTATCATCAGGAAGGCAATCTTGAGCAATATTTAATACAGTCAGCCACATTAAAATTCATGCAAAACGCACCGGCGGTCGGTTGCCCGGTTACGGACGGACAGATGAACATGTTTATGAACTTTCTGCTACATGTCCGGTTTTCGGTTGCGGGAAGAATACAAAGTTTGTTATTTACTAGCAAAGGGCTCGGCTAGGTACATGCGATATGAGAATTTCTATTACTTTTACCAATTTCTAGAAACGAGACTTGACTTTTATTAGGAGTTATGTGATTTTGAAATATTTTTCTATAATGTATTAAATCCGTGATAGTGCAGTAGGAAATGGTGCTATCTCGGAGATTAGTTGTAGGTTCGATTAACACACAGAGCAATGTAAATTATTCTCACTCTGGAATGTCAAAAATCGGTGCTGAGTTTCACCACTTAGAACACAATGACTCAACTTCGTGTGGAAAGTGGAGAACGACGTATATAAACATATACGTCGTTCTCCACTTTTCTCTAACAATTCCTACGCTAGTCTAGACTAGTAATAGACTTTTCTATTACAATTGCATTTAATGTAATATAGAAATATATATCAATAGGTATACCTTTAATAACGTACTTTTTTATATAATAATTAAGTTATTCGGGTAAGTAAAAAATGGGAATGGATAGTATTGCATTTTCTATAATGAGTGTAAAAACAGTACCTATATAAACAAAATAAAACAAAATAAATTAAATTGAAGTGTCTATTTATAATATTATTTTTTTTACTAGAAGCTTATATATGAATAAACAGTTTATATACCTACAAAGATAACATTTTTTACGATTTTTGTCAGTCTGTCTGTCTTTTTCGGCTAATCTCTGAACAGATTTTCACTAAAAAATAGCAAATGTAATAAGAACTAACTTAGGCTACTTTTATTTTAGATTATTCTAAAATGTACTCAATTAACAATAAATTTACTGTTAAATCCAACGCGGACAAAGTCGCGGGCACAGCAAAGTATAAATAGTTATTTATCAAAATCAAAAGCAACAGATACAACAGATTATATGAACACAAGACAATTTAACTTAATTATTTTATTGAAACCGACGGTAATTGAGACGTAAATAATATTATTTTCCACACCTATTCTAAGCTGAGAGAGAGAGAGACAGATATATGTAATCTTAATATATTGGAAAGAGATAAATTCATTTCTCTATTATCTACTCATATCAATATCTATAGGCCGTTAGAATTAAAACGTCATAAGGTATATGAAAAATTAGATACAATTTTGAACTTTATTTTAAATAGTTAAGGTTTAAAATAGTTTGTACTAAAGTTTTGTAAAGAGAAATCAAGTAGATTTCAAATCTTAGTAATAAACGCAACGCATACGTAGAGATCTAAAAGATATGGGTTTGTTGGCGCAAGTTAGAGACCGCATGCATTGTTAGTTAGTGTTGCACTGTTTTAATAAACAGTTTAGGTTCGATTTTCGTGCAATGTAGGTAATTTGTAGAATACCTATAGTTCAAATTAAAAAATTATATTACGTTCTTTAGTTAAAAAAATATTGTGAATTCAATGTAGTGCAATTACCTAGTTTATTAATTTCAGATTTGGTCTAATGTGACTTCTATTTAACTCAATTCATCACTCAGCAAGCAATATCTCGATTTTGGGCGGAATGTGAAGAATGGAGTGCGTTGACGGTTCTCTCTGACTAAATACAATTTAAAAATAATCATTAGTCCAAGCGGTAATCGAACCCAGAACCATCGCCTTTACAGTCTTACCTTGTTTCATTGCGCCAAGATATAGCCTGATGCATATTATTATATTATAATTTGAATAGGGCGTCAGTCGTGGCGCAGAGGCACAAAGTGTGACTGTAAAGCAACTGGTTGTGGGTTCGATTCCCACTCGAGGAGTGGTGATATTTAATGTTTCCATTTTCTTCGCTCTGGTGTCCAGGCAAAGGCGTTAAGTTCCGCCACTTAACACGCAATGCCCCCGAATTCGGTGGAAAGTAGGGAACGGAGTGTCTTAATACTAGGTTCCCCCTGCCTACCCAGCTGTGTGCGGGATACAGTATGAAGCTAAAAAAATATAATTTACATGGAAACTTAAAATTTACTGCCTCTTTCTAAAGACAAATAAAGCTAGGTGACAAACTATGTTTTGTACGCATTATATTCACACTGGCTGATCTACCGTTGTGTGACGTCACCGCCAACCAGTTCGAGAGGGGCAAAACAATCGACCACGTTAGTCAAATACTGAAATATAATAATAAAACACTACTTCACGTAAAAATAGTGTTTTTTGTAAACCTTATATTCTTTCTATTTAGCAGGTTCGAACAAAGCAGCAATCTAAAAACTTAAAAAATCAATTAATTATAATGAATGAACGGACAAAATATATTTTAAATATATTATGAACACATGAAATATAAGCTGGATCAACTATTTTGTGATAATTATTAGTTTTCAGGCAAAAAGCTTTATTTTTCTATTCTGTCAATCATAATCAAATAGATCAAAACTTTTATGTCTGTATTTTACTGTAAATTGTATCATATCAAACTACATAATTTCAAATACACAAGTACTTCGAAGTAGGGAACGGAGTGTCATAACACTCGGTTCCCTCTGCCTACCCTGCTGTGTGCGGGATACAGCATGAAGCTAAAAAAAAAAAAAGAAAAGTACTTCGAACTTACCAACGAACTGGCCAGAAGTAGGTTTGGAATTAGTTTATAAAAATAAACGAGAGGTAGGTATAACAACGAAACGTCTATAATCTACTAAAACATGTCGTCCTATTTCGAATGATCATCAGCTCATTTTTGGTACCTATTTCGAAGGTGGCATTAGTAGAATCATTTCAAATTTGATTAGCTAGAAAAAGAAGTTCGGACAGTGAAAGCCTACACTTGGGTCGCAAGTCTCAGGCACTGCCCCGAGTTTTTCTCTCTGCATAGGCACCTGCACGGTAAATCCATGAATTGCAAAAGGAGTTCCTTCTTAACACATTTTTTTTAATTTTACCCTTTTTGCGTATAATTACCATGGTTAAAAACCGTTTTACACCTGAACTTAAAGCCACAATGAATAATAGGCGGATTCAGCCCTCAAAAAAGGTTGTTTGTGGTCACAGCCACCCTTAAATCAAAAGACTAACAAAGAAGTCACAAATCACTGTATTGTGGGTCATCATAGTCACAAGGGTGAATCCGCGTATGCTATGAATAGGTCCATAAGATACTCTTCATACTTCACACAGCAGTTCCATTTGATAAGTCTTACATGCCAAGTGAAAATTCCCTAGATATCTCCTCAAAATCCACGCATATATTAATTCATTAACCACTCTAAGGCCAACAGAACACCTTTCGCCATATTGATATTATCCTAAACAGTTTTAAACGCATACTTGCGCCTTTAAGTATCTTCCATATTCACCGTCATGGCTCTTTCTAACGTTTTTGGTTCATTCTAAGCCCCATAATCTTCTTTAATTAACTTTGTTCTACCTAATTCGGTCGAAATGCCTTTTTATTAAATATTTCAAACCATCGTTTTAGCTTTAGAATTTTAAAGATGCAATAATGTATTTAGTACTGCCCTATTTTAAAACCAGGACGTGAATTCAATGATGGACTAACGAGAATTATGTCTAATAGATTAGTTTGTGATGTAAATTTCTTCTACCTTTTCTGATTGAAGGTTTTACGAGTGGATAATTGTGAGCATCGGCAGATTGCAGAGTTTCATTGAAGGTTTAACAACAAGAACTATTATCATTCTACGAATTCTTTTAAATTATGAGATACATAGATATATATGACAATTATGCTTAGTTTGGGTATTTGAGTAGTTGATATAATGTATTACATAATTATCAATACGTGAAAAAAGGAAAAAAGTAGACGAGAACTCTTTTATGAAAATTTTAAATGTTATATAGTAAAAATAGTTTAAATACTTAAGTTTTTATGGAAAAGGAGTGTGGCAAGAAGTAGGTGCATTAAATTAATAAAATTAATATAACACATTGATAGTAACCATGTGTTTAACGTACATTTATGTGTAAAGCGACATAGAAGTTACTAAGACAACGCTTATTTTCCACGTCTACTGATGATATTGTTTTCAAATAAAAAATAAAACATAATAAGAGATCTTCGGTTGTGAGATAGATACTGATTCAATGGAATGATTTTATTTAAATTATGTAATTATTCCTTCGACTTCTGCCACTCAACAGGTTATATCTCGAATTCAGCTATACCTTGTCAAATAAAACGCAGAACGGAGTGTCATGACACTAGGCTCTCTTTGCCACCTGTATGCCCATTTGTATTTTAAAGCATATTAAACCAGTTTAAACACAAAAAAAACTCTTAAACAGTTAAAATTTATAAGTAAGCCCGTATCTATACAGCCTCCTTGCAATATTGAGTCACATAAAGGCACATCTGCCTGTGATAAGTCTGATTAATTACGAAGATGAATCTCTCTGGCGGCTGAGCTACCGTTATAACGAAAACACGCGAGATTAAACTGACACGGCTGACATACGAAATGACCTCGTGTGATAATACATTTTGGTGCAAAGCAATTTTGGAGACAAGGTAATGTGTTTTGGGAAGAGTCTGCCTTATAAAATAAAATGTTGGTTTGATTTTCAAGATTGCATATATTTTAAAAGGTAGAAGTAGCTTGGTATAGATTATTTCGTTCTCTATTTTATTATAATTAATTCTAATATGGCACGGTTAGAGAGTGTTTAACTGTTTACTGATTGCAGATAAAAAATCTATGATAAGAATGTTTGTTAAGTATAGCGTAGTATCCATCAACGGAGAGAGAGAAGATAGAAGTGACTTATTACTTTAAAAATATGAAAAAATCCTAATAATTGCTATCAAATATTAACAATCGATTCGAGTTGTTCAAGACGATTCGAATTCGAGACATTACATGGTAGGTAGGTAGGAATTTATCGCACTTTCTTACCAGAATGTTAAAAAGTATATAATTTGAATTTAATCATTCCCTCGGGCGGGAATCGAACTGACAATCTATCATACACATTCAAACGTCCCACTGAGCCACAATACGCTCTCTCTACCTAATTATGTCGATATTATTCGATTAAAAAATAAACCATCTATTTCAAAGTACCGAGTTCGACAGAAGCAGTTATTATGTGAAAATAATGAGACACGCGAAGTCATAACACGATGTAAATTTTACATTACGATATCATAATTTTAAATAATAATTAAAATATGCCACTCCTGCGTTGTTTGTTTAACCTTCCTGCGTTCGTTATCTAGTTAAATTATTCATACCCTTTGCACCTTGCAGACGCTAATTAAATTAAGAAAAAACGTGATATATTGGTTAAGGTGTTTAGAAGCTGTTATGTGAGCAGGTTTTACTATTAATTTTTAAATTAACTTCGTTTTAGTTTTAAGTTCTAACTTTATGTTGGAGAAAATGCAGTGTGGAATTTTATCAAAGAAAAATAGACTGAAAATGCGGAAACGAGTGGTATACAAGTAGTTTTAGCCCCACGCTTTTCTCGCAAAGCGGAGGGAGCAAAGTCAGGGAGGACCTAGTATTTTAGACACCCTGTCCTCCACTTTAAGCCCGAAAATGGAGACATTGCATGTTGAACGGCGGAACACGACGCCGCGCTTAAAAATACATAAAATTAAATTAAATAATTCCTCAAAAAAAAACTATGACAATTTTTTGCCCTTTAAAAAAATCTACCTTGTCAACGGCCTGGCAAACGTAAGAGATTCTTTAAAAAAAAGGTTGAGAGAAATGGAAGAGATTCTTTAAAAATAAAACTCCAATATTGCGAGAGCACATGGGTGTCGACATCGAACTGATCATGCGACACATTGTTGATGATGAGAGATGTTTTAAAACTAGGTTCCCTCTGCCGTGTGTGTGTGTGTGTGTGTGTGTGTCTAGGTGCTGTGTGCGGGATACAGCTTGAAGCTTGAAAGAAGAAATAATTAAATGTACGAGAACATGTAGTGAGCGAAATAATGAAAAAATCTCATTACCAACTGCACAAAATACACCATCGGAAAATTATATAAGTACCAGGACACATTTTTTGAGCTTTATGTATATTTTACATATAAAATTCAATATGTAATGTAGTATGTAGTATACCGTAGTGTTAAAATATTCTATCTCACATAACTTAATGAAAAATCCTCCATATACTCAAAAAATGTGGATTTTCTAGCAAAATTGTGTTACTGACGTAAAATTTTCCCTTTAATTCCGCAATAACACAGAAGAAAAATCCTTGCCATTTAAAAAAAAACTGTCAACGAACTGTCAAACGCAAGAGATTCTTTAAAAAAAAAAAAGGTTGTATAATAAAACTCCAATATTGCGAGAGCACATGGGTGTCGACATCGAACTGATTATGTGACACGTTGTTGATGACGAGAGATGCCCGCGTGAATTATTTATGCAATTAACCGCGACATACACGCTTTTTACAGAATACAGTTACTTTTGCAAAAAAATATATGTGTACATGTGTTGTAGGAAGCTGTAAAATTAGTTGTGTATCTGTTAGTGTATCTTGAGGCCAGTTGTGACATGTGGGCATAAAGCGTGACTGTAAGCGCGACGGGTTGTGAGTTCGATTCCCATTTGAGCTTCACGCTTTATCCCGCACACAGCAGGGTAGGCAGAGGGAACTTAGTGTTAAGACACTCCGTTCTCTACTTTCCGCCGACTTCAGAGGCGTGCGTGTTAAGAGGCGGAGCTTAACGCCACGCTTTACCTCGACACCAGAGCGAAGAAAATGGAAATACAATTTCCACTCCTCGGGAATCGGACCCACAACCAGTCGTTTACAGTCACACGATTGTGCCACTGGGCCACGACTGGCCACTCACTCACATTTGAGGAGTGGAAATATTTATTATTTCCATTTCGAAAATGGAGAACGGAGTGTTTTGACCTTACGTCATATCTGTTTGCTGTGCTATGTACAAAAGATCATAAATATAAAAATTTTATTAGCGTTTAAAAGGATATCTCAGTAAAGATGATTTTTCTAAGCGAAGGACAACTTAAATTTCATTTAGTGAATGCAGAATATACATTCATTTTTACTTATATAAAAGTGTTCAATTCTGTTGCTCAATACGAAATGTTATATAAAGAATAATCTAGAAGCGTTTGCTTAGATACATTGCTAATTCGACAATAATAAAACTTAGACTCTGGAATAATACAAAAAAAAATTATCGTAACCTGACCATGCAATTGCAAAAAACTTTAACATCACTGCAGAAAGCAACTAGTGTTAAGGCTCTCTGTTTTCCATTTTTCCTTTGATATGACACATGTCTTGTTGAGTGACGGACGTCAAGTCGCAACAATACAAATATTATATTCATCAAGGCAGAGGACACCTAGTGTTATGACACTTCGTTCCCCACTTTCCGCCGAATTCGAAGGCATTGTGTGTTAAGTGGCGGAACGCCGCGCTTTGCGTCCACACCAGAGTGAAGAAAATGGAAATATTAAATATTTCCACTCGTCGAATGGAAATCGAACCCACAACCAGTCGCTTTGCAATCACATTTAGTGTATCTGCGCCACGACAAGCCTCTAGAAAAATAAAAATAATTTTAAATATAATTTCCCGAGTGGGAATCGAACCCACAATGCTATCTCACTGCACCTCTAAAATAATCTCTCTAAAATGTATGTTACATGAAAAAAAATACCATCAACAAAACAACACGTCAATCAAAATCACACAGAAAAAATATGAAAGTCAAATTTAGATTTGGAAAAACGTAAATCCGTACATTTTGAAGGCGGAAATTGAATTCGGGGTAACCATTGCGAAGCCTTTGAGTATAAAACCAACTACATTTCATCCTCAAAAGCTGTACAGGAATGGACATGACACTTTTATTTTAAACTATGGACCATAAATGTTAGTGGATTTGGGATTTTTTCTTTATTTGTGTATTTTTTACAGTTACAGTTACAGTTTTACAGTTTTTTTCGTATGACTAGAAATTCAAAGAGAAGTAGTGTCGAGACACTCTGTTCTCCACTTTCCACCAGAAACCGATATAATTCAAGTTGAATGGCGGAATTTCTTAATGTAGCAATTTATTAGGTATTAGAAATGAAAATATTTAAAAGGTAATCATTGCCCCGTGTGGGATTCGAATGTGCATTATTATAATTTATTTGCATAACGTTGTATCCTGCACATAGCAGGTTAGGCAGAAGGACCCTAGCACTAAGAAACTGTTCCCCATTTCCCATCGAAATCTGGAGGCCAGGCGTATTAAGTGGCGGAACTTAACGCCGCGCTTTGTCTTGACACCAAAGCGAAGGTAAAGAAAAATATTAAATATTTCCATTCCTCAAATGGGAATCGAACTCACAACCAATCGCGTTTATAGTCACACTTTGTTCCCCTGCGTCACGACTGGCTCCTAATAACAATAATCTATATTATAAATAATACACTAGTGGAAGACGGAGTGTCTTGACACTAAGTCCCTCCACTTTCCGGAAACAGCGTAAAGCTGCTTATAATATAAATAAAAATACAAAAATATTTTTAACCCACCACACAGAAACAGTTAAGTACAGTCTGCTCCCGCAATCACGATAATCCGATCACGCGGATATTGCCATAAACAAAATAAACATCGTCGTAAATTGCTCAAATGAGCCGCGCTATATGATTTGAGGCGCAGAAATTGTTAAGCTACGAAACGAGCTGGCTGTCCGACAATTACGCTTAATGGATTTTAAGTATATTATACTTATTAACGAATTATTTTTCAGTAAAGCTTGCAATTGAACATTTTATTATATTGTATAGTTTTTTTTTTCAGAAATAACGTATAAAAGTTTTAACGTAACTGGTTTTGAAACTGCTCAAGCACTGACCGGTAAATAATATGTTCCACATTGGTTGTGTGTGTGTTCCATATTAGAAACGATTATTTAGCATCACCATAGAGATTTTTTACTTTCTGCTACTTAAGGGCTATTTCTACGAACAATCGTTTGGCAAGAGAAAATACCTATTTTTTTTTTAATTATTTTTATATTTAAAAGTAATCTATTTTCCACCGACCTACTAAGCCAAATTCCATTTCATAAGTTTTGCACAGTACAAAAAATCAAGTGTCAAGACACTCCGTTCATCATTTTTTCACCTTAGTTCGAGACATTGTGAATAAAGTTCACTTCATTACTTTAAAAACTTACTCACTTTACTTCAAACAACGTAAAATAACAATAACAACATTATAGACAATGTTAAAAACACTTTCAATCACTATAAAAAGTATGGAGTTTAGAAAGTATAAAACTAATACAAAACTGAGTATTTAAGAGTTTCTAAATTACACTAGCGTCATTCTGTATCGTCATAAAAAAGGTAAAAAAAATAGTAAACAAGCGTTCTACCATTGTATTTCGTGGCCACAAAATCTATTAAACGAACCTCCATCGGCTACCACGCTACGCAACATACTTGAGTTATACGCGCTATTGTTTATAAACGATGGATACATTCTGTGATTAATAATAATCATTTAGGAACTTTCTATTAATTCTTTTGTGTTATTTAATTTATTTTAATAGGCATACGTCAAGGGGCCAGTAGTGGTGCAAAGCGCGGAGTTAAGTTCCACCACTTAACACGCAGTGCCTCCGAATTAGGCGGAAAGTGGGGAACGTAGTGTCTTAACACTAGGTTCCCTCTGAGTAAACTGCTGTGTGCAGGATACAGCGTGAAGTTTTAATAGGCATACGTCATTTATTGCCAGATTCTTACATTTTCCCGTTAGCCAGGGTAGGCAGAGAGAACCTAGTGTCTCGACACTACTTTCTCTACTTTCTTTGAGTGTTGAGTGGCGGAACTCAACGCCGCGCTTTGTCCTAGATACCAATTATTATATAATAAGGTAATTTAAGGTTAATTATTTATTATTTTGCAGCTTTATTATATTATTATTATTAGCTGCAATATTTTTAATAACATATATTGCAGCTTCGTGACAGAACTTAACGTTGCGCTTTATCCTTGGTACCATAACGAAGAAATGGAAATTTACATATAGTCATGCCCCCGAATGGAATTTGAATACACAAACATGGCGTTACAGTCAAACACTGTCCCACTGTGCCACAAGGGCCACTTATATTCCATATTTAATTCATAAATTTAGTCTCAGGAATTTTACGATTTATAATAAAAACTACGTAAAATAAAACCTTAAATTTCAGAACAATGATATCTTTGAAGTGGTAAATAAGTAAAAAGAAATCATAAGCCTCACGCAAACAAAACTGTAGGATAATAACTAAAAAAGGACAATAACTAACTTATTTTTTTTAGCTTCACGCTGTATCCCGCACACAGCAGGGTAGGCAGAGGGAACCTAGTTTTAAAACACTTCGTTCCGCACTTTCCACCGAATTTAGGAAGCACAGAGAGTTAAGTCACGTAACTCAATGCCGCCCTTTGCCTCGACACCAGAGCGAAGAAAGTGGAAATAACAAATATTTCCACTCCTCGAATGGGAATCGAACCCACAACCAGTCGCGTTTACTTGCCGCTGCGCCATGACTGGCCTTACCTGATTCCACCTGTTTTTAATTAGACCGTCATATTACTATTATTAATATATATTATATAAATGGTCATTTTATTCCTTACCATTAAAGCAATCTGTGTTAATTATAGATAGATTGATAGCGAAAATTAATGGATATGTATGTTTGATACTATAACTTACGTTATATGCTATTAGGTGGACCACCGAAGACGAGTAAACGGGAATATTACTTACGAAGAACCAATACAGCTCAGTCACAGTGACTGAGACAAGTTGGTTATAGGTTCAAATCCTATTTTATAGATACTAGTGGCCTGCTCGTGGCTTTGCTATGGGAACTACGTAATTGTTTCGTTATATTGCAACCTTCGAGGGTGGATTTTTGAAAATCAAATTAGCCTATGTTTAACCTTGGATTATTAACTATATTTATGCCGAATTTCATTGCAATCGGTCAAGCGGTTAAGATCTGTAATATAAACTTTCATCCCCTATTTCAACCCTTTAGAGGTTAATTTGTAAAAAAAATAAGTAGCCTATGTTTGACCCTGGATTGTTTACTACTTTCAATCTTAATTTCATCTAAATCGGACCGGTAGATTAGCCGTGAAAGCGTGACAGGCAAACAGATAGACTTTCGCATTTAAGTATGTAATTGATTTTTGTTGTAGGCTGAATTTAAGCATTTAGAAATATATATATTCTTAAACTAAATTAATGAAGTATGGCTTAGCTTCCGCTAACTAAGATAAAATAGGCAAAACGAGAAAAAAGAGGCTATATATGACCAAGTTCTCATTGCCGACTTCGCGTAATCCGTAGAATAGAGTAATAGCCGCGTTTGCTCTAGCAAAACCGAACACGGCGTTAAGTTACGCAAAAGTGAAGAACAGAGTATTTTGACATTAAGTTTTCTCTGCTTACTCTAGTAAAAAAAGAATGAAGCTACAAAAACTTAAAATATAAAAAAATAAAAGATAGCCCGAAATTGGTAAAATTAGCACTAGACAGATTTAACTAACTCTGATTTCGACAGGACAAGTAAGTACTGATATAATCGTAATATAAAATGCGAAGCGAACGAAGGCGACCAAGGTCCGCAATGCCAAGTAGGTCACCGAGACCGGTTACATATGCATGCATATGCCAAAAATTAGGATACTTTATGTTAGGTTTTATATTGATAGAAATATCTATTTTTGTATTATAGAATATAGGTATATATTTTTAATTCTAATAGTATTATTCAATGTAAAATAAAAATTAGCTTGAGTTCAGGCTAGCTTAGCGCAGTGCGAGAATGTTTGACTATAATGGTTATGGGTTCGGTTTCTGCTTTGGGAAAGATTATAATTTTTAATTTTTTGCTCAGGAGAGTATAAAGGTCGCGCCAATTTCCACCACCCACATGAAATGTCTTAAATTCTGTATATAGACACTAGATTGCTAGTAAAAATACTATTTTTGTCATAATTATTACAAATAAAAATGTACACAAGGCAAAATATATTTAAACGCGTAAAATTTTTAAAGTAACGAGACCCGAACCCGCATCTCATAGTGACGGATACAAAGTGTGACTGTAAACGCGACTGGTTGTGAATTTGATTCCCACTCGAGAAATGGAAATATGTAATATATCTTTCTTTCTTCACTCTAGAGCTAAGCAAAGCGCGGCGTTAAGTTCCTCCCCTTACACGCGCTAACTAACACTAGGTTCCCTGTGCCTTCCAAGCTGTTGCGAATTGTAGCGTTGCTATGGCAACGCACTGTTTACTCATAAAATTATCTATTATTATATAGAATTGAAGATCGATGATGCACACCTAATTTTGCTTAAGAAAGTGCTAAATATTAAGTAAAAAGCAAAAGTTCGCTAATATTACCTACTTTTTTACTCTTACGCTATAATATTAGGTTACTACAAAATTATATCTATATACTCCTTAAAATGTACGACTTACGTAAATTTTCACCTACATTTCTCATTTGAACGTTAGAAGTAACAAATTACATAATTTATCCCAATTTCCTATACAATAGAGTATGTGGGCGAAACGTGAGCTTTCTTAAAAATGTGTCAACTATACACACTTTATGCGATATAGAGCCAAGAAAATATAGAAATTAAATTAATTATTGGAAAGTTTTAATTAAAAATTATTTGAAAATATTAAATTAAACAACTCAATTAAAAATATTTATTACTTAATTATTTACATCTACTGGCCCCCTCGCGGCTTCGAAGCGTGAGCTATGTAAGTGTTTCGTTATATTACAACCCTCGTGGCTGGATTTTTGAAAAAATAAGTAGCCTATGTTTGACCCTAGATTATTTACTACTTTTATTCTAAACTTCATCCAAACCGGACCAGTAGGTTAGCCGTGAAAGCGTGACAGACATTCGCATTTATAATATAAGTATTTATAATATATGGATGTATATTTTTAGGATTTTTTTTATTTACACTTTTTTTTACGTGGCAAGATTAGGACAAGCCACTCAAGTTTAAGACATTGTTCGTTAAATGGCGGAAATCAATCAATCTAGCATCCAGTCTCAAATTGAAGCGGAAGGAGAACAGAAACTTCCGTATTAAGAGGGCGAACTACGCCTACGCTTAGTTGTACCAGAACAGAGATAAAAAAAATAGTTTAAATATTTCATGACGATCAAACTACCAATAAAACTTGATAATAACGTAAATGTATGTATAAGAAAAAAGTAAAAACTAATAGTGCTGCTACTTCAACTAACTACTACTACTATATTTTTGAAATATTTCAAGGAATTCTAGAACAAAAGACACACACAAAAGCTTCTATTCAATTAGGCCACACGCATGCATTAACAAACCTTGTGATGATTTACTTGTAATATCGACCTGAAAGCATAATACATGTATTTAATAAAAAAAAATAAAAAAAAAAAAAAAAAAAAAAGAAAAAATAAAAAGAATGTCAGAATAAATGGAAAATAAAGAAAGGAAAAAATATAAGGAAAAAAGTAGAACAGAACAACGTCGTAAATCAAAAAAACAGTTTGTGTGTTTTAATTTGTCTTTTTTTTATTTTTTGTTTAATTTTTTTACAGAGTTATTATACAATTGAAAAAGACATTTAAGACAATAGTAGAACGTATGGCTCAGTGGTGAGAGCGCCTGGACGGTATTCAGAAGGCGCGGGTTCGAATCCCGCTGCGTTCAAGCTTTTATACGTTTTCTTTAAAAGTCTTTTTCAATTTTCTTAAGTGTGGAGTAATACTATAAAAATGTTTAAAAGTATTATACAATTCTTTATATAGCAAAGGAACAAACAAATATTATAAAAAATTACAATGATTGGAAATATATTATATTTAAAATGTTCGCCTGAAAAACATCGAGCGATAAAAAAGCAAGCGTTAAAATGCTAAAGATACTTAATACTGTGCCATGAATGTGGGTTCAAACGATTTGGGCACGATAAAATTTACATTACATGCGTTTTCTAGTTAATATAAAGGTGCTAGTAGCTACATTAGAGATAAATGCCTAGTATAATATATATCAGCTTCAAGCTTTTTCCCGCAAAACTGGGTAGGCAACGAAAAATTAAAAATAATTCAAATAAAATCATTCCATATAGTGGGAATTAAATCCACAACTACCGTGTTTACTATCAAACGCTGTCACTGTACCATGATGGTCTTAATGCAGATACAGATAAAGACATATTCCTTAAAATGACATACAATTAATTTAAGACTAAAGAATAGAAATAGTAAGTAAAAATAAAATATAAACATTTTCAAAAGGAAGGTCAAAAATCAACACTTTACATGTAGAATAACGTATTTTTAAGTGGTCCATAAAAAATATGGTAAATGCCAAAATGTGCAATAACATAACCAATTAGACTAACTTGTACTATCAAGATGTGATGCAAAATTGTATTTTGTCTAATAAAACAGGTCTTTTTATTTTCTAAACGTACAATTTATGAGGCAGTACAACAGCGTTGACTATAAACATGATTGGTCGTGGGTTCGATTCTCACCCAAAAGATTGTGTTCAAAATTATTTTCCATTCACTTCGTTTTGATGACTTAAATGTCATTTTAAATTCCTTTACTTAACGTATTTGTTACTTAACATCTCATGTTTTAATTTCGAGTGGTAATAGGAGAATGGAGTGTCTTGACACTAAGTACTCTTAACCAACTCTGCTGCTATATACATATATTCATATATAAAATCTTAAAAGTAAAACTGACACGCGACAGGCAGGCAACTTTTAAACACAAGGACGTACGTGCAAGACTGCGAGTGACTAATCTAGATATTTTTCTATGTACGTATACCTACCTATGTAATATAACTTATTGCAACCTTAGTGCATTGAGAGACGTGGCGAATAAAACGCTTCATAGTGAAAATGTACAAAAAATATAATACAACATTTCAATTTTTATTTAAATATATCATGGATTGATAAACTATATAAAGTGTAATAAAATGTAAAAAAATAATAATAAATAAAAATTGGATGAAACCTATGTAGAAATAAGGAATTGCCTTCGTATATTAAAAGCAGCTGACTGTATGCAAGAGTAGTAATTGAGGGATTATTCATATCTACTAAATTTGGGAAATCCCTTAGTTCAACCACGACACTATAGTTAAGAAAAAGACGTTGCATATTTTCAATAAAAAATCAGTAATAATAAAAATGCGTAAAAACGAAACATAAATAATACATGTATATCCTTTTGGAGTTCTAGGAAGCTTTACGCTGTATCCCACACAGAGCAGGGTAGACAGACGCAACTTAGGATTAAGACGTTCCCTTCCCCATTTTCCACCGAATTCTGGAGGCATTACGTATTAAGTGGCGAAACTTAACACCATGACTTGACACCAGAGCGAAGAAATTGGACATATTGAATATGTTAACTCCTTGATTAGGAATCGAACCCACAACCTCTCGCGTTTACAATCACACTGCCACCTGCACAATGACTGCCCTAAAAATTTTAAGAAAAAAATTGAAAAATTATAGCAAGAATCATAAAATCTACCTATAAAATTAAACACAGATAAACTAACTCAACACCAGCTAATTAGAAATTAGGTCAGGCACAGGAAGTGGAACACTCGACTATCTGAGTACATAGCAAATGAGACGCATTACACAAAGTTGTTTTACATTGTGTAACAGATATGCGAGGTGACAAGCAAACAGGAAACAAATGCATGCATATGAGACTATATTACCATTAACTAGACACGTAGCGTATTGCTTACGGATTTTATACTGTAGCTTCACGCTGTATCCCGCACGCCGCGCTTTATCTCGACACCAGAGCGAAGAAAATGGAAATATTAAATACTTCCACTCCTCGAGTGGGAATCGAACCCACAACCAGTCGTTTTAAGTCACACGCTTGTGCCACTGGGTCACGATTGGCCACAGATTTTATACTGGAAGTAAATTTAATTAAGTAGTTGAATTGGACTAAAAGTAGCTTTTTCTTGAGGCCAGTTGTACCGTAGTGATACAGAGTGTGATTGTAAACTCTACTGGTTTCTGGTTCGATTTCCACTCGAGGAATTCAAATGGTATTCAATATAAAGTGGGCAAAGCACGGCGTTGAGTTCCGCCAGTTGTTAACACGTAATGCCTCCAGAATTCAGCGGAAAGTGGGGAACGGAATGCTCTGCCTACCCTGCTGTGTCCAGTATACAGCATGAAGCTAAAAAAACAAGTAGATTTTATTGAAGTATAAATTTTGCAAGTGTACAACATGGACTTTTCATAGTTCACAGCCACAAAATTACTGACTAACACCGTAATTTTGTAAAACAATGAATTGTTAATGTTTTTGATAGTTATAGTTCTAGAAGCCCTGTCATAGTGCTTTCTGCAACTCTCTACTTAAATGACCTATCTTTCTTACACTTTACGCTTACTTTATATACATTTAACATTTATTTATTATATAGTTAAGTAATATATTGATGCAAAAAAGAGTGTAAATTCAATGTGCGATCATAAACTCAGAGTTTTACCATGCACCAACGTCATAAACAAACAGTTTCAAACATATACCAGTAAATAAATGGCTAAAAATATTTAATTAACAACCTTCAATACAATAAATTAAAGGCTTTGAATGTATTGCTTCATAATATTCTCCAAATTCAATTTAGGTTACTGCTTGGAGATAAGACGAACAAAATTCACTACGAGAAAAAAAAATAATTAAATACCAATCTTCAGACAGGAATCAAACCTGCTACGTCTGGTGCCAACTAACATGCAAATAAAACTTATGTACATAGTTATTTTTACACCACAGGTCATCGTCATTTAGCCAGACCCCGTCTATTTCCGTTTGCAGGTGTACCCACCCCATGCCTTCCATATATAGTTGTATGATATAAAATATTCCTTTTCTTGACAACCATAAGCATTTCTACCTAAACTGTGAAATTCTTGATGTTTTTGCTGACACTATTATGTAAAGGTTATGCCTTTTTTGTAATAACGATCGTTGAAGAGCATGTTCTGAAGTTGACCTAAATTTGAATAGGTCAGAAGACAGTTACACTGTTTTTTTGTTTAAAAGTTGTAATTTGCTTGAAACATCTGATTGTATATTTATGTTAGAAAGTTATTAATTATTAAAATTATTATTAATTCAGAAAGTTATTATTGCTTAAATATACTTAGGGGTCAGTCGTGGCGCAGTGGCACAAACGTGTGACTGTAAACGACTGGTTGTGGGTTTAACTACCACTAGGGGAGTGGAATATTAAATATTCCCATTTCCTTCGTTCTGGTATCAGAGGTTAAGCGCGGCGTTAAGTTCCGCCACTTAACACGCAATGCCTCCGAATTTGGCGGAAAGTGGGGAACAGAACTAACACTAGGTATCCTCTGCCTACCCTGCTATGTGCGGATACAGCGTGAAAATAAAAAAAAAATTACTATAAAAATATACTTATCTATCCATATTAAATGATATAGGAGACTATCTAACACACGACACATTTATTAAACATATTTTATCAAATCAAAATAAAAATATGAAAAAAATATATAAAACTACAATAGTCAAAATGACACGTGACATAAAACCATCCTTCAGATATGATGTACGGGCTCGGACACCGCGTGGTCACCTTCGAAACCGTATTGTTCTGTGTAGCCATAGTACGAGAGTACAGTAAGCATTTAAATGAGGAAAAAATATATATAAACAGACGTTTTTAGAAATTGAAAATTTCGACGCAGCTAGTAGTAAAACTTGGGCTTAGCGGTTAGGGCAACTGGATGGTTTTCAAAAGGCGCGGGTTCGAATCCCTCTGCGTTCAAATTTTTATATGTATAAGTTTTCTAAAAATGTTGTTTTCAATTTCCTAAGAGTGTGTAAAACACTTTAATAAAATGTTAAAAGTACCCTGTTTTAAATAAATGTATATATATATCGTTAGTAGGGTAGATAGAAATAAATTAGTGTCAAACACTCCATTCTCTAATTTGAACTATGTTATTCTTAAAATATTTAAGCCTTAATTATTTACAGATTTCAAATAATGTTATGATCGATAAATAATAAGGTATATTTTACGATAATTCAATTATAATATTAAGTGAGATGTTTTTTGTCAGTTTTTTATGAGTTGTACTCCCTTTTCTTCCTGTAGGAATTTCGGAAAATCCTATGCTGCGTTGCATATGCTATATCATGCGTTGTATGTCAGTCAGCTACTCGTTAAGTAAATATTTTATTCCTTGTATACTGATATATTTTTTATTACCTTTGTACGCTAATCAAAATCTTTATGTTATTTTATTTTTGTATGATAGGAATAGTCTGGAAAAGATCACCTACGGTGCTAGCAAGGCCGTCTTTACTTAATAAATACTCAATTTTACTCCATTTTTTGTATTTTGTGTAAATAATATTATTTATTAATATATATTTTATGCCATAAATAAAAATAATCTAAAACATTTTTCTGCTAACCGTACCTCAACACGACAAAACATATACATTTATCATCATAAGAGCTGTATTAACATTGTCACAGCGTATTGTAGCGCACATTGTATTGTGCCCCGACTTCGCTCGCCTAATGATACTTTACTATTCTATAATAAACTAAACGGATAGATGTTATAACTTTTGTTGGTAGAATATTGAAGGCAGTTTTTGATATTTCAGTTTAAAGCTTTTAGATAGTCAAAGAGAACTTACTCGTAGTGTCATAACACTCTGTTCTCTACTTTCATTTCATTACCTGGAGTGGGAATCAAACCCACAACCAGTTGCGTTTATACACTTTGTGCCTGTGCACCACGACTGGCATCACTTTCATTCTCATTTTTATAAATTTTCTAAAAAAACTCCTAATTGTACGAATAACACTTTAAAAAATTAAAAAAAAAACTATATTAATAGGGTTTTTCATAATTATTATTTTAATTATTTATTAATAATAGTTAAAAGACTAAAACTAGTTTCTAAAACTAACTAAGAACCTTTTCCATCAATCCTTACATTTAAAAAAATATATTAAAAAAAAAGCTTATTAAATATTATCTCTGCCAAAGTTAAAAAAAAAACTATATTTTAAAAAAAAAAAAAAACAATTATCGACTACAAACGACCACAGATAATATAAAACTACCTTATTTTTAAATAATTTACGTGATTCGGTAAAATTCATTTCACGCAACCTCGTTTTCTCACTTCATACACAGCCCATGCAATTATATCATAAAACTTTATTTTATACTGTCCGTCCCTTTCACACGCTTAGTGATAAAAAGAGACAGACATATATATTTTAAACTGTTTTAATTTTTTGTAAATTTCCGCCAATTATATTAATAAATGAGTATTAGTGTTTAAATGATAATGTTCAAAATATATGAAAAAAAGTTGTTATAACTATAGTAAAAGAAAAATAAATTATTTTTAGCTTCACGCTGTATCCCGCACACAGCAGTGTAGGCAGAGGGAACCTAGTGTTAAGACACTCCGTTCCCCCCTTTCCGTTAAGTGGCGGAACTTAACGCTGCGCTTTGCCTCGACACCAGGGCGAAGAAAATGGAAATATTAAATATTTCCACTCCTCGAGTGGGAATCGAACCCACAACCAGTCGCTTTACATTCACACGTTTGTGCCACGACTGGCCCCTAGTCCTAGTAACCAGTAACTCCTACCAGTATAATATCTTAAATCAGCAAGAAAATGCAAATAAATTGAATATAATCATCCCCTTAAGAATCGAACCCACAACAAACTACATTTCCAGTATAAACAATATACCACTGAGCCACGATGGCTTCATAATAAAAATAAACTTTTATAATAATTTTTAATACACACTTAGCCATTTCCCGATATTAATTATTTCAGGTCGCAAAGCATCAGAGCTTTAGCAAGCTTTTAATTAAGACGTTGCTTTAGCGTGTCTCGTCTTGTTCCAGTAATTAGTATTTTCATTATTTTCGTCTTGCTAACCCAGATATTTTTTAATAATACCATAAAATGAACGTATAGGAATTACACCCTTATGGCACAGTGGTTAATATATGTTATATTAAATAATGGAGGGTTGCAGTTTGTAGTTCAAAATTTATAATAGGAGCTGATATGTAAGTCCTTGCGTACTTAAAACTATATATTAATGCGTAAAGCAACAAATTTAAACAACTTTTTATGAAAATTACGCTGACGGATGAGCATGAAATTTCGCAGTTATAGTTTATATTAGAGAAAGAAGGCAGAATGCTATTTTTTTTTTAAAGAATACATAAAAATAAAATAAAATAATCGTACAAATAGAACATTACCATGTGTTTCACATATGTATATGTACATACATACGTTTATATAAAGTGACATACACGTTTCGGAGGGAACGAGCTATTTACGTATCCACAGGATGTATATTTGAAAGAAATTTAAGAAGCTTTATATATTTTTATCTAACGAGTCTAAAATTTCATATCATCAGTTATCATGTGCCAACTGTAACATAGATAAACTTTACAACTGTCTTTTTCAATTTTCCTAAGTGTGGAATAACACTTTAAAAATGTTTAAAAGTATTTAATAAATAGCATTCTCTCTTGCCAAACGATTGTTCGTAGAATAATCTTTGGGTAGCAGAAATTTGTAAATATCACAGGTTTTTTGCTTCAAGTTGTTCGGGCATAGCAGAGCTTAGTGTTAAGACACTCCGTTCCCCATAGCATATGACTAAAATAATTAATTAATAAACTAACCAAGTAAAGTCAGGGGAAACTTCCAAAACCTTACTTTTCGTGTCAAATATTCCTAAAGAACCGGATCTATTAAGTTTATAATTAGTAAGTGGGTGTAATTGAGAAAAAACAACGGTATCTGATAAAATTCGTGTTCAACACAAAATTGAATAACATATGCATTTAAATATCACAAATCTTAAATGTTTTATTCTTAATAATTTTATGGTTTTAATGTTGTCAAACGTTTAGAGTGATCGAAGTAATAATTAATAATTTATATGTGAAGGTAAACTTAGTACGTAGATAATGTGAACGAAGGAGTACGAAATTTGGTATAGGTTATATAGAGAAGTGCAAAAATTCAATTAAATATTTTTATAGGGGGCCAGTCGTGGCGCAGTGGTAGGAAGTGTGTGGCTGTAAACGACTGGTTGTGGGCTCGATTCCCACTCGAGGAGTGAAAATATTTAATATTTCCATTTTCTTCGCTCTGGTGTGAAGGCTAAGCGCGGCGTTAAGTTAATAACGACAACACGAGAGCACTTATGACCCAATGCCTCCGAATTTGGCGGAAAGTGGGGAACGGAGTGTCTTAACACTAGGTTACCTCTGCTTAACCTACTGTGTGCGGAACATAGCGGGAAGTTAAAAAAAAATAACCTAAGGAGTATAAAATTTGATATAGTTTACATAGAGAAGTGCAAAAAATTCAATATAATATTTTTATAATATTGCATAAAATATACATTTTACTATAATATGATAAAACCGTAAAAATATGTCTGTGCATTGTGAATGAAATATTAAATGAACATGAAAAACATTGCTATGTAAGTGAATATATGACTTTTTAATGTTTGTCTGTCTCTTTGTACGTGTACATCTTTAGAACTACTGGACAGATTTGAATTAAACTTTTTTATTGGATAGCTTTTGACCCTGGGTAGAACTTAGGCTACAATTCGATTCAAAGTGCGGTACTAATAGTCATCAGGCAATCTCATAAAAAAGAAGTGGGTCGTTAATAAAAAATATTCAACATAATTAGCATTTACCAATAACCTACATTTTTTTTTCAGCTTCACGCTGTATCCCGCACACAGCAGGGTAGGCAGAGGGAACCTAGTGTTAAGACACTACGTTCCCCAATAATCTACATAAAAATTCAATATCTGGAAAATCTTACAAAGAACCATAATGGACCCGATAAACTACAGGTAATAAGTAAATTCTGCACTGATTTATTTTTTCTATACCCCATGCCGAATTAGCAATCATTACGACACTGTAAAATAAACCCTATAAAAAACCTTTTCACAAATCAATTGTGTTAGTCACTACTATATATAAATCACTATTTTTTTCTCAACTTTTCAGATGAGCGTTTTATCGCGTCGAGTATTCCACAGACGCTTTTTACTGTGAAGATAATTTATCAAGGAGGTTTATAGTCCACGCTTTGTACGAATGGAAAAATATTTCAACTTAGGTGAGTGGATCTAGTGTTTTTTTTTACAATTTGTACTAAAAAATACGTTAAAAAAACTAAAAATTACATAATAATAAGGGCTAGAAAAATTAACAAGAAGCGTGGGTTCAATTCCCGCTGCGTTCAAACTTTTATACGTTTTCCAAAAATGTTTAATTTCCTAAGTGAATTGACACATTAACAAAGTGTTCAAAATATAAATACACGTTCATATTTTTAGCTTCAACAAAACCGGCCGAACAGACAGATATTTACAATATTAGTATGGATTACTAAATCATAATTAATATTAAAAGTTGTTTTTTTTTCAGCTTCACGCTGTATCCCGCACCCAGCAGAGTAGGCAGAGGGATCCTAGTGTTAAGACACTTCGTGTCCCACTTTCCGCCGAATTCGGAGGCAATGCATGTTAAGTGGCGGAACTAAACGCGGCGCCTCGACAACAAAGCGAAGGAAATAGAAATATTAAATATTTCCACTCCTCGAGTAGGAATCGAACCTACAACCAGTCGCTTTACAGTCCCACTTTGTGCGATTGCGCCACGACTGGCTACAAATATTAAAAGTGGTTTATTATTTATTAATTCTATTCAATGACCTATAAATAGTAAAAGAAACTATATAACACAAATATTATAGTAAAATTAACTGAAGAAACCCTATAAACGGGGAACGGAGTGTCTTAACACTAGGTTCCCTCTGCCTACCCTGTGTGCGGGATACAGCGTGAAGATAAAAAAAATACACTATAAAAGCATCAAACATCTTCTAAAACTTTTAATAACTAGCAAATTTAACGGAAAAAATATTAAAGAGAATTTCAGTTATAGAAACAGACCGAAAAACATTTTTATGTGTAAAAAAATAAATTATTTAATAATACTGGCACTAGGCAACGAAAGGTACAGGTGTCCGATGTAGTAAAACTATTTCAAATGTATTTGTGTTGTATAAAACCAAAAGATATTTTTCTCTTTAATAGAGAGAAGTTAGTGTCTCTGAATCTCAACGCCACTTTGTCGTTCGGATACGATAAACGAAAATAACGACGAAATGAAAATAATTTAAATACGTCTCCAAGTGGAAATCGAACCCACATTTGGATGTGCTTTACAGTATAACGCTGTCCAACTGTGCTACGATGGTCATATGAACGAATTTAAAGTTTTAAAACAAAACTTTGCATTTACTGTGTTATCTGGCCATAGCCTTGTCATATAAATATACAATTATAGAATATATTTTGCGACAAGACTTTTCTAATAGAAACAAAGAAAAATCTATATTAGGGCCAGTCGTGGCGCAGTGGCAAAAACTATATAATTTCTTAATATTTCCAGTCTTAGTATACTTAATAGTTCCAATTTTAGTATTTTCGTGGCCAGTCGTGGCCCAGTGGCACAAGCGTGTGACTGTAAACGACTGGTTGTGGGTTCGATTCCCACTCGAGGAGTGGAAATTATGTTTCCATTTTCTTCGCTCTGGTGTCGAGGTAAAGCGCGGCGTTAAATTCCGCCACTTAACACGCAAGCCTCCGAATTCGGCGGAAAGTGGCGAACGGAAAGTCTTAACACTAGGTTCCCTCTGCCTACCCTGCTGTGTGCGGGATACAGTGTGGAGACAAAAAAAAACGATATAACTTCTTAATATTTCCTTTGTTAAAACCCCATAGTACATCTAGCTAGCTGTACGTCGAACACCAGAGTGTCAGTGAATCTGGGTCGGCGGTGATATTCATCAAGATGGTAATTCGCGGACAATTTGCTTTATCTGCGCATAATTATCCGAAACGCGTACCTTAATGAACGGTTCTGATGATGTGCGTTAAGGTGTAGGCGGAGAGCGGAGGCTTTTGTCACGTTTTTGAAAAAAGGAGTGTTGTTTGTCTTGAGTAGAATTCTTTCACTAAACTGATTTTTATCTGGGTACTACCGCGATTAATTTAATTTTTCAGTATATCATTTAAATCAATTAATCTATATGAAAACGGACATTAATTACTATTTAGCAATTATATTCTATATATTCTTTCTTAATTTCATTATTTCTATATATTTACTTAAATTTAATAAAAACACTTATCACGAAAAATCAAAAACTAGTTGACAAATTACAAAGGGCTTTCACAAGTCTGGAGAAGACTTTGTGACAGGTCTAAACTATAGATTCACTAATCATTCCTACACGAACAAAAGAAGAGCAACAGTAAAAAAAAACATGACAAATCATGTATTTTATTAAATATCACCAAAAAAAGAACTTCAACAGTGATTTAAAAAAAAACAGCTTAACATTTTCACTGCATAACAAAATATTCAGAGCGAACCTAATGTCAAAACACTCCATCCTCCATATTCCACCTGAAATCGAGACATTACGCTGCGGAACTTAACGCCGCGTATCACCTTAGGTTTACCTTAGGTTTACCTTAGGATTGGAATTAAAAATTATAATAAAGAAAGTAAATACCCTATAACTTGGCCCCTAACCAAAGATGCGCATCCCAAGACTGATGTAGCAGGCCGGCAGTTATTAACAGTGAGTTATGGCGACGACACGTTCAGTATGTGAGAATATAACAGAAGCGATAATTATCCAAATTTAATTTCCGAGAAACACGTCACTTGCGGACGCGTTAATATAAACGATTGCAATTTATTCACAACAAATTACTATTGCAAGGTAGTTTTTAAATGATATGATACTTATTTATGTTGTGGTGTAAAGATTTTGTAATGAATCTTCCATATTTTTTTTTAACAATTGCAAAAAATATAAAGAATAGAATAATTTTAAGTCTTAGATGAAATTTTTGAAGAGAAACAAAAAAAGTGTTTTATGTAAATTATATAAATTATTTCACAAAATATCTGAAAAATAATATAATAACTAAAAAGCAGAAGTAACTGCCATTTTTAAAAGTTAATAGTTATTTTCCAATTTCATTATAACGGTTTTTAAGCCAAATCCTTATCTAGGACAAAAAGATTAAGTTAGTTGTACTAAGAATTTATTTCTATATCCAAAATTACCTAAACGAAAATTTTAATTACAGCATTGTCAAAATTTTATATGTTATGAAATATTTTGAAATTTAGTTAAATATAAAATATATTAACTAACTAAACGAATGAAATTAATTTGAATAAGTAAATATTATTTGTGGCCAGTCGTGGCACAGTGGCACAAGCGTGTGACTGTAAACGACTGGTTGTGGGTTCGATTCCCACTCGAGGAGTGGAAATTATATTTCCATTTTCTTCGCTCTGGAGTCGAGGTAAAGCGCGGCGTTAAGTTCCGCCACTTAACACGCAAGCCTCCGAATTCGGCGGAAAGTGGGGAACGGAGTGTCTTAACACTAGGTTCCCTTTGCCTACCCTGCTGTGTGCGGGATACAGCGTGAAGCTATTAAAAAAAAAATAAAAAGAAAAAAATGATTTATTAATTAACATTGTTATCGAAGAGAGAACAATCGCAAAAACTAAAACATAATCATACAAGTAACAAAAATACCAAACAATTTTTATGTGACAGCAACATTACCATAGCTTTCGTACCAGCCTTCCCATCACTAATTAAGCTAAAGACTCGTAAATATAGCGGAGGTAACAGATTATAGTTATCAGTGTGGGCGGATCAGCAGAACAACAAAAAAGGTTTTTATTCGATACCCCAAAGTTAGCACTTTCCAATGATCGATGCGATAACTTGACAGGCTTTCACGTGACTTCAGAGACAATTCAAAATACCGTTTTAAAGAAAACTTGTTTTTTGTCTTTTGATACACGCATCTTCCGTGTTGTTGTAGGGCAAAGGCAACGTTGTGATATGACTTATATTTTAAATTTTGAATATTTCCATTTTTAGCTATACCAGAGCGAAGAAAATAGAAATATTAAATATTTCCACCCCTTGAGTGGGAATCGAACCCACAACCAGTCGTTTACAGTCACACGCTTGTGCCACTGCGCCGCGACTGGCCCCAGTTCTCTATTCTATTTAAATTTTGAATATTTCCATTTTCTTCGCTCTGGTGTCTAGGCAAGTCGTGGCCTTAAGTTCCGCCACTACTAAACTGCTACTATTAAAATCCTTAGAAAGCATAAAGCTATACTATACTACGTAATACTAGCATGATATAGAAATCTATAAAAATAAAATCTCTAAATCTCTAAAAAAATATTTTCATATCGGGGCTTATAAATAATTAAATATGATTAAATTCAATTAATTCGAAATACCGTTTTAAAGAAAACTTGTTTTGTCTTTACACGCATCTTCCGTGTTGTGTTATTTGTAGGGCAAACACAACAATGTGATAAGATTTCCAGTATTTCATTAAAAGATTATGCATGTTGGATTAAAGAACCAAAGAAGAGGCCAGAAAAGAAGTGTAACAGAGGATACTAACAACAAAAATAAGTTGTAATAAAGCGTATAAGAATTTCAACGCAGCTGGTAGTAGAACGCATGGCTCAGCGGTGAGAGCGCCTGAACGGTATTCAGGAGGCGCGGGTTCGAATCCCGCTGCGTTCCAATTTTTATACATTTTCTAAATGTCTTTTTTTAAGTGTAACAGAGTCAAGATTTGAATTAATGTAATGTAATGGTAATCATATTTAATTAAGCTTCATTTCACCACTCTGGAAGACAAAGCTGACAAAGAGTTCCGCCATTTAATACGCAGTGTCTCGGACTCGGATAGAAAGTAGTGTTTGACACGAGCTTACCTTACCATCCCTTTCGAGCTTAAAGGTAAAAAAAGGTATTGCTAATTTTAATAATACATATATGGAAATATTGAACACTTTCATTCAATCACAAAAAAAATAAAATATGTTTAAAGTCAGCATACCAATGAAAATGACTAAACAACTTTGCAATACAAAAATGTTGAATTTAAATTTCTTCGTTAATACGTATCACTTTAAAAAGTTAACTGTCAATACCAAAATAAAATAAGTTATTAAGATTCAGATTAAAATAATGCTTATTATTAATATTCATCGTTAAGTATTTTTTTATTCACTCTTTTCCCCACACACAATAGAATTATGGAGGGCATATAACAGGCAGTAGTAGTAGTAGGCTGGAGAATGTAGTGTCAAGACACTCTATTGAGCCTGAAATTGCGTATTCTTTTTTTTTTTTATGATGATAGCTATAACAATAATATAGAAATTAATATATAAGCCAAAGCTTTGTCAGCTTCATCTGCATAGCTTTTAAAATATTCTTATCAATTTATAAAAGGTGCAGCTTCAAATCCAGCTCAAATTTAAAACCGTTCAATAACATCAAAACCTACTCTATCAAGTGGGCGACAATCGACACAAAATCAATACTTCATAATAATTAAGTAATTAACAATATAGAAGCATAAAAGTTAGATAAAGAAGTGATTTCGTCTGATGTGGGTAGCATGTATAATTTAAAATTGGCATTTTTTTCGCCACGGCCCACGGCGAGATTAGTCAGTGTTCCGACATTCCGCCCACGTGGAAGTTTGTGTTATTAACATAAAATGCTACGAAGTATTTTGTAATATGTACTAAATGTTGATTTTTATCTAATGAACAATATGGTGTGGCCAGTCGTGGCCCAGTGGCACAAGCGTGTGACTGGAAACGGCTGGTTGTGGGTTCGATTCCCACTCGAGGAGTGGAAATTATATTTCCATTTTCTTCGCTCTGGTGTCGAGGTAAAGCGCGGCCTTAAGTTCCGCCATTTAACACGCAATGCCTCCGAATTCGGCGGAAAGTGGGGAACGGAGTGTCTTAACACTAGGTTCCCTCTGCCTACCCTGCTGTGTGCGGGATACAGCGTGAAGCTATAAAAAAAATGGATGAGTGTTTTAACACTCGGTGTTTTCTGACTACCTTACTCTAAGAAAAAAAATGGTCAGGAAGATTTTTTTTGCTACCTAAAGCTTTTTAACAAAATTATATGAATAAGCTTGTGCCTATATCAGTCTAAGAACAAAAGAGACAACGCTGGAGTAACATAGTGGAAATATATTTTACTGTAAGCGACGGTTACAGGTTTTGATACTAGTTTGGACAAAGTGCAATGGTAGACTATGCTACTTAGTTAACTTAACGTCAAATTCTATAAAAAATGTGTTTATTTATAAGGATCCGGTTGTCATGACAACGTTTAAAAAAAATTAACAACAAATTAAATTTAAGCTAAATGCGTTACGTATTAAGATAGACACAGCGTGAGATACTATAAAAAAAAATAATTTGTACAATTTAATTTGTATATTGAGCCGTCAGCCAACACGACTGACTTGAATAAATTATTATATTTGAATTATATGATTATTTCCGTTCTGATAAGATTCCGTAGTCCACTAAATACGCAGTGTCTTTAATTTGCGTTCGAGAACAGAGTGTCTACACTCTAGATTCTCTCTGAACATCCTGCTATAGTAAAGATGTAAAGAAAATCATACATGTAAACAAACTTATAACTTGAAAAATGTTTCACAACTGAGTGTCAATTAATTATTTTATGAAATGCTAAACTAAATAGTTTCATAAAACTAAACATTTTTTTTGTCGCTTCACGCTGTATCCCACACACAGTAGGGCAGGCAGAGGGACCTAGTGTTATGACACTCCGTTCCCCACTTTCCGCCGAATTAGGAAGCATTGAGTGTTAAGTGGCGGAACTTAACGCCGCGCTTTTCCTCGATACCAGAGCGAAGAAAATATTAAATATTTCCACTCCTCGAGTGGGAATCGTACCCACAACCATTCGCTTACAGTCACACGCTTGTGCCACTGGGCCACGACTGACCCCTATACAAATCATACTAAATAATACAATATAGAGTTTGCAATAACTGTTATCAAAGTGAAATAAAACGCAATAATATATAATTCAAGATTATTACATTTACAACTTTAAGGCGGACTTTTACGACTTTTGGTTACATAGCCGTTGCTTAGTGTTTTTATTTGTAGATCAGATTTAATGTGATAATTTATTACGTTTCATGAAATTTTACCGCAAAAAAAATCATTATTTTTTAGCCATACAGCAGAGAAAACAGAGAGAATCTCCGTTTTCTCTTCTCTGCTCAAAATTAAGACATTACGTGTGGAGTGAAGTAACTCAACGTTAGACGTAACGTGGTTTTGTCTAACTTAGGCGGAGATAATTATTAACCGGTGACAATAATTAACCGTGTGAATGGGGATCGAACCGACACCTAATCACGTCAATAGTCAGACGCTGTTCCACTGAGCCAAGATGACGTCAACTGTCTTTGTTCACTTTAGTACATCAGTAACTTATTTGTAAGTGTTTGTTGTTAAGCGACTAAACATCTATGACTAAGTCGACTTTCTGATCCGTAAGATACTTTTAAATATATTATAGATAGATTTTAGATACTTTTATTTTTATCTTCCGTAGATTAAACTCGTAAAGACACCTCCGTTTTTTACATTCTCTGGAATTTCAACCATTATCTCCTACTGCTCATACTGAATAATAAACCTATACGAGTATATGTGCTAAATTTAACTTCACTATGGCCAATAGTTTCTACTTTGTCTATGAAATGTTATTGTATACTGCTATACTACAGCCTACAGCAGTGATTCTCAACCACTGTTCCGCGGCAATTTTGTGCGCCGCCAAATTTCAAAAGTGTGCCGCCAAATTTTGCAAATATATCATAATGTTAATATTATTAAGTTATATCATTTATAGCTTCACGCTGTATCCCGCACACAGCAGGGTAGGCAGAGGGAACCTAGTGTTAAGACACTCTGTTCCCCACTTTCCGCCGAATTCGGAGGCTTTCGTGTTAAGTGGCGGAACTTAACGCCGCGCTTTTACCTCGACACCAGAGCGAAGAAAATGGAAATATAATTTCCACTCCTCGAGTGGGAATCGAACCCACAACCAGTCGTTTACAGTCACACTCTTGTGCCACTGGGCCACGACTGGCCCCATACTGGCATATATAATAATGTTAATATTATTAAGTTATATCATTTAAAATCTTATTATTTGTGCGCTGCCAAATTTTGAAATCGTTAAATATGTGCTACAACAAAAAAAGGTTGAGAATCACTGGTCTACAGTAACGAAAGTCTGACACTTTTTCCATATAGCGGGGTAGTGAGAGAGCACCTAGTGTTACGACAAGACAGTAATGGAATAAATTTTATTTATTTAAATAAGTTTTCTAGTTCATTAATCTATTCAAGTATTTAAATTAAAAAAAAACTTTGTGATATTCAAAGTTCATTTAGAATAAATCTTTTACACAGAACCAGTAACAATATGCAATACAGCCAACAAGGTTGACTCACACAAGACAAAATATTATTGAAAATCTGATAACACCGAGTGAACCAACCAATAAAACACTTATATAATAAATACATACAATAAAGTATATTGTACTATATTCTATACATATAGCTAAAAAAAAAAATAGCTTCACGCTATATCCCGCACACAGCAGGGTAGGCAGAGGGAACCTAGTGTTAAGACACTCCGTTCCCCACTTTCCGCCGAATTCGGAGGCTTGCGTGTTAAGTGGCGGAACTTAACGCCGCGCTTTACCTCGACACCAGAGCGAAGAAAATGGAAATATAATTTCCACTCCTCGAGTGGGAATCGAACCCACAACCAGTCGTTTACAGTCACACGCTTGTGCCACTGGGCCACGACTGGCCACATATAGCTGTATATAATATTTGGTGAAACAAAGCGAAAACCGACAAAGCATCGCAAATCTTAGCGGACAGGAGATAACAATCTCATTCTTTCAACAATGGCCGGCTCATAAGCCTAATTAGTAATATTCAAAGTGCATTGTGGTGGCTATCTGCAAACGTACAATAAGAAAATGCGTTTATCTAGGGCGATACGGTTGTGTCTGACTTAGTCGTTCTGAGCTTAAAAGCTGGATTTACCAAGCTTTCGTTGAGCTTCCATTGCTCGCTGGGAATAGCTTAGCTTTGGTGATTCCGTTGGTAAGTAGCAATGGATAGGTAATATATAAGATTTTCGTTTCTTAGGCTGTCTCAGATGGGATCGTGTTCAGAATGCGTAATGCGCCGTAGTGCTCCCTCGTGTAGCGGTTGTATTGTTTGAGTCCAGTTCGAACGTAAATTGAATGCGTTGTCTCCTCGCTAATTTAGAGAGAATTATTTTGCTGTTTGCGAAAATTATTGGACGTGTTATGTACGTACGATGTTTATTTAGAAATTGCGCTTTTACATTTCTTGTGTTTTGTTGGTATGGAGGTATGGATAGGTGGCTTTGTAATTGTTATGTTTGATTTAGTAAGTTATATATACTAATCATTGT
Source organism: Dryas iulia moderata (assembly GCA_019049465.1). Taxonomy (NCBI): domain Eukaryota; kingdom Metazoa; phylum Arthropoda; class Insecta; order Lepidoptera; family Nymphalidae; genus Dryas; species Dryas iulia. Next base: position 13,778,061 of record CM032428.1, read on the forward strand.
TATTAAGAAATATTTTTAAGGCTTTTTATTTGTAGATTATATTTAAAAATATAACTGGTCGTTGGCCCGCTCGCGGCTTCGCCTGCATGAAGTAAACAATTACTTAACTATATTCACGCTCCGCCACGCTGACATCACATTAGAAGCCTCGAAAATTATGAGTGTTTCTCTTCTATTTCAAACATGTATTATACATATAAATCTTCTATCTATTAAAAGAAACCGCAAAATTGCTAAACGCGACTTTGCTTTATACTATGTAAAGAAACATAATTGGGGACTTATATCAGTGTAAAGGAACCTAAACCTTTTAGTGGTTAAACGGAGGTGTACCATCTTGCCAAACCGGAGTCCCACATAACCGCGTCCCGGGCGGGAATCAATAACGGATTTCCTAATGTTTAAAAAAGGAGCTTTAGCTCTTCTTTCTATATATGTACTACTAGTGAAAGAAAGAAAGTTAATGGTAAAAAAACAAATAATATTAAGAAAAACACGTGTCTGCAGTGTTTATATGTGCAAAAAAAATGCTACGATCTCTCTAAGTATCTCACTACAGGTATAAGTATATAGAAGTCACGTGAAGTGAAAACAATATATTGATAGCATTCGCTCATAAATCAAGTAGCGTGATCAACGTTCTATACATCCAAAGTCATATAAATCTTTCAACTATCATCTAGTTGTACTTAATTTTTTCATTTATACACTTCGCCTGTAATACGTCAATCGACTTTTACTGCTTTTATGTGGCGTAACCTAACGCCGTGTTTTGTATAACCGCACTAATAACAATATTTATAAAATATTTGTTAATAGAGGCATTCGTGGCGCAGTGGACTTCTGACTGTAAGCACGATGGGTGTGGGCTCGATTACAACTCAGGACTGGTCATATTTAAATTACTTTCATTTCTTCGTTATAGTATCTAAGACAAAGCACGGTGTTAAGTTGCGCCTTTTAACACGCAATACCTCGACGTGTGACAGAAAATTGGAGGACTGAGTGTCTGGAGGTCTTTTCTACTACCCGTGGCCTCTTTTGCCTTTGTGTGATCAGAAACTTCTTAACTGCGTCACCATGACTCCCACTCTATATTACCATAATATTAAAAAAACCACACAAACATAAACAATTTAGGTAAAAAGTCACCTGTAATCAACACTACAGCTAAAAAATCAAATGAACAACAATTTTTTACCAAAAGTATTCCTTAATTACAACTTATGTATATCTTTTGGACCACCAGCAGTGACAAAATAGGGGGGGGTCGCAAAAAATTAGAATAATAATCGATATTAATTAGGCTTTGCTCAGTATTTTATGCTACTTTACTTTACCCAATGCCCCGCTGTTACCGACCAGTTGACATGTTGTTGAAATATTTCAGATCGGTATCAGATCTTTGGAAAAATCGATGGTCAGTTTTTGCGGGAGAAAACGTATTCTTCAAGATAAATTTCGTTTGAACTTTATTATAAGAAGTTGGGTCGCCTTTTTAGTTATATGTTTTGAGAAATGAATTTTATGAAAATGTCCAAGAAACGAATTGTTTTGAGCAATTTTAATGAACAAAAAGTATTTAAATCAATACTTTAAAAGAATACCTGTATTGGGTAGCTCGAAGCAGTTTATTAGTTTAAGTTGTTAAAGTTTAATGAAGTACGACAAGAGATCAAATTCGTGTCATAGTTATACTTTAACCTAGTGCTAATACACTCCGTTCCCCACTTTCCGCCGAATTCAGAGGCATTGCGTGTTAAGTGATAGAACTTAACGCCACGCTTTGCCTCGACACTAGAGCGAAGAAAATGGAAATATTAAATATTTCCACTCCTCGAATGGGAATCGAACTCATAACCAATCACTTTACAATCGCACTTTGTGTCACTGCGCCATGTCTGGCCCTAAAAAATATTTTCGTTTTCAATTTCAAATTCGTATCATAGTTATAGATTTACACTTTTTTCTGTATAGCAGGGTAGTCAGAGAGAACCTAATACCAGGACACTATCGTTCCACCGATTGGGAATGGAATCCAGGACCATTCGCGTTTACAGTCAGACACTCACCACATTTGTACAATATTAAACGCATTACTTCTCCCTGCTTTCCCCTTGAACAATATATAAATACAGTAAGATTTAATACCATTCATCGCATACCTCCAATGAAATCATTTAGCATTTTTATAGCCACGTCATAACGTTACGGCTGGACCGATTTGTATGAGGTTTATTATGAAACATGAAATGAAATATTTATTGGGCAAATGATTTAACGATCCGTCACATAAACGCTGACGTATCGATGTATTATGACAATGTACTGGATGGTTGTTTGGTTAGAGTTATTATGTCAATATCAAATAACTTAAATTGCATGGAAGGTCGGCAAAGATCTGAAGACTTCAAAGTTTAAAAAACCAAATGTTTTCATAATTTGAAATTCATTGTTTAACTTAAAGTTGAAGCCAGCCGTGGCTTGTGGAACCAAAGTGAGACTTTAAGCACGACTGGTTGTGGGTTCGATTTTCACTCGAGAAATTAAAATATTTAGTATTTTATTTTCTCTGCTCTGGTGTTGAGGCAAAGCACGGCGTTGAGTTCCGCTACTTAACACGTAATGCCTCCAGAATTCGGCGGAAAGTGGCGAACTTTCTGGTAAGTATCTTATCCTTTTTTATTAGGTCAGGTTCCCTTTTCCCAACCGTACTGTGAAACAACAAATTATAAAGATTTCAGACCACATGCCGTATGATTAGTCAGAGGAGAAACTAGTGTCTAGACACTGAATTCTCCACAGGTTAAAAATAAAGGCATTACGTGGTAAGTGGCGGAACTTAACGCTGCACTATGTCTCGTCTACAAAAGCGAAGAAATAAAAATAATATATAATCATTACCCCGAACAAGATTCGAACCCATAACCACTGAATTAACAGTCAACATTGCGTTAACTGGCTAGGTTTAATTCATCATGAAAAAGCCTTACGCCGAGATTTTTAAACGGAATTTAAATAAGCTCATTCAGAAATTTTATCGCTATCTTAATAATTAATATAAAAAATTGAACAGCAAGTGTAATTTAACTAAGTACGTCCATATATAATGAATGAATACTTATTTAATGAACTACAATGAATACGCCGACATTTCAGACTCTTTAACTTCGCGATGAACTGTTAAAATAATACTGTTGTAAAATTTATTTTTATTATGCGTCCAAATATTTTATTATGTAACTAAAAAGTAGCTAGTAACAAGTAGTTACTTCGGCACTTTTGTTAGCTAATTGAGGCAAACTGGGATAGCATGTGACTGTAAAGGCATTGACAATGGTAAGAAGATCGATATCCGATTGGTAGAAAATATTGAAATGTGTTTTTTAATATGTTTTACTAGAGTTATTAAAATTTGTATTTGAATAACTCTAGTAAAACAAGGAGTGGCGTTAAGTTCCGCCAATCATCACGCAGTCTCAAATTTGGGCGAAAAGTAGAAAACGGAGTGTATTGATAGTTCACTCCGTTCTGTAATTTCTACCTGAACGCCAGACATCCCACTGTGTTAACAACGCATGGCTTAGCGGTCAGAGCACGGTTAGACAGTTTCCAAGAAGCGCGGGTTCGAATCCCGCTGTGTTTAAATTATTATCCCTTTTTCTAAAGTATGTTTTGTACTGATAGCTCTCTGTCTACTGTCCTTCACTTCCTATTTTCTCTACCGGAATAAACCATGAAACTTGTGACTGATTCTGTTATTTGTTTAACTGGACCACGCATAATATGTACATATTTGTTCATACCCTAATAGGGTTCGAATTCATAACTACGACATATACCGTGGACTCTTGACAACTGGGCCCTTTTGGCATCAATATATCTAACAGAGGTTTACATACAATCCGGCCAGTATACTAACAAGGTAATAAAATATATTGTTTGTCATAAAGTGTGGAACTGAAGTGAATTCTTCAATTATTTATGTAAGTCTTTAAGCGATTTGACTTATTTAAATGAATTATCTATATTTGGTAATGTTTTTTTTTCTTCACGCTGTATCTATACAGCAGGTTAGGGAACCTAGTGTTAAGACACTCCGTTCCTCGCTTTCCGCCGAAATCGGAGGCTTGCGTGCTAAGTGGCGGAACTTAACGTCGCGCTTTGCCTCGACACCAGAGCGAAGAAACAAATGGAAAAATAATTTCCACTCCTCGAGTGGGAATCGAACCCACAACCAGTCGTTTACAGTCACACGCTTGTGCCACTGGGCCACGACTGGCCCCAAATATACAAAGGTAAAATACATTAATTTTACCTTTGTATTTTATTATATTGCATTCTTTCGCAGCGCAATGTGACATAGGCAATGGGTTCGATTCACACTTAAGGAAAATTACATTGATATTATTTTCCCTTCCAGGCTCTGACAAAACAAATTAAAGATTCTAAAAATAAATATAACAATATTAAAAACGTTTAACTATTAAGTATTATTTATTACACTCAAAAGTTGTAGGTCGAATTTAAAAAATGTGCATTTAAGTAGATATGAAAGAAAATCTGCATTTAAGTTTATACAACAGATATAACAAAGTAAAACACTTTTTAAATATTTTCAGCTTCCCGCATAGCGAGGTAGTCTGAGCAAACCTAATTTCAAGACACTCCGTCCTCCCCACAACTAGTCTTGATTAGTCAGTTAAATAATAGGTCATGATCATGATAGGTCATGTCATATTAATATTTAATATTTTTATATTCTTAGTCTACATACACAAATGAAGTATAACGATTAAAAAACATTTATTCTTAAATACAATTAATTACTGGACGACGACAACGGAAGTAGGGGTTATTAGTTAAAATTTAATTTAGCAAACGTTAATTAGCCGAAACTACACCTACGTATACTAATTTTTTTAACCGTAACTGACCTAAATCTATAAAAAAATCAATCCATCACTACACACATCACAAAATAACTTAACACACACACCTAACTACTTCTCAACCAATATAAAATTCTGCATAACAAACCCAACAAAGTGCAATACATAAGAATATGCAATTATATGCAACCAAGCGCTAACAAGAAACAAACAATAATTAGAATTTAAATTCATTGCCTACACATTCTATGATTTTCCAATAGTTTTTACTACCAGCCAATGGTAGGTGCATTTACAGCATCAACGTTCAATTGTTTTATAAATAAAATCCCCGCAAAAAATACTACCGATCAATCGTGCGAAACTCCGAGGATGGAAGACATTAATAGCTGTACTATTTTGAACCAAACAAATATAAAAATACAGTTCATTTTCCCATAACAAATATAAGAAATAGTAAAATTAATAAGGAATTTCAACTTTAACACAATAGAAATAAGGTTAAAATTGTGTTTTTCAGTGATATCATAGTAAGATTCCATTCGATATGTCCAAACATTTTATACTTTCAAATATCGCCATATCTATGGTGACGATCTGAAATGCTATCTGATCAAAATGGGATCCTTAGATCTTTATTACATACGCTTCAAAAGGGACACTCGCGATTCCGTATACAGGTGGCAAGTTGAGACTTGGTACATCGATGACAGGGTGAGTGCCAATTTAAAGGATAATAAGTCTATTTTTTTATTTTTCAGGCTAAGCGGAGAGAATTTGGAAGTAATGTACTCTGTTTTGGTTTTTAAAAAACGTGTGGAAACGCTTGGACGGCTTTCCAGAGGGCAGGTTCAGATACCGCTGCATTTAAATTTTTATAAGTTTTCTAATATTTTTTTTATCGTTAGTGTTTTAATTAATAACGAAAGTGACGGAACTGAACACTGTGCTTTTACAAGACTTTTAATAAAAAAATGCTTTCAAATATAACTCTTTTCCCAAATATGAATTGAACCTAAAACCATTTGCGAGTTCATAGTCAGAAATTAATTTAAAATCAGACATGTATATTCACTGATTTCAGTGAAATTTTAAAAGGAACAACAATATCAAATATATTTTTTAAAACATACAAGGTTTATGAAAATACAAAGCTTTTATTATTTTATTTTACTAACAGATATAAATAATGAAATAAAAACACTCAAACAGTCAGAGAGACCTTAATGCCACGATACTCCGCTCTCCACATTCCGCCGATATTCAAAACATTGTGTGTTGAGCGTTTAAAAAACAATTGTCCTTGATCATTCCTCCAAATGGGAATCAAATCCACAACCACTGAGCCACAATTGCCTCTAACTATACTTTAAATAAATAGCTGATACTATCTATATAGCATATACCTTGCTCTGAAACTAGACTGTCATCATATAACGAATATGACATGTAAAGCTATTGTCCCCATTATATCCTGGATACTGACATATTTATTGACCGCAGTGAAGGCTCCATTAAATCAGCTGATTTTGATAAGATTCCTTCAACTGATAACAATCGTTTAAAGCCTCATGTTATATTTATATGACGATAACATCTAATTTTAGATACTCTTTTGCGATCTAAAGAAATTACAGGTTTCGTTTGCTGTATTTTTTCATACTATTGATTTATTATATTGTATTCTTTATGTATTATTTTTTTACAAAATGTTTCATTTATATTGGCAATTATTTGGCGCCAGCATCAAATGTAACGGAAAGAAAGAGGGAAATATTAGGAAACTGCTTGATTCAACATTAGGTCTTATCCACCTTCGCCCTTTCGCCACAAAGTACAATGTGTCAAGACACTCCATTTTTTGCTTTTATATTGAAATCGCTGCCTTGTGTATTACTACAGCGGTCTTTCCTTTTAAAACCATTTGTTTCAGGTTACCCGTTCAGTCGTTAATTTAGGAAATAATTATCATAAAAAGGAATTTCTTGCTCACTTAGGTAAGACAAAGCATTAAAATTCTGCCGCCTGAACTATGGTTGAAAAGTGAAGAAGGAGTGTCATAACACTCTCTCTCAGTTTCTCTTCACTCTCCACTACATTCAATACATGGGTTAAGCTAAAATAAAAGTAAAAGACATTTAAAGAAAACGTATAAAAATGCGCTTTATTACAACTTATTTTTGATGATCTACAGAGATGCTAACAACAAAAATAAGTTGTAATAAAGCGTATAAGAATTTCGACGCAGCAGATAGTAGAACGCATGGCTCAGTGGTGAGAGCGCCTGAACGGTATTCAGGAGGCGCGGGTTCGAATCCCGCTGCGTTCAAATTTTTATACATTTTCTTTAAATGTCTTTTTCAATTTTCCTAAGTGTGGAATAACACTTTAAAAATGTTTAAAAGTAATTCTCCATAAACCAGATAGACTTGAATGAGTAGCAAGTTGTGTGCATTCTCATCTGCATGTCGCCAGATATTCATGTCAGTCGGTTGATTTAAATCAAATGCATTATGCATACGCGCATGCATTAGACATACGTGCGATGATGCGTTTGGCATTTTTATTGTTTGCAATTAAAATCGTAAATACGCGATATATTCTTTGCAATTGATATATGGGTGAAACTACTAAAATTGATAGTTTGATTAATTGCATTCGCTTTTAAACATTTTTAAAGTGTTATTCCACACTTAGGAAAATTAAAAAGGCATTTAGAAAACGTATAAAAATTTGAAAGCAGCGGGATTCGAACCCGCGCCTCTTGAAACCGTTCAGACGCTCTCGAATTTTTATACGTACAAATTGAATTTGACTTGTGTTATTTTTTGTTTTTACGTTTTATCATTTTGTGGATTTGTAGAGATTTAGAGAGAGTATTATTTATTGGACTAAGCAAACTTAGGTCTACACCTATATCCTAGTACCTAGGTTCTTCACTTTTCGAAAAGTTACTTAGCAAGTGATGTTTCTAAAAATAGTTACTTTCTAAAAATAAACAGCTTCACGTTTTTCACGAGATAGTCAGAGAGCACATCAAGAGTATAAACAGTAGCATCAAGACACCGTCCTCTCCTTTCAGTTCGAAATCAAGACATTGTGTGTTGAGTGACAGAACTCAACGCCGTGGTTTGTCTTAGGTACAGAACTAAGAAATGAACATTTTAATACAAGCATTCCTCCGAGTGGGAATCGAACACACAACCATCGCCTTACAGTCAGACGCCATCCAACTGCGCCGAGACGGTAATATTTCTAAATAAACGAAAATAGAATCATGAAGTGACTAATCTTCGTGTCATTTATACTCTAATAAAAAGGTGTTATAGTGAGGAAGCTCAACGCCGTTTTATGACAAACGAACACTAAAGGACAGCCCTAAATATAATTTAGGTATTCTATTTACACCTTTCTCTCAGAGATCAAACCCACAACGATTGCATAATATCAAACACTACTCCACTTTACCATGGCGGTGTGTAATACACATGATAAATAAAAACACACATTTTAGGTTGTGTAATACACATAATAAAAACACACATTGTAAGTACACGCTTCAGCGTCACAGGGTTCAGAGAGAGCAGAAAGAAGGTAGAGTCAAGACACTACCCATATATTCTATACTTTTCGCTTTATTTATTTCGCTTTTCTATACATTCAATAATTCCAAACATTGCATGTTGAGTAATGAAAATCAACGACACGTTTTACTTAACTAGAGTAAAGAAAAATAAAGAAAATTATTTAAAAAATCTAAATTTTACATCACGTGAGAATCGAACCCACAACCAACCGCATCTCCAGTCAAAAACAGTCCCACTGCGCCACGATGGCCCTTACTTACATATTAATATATAAAATAATGAAACCATGGGCCAGTCGTGGCTCAGAGGCATAAGGTGTGACTGTAAAGCGACTGGTTGTGGGTACGATTCCCACTCAAAAAGAGGAAATATTTATTCACATTTTCATTTTCTTCCGCTCTGGTGTCAAGGCAAAGCGCGGCGTTAAACTCCGCCACTTAACACGGAATGCCTCCAGAATCCGGCGGTTAGTAGGGAACGGAGTGTCTTAATACTAGATTCCCTCTGCCTACCCTGCTGTGTGCGGCAGCAGATACAGCGTGAAGCTAAAAAATAATTATTGAAACATCTTTATAAGCCAGGTGTTACCTATTATTGTATGTACTAAGAATGTAATCACACGTCAAATGTGTAGGCGACATATTAATTGCCTCATGGTTTTTACAATGCGGTAGGAAGGTTTTTTATATGTTAAATATTTAATTATAATAATTATTTTGCTTCGACGGCGTTAAGTTCCGGCACTAACACGCAAATTCATGCTTAGAATGAAGTGAAGTGATAGTAGGTTCTTATATTTATAAATTATTTTGGCTTACGCAGGGTTAAGTTCCGTAACACGTAATTTTTTGTGTAACGTTAGATGGTACTAAGTTCTATTTGCCTGTAATTCTTTGCGGGATGAAGCGTGAAGCTGTTAATATTGCTGCATCACATGTCTTTCTATACATCCATACTTATATTATAAATGCGAAAGTCTGTTTGTTTGTCTGTCACGCTTTCACGGCTAATCTACCGATCCGATTTGGATGAAATTTAGAATGAAAGTAGTAAAAGTGACTGGGTCTAACATAGGCTACTTATTTTTTCAAAAATCAACCTCTAAAGGGTTGAAATAGGGGATGAAAGTTTATATGAAAAATCTAAGCCGCTTGACCGATTGTAATGAATTTTCGAAAGCATAAATATAGTTGATAATCTAAGATTAAACATAGCTACTTTATTTTTTAAAAATGCGCCCCCGATGGTTGCAATGTAACGAAATAGTTCACGCGGCAAAGCGGCAAGCGGGCCGCTAGTTGTATATAAAACTTGATATAATCATTTGATAAAAGCTAGTGTAAAAAAAATATTGAAACATGTTCTTTTTCCTTCTCATTTATCCGCTAATGGACAAATAGTTTATATTTTTTGTTAATAATATATTTTTTACTCGCTTGTACCTGCATTATAGGTTAGGTAGATAAAATCTAGTGTCAAAACACTGTGTTCTCCAATTGCGAACCAAATCATGAAAAGAAAAAGCATGTTGAGTGACGGAAATCACGCCACGCATTTTCTTATCACCAGAGCAGAGATGAAATTAATTTAAATATAACTATTCCTCAAACGGAAATCGAACCCTAGCAAGTATACAGTTAGAAAACTTTAAATTGCAATATACATAGATTTCAAGTCTATTTTAAAATATGGCATGTAAGTTCCTAGTAAGTTGCAGGAGAGCACTAAGAAAGGATTTCTCTAAATTCTATTCTAAATTTCTTCTTCAAAATCGGTATAATCTACACAAACTAATTGCATGGCCTTACGTTTTTTCCCGCATAGCGTGGTAGTCAGGAAAAACCTAGTGTCAAGACACTGCATCCTCTACTTTTCGCCACAAATCATGATATACCTTCATGTTTGGTTAGTACTAACTGTGAAAATTTAACATAATCAATGTCCTGAGAGGAAATCGAACCGACAACCACCGGGTTACAGTCGCTGTACCAACACGCTGAGTCACAACAATTTCTTAAATATGATATTAGCTAATTTTATAATTTTCCACACGTTACAATGCCAAGAGTAGATATTTATTTATACAACAAGATTTATCCTGATTGTTTTGAAAAGCAAAACTTTCCTATTTCCGGCGACATACATCTAATTTAGTTGTTATTAATGTAGACACACTGTTGCAAAGTTTCTCAATAGAGCTTTCGTTCAGTTAACTATTATAATAATAATCGTTATATTTAAACTATTATCCGCTCTGATACCTAAGGGGCCGTTCAAGTATTACGTAAGCAGATTTATTACAATTATTTACCCCCCTTGTCCCCTTTATTCCCCTTATCAGCAAAAGTAAACAAAGCACTTACCCCCTCCCCATGCTTACGTACACATTTTTCAATTAATATATCGTTTTTTTGTTTTTTATAATTATAATATTATAAGAATTTCAGATGACCATTTAATCATCATCTACCCCATGCCATTCAAAATAAGGAAAGCAAAGACCCACCCCCTCATTTACTATTATCTAGCATTGCATAGTACATAAGGAAACGTCATGTCGCACTTCGTGTCCTTACCAGAGCAATATAAATATTCCCCTAAGTAGGTATAGAATCGACAACAACCACGTTTAGAGCCACACTGCCACACTGAGTAATGAGGGTCAAAAGCCTATATGCATATATTTCAACATCAAAAAAGATAAACTAAACTAAAGTTAACTTGCCAAAACCTAGGGCTTAAGTTAGCTTTTACAAACTAATAAGTACGTAAATATATCGTTATTTAAAAATACTTTTTAAAATATAAAAATATAATAAATATATTTAAAAAAAAAATAAAAAAAAACAACATATCAATACAAAATCTCATAAGAAACGATTAATTCCAATGTCAAACAACAAAGTGGGCGTTAAAAAATACCCAAGTGACGAATATTGTTTTATAATTTCGCCATTTTCTCTACACTATTACAACATAATTTATACGCTTGCGAATTTAAAGTCCTTGTAAATATGGATTCTTATTTTATTAATGAATTGGGCAACATAGAATTAACCTCGTTTTCTCAAACCATAAAAGTTAAAAGCTACCAAAAACAACAATATTTCATTAAAAGCTTTTAAATAATTTATAATTAGTTCCACTGTTGACATGGATTGGGTTTTCGCTAACTAAATATAAATAAGGATATGTAAGGGTGTCGTGGCGCAGTAACGAGAAAGTCAGAATAAAAGTAGTAGTAATGAGTTCAATCTTAACTTCACGCTGTATCCCGCACACAGCAGGGTAGGCAGCGGGAACCTAGTGTTAAGACACTCCGTTCCCCACTTTCCGCCGAATTCGGAGGCTTGTGTGTTAAGTGGCGGAACTTAACAGCGCGCTTTACCTCGACACCAGAGCGAAGAAAATGGAAATATAATTTCTACTCCTCGAGTGGGAATCGAACCCACAACCAGTCGTTTACAGTCACACGCTTGTGCCACTGGGCCACGACTGGCCACAATGAGTTCAATTTTAAGTAAGAATTTTTGTTTATTTTTTACATGTTTTAATTACCTTATACTGTCCATCTATAAACAAGCCAGTTTTGGGAAAATTGCGACGCGATTTATTTCTTGTCTTTCTTGAAAATTTTACACAAGACATTATTTTCATAGAATAAATATGCGATAAAACACATTAAAATGTGTTTAATGTTATTTCAATTTATTTCTGATTAATGTTTATTCTTACGATGATACCGTTTTCCTTGTGAAATAAGATAATTACTGTGTTTTATCGGATTTCATAAGCCAATAAGGGAATTACTTATGCACTACCTAACTTCTCTTCACGTATGTAGATTAGATTTTAAATACAATTTTTAAAATTTGACAAGAATAAAGGGTTTGTCACAGAATTTTCTCCTGTCTAGCTAATAACTAACAGAAATGTTTAAGTGTTAACCAAAACGTATTATGAAAGTATATAGCCATAACAAAATAAATCTAATTATAATATTACCAATTTCTTTAAATTATTTAAAAAGGAATTACAATTTTTTACCAGCAAACTAATATACTAAGTCAAAAAAATCCACTCCAATATCCTAGAAGGGTTTTAAGCTGGTATATTAACATGACACTTGTATTAATTTGAAAAAAGGCAATTTGAATTTGAAATAAAAATAAGTGGTTTCCCTTATTGTATATTTTACAACCCTTATAACCCTATATTTTATAACCCTATTTTTAAGTACTAAAATTGGGGCAAAAAAAAATGTAATTTATATAAAAAAGAAGCCAGTTAGATTGAAGCCAGTCGTGGCGCAGTCGCACAAAGTGTGACTATAAAGCTACTGATTGTGGGTTCGATTCTCACTCGACGAGTGGGAACATTTAGTACTTCCATTTTCATCGCTCTGGTGTCAAGGCAAAACTCGACGTTAAGTCCCACCACTTAACACGAACGGTGTGTCTTAACACTAGGTTCCCTCTGCCTACCCTGCTAATACAGCGTGAACCCAAAAAAGAAGAAGAATATTTAAAAAACGGTACAAAGAGTAATAAAATAAATTTTAATATAAAATAAAAAAAGGCTATACATATATCAGTAACAAAATGCTTGACACCGCACCTGGCGTTTTATCATAGACAAGTTGATTGCAAGAATTACTATAGAACTTGTTTAGCAATTACAGGATTGATTCACTATTAGCAGACGCCCGTAATTCCTCTGTCAATACGTCCTGTATGTACTATGTGGGGTATTTTGCTTCTATTAATAATATTATATTAATACTTAAAGTGTTAAAACTTATTTAAGCTTATTTTTAAATTTAATATGCAATTTTGTTTTAAATTAGTATTTTTGAGGCCAGTGGCGCAGTGGCACGAACGTGTGACTGTTTGTAGGTTCGATTCCCACTGGAAGAAGGAAATATTTAATATTTCCATTTCCTTCGCTGTGCTGTCAGAGGCAAAGCGCGGCGTGAAGTTTCACCACTTAACACGCAATGCCGAATCCGCGGAAAGTGGGGAACGGAGTGTCTTAACACTAGGTTCTCTCTGCCTACCCTGCTGTGTGCGGGATAGAGCGTGAAGCTATTTATTTTTTTTTAATTTAAAATATTGAATAAACAACAGTCTTGCTTGCCAATTGATTATCATTATATTAACATGTGAAGGCAAAAATTAGACCCCTTTTAACAGAAATTATACGTAGGCACAGAATATCAAAATCTTTAATTATTAATAAGTGTTTTTTGTGTTTTTATTGCCATTGCATTATATTTTATTAAATTAATTGCTTTTTAATATACATTTTACTCATTTTCGCAACTTAACACACAACGCCTCCGGAAGACGGCGAAAAGTGGGGAATATAATGTCTTTACACAAGGTTCCCTTTGCCTACTCTACTGTATGCGGGATATAGAGTGACGCAAGAAATGCATATAATGAATATAAAAATATTAGGCACACTACCATGTACTTTTAAACATTTTTAAAGTGTTATTCCACACTTAGGAAATTGAAAAACACATTTAAAGAAAACGTATAAAAATTTGAACGTAGCGCGATTCGAACCGCGCCTCCTGAATACCGTTCAGGCGCTCTCACCACTGAGCATGCGAGCAACTCGCTCTCGATTTAGGTGATTAACTCGATTTAGGTGTACCTCAGTTACCCACCGTTCTTAAATGGTATAAAAATATCTATATGAACATAATTTCAGTAAAATCTCTAATACTCAGCAATGACAGAGAAAAGAAAAAAAACATACAGCATAAATTTAAATTCTAAATATCTTTATTCAAATAGACTTTAAGCACTTTTGAATCATACGAATGTACCACCGATTCCGAAGGCAGTTCTGCTGAGAAGAGCCGGCCAGAAACTCAACAGTGGCTCTTTTCAAATAAAAAATTACAATTTCATTATTTGGAAATTACATTACATTAGCTGGCATTGGACTCTAATCAGATTAATCCAGGCATTTTTATCCTTTAAATACTGTTCTACAGAGTAATAAGCTTTACTTATTAAAGTTTTTTTTACAATGATTTTAAATTTCTCTAGTGGTAAATCTAAAACAAGCTGTGGAATTTTATTATATATGCGTATACTCCGTCCCATAAAAGATTTATTTACCTTTTGGAGGGGATAACTTGGCGTTACAAGTTTATCTTTATTTTTAGTTCCTATAGTATAGAGGATAAATAGAGGATCAGTGTCATGACACTCCGCTATCCATTTTTCACCCGAAAGCTAGACCATGTGCATTACACATGATCTGTGTAATGCACATGATCTAGATTTCGTGATCATGTGCATTACACATGAATAGCGGGGCGCTAAGCCTGCTTTGTCTTACAGGTACCAGAGTGGAAAAATAAAAATAATTTAAATACAATCCATTCTCGAATCGGGAATCGAACCCATTACCATCGCGTTTATAATTAGCCGCTATCCAACTGTACCACGATGGCATAAAAAATACAGGCTGTATTTATTTTTTATAGCTTCACATTTTTTACATACAAGAGTAAATTTTTGCTTTCCTCAGATCCATACTTATATTATTAATGCGAATGTCTGTGTGTATGTCTGTCACGCTTTCACAGCTAATCTACTGGTACGATTTAGATTAAATTTAGAATGAATGTAGTAAAAATGACTGGGTTTAACATAGGCTACGTAGCTTTTTAAAAATCAACCTCTAAATGGTTAAAATACGGGGATGAAAGTTTATATGAGAAATCTACACCGCTTGACTAATTGTAATATGTACCGAAAGGGCCACGTAGATCACGCCGCGAGCGGGCCGCTAGTTTTCAATAAAATCGATCCAAAACCATCACATGCTATCAACCACTGCACCACTGCGCTACTATAGCGTTTTTTTTTTTTTTTTTTTTTTTTTTTAATTGGGAAATTCTTTTTATGGGTTCACAGGTGCCCAAGGCCCTTGTTAATATAAATTAGTATTAATTTGTATTATCTTATATTTAAAGTAATCTAATGGTGATGTCCATCACTGACCAATTGTAAGCGATTGCGAGTACAGCCTCGGTGACAGAGACGTCACGCTCGTGAATAGCTGCTTTGAGGTTGTGCTCCATGATTTGTTTTGGTGAGGCCGTCATCGCTCGGCTGATAAAATTGGCGATCGCATCACTACAGTCGTCGGAGTAATAGACACAGGAGTTGGTATGTCTTGTTACTGCGACGACCGCGTGAGGGATGCTGTCGTGGATAAGGTACCTCTTGCGTCTGGTACGGACGATGATGACGTCGCCATACGTCTGTCCTTGTGCCTCATGAATAGTCATGATCCGCGACCTGTTTCCGGATCCATATCCCTGATCCATCAGGATTTTCTTTTCCTCCTGCGTATGGATCAGATATAGGGTTCCTTCGTTGTCCTTTGGTATATGTCTGCCAGTATATTTTTCCATTTTCAGGGAGTGGATGATAGAGTATATATTGTTGTACACTCCGGCGATGGCATAGGCAACATCCATAGGGTTTCGGTGGGTGCAAGACAACTCACATGTAATGTTTGTTGTCAGGTTCGGACGGCAGTACCTTAAGTCGAATAGATTTCCTCTATCGATGTAGGGTAGCTGGTTTACGTCTCCGATCAATGTGACTATCTCCGCACCAGACAACGTGGCAGCCATTACTATGGCTCCAAAATGGTTCATGAGGGCTTCATCCACCGTCAGTCGGTTTATAATGTTTCCCTCATGAAACCCGTTGACTAGGATGGATGGCATAGTGCGCACCTTTCTTTTGGCCTTCGTGCCAAAGCGGTGCGCGAGCTTTTCCTTCAGATCTTTTGCTGCTTCGACCGTGGTGGTAATCACTATTTCACTTTCCTCATCGAAGTTCCCGATTATGTAAGTTGTTTTGCCGCAACCGAGTACTCCGTTTATCCAAGCCAGTTTTGGTATTGTCCAATCTTTAAGAGCTGCGCCGGGCTCGGGATCGCTTGAGATAGTATTTGCCCTTTCAAGTATCCGGTCGTCCAGCATTACTCTTGTGCACTTGGCCACTAAAACAATTGGGTCATTCTCAGGTGTTTTAAACTTGAGAGGTTTGTCCCTCGATTCCTCGAAATCTTCGACCACGCCCACAAAGCCATTGGTGCTATGCTGCGCTACTATAGCGTTACTTAGTCACACAATACAAAACTAATCTCCTCCTATTGCTGCAATAAATTTTGATAAACATCTTCAATTTACTTAAACGTAAACATATTAATAAAACAAACTTCCATATAATTCTTTGGACAATTTTAATATCTGTAATTGCTAGGCTGTGTCAACACTATCTCGAAGTAATTGCTTATCGCCTTAGTATTATGATTAAGTATTTCAACAGCGCAAGAGGTATAGATAAATGGAGCAGATGGGTCCACAGATAACTTAATGCAGTGTGATTACAAATATTTCAATTATGAATTTATTTCGTGATTAAATCTTTTATGAGCTTGTAAGTATGATTTTCAACTGGTCTGGAAATAAGTTTTAAAGAGAAAAAATAATTTGGAACTGAGTTTTTTGGCTTAAGCTGTTTATTTTTAGTAGTAAGGAATGATTATATCTTCATTATTTTCATTTCTTCACTCTAGTGACAACATATAGTAAGGTGTTGAGTGCCACCATACAAAACGCAATGTCTCGGATTCGAAAGGAAAATGGAGAACAAAGTGCCTTGACACTACTCTGTTAGGTAGGCATTTAAAAATATTCTGGCATCAAGCCTTCCTGCGTGACGATGGTAAATATGTGAAGCTGATAAAAAAAATAAGTAGAAATTTCCATATATCAAACGTCAATAACGCATTTACATTTGTTTTTTTTTTCTTTCGCTTCACGCTGTATCCCGCATACAGCAGGGTAGTCAGAGGGAACCTAGTGTTAAGACACTCCGTTCCCCACTTTCCACCGAAGACTTACGCGTTGCTAATGCAACACACATTTTACACGTTAACGGGACTACGCAAACATCATAAATAAGATTCTATATATCATTTAAATCGTACCTATATATAATATAGTTTTATTCCTTAACTTATTGTAGATATTGGTTAAAAAAGAAAAGAAATGAAACGATCCATACAAGTTAAAGAATATAAGGCTAAAATTCAAGCGCTATTTCTAGTACCAAGGCTTATCTATTTACCGACGACTAATTTTAAAGGTAGACAACTGTTATCTAAGGGCCGATATAATCATCTATCATCTGCCACCCCGGTCAGAGGTCAATAAAAGATCGTGGTTTGATCTTTGATGCTTAATTTTGACCCCACTGTACTTTAATTTTGAAGTGCCGATTTGTAAATTGCAATAACTATGGCAATTTACATCCTTTAAAAATAAACGGGATGGTAACTGGTTCGAATCCAGCTATTTTAAATTAAAAATCTAAGTGTCATTTGAGCGTATCTAATTAAAACTTGATATGTTTATAGACGTGACGCAGTGGCACGAATGTGTGACTGTTAACGACTAGTCGTGGGTTCGAATCTTACTCGAGGAGTGGAAATATTAATATTTCCATTTCCTTCGCTCTGGCGTCGAGGCAAAGCGCGGCGTTAAGTTCCGCCACTCAACACGCGTTGCCTCCGAATTCGGCGGAAAGTGGGGAACGGAGTGTCTTAACACTAGGTTCTCTCTTCCTACCCTGCTGTTTGCGGGATACACCGTGAAGCTATAGATAGATGTAATCATATTACTTTTCGAAAGTATAATTATTGATTTTAAAGGCCATTTTTTAAAAGTTAATTTTCAGTTATAGGTACATACGTATTCCACAACTGACGTTTTAACCATTAAGTATACATTTTATTCAATTATTTCACACATTATTATTATAATAATATACCACACTGTTTGTTCTTGAAACAGGCGAGAAATCACTTGAAATTATTATCTTTAACGTTACTCGGAACATCGAAACTTGATTATAATTTAACCGCGTGCCAAATCTCAGTGCGAAAATGTGTTTACTTTGTAAATAATTTAAGAAGATAATAATTGAAAAAAATAACTGTCTTGACGCAGTGGGACAGCGTCTGACTGCAATCGCTATGAGTTATGGGTTCGATTACCGCTCGAAGGAGATCCCAACTTAAGGAGGAATAAATATAGGTATTTCAACGATTTTTATTTTATGGTAAGACAAAGCGGAGGTTTGATTTTTACCATTCAACTTATCTCGATTTCGACGGCAAGTGGACAACGAAATACCTTGACACTAGGTTCTCTCTGACTAACTGTATAAGTAATTAAAAATATAATTACCTTCTTTTAGGTTTATCTATTTAAGGAATGTTTCACACCCATGGCTGAACGCTACTTTTGTACATTTATGTCCTGTTCAGAAAAATATCTCCATGTTATGTAACAAAGGATAGGCAAAACGTAAAATAGATTATAATTGGTATAAATAAATAGTATTGGAATATACCATACAATGAAGTAAAATTTTCGTTGAGTATTTTTAAGTAAGTAAGAAAGTATCTTAACCGGTTTATATACGAGATTATCATTTTGTGATGTGTGACCATGAACTACTGGATTATATTCTAAACGTTGAATTTACTAAACTAAGAGCCAACGGACTAACCACTGAAGATTTTGTATACCGTGCAACCTTCGTTAGTCCTTTTAAAATGATTTCATTAAAAATGCGTAGAAGAAAATTGATTAAAAAGTCATATTCAAATAAAAACATAAAAATATTCTACGCTTAAAATATTTACAAAAACAGCCTTAAAAAATAATCAATTTTATAACCGTCACAACTATTCCTGCCTCTCTCCCTATCAAATGAAAATTAACTGCGTCAAAATCGGTCTTACCGATTGAAAGCTACGACGCCACAAGCAAACAGAGACACACGTTCAAAACAATTGGCTGAGTTACATGAGTTTTCTATCAACACGCTTACAAATGATCAGGAAGCAAATAAACATGACATTAAAGAGATACTTTTTACAAATAATACTATAAAAAGTGTTTCTTAAACCCATTTTTACGTCCATCTTTCTAAGAAACACGAGTTGGTAATCAGGAATGTTATAATCGCGCTTTCAACAAATTACTTACACCGTCTACAGAATTCTTAAGACGCTAAGACAAGTCAAGTGTCGTGAGAAAAAATTCACAGTTCTAATGTTTTCTAAGTAACTTAAGAAACGAATTGATAGCATTATAAAGGAAAATGTATGAAAATAGTTTATTTATATATTTTTTTAATCGTTAAGAGCCTACGGTACTACCATGGCTTACTTGTTCAATCTCTTTGGACTGTCATTAATCTCCTCTTACCTTTTTATCTCTCTCTTTCTCTCTTTCAGCTTAACTTTCAGCATAACAGGAAGAGGACCTAATGTCAAGACTCTTCGGTTCTCCGCTTTCAGCCTGAATTCGACACATTTCATGAGTGGCAGAACTACGCTACGTTGTCTTGCTCACCAGAGCAGAAAAATAAAAAAAAAATTAATATAACCATTATCTTCATACGCGCTCTTAGCTATACACCCTTCATAACAGATATTATAATCTTAAATAAATATTATTTTAGGCATCGCTGGAACTAAATCTAAATCACGAAACGAAAAGTCCCTAAGAGCACCAAAATAACGAAGAACATAAAAGACATTTAAAGAAAACGTATAAAAATTTGAACGCCCGCTACGTGGATAGTAGAACGCATGGCTCAGTGATGAGAGCGCCTGGACGGTATTCAGGAGGCGCGGGTTCGAATCCCGCTGCGTTCAAATTTTTATACGTTTTCTTAAAATGTATTTTTCAATATTTCTAAATGTGGAATAACACTTTAAACATTAAACGAACGAAGAACATAGTTAACTAACACCATTTTCTATCACAAAAAGAAAACAGTGTACGCATTCAACTAGCTAAACATAAACCCAACCAACAGATAATTAAAAACAACAATCGACTATATTAAAGATTAACGACGGTAAAAAGTTATCATTAGTTTTAATTACACGATCAAACGGTCACTGTCGGGAAAGCGTTCGTGATCTTACTCCAAGCATTTTACACTTCTCGTTTCTACACATCACATTTTTATACGCAAAAACACCAATCAAGCGTGAATAGATTGATATTGAATAGTTGAGAATGTTTCTTTGAGATACGTTTCAGGTATTTCAAAAGAAATGGCTTTTTTTTCTAGTGTTTACTGAAATAGTAGGTTTTTTGGCTTCACGCTTTAACGATTTTTGTAGTTATAAAGAAGTTAGTGTTAAAACACTCCGTTCTTCGCTTTTCTGAAATCAAGACATTGCATGTTAAGTGGTGGAACTCATAACCGTGCTTTGCCTTTTCAGTGTGGAGAAATAAAAATAAATTATAAAGTGAGCTTTGTACTCATAAATAACTTAATAGCCAACTTTAGTAGCCAATCATCCACGCACTACGAATAATATTCTTCCTTCCAAATAAAAATAATATTGAATACTCAATTCTAAGTCTTTGTATAATGTATTGATTTAATTCATCATAAACTGCTTAGGAAAAAAAAATCTTAGGGGCCATTCGTGGGCCAGATGCATAAAGTGTGCCTGTAAAGCGACTGGTTGTGGATTCGATTCCAACTCGATGAGTGGAAATATTTGTTATTTCCATTTTTATCGTTCTGGTGTTGAGGCAAAGCTCGGCGTTATTAAGTTCCGCCATTTAACTCGCAATGCCTCCAAATTCGGAGCGTCTTAACACTAGGTTCCCTTTGCCTACCCTGCTATGTGCGGGATACAGCGTGAAGTTAAAGAAATGAAATGCTTAAATTCGACTATCGTTATAATAGTGTCGTCTATTAACACTTGTGTTTGTAGCTAAGGGGTAGTTTAATAATATTGTTATTTACGATTATATAATTTAGTATTAAATATATGACGGTTTTGCTGTTGGAAAGTTTCTTACTATACCTATACTCAATGCTTTTACATTTAATTCTAAGGGAAAACCTCTATATTGTTAACCATATTTTCTTTTCCTACACTTGTTAAAATCAAATAAATTTTAACAATGAATTTCACAACCGCACAGTGAAAGAATATAACTAAGTGACTTATCTCTGGCAATATCATCTCTGCTTACAAATCTTGACACTAAGGATTCTTGAGCAAGAAAAAATATAGATCGTGTAAATTCTATTAAGGTTTATATTTTGAAAGTAAAGTAAAAATAATTTTAAATATAGAAAATAAGTGAAGATATCCAAAACGTAAATAATTAAGCTATATTTTTATTCCGAATTCGGCGGAAAGTGGGGAACGGAGTGTCTTAACACTAGGTTCCCTCTGCCTACCCTGCTGTGTGCGGGATATAGCGTGAAGCTATTTAATTTAATTTTTTTTTTATTAGGAAACCAAGGTGGACTATAGGAGGAAAACCGTCACTCAAAATCATAATCAAGATATCATTCTGAGATCGAACAGTCTATTAATGCGCCACATAGCAGATACAATACTTACATATAAATTACTTTATGCATAATAATGAACATTTGTTTTGTCGTCGAACCGTTGAAATGATTTATAGTATATCTCCTAGAAGTAGTAAAGTAGTAGAAAATACGTAGTTTGCTTTATAATTAAGATGGAACTGATTTACTTATTCACAATCAATGTATGTATGTTGTGGCCAGTCGTGGCCCAGTGGCACAAGCGTGTGACTGTAAACGACTGGCTGTGGGTTCGATTCCCACTCGAGGGGTGGAAATTATATTTCCATTTTCTTCGCTCTGGTGTCGAGGTAAAGCGCGGCGTTAAGTTCCGCCACTTAACACGCAAGCCTCTGAATTCGGCGGAAAGTGGAGAACGGAGTGTCTTAACACTAAGTTCCCTTTGCCTGCCGTGTGCGGGATACAGCGTGAAGCTAAAAAAAAGTAAATATAGTCAACTTATGCAGATTTATTATCGAGTGACTAAAAGTATCTTCGGCTGATGACTACTTGACAACCAGTACTTTCTCCAAAGAAAGCTTAAATTTGAAAGCTTAAAACTGAATTTGCAATTTCTCTAAATTCATGGTGGGAACGGAAAACGTCATGCGATTGGTGTCGAATCGCTACAGTATTCTCATTTTTTTTTCACGTAATTAATTACATAATTTTTGGATAAAAATTAATTAAAAATCAATTTTTCAAAAAGCTGTTTTTCAAAATTATTCATTGCCTTGGCTTAATTAAAAATTTCGTAAAGAGTACGTTCCTTCTCACATAACAAGTTGTACTTGTTAGTTTTAAAAAATTCTACAAGATTTTTGAAGCGAGTGTAAAATGACATAAATCCACTATTTTTGGAAAAATAACTGCAAAATTTTTTAATATAATATTGGTCAATCCTACCAATTAATTAATTAATTACTCTACTCTTTCTGTATCAAAAAATAAATAAAATATAACCAACCAAGTCAACAGACAAACAAGATTCAATGACGACATATAAATTCTAAGACCTCATTGTTTATACAGGTGGTGACATATTTTCTATTATTAATCATTTTAACTCAACACGTCAAGCTGTCTCGAACGGAATTATTACACCCCATATAAAGCCTATTGTGAGTTCTAGATATCTGCATACAGCGTTAGAACAAACCAACTTAGGAGATAAAGACCGCAAACAGATGAACTACTGCACCTTCTGTCGTAAATCTGAACCATTGAAACGACTATCATCGGGAGGTATTACTGGACCAGTTACATAGAACCACGAAATGTTGCAAACAGAAGAACCTGTTAAAGACGATCTGGGGCCAACTCGTTCTGGTATGCATAATATAGTAGGTGCACGTAGTAAAGATTATTCACGAGGCGTCACAATATTTTAAGCGGTTACTTTAAACTGACCCCAGATAATATTGGTGTCGGCTTTAATATACGGTTAAACGAATGTAGAAAAATAAGCACTTTGCGTTAACCTTTCATAATACAAATGCCAGGTAATGTTATATTATGCTTTTGAGAATCTTAACAAGACAAAAAATTATGTGAAGTTAAAAGTCGATGATATGAATTGTAAAACGTGTATTTAAATTTCAATAAAGTTCACTAGTAACACTTTGGATATATATTTATAAAATATAAAAAAAGAACAAAATGAATACCATTGTTAAATAATTTATAATTTAATTGATGTTTCGTATGATCGTGCAAATATTTTAAGGTTAAGTGGCTATTTATTGTGAATAACTGTCGAAACATAATACGCATAAACTTTGCATTGTAAAGTCGTTCTCAATTTAATGTGCAATAAAAAAGTTCACAATCTCTCCTCCCGCGAGACATTCTCATTGTCAAAGTCGTGTACCATTAAATATTAAGTTTATGTCCCCAACATCACTTTACTCAATTGATACCTGTACGAAGTAAATCTGAAAAAGCACAACGAAAAACACACGTGAACAAAAAACAAGTTAAATTATGTTAGTCGTTAAAAGTTATTATTTAAATGTACCACTTACCTTGCAGCAGTCTTCGCTCTTCTGTTTTCTATTCACATATTGTTTGTTTTCAAAAAGATTGGCCAATCTTAGTCTATGTATCGAGTGTAGTCGAAGAAAGTTGTTAAAGCCGCCTTTCCACGCGAGAAAACTTGTAGGTGGATCATTGAGCAATTACACCGGGTTTACGATTGCAATATTCGTGTTGGACGGGGCGAAAGTAATTATAGGGGCAGGCTGAACAGCTTTGGCATCGACGTACTTAAAAAACTATTAAACGACCGCTTCGAGAATACCTCCGAGGGACGTCCCGAAACGGCCGATTTATATCGATGAAATCAAACACTATCGGACACACCTCTTTGAATCATTGAAATTACAAAAGCTAAGACCATACGAGTAATTGGACGTTTAAATGTTTTATTTCAAAATGGAATACGTCCTGTATGGTCCGCTTGGTGGCGTTCGAAACTGAAATACACCAAAATCCCAGCGAATACTATCACATGGCTTTAGGCCTTTAAGTCATGCGATGTACAACGATGAAATAATGAGGTATCTCAATTTGGGCCCATCGACCGCCACCCCTAATCACAGATAGCTTATATTGTGCCCTAATCGAAGCTTTAGTATTATTAAATTATTGAAATGCATTAACTAAAAATTATAGACTATTACACAGTTCAACTCGAAAAAATATAGCAACCGAAAAATATATTCAAAGACAAATGGAGCAAAATACTCAAAACTTAGATCGCAGGCACAGGACAACATACAGGAAGCATGTTCCCAAGGATCCGATGGTGATTGTGAAGGTAAGGTGGCTTAAAACTAATCTCAATACAAAATCTGATCAAATTTTTTAACATTTTATTATTTTTTATAATTTCTTTAATGTCTCCTCCATTTTGTCTACGACATTGTACAAACGCATAATATAAATTATTCGAAACGATAAAATAGGTCATTATTAAAAATAGAGTAGATTAAATCTTTCAAAAAATAT
Organism: Dryas iulia moderata; assembly: GCA_019049465.1. NCBI lineage: Eukaryota > Metazoa > Arthropoda > Insecta > Lepidoptera > Nymphalidae > Dryas > Dryas iulia. The sequence goes on from CM032428.1 coordinate 13,803,018, forward strand.
TTAAATAGAAAAATTATTGTACAACATTGCATCTAGTATTAAAATTACTCTTGCTTATTCTGTTACTTTATTGTACATATTTACAAAAAATGTATTTTACAGTAACAATGATCTAGCGTCTTTAGGTATTATTTCTATCACATTGCCTTTAAAAGTCACTTCTGGGGTATAAAATTTAACAGACAATCCTCAAAAGCGACTCATCGTATATCTTTACTAAGTTAGTTGTGGACGAATATTAAACTAAATAAAGTTGGTCCTCACAACCACTAAGTCTAAAAACTCACAAATATTATGCCCAGTGATTTTTATTTTAACATTAATTGCAAAAACTCTTTTTTATTTTCTTATAACAGCATTAACTACTGAAGGGAAGAATTCTAAAATTGAATTTCTCCAGTAGTTATTACTGTTACTAAATAATTATTTTTAACATATTGAGTAAATTTCTAATACAATTATTTACTTTTAAGTTATAACAATTCAAAAGCCAAATAGACTAAACACAAAGTGGCGTCAAATCGCCTTATTGCTAGACACCGCAAAAAGTATCCGTACTCATCCTACATACGAGCAAGTAGACTCAACCATCAGACAACCTTTTAAACGAGAATTGAATTATTGCACGTCGCACATTTATCAGAGGCCGATGAATAATCGACTCAAAATGCAATAAAAGTCCGTTGAAAACTTAATTTCATATTTAAACATAAGCTGCTGTTATTTTTTTGCATCGTGACCGGAATTTTAAGTCACTAAAGCATTTATTACTTTAATAATCGTACAAACGCTATGAATTAAGTTTATGAAACTAAATATTAACTTTATTTATAGCCAACATCAACTCTTGTTTGAAACGTTGTCAGTGAAATAACTTTTTCAATACAATATTATGCACATTTTATAAATATATAATTTGTAATGTATTCATCATAACTTCTGAAGTTTTGCTAAATAATGAACTGAGTCAGGCTTTGAGTATTATATTTGACCATTCAGACTAGTGATTGGTTAACTTAAGTACAGATTAAGAGACGGGTGCCGAACAAGTCACTGAGATTCACTTTTAACCTATATACTAATAATTCAATTAAAATGATCCTCAAATTCAATTCGATTATAGGCTGCAAAATAATACTGGTTCGGACACAACTTTTAAGTACATAAGTTTCCCTTACGAATATGTAAGGCACTAAGAAGACACTGGTCCACAGTCTTTTCATTTACGCCTTTCTATGTTAGGATACATTAATTACTTAACAACTAAATTATTAATTTATTATTATGTTTTAACGTCAAATCTCTTAACAAATTCGCTCTAGTACTTTCGAGGAATATTATAATATTGTAAAAGTCTCAAAAATACTCGTCGCGACTAATAGGATCGATCGACTCTTCATTGTATATTAAATAAGTTTAATTTTTAATAACACGAGATATATAGCACCAAGAATTTCATAATATTCACTAATGAAGCGTCAGCCGATACTTTAACAGTTTAAGAGACATTCATTCAAAAACACACATCATGCCTTAAATCTAATATACGTTACGTTTGATGGATCACAAACACTGTTATGGACACTAAAGCGCAAACTGGGAATGTTACGTTACTTTAATACAGGTATCAATATTCACAGGACTGTGTCCTGAGCGGACGTCGCTAATATTAACTATATTATAAAAAAAATATATTAAGTTTTAAAATTAAATATAAAATCAGAACAATTTTAATGAAGAGATCACCTAATGTATATTAAACCATTGCAACAGCACCAGATAACTTAACATCAGTTGTGTTCTGCGAATATTTCACTTAACTAGTGGATAATGAATGGTGATATGAAGATGAAAGTGCAAATGAACCTAAATCCTAATCGATGCTTTGAATATCAACCTCTTGTACTTAAAACTATAGAGACGATGGCACTTTATTAATGGCCTGAGAATTAACCGAGTAAAATGCATTAGAATAAAACCTTACAGTAATAACGCGAAATTATAAACAAAATTTACATAGCGAATGTAAAATGTTACCTTAAGCCTCGCGTCTCTTTTGATTTGGTAAATCGAGTCACGTTCATGTATACATATTACAGTATGTGTTTGTTTCTCTGCCAGTCCTCGACTACTGTGTATTGTTCCTTTCTGATGTCGACTATTTATGATGCTTTTATTAAAATGACTCACAGATGTCTCCGAGCGTTTTCGAGGATTCGAGTTGGAGATAAATTACACGTTTACTAATAGTTAACATAATTTATGCAATCGAAAGAAATACTAACATTGTTCATTCGTAATGAACGTGAAATAGCTAAACCAAGAATGGATGAAACACCTTGCAAATATTATACTTACTAAGAAGTCGACAGTTTTTTTTTAACAGAAACTTTTTGCAAGCATTTCTTAACAAAATAAAGGGCATACAAATTAAAATGATCTTTAAAAAATAATTCGCAAACAACCACAATAAATTATATAAGCTTGATGCGACCCCATCCACTGTCATTAAGCGAAAATGTTTTCGACGAGGACCATGACTTTTAAAGTGGGCAGCGCCGTACCGTTATTGCAAAATACAGATCGGATATCAGTACTACAGAGGGGCGATCCGAATTAAGCCATAATTTAAAGAGGATAGCAATTTCGAAAGATTCTATAACACAAAGTGGTAGGAAACGCGTTTTATACCTCGCACCACCTACATGTTGATGTCATCCTTACAACAACAGTTAACCGATGTATGAATGTCGACCAGAAAGTTTCCGTATAAAAATATTGAAATTTTATATAATACAATGCGTATCCTTTATTTCGCACCCACAATATTATTTGCTTGGGAAATATGATCAATTGGCTTAAAAAAGCTTTTCTGACTACATAAGAAACTGTTTTAGCTCTTGTTTACTCTAACAATACGAAAACATTAAAAAACATTACTAGAAGAACAGTATTGCAATTTTTAAGTAAGCGCGTGGGCGGCGTTCGCGCTGTCGTAGGCGGACGGAAGTGAGAGCCCGAGATTGACTCTTGCGTCTTTATCTAACAATACGAAATCGCCACTTGCTGAAACGGAATAGACAAGACAATCTCCACAATGTCACAGATCAACAAAACGAGATACAACACTGCCAAGGCTTTTAAGTAAGTTTATGACCACTTTCGATTCAGAATGACGCAACTGAAGATTGGTATTCTCTAGTGGATTTCTACATAAGAACTCATTGAGAAAATATGATGATACTGAAGCATGTGTTGCAAAATTATATATTTATGACACGTGGGGACTAGATTGGCCCATACATAGAAAAATATAAAAATATCTCATTCAATCTTTGTATGAAATTAATCATGTAATAAAAAGGAATTGTTGTCATTTTACATGTATTTATAATTACTAGGTATTTTTATTTCACTAGATGTATAATAATTAATCTTTACGCAACTAACCAATTAACTTTATTGAAAAAGAGCGAGTAAACGCAAACGCAAAAATTTCAAATATTTTAATACAGGAAGACACTGCGATGCAATCTTAGTAAAACTTGTTTAATTTTACGTAAGACTGTGGAACTTTAACTTATAAGTCACTTTAAATCACATAAAACAAAAAAATATAATACGAAAAAAACTTGTATTAATGTTCAAAATATTCAAAAGGAAATAGAGATAGTTCCATATTACGTTTTATAACTTGAACTAACCATATATAAATCACTTGAGTGCAAGGTGCGCGTGCGCATTTATAACAAACTGCCTTAAGATTTATGCTGACTTACTATTTAAGCACGTTATGTTCCCGATGAGTAACATCGTCAATAGTATATTATTTTAGAAAATAAATATATTCTGCATTGCTTATTACATTCAAGAGTAGTTCATGTAGGGCTACATGAACTACTCAGCATAATACTAGTTGTTGAAACCGTTTTCCATATATGTTAGATATTGTGTAGTCGACCATTGATATACCACGATTGCGTTTACCCTTGATTTTTACGTAAATTTCATCATTTAGACCCAAATTAACAGTCTGTCAAACATTTCACGTTAAATAGGCCAAATATGTAAGTCAAATTATAGTTGTTTATAGATAGTAAAGGTATTAGCTGATCGGCGCCAGCGTCTCGGAAGGACGCTGCCCACGCGTGACGCAAAGCAAAAGCGATTATATCACCGCTTGTAGGTGGCCATATAAGGTCAATTGTTCAAAATACAAACAAGTTATTCAATGACCCATTTAATTGACTTATCATTTGTTGGCATCTTTATTATATGTTAAGTAAACTAGGACAAACTAATAATTTTCTAAATATTTTGATTGTCACAAATAAATTTATCAAAATAACTCAAAGTTACGTTATTTTCTACAGCATCATGCATCATCAGAGAGAAAATATAGTATTAAGACACTCCGTTCTCCACTTTCCTGCCAAAATCGAGACATAGCACATTGAGTAGCGGAACTCAATGCCGCATTTAAAACTCAACTTAAGTAAATATTTAAAGAAATTGAAAATTTAAATGTTGCTAGGACATTTCCCACGAAGTGTGGCGGAACCAATTCACGGCACGTTCCGAGGATTACCATTTGAAAGCGTTTTGTTTGTAAGCTCTAGTAACGATCAATAGAAAAGTATGATGGATGGATGGTTACGATTTGTTTTCAGAACAAAATAGCTTCGAGTTAGCGGTGTACGCCCGTAGAATATATTAGATGTCTAGTATCTACATAGGGTATTCTATTGTATGAAATAAAACGAAATATTTATTTAAAATAAACATATCTATGCCACTTTCATATTTTGCGTTTAGATAACGATTTCTTTTTTTCAGCTTAACGCTTAGTCCCGCATAGCAGTCAGAGAGAACTTATTACCATGACCCTCCGTTCTCCATTTTTTAATTTTACATATTTAACAAAACAAGAAAAAACTAATTATCCTGCGTTGAACAGTGCTGAAATATCTTAACTAGAGCTCATAGTATCAGACGCAGTGTTTTGTTCCCATAGCTGTCACGCAGGCTCTACCTATCGGCGCATCTACACCGCTAGTGGACAATCATCCTAACAAAGCGCGCCGGCTACAATCATTTCCCACGAGATAACGGTCGAGCTGTACCGACAAACTTGAATGTAACGATACCTTGAAACTTACGACGTCCAATACTTGCTAGCTAGGAAAGCTGAAGACGTTTTGAAAGCAACAAGCAATGGATTATGAAGTGTAGACGCGTTTGCCGCAATGTGCTCAGCGAGCTAGCCGTGGAGATAACAAAAGGATGACCCAGAGATAACTTGTATATTCACCCGATGACAGGAAAACATTGTTTGCGTATTCGAAACAACGGCTTTAAAATTCACCGTCATGGTGTTTCAGGTTAAGTAGAATTAAATATTCACATCAAACCTAACCTTGTCTTAATCATCATAAAAAAACAGTCAATAGGAAAACAATGTATAGAAATTGATAAATAAACTAATAATATAAATGAAATTTTGATAAGTTTCGCTGTAACACAATATCTATGAAGACGGCGCGGTGACGAGGCACGCACGGTTTACGCTATTCCCGGCGGGCCTAATTTTAACCATCTGCGTCTCCCAGTCTAGTTTTAGGAAGTGGGCCGGTGCCGTTTCGCCGAATCAATCCAACTGAAGCCATATTACAAACAACTGACACATCAGTATTAATCTATGGAAAGCGTTTAACGTAATTGGATTTATATTAAGCAAGAATAAAGCAATGATCAACTGTCAGTCACTAGATCTATCACAGATGTTTCTAAATATTCTGAATAGGCTACATAATCGCGGGTCCAATTATCGAATGACACAGACTTCAACCTCCGGACGATCCCCCGCTATCTATAATGGATGAGCGCGTCCAATGTCGCTCCAGTAAACGAGATCGCATAAATGCAAACGAAAATACAACGTCTGCTATGACAATTTATACACTAATTCATTAATGTTATCGAATTAGAAGGCATTGGGGAATCGAGGCGCGTTCGAGAAGCAGCGAATAAATTTCAATTAGAGCAATCAGGACGGTCAGTCGCGGAAGTTTCTGGATCCGATGGGCACGGGATAGTGTAGCTGCACCTTGCATACAAAACGTCAAGCCTAGCGCATACAAAGGAGGACCTCCGCCGCAAATCATTACAATTGCGGTAAAGGAGATGTGAGCAGAATTGTGTTAGATAGACGCAAGATAATGATGTTGGGATTTTGGATTACTCAACTGAGACTTGGGTTGACGTATTTTATGACTTAGAAAGTACTTAGAAAAGGTACTCTCTAAGAATTATAAATAGGTACCATATAAATAATATTCCTTAGTATAGCCAAACGCTTTCAAATTAGATATTTCCAATAAAAATAAAACAAAACATAATCCCCGATTTGCTAAACGAGCTCATGACAATTTGTAACGAGAGACATGAACCACTGATGTAACGTCTGTAACGAACGTCCCTAAACAATGATATAAGCGATCGCATCAACTGCCGCGAAATATCTCAACCTGACAAGCTGACCCAAGAAGCTAACTTTACATTCGCCGACGTAACGAGGGACGCCGGCTCGCCCATTGTATTTGTGCCTACACAATTTATTTATTCGACGAACATTACGAAGACACAAAATCTGGTACATAAATACATGTGAAAGCACATATCAAGTATCGGAATGCAAACAGCGGAGCTCGTGTCTGAATTATGCAACAGAAACGCGGGCAGGTCTACCGTAATAGTGCAACGAGTGGACGAAAGCTCCTAAAATAATACCAAACGCGATCCGAAATAACGTCTATGCGGAATCGCCCATCAAACTTACTTCCAGTGACCTATATATGGATTTGTTATGCAATGTACTCCTCTATATTGAGAACTTCATTTGTTTAAATAATGATTAAATAATTTCCGATCTGTTCGGTCTGCCTATACTGCAAATTGTAAAAAAAAAATAATTTGACTTATGATGAAATCTAAAGCGTACATTGTTACTACAATTTTAATTAAAGAGCATGTTTTATAAATTGCATCAAAAAGTTAAAATAAATTTTAAGCTCACGTAAATCTTATTAAGTATGTCATGTTTATTTTAGTCACAAATAGTCTTTTTTATATCCTTCCATAACGATTAATTCCCGGTACCATTACCGAGATGACAGCGCAAGTCGCGCATAAGAAAAATCCAAACTGTTCAAAATCTCTTAATTTGTCCGGCAAATAACGACACTGGTAGATCGATTAAATGATTATTATCCTTATATCGTAGATGTCGAGAGTGTGTTTTGTTAAAGAGGCCAGCGGACACGATAATTACAGGATACACCGGTATTTAAAGTGAATATTCTTGCAAAGATCAAAGAATTTTAAAGAATGATCTACGTCGCTCCATTAATAAGTAGAAATAACTCATTGATGTAAAAGATGTTTTTATAAGATTCTATATAAACAAATTAATTGCCTCAATTTATTTGTAACCTATTTAATTGGATCATGTATTTTAAACTACTAAGGCTTTAAACGCAATCAGTAAAACTAATCGATAGATAACAAATGAGAAGAACATACATTAAAGCAAATGTTAAAACAATAATACAAATGAAATTCAAAATCAAGATACATGCGAGATAAAGAAACAAAAACTAGAACAATAGCTTTAGAGAGGCGCTCATTAAAGGAACAGTATGGAGACCGATGATATTGTAGCTAATCCTTAAGCCACACGCGGCGACGATTACAACGCACCTATTAGTCAAATTAGCTTTATTGTTAAATCCCGCCAGACTTGAGCAATCGGCTTATACACCGACAATTATGCCATACAATGAGATGAGTCAACAAAAATTGCCCGGGCGTTTATCAAAACAATGGTATTGATAAGTTAATATAGGGAGGCGCGAGACACATAACGAGCTGTGTCTAGAATAGACGCGTGTCGCGCAGAATACATTATGACTCACCGACGCGAGCTTGAAATGTAATAAAAAAGTAAAAATGTCCAAGCGGCGACGTACGAAACATTTTTTTTTAATTATATACGTGTGTTGAAGTACAACGATACTATCTATAGTACGCGAACACTACGCTGAAAGTGAAACTTGAAGATGTTACGAAACGGCAAAGAATTTGAGATTAGGCGATCTGTAGCGAGGGCAGTGACCGAATTTCGCATTTATACCGCTAATTCATGCAAGAGCATCCTATGTGGCCGAGCTACAGGCGCAGACTCTACCATTTATATTCTCGCCATATCGCGACAAAGCTTTAGAATACTTAAACTATCAAATTTATGCGATGACCATTACGTTTATGACAGGAGAAAATGCTCTATCAAACGCATTAAATTCACATACAAGCACAGGTACTATGACTCTCTTATTTTACATAAATGTGACAAAATTCTGTATACCGTGGGATGTTTACGTTTAATTTCTTTCAAAACGTATATCTCTGATGTATTCGTCATTTTCAAACTTTATCTTTCAAAATCGTAATTACTTCGTGAATATTTCAATCGGGTCAAACTTTGAACAAGTGAACAATGAGCATTCATGTTGCCCCGGACATGTTATTCCCGTACGTCAAGTGGACTAACCGATGAAAGATTTTTATCATCGCCCGAATCGAAAGAGGCGACGTAATCGATTTCAACTTATCAAAGCTGACAAGTAATATTTTACGGAGAGTTAGGACCAGACGCTTGTAGCATCAGGGATGTTTTGTTAACTTTGTCCAGTGTAGAAAAGCTTTCCGCAATTAATAACAACAAGTAAAAAACAAAAAAAAATAATCAAAATAGTTCGATTTTATAGATATATTCTTCTTTTTTTTAGATTCACGCTGTATCCCTCACTCAGTAGGGTAGGCAGAGGTAACCTAGTGTTAAGACACTCCATTTCCCACTTTCCGCCGAATTCGGAGGCATTGCGTGCTAAGTGGCGGAACTTAACGCCGCGCCTTTGCCTCTGGCACCAAAGCGAAGGAAATGGAAATATTAAATATTTCCACTCCTCAAGTGGGAATCGAACCCACAACCAGTCGTTTTACAGTCACACGTTCGTGCCACTGCGCCACGACTGGCCCCAAATGGCTAGATATATTCAATCACTATAAAATAAATTTAATTTGAAAATAACATATGAATATAAAATTTTATATTGGAATCATTTTGAATGAATGACTAATTATTGCTATACAAATAAAGTAGTTCGTATTATTTCCCGGTGACGAGATAATATAAACAAAGTTTGACAAATGATTGGGTAATTTATCTTAGCTAGAAATTATTTTCAATTTCATTTTATAATCCGTCTCATATACAGCCCTGGGCTCTAAAGCTTCTTTGAATCTTACTGGTTTAGGCACCTGCTACTAGTTAGATTTTGTTTATATTTTTTATCATATATGAAAGGAATACTCAATATAATAATTAACATAAACGTAACAAACATTAATTAAATATTATTAAAAGTAATAAATATATGGGGAACGTAGTGTCTTAACACTAGGTTCCCTCTGCCCACCCTGCTGATACAGCGTGAAGTTAAAAATAAAAAAAAATATATAATTAAAAGCTTTGTAGCAAAATTAAAGTATATATTTCAAAAAAAAAATAAAGCAACTTTAAAATTTATTAAGAGAGAATGATCGACGCAGATACTCAATTATTAGAGAAGCGCACTTAAATCGTCTCGATTACTATGGTCAAAGTAGAATGAAAGACCAATTCATTCATAATAACGAATCAATAGTTACACACGAAACGGTTCCCAATTCCGAAACATCATTCGGAAATCTACAACCGGTTTCTGACGTTAATTATGAACCGATTTTAAATGTGATTACTCGCTACCGATCGCTTTCGACACCACTGATGATAGACATCGATTCCATTCATAGATTTGGTCGAATGATTTATTAAAGATCGCAGACAAATTGATTTTTGTTGAAACGGCATATTAAAAAAACACAAAATAAATTGGTATTAAAGACGCGAGCGTCCACTTGTATACATTTAATGAGCAGTGAACACAAGAAGTGAGAAATTTAAATGGTTTATCTGGCATTATTGTGTTCTTCAATCTTATTTACCTGTCAATTTCGATTTGCAATAATTTATATGCAGCATTCGAAAGTTCGTTGTGTAATATAATATTCAAGTCGAATCCTCAAAAACGACGCCACTTCAAGATTTATATACAATGTAAATACTACTGTAGTGTACCGAATTATTTTTACAAACTTATCTAGAACGTGACTATTTCCATTAATCGATTAAATATCGATGCCAATTAAATGTAATTTGTAGTTGTGAACTACCGTTGTGGGTGATGAGACATATGGGGGTGAGATAGATGTGCGTGAGAGTATGGTTGTCCTAGCGAGCTGAGCGGGAGTGGGGACGGGCAGGGGGGGTGCTGGTGGTACTGTTGCAAGGGCGACGGGGCGAGCCCGGGGTGATGCTCTATCGGGTACTGCGCCGAGCCGGCGTACGCCAGTTGCCTCACCTTCATATCGTCGTCTACTACGTTATACGTGAGCTCGGTTTCCTCGAAGCCGGTGGCGGCCATCCTCTGCTCGCTCGTAGTGGGCGGATCCGGTGAATTGAGACACGTCTGAATGAGTCTTTTGCCCGAATCCGAAGTGATCATTGGTTGAAGCTTTCTCGTGGCAAATGTGTACACGTGGCCAGTTTCAGATGCGACTAGTAGCATGACTTGTGTTCCCGTCAAAGTTGATAGCTCGTAAGCCTAGAAAAAAAGACATTATTACATTAGTTACCAGGCATTTGGATAATAAGAAGTATTGTTTATAATAACTGAATTGCATGTATAATAAAATGGTTTTTTATAGAAAAAACACATTATCATTGTTCTTGAGAGCATTTGTACATAACAGGTTCCATTTGAAACACATTTGCATACCTAAGACTGGTTAACATTTAAAATGACACATTGCCGTTTAATTTAGATTCAGGATCACTATCGCAAGAACTTGATCTAGGATACAAGCTTTGGTAAACATTTGAAGGCAAGATGATGAGACACATATGTATATTATACTCATAAACTGTCTTAATCGCTTCACACTTGTGGCTATTATTATTTACATCCATATATTAGCTATAAATAACTTACTAATTACTTCAATATAAAAAGTAGTATTATTCACAAAGGTATTATTAAGCCAAGATATGGGCTATATATAGCTATGGGCGTCTAAATCGATATTTAATATAAAGAAAATTACACATATTTTCACACAATTCATGTACATATCTTAAAATATAGCGTAAATGTAACACAGACATCACGAGCTACTTCGATAAACAAATTCATTCGGATTATTGAAAACAACATTTCCAACCTTTCACCTCTCCCACGCTCGTGCAAAGTAAACCTGCATACATTTTCGGGAGCTCTCACAGCTCTCTTAATATTTACACCAGGAATTATCACGCCTACAGGCGTCATCTACTCGGTTTGAAGCAATTTACATACAACTTTACCGATTTCAACTTTAAACGTGACGAAATAAAGAAAAATGCGCTTTATAATTTTGAAGATTGACAGAACGGAGTCAGATATATCAGTGGCGCCTAAATTAGTGTTAAGCAGAAAGTAAACCTTGACGTACAACGAATATGGATTTATTTTTTATTGTATATTTGACGTAAATTGACTTTCTTTTTCTTTAATTTGGATAACGTGTAATTATTTACACACTTATTAAAAATTAAGGTGTCAGATTAACAGTAGGCACAATGAATATATTTATATGAGCATAAATTTGTGGGCCTTTAATTATTAATGATTTATCATGTAAAATGTCTACGTTTAAAACTGATTTTGCTGTTTCTGATCTTACCATGACCATAAATATACTTATCTTTGAACTGTTCTTAAAATGTAATAAACTTTTGAACATGATAATATTTAAAGTTGTTTTGTACGTTTATAACTGTATATGGAGAAATTACTATTTCATAAATGGTTTACACGACTTTTTAAATTTAAAACGATATATTTAACAAAATTGAGTCATCGTGACGCAGGTGAAAGATTTTAAATATATCTACAACTTGTATGTTCTTCATAGCGTATGGATTCAATTCTGGTTTTGGTAAATGTTCATTTAAAATTAAAATAAAAAACTATTTAAACCATGCGGACTGTTAACAATCAGACAGCTGTTTATCTTATATATAATTCTAAAGCAGCATACTTCTCTAGAGTATATTCCCTCTAAATTTATTAATAAAAGGTGAAACTACGCAATTTGCAACAATAGCTTTTTTAATACAAAATTTAGTATGAGGTTCCCCAGTTTTCTTGGTTCATTCTTATATAATAAATGCAACGAAAGCCAAAACATATACCATTTAAACAAGTGGCAAATGGAGTGGAATACACTTATATCCTACTCTGCATAGGCAAGAAATACAGTATACTTTACTACTATACTTTAGTATTTTATGAATTCACCGTAGAGCTGCCAATCTCATTGCAGAATGTTATCTAACCGTCAACACTCAAGAAGATATTCGAGATGTTCGTAAACAAACGAATTAATCGTATTCTGAATCACAATCATTTGTTATTAATAAAATTACTGTTTAATGGAACAGGTAAAACCGATAGCAATCACGGCAGCTCATTTCCTGTTTAGATACACTTTGTAAAATGTGTGCATTTTATATAGATCGTGAATAAAAATTGAGCCAATTATCATCTAACAAGTCTTAACGTTTAATATTTGCATGTATTATTTTTATAGCTTCACGCTGTATCCCGCACACAGCAGGGTAGGCAGAGGGAACCTAGTGTTAAGACACCCCGTTCTCTACTTTCCGCTGAATTCAGAGGCATTGCGTGTTAAGTGGCGGAACTTAACGCTGCGCTTTACCTCGATACCAGAGCGAAGAAAATGGATATATTCAATATTTAAACTCCTCGAGTGGGAATCGAACCCACAACCAGTCGTTTACAGTCACACGCTTGTGCCACTGCGCCACGACTGGCCCCAAACGTTTAATATTTACATGTTAATATTGTAATTTAGATGATGGAATGGATGAATTATTTTACATGTCTGTTTACCTTTATATTACTTATTCATTTTATTTATGCAATTTTACTGAATAACAAGCAATTAGCATTTGTATACTATACATGCAATGATTAAACAACTGCTGATTATATTATCAGTGATTCGTTGTAACCAATTCGAGGAATTCAATTGTTTACCTACTATTTAGTTATATGTTCACATAATATATGCATACGGGGGAACGGAGTGTCTTAACACTAGGTTCCCTCTGTCTTCCCTGCTGTGTGCGAGATACAGCGTGAAGCTAAAACAAACAATATATATATGCATATATATATATATATATATATATATATATATATATATATATATATATATATATATATATATATATATATATATATATATATATATATATATATATATATATATATATATATATATCTATATATATATATATATATATATGCATACACGTGAGGTACTTAATAGTATTATAAATAGTGTAGGGTAGAGTTAGGACACTCCATTCTCCACTTTACGCACAAAATCGAAGCATTTCCGGTTGACTAGCAGATCTTACCGTTACTCTTTATCGTAGGTAGTAGAGTGAAGAAATAATGTATAATAATTTCATTGTTTGGGAATCGAACTCACACACTGCGCCACGATGGCCTGTTATACACGTGTGGCATATTTTTTTTATATATATAAATATTATTTTCAACTATAACTATTCCATTAAAAAATATATTAAATATTAACACTACTTCTTTACCAACCAAAAGCTTCATGGGAATTCAACAAATACAACTAGTAAGCTACGTTATCAGTATCATCATCAACTTACAATACATTTCGATTGCTTATGAAACCTATCACGATCTCAATCCCTACAATATTAAAGACGGACAGACATGCAAATGTCAGATGATAAAAAAAATAATCAATCACATATAGCTGCGATTGTTTGAACAACTGGCATTTGGAAATGACTGTATCTATAAAAGATCTGTCTAGGAAAATATTCTAGTTCTATTAAGTTTAATTTCATTTTATTGTCTTTTTTTTTAGCTTCACGCTGTATCCCGCACACAGCAGGGTAGGCAGAGGGAACCTAGTGTTAAGACACTCCATTCCCTACTTTTATATTATATTTAAAGTGATTTTGAATTAATAATTATCATTTTTTTTAAACATTTTGAAAGTGTTATTCCACACTTAGGAACTTTTTTTAATAATTATCATTTTCGAAAAACGTGTGAAAATTCCAGCGTAGCAGCATTCGAACTTTGTTTACTTACATTATAACCTATTTTTTTTTGTTAGGTGGTTGAAAAAGACATTTAGAAAATTCTAGATGTCTCTTTCAATAGTCCAAAGTGTGGAGTAACACTTTAAAAATATTTAAAAGTACATAGGTTTTTTTAAGAGGGTTCGAATCGTGCTGCGTTCAATTTTTATATATAATAACAATGTTTTCCACATTCTAAGTGTGAGCACATAACACTTTAAAAAAGTTAATAATTATCTTTACACATCTTTTATATACAGTGTGATAGGCATAGGATCTAAAATCACTCTGTTCTTCACTCTCTTATTAACAATTAACTACTAATATATGGCTTATAAACAACATTTAAAACTATAATGATTCATATAAACAAAAAAACACTAAACACTAATAAATAAAATAAAATCCTAAAAATCCACTTAACCAAGCAAATAAAAGCAATAAATTAAATAAATTACATAATCAAAGGAATATAATCTAATCTATGTCGGACGTATAATCTACATTAGACATTAAACTTCCTATGAGTTACAGCGTTGCGTGCGCATCAAAAGATCATTGGTTTCAACTGCAGCATGATGCGACACGACCGACTTATCTCTAATTATATGTATCACCATAATTGATTAATCCGTTTCACGCTGTATCCCGCATACAGCAGGGTAGGCAGAGGGAACCTAGTGTTAAGACACTCCGTTCCCCACTTTCTGCCGAATTCGGAGGCAATATGTGTTAAGTGGCGGAGCTTAACGCCACGCTTTGTCTCTGATACCAGAGCGAAGGAAATGGAAATATTAAATATTTCCACTCCTCGAGTGGAAATCGAACTCACGACCAGTCGTTTACAATCACAGTACACGTTCGTGCCACTGCGCCACAACTCCACGACTGGCCCCGATATGTATACATGGATAATCACCATAATTGATTAATCTGCTTCACGTTTTTTTCCGCTTAACAGAGTAGTCAGAGAGAACTTAATGTCAAAGCACTCCATTCTCCACTTTTGAACGAAAATCAAGAGATTGCGTGTTAACTAACCTAAAAAGCGTGACTTTGTATTAGGTACCACAGTAGGGAAGAAAAATATTTCAAATATTATCGTTCCCCCGAGTGTGAATCAAACCCACAGCCATAACTGCGCTACTAAGGCCTAAAATATACCCATAGATAATGGCCATAATTGATTAAGTTGAACTAACTGACGAGGCAGTGTGAAACAGGCTTTAAGAAAAAAATAGATACACCGAGTGGCCGTGTCGTTCGTTATTGGAGCATAATTGAATCCTTCGACAATCTATCTTCAACTCAAAGTTACATCAATAAAGTTGCATTTATTTTACACTCGACTCTCATATGATTGATGACATGATTGTAATTAGCGCGGGCATTAATAACTTGGAAGAAATCAAACCTTGCTGGTACGCAATAACGTCACAATGTGTCTCATTGTCTTCGATACCGAAAATGACAATTACAAATGTACGTAATAAGCTTAGCTTGTAATATGATTAACGAGAGAAATTTCTTCTCGTATCGACGTTAAAAAATTGCAAAGTATATTTTACCGCTATATGGCATTTCTTGATTGAATGCTTGAAATGGCATCCAATTACTGAAGCTCTTGGCTGTTATGAGATTTCTTTGGTCCGATCTGCTGATCATAACGCCTTCATCACTGACAGTTATATTTTTTACAGGTTAAAATTAGAAGTTTTTTTAACAGCTATTGTAGAATTATTTGGAAATAGATATTTTTTTAATATAAAAAAGAATATTATTAAGTTATGCAAAAATATTTAGTCTTTAATGAGCAAAAACTTAGCAACAGTGTCATTTCACTTGTCTGTCTCCTGTGGCATACCCCACATAAGAAAAATAATATATGCAAATAAAAAAAACTGGCGCGTCTATTTGTAATATTAAAATAACTAGTTTATATACATGGCACATATACCAAACTAACGTTTTTTACAATTGTTATCTGTATGTCTATTTGTTCCGGGCAATCTCTAGAACGACTGGACTAATCGCGACGGGAATTTTACTATTTTTACTATGGACAAGAAGTAACATAAACTAATTATATTTTATAATTCTACTATTATATTCAATTAAATACGAACAAAGTCACCAGCACAGCTAGAAAAAAAACATTTCCACACATACAGGCTACAGACTAAAAGCCATTCCGAAATAACTGGTTAGCCACGTACTTACAAAACACAAACCTACAGTACATTAACATATAATAATTCATTTTCCATTAAAATATTCTATACGATAACATCTTATTTAACTTATGACGTGATAACGCTATTAAGTCATTATCGATAGCAGCTACAGGAAATGTATGAAGAACTTAATTTTATACATATTATAAGAAAAAGGGGAACGCAAAATTATCAACGCAGATGATTGACAGATATACTAAAGTGAAATTCAGTTGGAAATCTTCATTACATTATTGCAAAAGCGCATACATTTTTTCTGTTTAACATAAGATGACATAAAGAGCCACGTCACAAATTGCTTGACGAGTCGAATGTTTAATGAAATATTTTTTTAGGCGCACAACTTGATTTCATGTAGTTATTATATTACAACGGGGTTTGTAATAACTGCTTATAGCATATTATTTATATAATATATTTGTATTGACGCATTTTTCCAGCATAGCCGGATTAGTATAAGTGGATAGTAATAGTTCTCTACTCTCCGACCGAAGTCGAGACATTATATGTGGAATGGTGGAACTCAACACTTTAGTAAGACAAAGCCAAGTAATGACAATAATTTAAATTTAATCGAATCTATAACCAACCGTGGTTACATTCAGATCCTGCCCCAATATGACACGACTGCCAAGTAGGTATGATAAATTGATTTGTAGTTCGAAAAAAATGAAAATATTCTAAATATATATTCATTTCCCCGAATGGGCATCAAACCTACGACCAATTGCGTTTTACAATCGACATCTCAGTTTATTTTTCAAGTATACAATTTCCCAAAGCAATAAAAATATACAATTCAAAAAGATAATCATATGTATATATATAATCTATATATTTGAACAAGATTCTTCCAAACAATAAGGAAGAAAAAACGTCCATACATAATAAAACAAAATATACATACACTAATAAACCGTTTAGTGCACCAAAACTGGAGTAACAGCCCGCTATAAATGTTCACAGTGTGATTTTTACTTGGCTATAATTTTAATGGTAATAAATAAAACAGTAGTCAGAACGAAGGCTGAGTAATTTAATTGCATTTTTAAATTTTACGCCCCGTACTTAATATCGACATTAAAAATTACAAAAAAAAAACGTTTATTGAAACGATTATTGAAAAAAGTTTTATATTGTGGGTTTAATTCGTATAAATTGTTTCATAAGTATATAAAACAATCTGGATATATGACATGAGACACTGCGATCATAAAAGATTAGGTATGTAGGAACATCTCACAAAAAGTTATATTATAACTAAAAAAAAAAAAAATATATTTAATTACTTTCGGTCTAGATAAAAAAGCAGTTCGTTCTGTTTCCGCATGACAGAGTAGTCTGACTAGTAGTGCCTAGTGTTAAGACACTCTGTTCTCCACTGTCCGCTCGACACCGAGACATATCGTACCGAGACGTATCATTGTGTGGCTAAACACAACGCATTATCTTAGGTCCTTCCTTTGAGTGGGAATCGAATTCAAAACCAACCGCGTTTACAATCAGGCATTCGCCCACTGCACTGCTATAGCTAGATGACCACAGCGTTAAATTCCACTATCCAACACACAAAATCTATAAAACAAACATACAATAAAAAAGAAAATGTATAAGTCATCATTTCTTAGACGTCCAAGTTATTTTTTCTTAAAGATCATAGATCCTAACGTCTAGTACAACTTACAATATCAATTGTGTCCATACTACAGATAGCAGAGTACTACGCACAACGTTTTTGTTGTGATTTCGTAATTAAGATTCATCTCATGTTCGTGAGTAAAGGAAAACTTATTATAAGGAAACCGGCTGGAAAGTTCCGAGAAATGACATAAGTGGACCGTACCCTCTTATATTTTTCTCCTTGAAGTGTAGAAATTAAAAAATGTATTAAATACGGGACTATAGTAATATCTTGTATCATCTTTTTTTATGTACATACATACATTGTGTGTTTTTCTCTGTATAAATCGAAAAGATCAATCTAAATTAATAAAATTTAATTAATTAATTAATTATAATTAACAGGTTCACGCTTTTTCGGGATAGTTTCCACTATCCGCTCGAAATCGAGGGTCATCAGAATCATTGCGTGTTATGTGGCGGTGTTTAACAAGGCAGACCTAAGACAAAGTTAGGTAGCAGACTAAAGAAATGAAAATTTTAATATATTCATTTCCTTGAGTACGAATTAAACCCATAACCATCGCATTACAGTCATACCCTATCCACTGCGCCAAACGACCTCAATCAAGTCAATCAAAATCGATAACATATTCGTCAACTGTAAAAAACGAAATCGATTAATCGAACAATTACCAAAAATTTCGCAACCTTATACCTACCTCCATACATTACATAATTTTCAATTACTTTCATATACATATATAATTAAAAAAAACAACTACCAACAAAATTATTGTTCGACACATACCTACCTATAACACAGGGTGTTATAACTTTCACCCAATCAAAATACTTCCTACCGTTCGTTAGGCTAATTCCTTGTGGCGTAACTTAATCCGGCGAGAAAAAATTAATTATACACATGTGCTCTGATTGACAGATCCGCTTTTCAATTGGATCGTACAGCGAACCACTCAAGTCGTGCCTACTGCACTCAAAAAGCTATTAAATGTAACAATAAATGTTATACGCCATCGTGGCACAGTTAGCAAGTGTTAGCAAGTTTGAATGATAATGCAATGGTTAGGTTTTCGATTTGCATTCGAAGGAATTATTATAGGTAGCAGGTTTTTCCTTTTTCCTAAACAGAAGGGTTGTCAGAGTGTTAAGACACTCCGTTATACAATATTTCACCTAAAAAGTCTAGTAAATCTAGACAATGCTTGTTAAGTGCTTACAAAGCTTGTTAAGTGGTAGGACACGACGCCGCATTTCGTCTAAGTATATAGAACTACTTAAATTATAATCAATCGAATTTTCAGTTTCAGTCTAGCTAGACCAAATTGTTAGCCCAAAATATCATGGACTGAAATATCATCATGGACTATTTGAACATAACAATATTTTTACTTCAAGAATGCGTGCAAAATATTGAACACGTAAAAAAAACAATAAGCGTGCAATTATAATTAAGACTGAGTGAGAGAGTGTACAATTTTTGGAAAAAGCAAAATGCTCCAGTTAAGTCAAAAGTGATTGTAGTATCAGGTGCAAGAAATCAAAAACCTGAATCTGCGCGTGCGCAGAATAATATCCAACTTTGAAAACCTACTGGTTAAATTAATATTTCTTTATGTCAGCATAAATAAAGATATGAAATTGCCACAGATAAGTTATAAATTTAAAAATATGTCATATTATTTTAATAAAAGTAATGTGGCCAGTCGTGGCCCAGTGGCACAAGCGTGTGACTGTAAACAACTGGTTGTGGGTTCGATTCCCACTCGAGGGGTGGAAATTATATTTCCATTTTCTTCGCTCTGGTGTCGAGGTAAAGCGCGGCGTAAAGTTCCGCCACTTAACACGCAAGCCTCCGAATTCGGCGGAAAATGGGGAACGGAGTGTCTTAACACTTGGTTCCCTCTGCCTACCCTACTGTGTGCGGGATACTGCGTGAAGCTAAAAGTAAATTTAAGCTTTGTGTTCATTCGACGATTCAAAAGTGCTAATAATAGACTTTTGCAAAGTCTATTTGAATATAGATACTTTGTTTTTTTTAAACGTATTTAAAAGTTCTGATTGCTATTAACCTATTATATTAAATTAAAAAACATTTTTACTAAAAACAATAACGACAAAAATACAAAAAAACAACAGTTACAACATATTTTTTTCTAAAAACTGGACCACTTTTACAAATATAATCATCTATTTAAGTTCTCCTTAAGCTATTACGTCTGTCATAATCTATATTTAACGCTGTTCTGTCAAAGCTTGCACGAGTATTATTGATTACGAAACAAGTTACATTGAAGTCACCGCAAAAATTATTTGAATAACATTAATATTATTATGCTACATTAATATTATATATTATTGACGTCATATTTTTTAACATTGGAGGTAAGCAAAAGCCTATTCATTTTAGGCTAAGCATAATAACTGGAAATTTGAAAATCATACCAAAAAATAGAAAATATATTATTTAATTAAAAATTAAATAATGTATTAACTATATTATTTTTTTTTCGTGTTTGTATACCGCACAATTTAAAGGCATTGCGTGTTAAGTGGCGGAACTTAACGCCGCGCTTTACCTCTGATACCAGAACGAAGGCAAATGGAAATATTAAATATTTCCACTCCTCGACTAGGAATCGAACTCACAACCAGTCGTTTAGTCACACGTACGTGCCACTGCACCACGACTCACTGGCCCCCAATATATGCTGAATATGAATATATTATTGTATGATACTTATTTCTTATATAGCTTTTAAGTTTAGGTACGACTTACTACTGTAATTGGTTTTGAAGAGTGCAATCTTCAAAGTCAAACAGCAAATAATATATAAGGAAATACCGCCTTAAAAAAATTAGCGAGATAGATATTTTGTAGGAAGGGTCATTAAATCAACGCAAACCAATTTCCCGCAGCTATTAACATAATATAACGACCAATATCAATAATCGATCCTATTCCCAAAAACTGCAACCTTAGGTCGATATAGCAATCAATCTTTAGTGTAAAGTCAAAATAAAATATGCAACCATTCGATTGGTTATTTCCAAAAACATATTCAACCTTTACTTTACTCAAAAAATGATTCCTAGGTCATGCAAGGGTTGCAGTTTTTTAATTAAGGTGAATTTTTGATATTAGGTGTCAATTAATAACCTAATCGGTAACTAAAGTTTTTTTTTCGCTGGGAAATGCAGTTTACGCAGATCATCCGTACACAAGGAAGACAGAACTGCCTTGCATATGGATGGTACTGTGGGGCTCAACGACGAGTCCGATACTACCCACTAAAACCCAGCGGAAACCCTCTCCACCCTCATGAGACGTCGCAGGTATTGGTACACAATCGGTAACTTAACTGACTTAAGTACGTATAGCAAACATTTTATAAGATTTAAATGTTTTTTATGATGTCTCGCGTCTGTTTAAACAAGAACGTTGAAACGAGCACGGCTCTTTTTACTTACCTATAGGTAGAAGATACATAATCTGATACTGCGATAGCTAATAGCTCTATAAACGAGATTTCATCTCGCAACTTACGGCTTTATATCAACATTAAGCTTTTTCTGATTTATTTTAATATTTGTTGAGAACTTTTATAAGACATAAAAAATGTATTAAAGCACACAGAAAAATAGTAGGTACCTATTTAATATTTTAAAAATTATATTTTGTGTAGATATAATTAAGAAAATCATATTTTACCTTCCTTCCTTCACGCTTGCTCTTGCATATCACGATAAATTTAGTGTCAATACACTACAGAGAAAATATATTTTTTTTTAGCTTCACGCTATATCCCGCACACAGCAGGGTAGACAGAGGGAACCTAGTGTTAAGACACTCCGTTCCCTACTTTCCGCTAAGTGCGGATGCATTGCGTGTTAAGTGGCGGAAATTAACGCCGCTTTGCCTCTGCCTCTTGATACCATAGCAAAGTAAATGGAAATATTAAAAATTATCACTTCTCGAGTGGGAGTCGAACTCACAACCAGTCGTTGACAGTCACACGTTCGTGCCACTCACCACGACTGGCCCCATTGATGAAAATAATTTATAAAAAATCTTTCCCCTGAGCAGGGGTCGAACCTACAACGAATCAAATTCTAAATTATAACACATCTAAACTAACTTTAACGGATCTGATGACCATAAAATATTAGAATAAAAATAAACAATAAAATAATAAAGAATAATTGATAAAACAAACGCGATTGAACGAGATACTGAGAAGGAACAAAAAACTAAGACAATTACACAACGCAAAGTATAATAATCTATGTACATTTAATATCACTAATAGCAAATAATTATATATCCTCCTTTTATAATAAATTGTTAGTTTTTATTATGAACTCATTAATCAAAGGATGTATTGTTTTAAAAAAAATGCAAACAAATGGCAAAGTAACTTTAGTAAGTAAAGTAAGTATTGGAGATTTTAAAATCGATTCTTAGAGTGATTATTAAAATTAATTTTAAAATCGATTCTAAGTATCATTTAAGGGTCACGCTGTGCTAAAATGTCTATGTCTACGTCAGTTATGATTAACATCAAATATAAGTAATTACATATTAATGTTTAAAATAATTCAGTTTCTTATGGTATTCACATCATAGAAATAATCAATATTCACACGATTTAAATTAATAATATTGTTAAATGACAACTAAAACGCGAAAACCATAGGAATAGACATTTTTGTTGTTTCGTATTTTAGCGTCGCGCTATACTCTGCATACAACAGGGTAGGCAAAGGGACTCTAATGTTAAGACACTCCGTTCCCTATTTTCCGCTGAATTCTGAAGGCCTTACTCTCTAAGGTGTTAAGTGGCGGAACGCAACGCTTTGCCTCGACACCAGGGCAAAGAAAATAAAATATTAAATGTTTAAATTTTCCCAGTAGGAATCCAAACCAGTCGTGTTTACAGTCACACTTTGCACCCCTGCGCCACGACATGCCTTTAATAAAATTATAATATAATAATGCTTAGTACTAAGTCTGTATTCGTTAAATCATAGAATTAGGTAATCGACAGTATCTAAATAGTAAATAGGTATCATTTAGGCAAGAGTATGTCACTATAGACCACAACAATGCCCATCATCCATTCATTTATTCTTTCATAGTGAAGTTAGCTGTGAGCCTATACACAAAAGTCAAGGTTTTTAAAGTCAAGTTTAGAAAATCAAGTTTTACGAATACCAAAGTACTTGGGATTAATCTGATAAAAACAGTTTAATTTATAATGAAAAGAATTAATATATCAATAATAATAACACCATTTCATGCCTTTTCCCGCTTAAACAAAGAACAACTAGTGTCAAGACACTCCGTTCTCTACTTTGTAGCCGAACACTAGACAATGCAGGTTACGCGACAGAGCTTAACGCCGCTTTTTAATAATAAAAATAATAAATCACATAATAAATGTATAGAGTGGCCAGTCGTGGCCCAGTGGCACAAGAGTGTGACTGTAAACGACTGGTTGTGGGTTCGATTCCCACTCGAGGAGTGGAAATTATATTTCCATTTTCTTCGCTCTGGTGTCGAGGTAAAGCGCGGCGTTAAGTTCCGCCACTTAACCCGCAAGCCTCCGAATTCGGCGGAAAGTGGGGAACGGAGTGTCTTAACACTAGGTTCCCTCTGCCTACCCTGCTGTGTGCGGGATATAGCGTGAAGCTATTATTATTATAATAAATGTATAGACAAGAAATTCACAATATAGGTCACATTACCTCTACATTGTCATACTTAAACCGGATTCCGAATGACATTGATTACAACAAGCAATAAATTCGGTGTCAATAATATTTTGCAAGTGTTAAAATTTTAATTTAGCCAATGACAATTAAACTGTTCATATATTTTAAATATTAATTGAATTAATTTTCCTTATCTAGACCTACTTCTGACCAAGTCATCATAATGATTCATAAATGAATAACCAAAATAAATGTCGAAATTACATTTATAATAATCATTAATAAATTGTTACAAGTAATTTGGTTATTGCACGTATAATAAAAATAATAATAAATATAAAAATATTTGACTTTATGATTCAGGAGGGCAAAAACATTTCGGCGGGGCATTAAGCGATGTGACATTTCTCGACAAGTGCGAGTTGGTACTGGGGGTAAAAAATCACTAATTGCAAGTACAATGGAGGTACAAAGCCGCCGCTGTTCCCACGGAGCATCCCGGCGTGCGTGCCGAACATTTCAACTGTGTTTGTCTTTTATTGCCAAAAATTAATGTACAGTAAACAGTACTTAAATGCGATCCATTTGGAGAACGCAACCAAGCGCCGGTGAAAGAATTTTGGTAAAAAAGTTGGCAGAAAAGTACAAAATTTCATTTTGACTCACGATTTGTATGGACATTGGCTGAAATCGGTGATATTCGATGAAAAATGTGGAAGACACCTTTCGACGAACGAAGTTTTGAGTGATTTATTTTTATTAGCTCCGCTTGTTCCTTCAAGGTAAATTAAGGTACGTTATATAGTCATGAAATGTTGTTATATAATAATTGTTAACAGTAAAACCTTCTTGGCGCCTTATGCAAGTTATGTAATTTCATAAATTTAGCTTAAAGCTTTTTGAAGTGCTACGTAATTGAAGCTTCGTAACAGATTTCATTGTACTGCCATATATTTGTGTATATCATGTTGATATATGTTTATAATATTAATTTTCACGTTTGTACTGAGAATATTTAGGCTTTTATTAAAACAATATAATCTTGATATAATATTATTTTCATAATTATTATTAGCAAATTTAGGTTCTTTAGAGGCCCAATAACAAAACCATTAAATTAGAATTGCTAAATCTGTCATTACCGATTGTCAACTATGAGGACATAGCTGATAGTATAGTAGACACTAAAATTTGTTATTCAAGGACTATCCTTGAGGAATAGGTTCAAATCAGGTTGCCCAAAACATAGATTAATAAAAATTAAAATATTAAAAATAGGCTTCGACCCGGCCGTCGTAACGCAATTGTGGGTTCAAGGCATTGCGTGTTAAGCGGCGGAACTTAACGCCGCGCTTTGCCTCGACACCAGAGCCAATTAAATGGAAGTATTAAGTATTTATACTCCTCGAGTGGGAATCAAACCTACAACCTTTACAGACCCCATTTTTTTAACTTTCAATTTTTTAACTTTTAATTTCAATTTACTTACTCAAGTTCATCAATCAACTAAACTACAACATTATACATGGTAATACTAATATAAAATAAATTCAAGAAGCAAATACGCTTTAAAACAAATATACGGACTAATGAAATGCAAAGTGCGCCCGCGGCGTTAAATTGAAGTCGTTTAACATACACCAAGTTACGATCTAGTTCAGAATAATTATGAATTCCATTTGTATTTATATCAAGATGTTACATATCTGAGATTGCCTTGTTACTACAAATAATATTGCTAATTTATTATATGGTTAGTAAATAGATAAAATATCTAATTTGTTTGTAAAGACAAAAAATTAAAATAAAAGTATTAGCTTTTGTATCCCGCACATAGCAGGGTAGGCAGAGGGAACCTAGTGTTAAGACACTCCGTTTCCCGCTTTCCACCGAGGTATTACGTGTTAAGTGGTGGAACTTAACGCCGCGCTTTGCCTCGATACCAGAGCAAAGAAAAAAAAATCAATTTCTATTCCTCGAGTGGGAATCGAACCCACAACCACTCGTTTACAGTCACACGTATGTGCCACTGCGCCACGACTGGCCCCAATGTATGTCTTGTTTAAGCTATTTAAGTTAATATTACGATGGTCATCGAGGCGTAGTGGGATTGGGTTTGACTCTAAAATACGATTGGTTACGAGTTCTATTCCTGGTCGTAAGTATGACTTATCTAGTCATTCTCTATACCTAATATTTATTAATTCTCCGTTCTGAAAACTCTGTAAAGTTCTGTCACACAACACGCAATGTCTCGATTTCGGGCAAACGGGAACACAATATTTTCTCTGATTATCCTACCATAAGGAAAACAGGTGTGGCCAGTCGTGGCCCAGTGGCACAAGCGTGTGACTGTAAACGACTGGTTGTGGGTTCGATTCTCACTCGAGGAGTGGAAATATTTAATATTCCCATTTTTCTTCGCTCTGGTGTCGAGGTAAAGCGCGGCGTTAAGTTCCGCCACTTAACACGCAATGCCTCCGAATTCGGCGGAAAGTGGGGAACGGAGTATCTTAATACTAGGTTCCCTCTGCCTACCCTGCTGTGTGCGGTATACAGCGTGAAGCTGAAATAAATGAAATAATAATAATAAAGGAAAACAGGTTTAAGCTGTAATATTATACATAATAAATTAAAAATGATAAGGTTTTCTATTCCACGTTTAATTCTATTTAAAAAAGACATTTCTATAAAATATACTTATAATTGGTTATTAAGTCGTCAGAAAATAATTTATAGGCACTAAAGTCGAACTATTTTAGCTATTTCGTCCAATTATTACTTAACCTAGATGACGTTAAACATGCTAGTTATTGAAGATATATGTATGTGGGTATAAGTAATACGTAGAATGTAATCCTAAGTTGATTAAAATAAATTAATTTTACAGATCAGATGATAAGTTTGTATAACGGTTTCAAAGAATGCAGAAAAGAACCTAGTGTTCAGACACTCTGTTCATTTCCCTATAAGTTCAAGACATTGTACGTTGAATTGCGGAATACAACGCCTCACCAGAGTGAAGATATGAAAACCATTTCGAATGGGAATCGAACCCACAATCAATCGCGTTTATAGTCAGACGTAGTATCTCTGCAGTACATATACCTATGCCTAAAATAATATTATAAAATATAGTGGTGCCAGTCATGGCGCAGTGGCACGAACGTGTCTCTGTAAAGTACTGATTGTGGGTCCGATTCCCACTCGAGGAGTGGAAATATTTAATGTTTACACTTCCTTCGCACTGGTGTCAGAGGCAAAGCGAGGTGTTAAGTTCCGCCTGAATTCGGTGGAAAGTGGGGAACAGAGTGTCTTAACACTAGGTTCCCTCTGCCTACCCTGCTGCGCGCGGGATACAGCGTGAAGCTAAAAATATTGTTAAAAAGTAACAAATATTTAAAATTTGGATTAAAAGTTTAAGAAATTTGTACGCATATTTACGTATTTCGGACAGATTGACAAGACAAAGAAGTTATTTAGGCCCTTGTTGCTTTCACTACCGCCGTGAGAGGGTAGCCGTTATCTTTATATATGTAAATACGAAATAAATTATTTTTATTTTTATTTGGCAACCTCCATTTTGGTGTTAATAAAAAGGCAAACATATATAAAGGGAGGCAATTAAAGGATAAAATGAAAATAATATGTCAGTGAATATTTTAATATGCAGTTATTATTAGGGATATAAATGCGTTAAATTGAATATTGGTCGATAATGGAATAGTGTGACCTGGATAATTGAACGGTGAGAGCGCGTCTGAATGTAAACGCTGGCTGTAGGTTCGATTCCCACTTGGAGGAATGAGTACATATTTTTACTCTGGTGTCCGAGACAAAGCACGGCGTTAATTACCGCCACTTACCACGAGATCTCGCTTTCAGGCAGAAAGTGGAAAACGGGGTGTTTTGTCACTAGGTCTCTTTTTCCACTAGGTCAAATTTATAAAAGCGTCTAGATGTTACAAATTTGACACCTAGGTGAAAGCTTTTCAATACACCTGACAACATATACTAAACGAAATAAAATAATAAATTATGTAAACATAATTACAAAATGTAAATAAACGCAAACAATTTTGCTATTACATGTAAAATCATAATTGCCAAGAAAATTTATTAGACTTATTTATTTGATTTACATTGCAAAACAACTACTGCCCTTCAACTTCCACATAAGAGTTTCCTGCTCCTCGCCGCAGCAGTGGAGTGTGAAAAAAATCTATACAAAAAAAAATAGCTGACATAGCGCATTTGTCAATCAAAGCAACGCAGCCAGGTGTCCAGTAGGAAACATTTTCAAACACATATATCACAGGTCTATGTAGGGGCATAATAAACATAACATGAATAATGTAAATCAGTTACAATCTGTGAAATTAACAATCGTTAATACTTAATAAGTTACCATATAGAGAATCGAATTTAAGACTAACGAGACACGTGTTTTTTGTTCGCGTATTAGGCGTTAGGCAGAGTGATCCTAATGAGCGTTTTGACACTCTGTCCAAGCCTTTGTGATCATTTTATAGACTTTGCGTGTTATTTGGCGGAACTTAACACTGCAGCATCTTGTCTTATCCGAGCTAAGTAACTTACTAGACAACTGTTTCATTCCAAGGTACCCTGAGCTGGATTTTTGAATGTTTAAACTGGGGTTATCAAACATACTCATGCCAAAATTAATAACAAATGATCAAGAGTTAAATTTTTCAGACAAACAAAATATTTTTTGATAATAAAGTAGCTTATTTTTGGACCTGGTTCTTCAAATACTATCAGTCTCGAGTATCATTTAAATCGTTTTGTGGAAGCATAACAGACAGATGGACTTTTATAATATTAATCGATTAGTCAAGTCGGAATAGAACACCTAACTATCCTTACTTTCGAAGCAAGTCAAGATATCATCAACACGGGCACGTGTTATAGTAAAAATACAACAGAACCAGGGGCTGAGGAAGCCCCAAAAACAGGTTATGAAAGGCCAGGTTGCCATATTTGTGAGCGGTTGTCGAGTGGATTAATCGTAAATGGTTTAAACGAGCCTTCTGCCAGGCTCGGGCCACGTGTGTTTGTTTGCCAGTTCTATCTTTACGTCATCCTTATGCAGCTACCTGCTACCTGCAGGCAAATGCTTTAAGGTTGAGATATTTTGATTGCCTTATGCGTAATATGATAACGGGACATTGGAAATATATTTTAAACTGAGAAATTAATTCTACACTATTACTAAAATTTTGAAATGGTTAATTAGATATAAAAGAGAAATATTGACAGTAAATCTGGCAACACTTAGTTTCTTCACAATAAAAGCTCTAAAGATCCAAAAATCTTAAAAAGAAAGTACAAATACGCAATGTTATTTAGCTTGTTTGTTTTAGTTGGTCAGAGACAGAGAACTTGATTACCCAAAAAAAGGGTTATAATAATTCAGTATGAACCAGTCGGCTTTTCTTGAATAGCGGTACAATATGTAAATTGCATACAATGATATTCTGAACTGACGAAAGCTTACGGAAAGGACATAAATATATGGATTAAGATTATGCAGACATTCAAGATATATATTTTAAATATCGAGCCAATTTAAATATTAAACTAGCCAGGGATCCTAGTGTCAAGACACTCCACTCTCCACTTTCCACTTCAAATACTTCTCATGGTGAGTAGCGGACTTCGACGTGTTTTATCTTGTTCACTGGAGCGGAGAAATGAAAATAATTAAAATATAATCATTCTTCCATGTGATAAACAAATCCACAACCAATCACGTTAACAGTCTGACGGTGTACCAATGCGCCTCTATATTAAATGACAATCTCTATATTATTTTTTTTTATAAAAATATATATTTTACTGCAGAAACGAAGAGTGGATGATATGGCGACGAGGTAGTAGATGCAGACTGAGTAATGGCTAGACCGATTAATTTAACCGACACTTAAATAATAATTACTGAGCGCTGCAACCAGAGCATTATCGTAACTCCAGTAGCAAGTGGATTGCGTCCAAGAATAACAACTTTGGTGCATTTAATATAAAAGTGTTTTGTGAAAGGTAGCGCGGCAGAACGGCAGATTTTAAAAGGCTTTAAAAAATAATTATATCGTACATATGATAACTTAATTACCAACAAATTTTTGAAAAAACATATTAAAAATAACGTGACACAGTTTAGTTCCAAATATACTTTTTTGTATTAATTACAATTACATCAGCAATATGAATGGAGGTTTTATTCGTTCAACGATAAACTTGAAAGTATTTATGAAAGTAAGCAATAAAACATATTATGATAATGATTTTCTTAAAAAGTTCTGAACCATACTTATATAACAATAGGATTTAAAAGCAACAATGTCCAATTCATGAAACAATAGGCCATAATTGATTCAATAGAGCGATATCTTCTACGTGAGCAGTGCATAGTTATAAGATTACGGCTGGTGTCACATGCAAATTTAATGACGTCCAATTGCTATCAATACCAATGGTGCCGATAATTGGCCGTTTATAGGCTAGTTACCGTTTCATTCATAAGCAGCCGCGACTGCTTTATGAATGGCTGTCCAGCCTATGCCCTTAATTTATTGTGTCAGCCGAACAACTTCCATATTCTTGTTTGTCTATTACATACCATTTATCGAATCTTGGCCACGCAAACTAACATTTTGTAGGCGCTACACCGACCTTGATTTATTAAGTTCATTGAGAAACATTACTAAGTTTTGAGCGCGTCCAATTACCTGCGTATACGACCTCACTTAAGATCGAAGTTATGGGTCCGAGCGACGCTACGTAGGTAGCAACGCAATATAGACATGAATTTATTAAATATACATTCGATTCACTACTAAGCTGCTTCACCGTTCTTTGTCCCGCATAGCAGTGTAGACAGGAAGAATTTAGTGTCCGTCTCTACTTCGTTCTCTACTTTCCTCCTGTGTACAATATAAATACGTGTTAAGTGGTGGATCTTAACGCCGCGCTTTGACTTAAAGCACCACAGCGGTGAAATGGAAATAATATATAATCAGTTCCCCACGTGATAATGGAATCCACAACTATCGCGTTTACAGTCAGGCGCTGCCACTTCACTAAGCTTAAATTAAAAAACAAATATCACAACAAATGACCGTTTATGGTGCTAAATCCTTCCATCTTAATAATTATTTGCGTAATAGCTCCTCATCGTTGAATACATTTTAGTGCTAAATAAACAAGCGTTATCTGTGATCAGCACAATGCAACGGGTCCGAGGGCTACAGGAGCCGACTGAAGCGCCGCGACGGCGATACCATCACGCCGATATGCATCAAGGAAGACCAGTTGTCAATACATTTCACCTGCGAACCAACCAACTGATGGCCTGTCTCTGGCTAGAACGAGTTCTCATGAATTGTGTTTGTTTAACGACACTTTTATACCTCTGTATGACATGATGTTGCTTTTGCATGTATGATAATTATTCACCTTATACTCTTTATAATTTTATGCAAATAACTTATTATTATATAACTATTAAGTATAAAAACCATAAACTTTTGAAGAATCATCAATTAATCCAAAAGTTAATATTAAATGAGCAATTTTAGTTGAATCGTATGTAAATAGCCCGTTATTTCCTTGGATATGTGTATTTACTGGACAATTCAGACGTCTGTGCCATTGGTTTAATAAAAAGTTCGGATGAACCAAGCGTCTCTAAGAGATGCCGCTTTCCCTAAAAGGATAATAATACGTCGTTTCCATGCTCTCGACCCACGGCGAATCCTCGGCTCTTCGGGAGAAATGTAAATTGTCCTGGCACCTGACAAATAGCTTAATTAACGACTAACACGCGACACGTGAATTATTGAGATTATCCGAATGGTTCATTATAGTGCTTGCAGCGCACCGTTTATTATGCACAATTACAACCAGTTTTATGGTCGTTAAAGCGTCAGTAGGTCGCTCTAGATTTTTTCTCTGAGACTATAATGAACGTTTGATAACGAGCAAATTCTGTAAAGATTCCATTAGGCACTTGTGTATTAAATAAAATTGGTTTGGTGCTAGCAAATGGTTATTTTAAATAGGCTTAAATTTAATATAGATTACGATAAACAAAGGGAGCTGAAGGAAACGATCTGAGTGCCCACGTGTAGTAGTTTAATAGAAGCATTAAATTTCAAGGTTATAATAGGAATTATGTAAAGAGATTTGTTTTTTTCGCAACGCAATGCGTCAGTAGGCGTCACGTGGGCGCGCACGTGATGACTCTGTGACTTTGTGGCATAAAACTACACGACCGCCGGCGTGGGCGACCATCGCAACACTGACTTCAATAAAGCCTGCTAAGCTATAATCTAAAAGGAATCGTTTCAAAACTTTAGATTACGATAAGTAATAACATGAACTTTTTCTAATCTTAACACGTCGTCCGTTGTATATTTAATGTGAACAACTGTCAGCCTTGATTTAATGATCAAGGTTGCAAAAAAAAGGGTTCGTTTGAAGGTAGCGGCCGTAGCACGCGACGTCCGTGGTGAATTCCAGTTTCACATCAAAACGTCAACCATTCCGGGAAACAATGACAGTAAAAACTGTTTGGTGGTTCAATTGCATAACGACGCTGACGAAACTCGAGCTTTCCCACCGAAATCTGGATGTTCGGCGGATTTTTTAATTGACGAAAAAACAACGCGACGCTGTGCCCGAGCCGCAATAAAATAAAAACTTACTCGTTAATGTTTTATGTATTATATTCGCGATGCCAATACATTATGGATGGGGCCCCGCTGGCTACGTTCGGATATTTTGACGGAACGCCAGATATCGAGGGGCACTATGGTGGGCGAACTTCTTGGTGTTTTTTCGTGACAACTTTAACTGATAAGATCTGCTGCCGAATAACGACCATGCGTGGTCGTGTTTCCATTATTCTGAATTTAGTATGTTAAATTATTTAACAAATAAATAATTAACTTTGTGCGTCCAGCATTCCGATTAATCGCTTTCGTTTAGTTAAAAGTTAAAATATAAAAAATATATTTATAATATAAGTTTTCTGATACCAGCCCACCTTGACACATTTACGACAAACAAAGCCTAGAAATGTTCAGAATGTCTGCGGAATGGTGATTAAAATGTAAAATGACTTGGCATTTATATGTCCACATCACTAAGTGGCTAAAATGAAAACAATTTCAATATACGCGCTTAATGACCCAAACTTACAAGCTGGCTCGAAGGACCAATTTCATCAAGCCAGTAGTTGCAGGTGTCCGCGACTAGGTTGCTCATAAAGCTTACGTGCTAAACGTAATTTATCCCATACATTAAGGGATTATAGTAATTATGTACTGTTTCGCAGCAAAGCGAATACATTTCTCGCTTGAACACGGAGTGTATGGTTTAAAAAAATATAAAGGGAACTGGTACGTGTGCCGCGAGTTACACATTAACATATATAAAGTTATTATAAAATATAAATATTAAAACAAAAATAAATATATTCAGTAGAGTAATAAAACAATTAAAAATATAATAAATCATAAATAAAAACAGATAAACACTTATATCTTGAGAATAAATTGATTTTAATATACTCTTTCTTCACTCTGGTGACAAGACAAAGCGCGGCATTAAATTCCGCCACTCAAAACGTATTCTTTGCAGGAACGGACGGAGGGACGGAGTGTCTTAACACTAGGCTTCCTCTACCAAACAGCACCCAAAAAACACAAAAATTGAATTTGCTAATTCAAATGAAATCTCCAAAGTGAATTGATTAACACAATGCTCGTTTAATAAGAAGCATCGTTAGACATGGCAGAATGCCGTCCATCATTGTTCGCGGTTACTAGCTACCGTCAAAAAAGATGGGCTATATACATATAAATGCAGATATTCGTCGGAGGAACGTAGTCGTAAAATCCCACGGATTGATTCCGTACTCGAGAACCGGCTCCTGCCACGTCACACTTACGCCTCACTTTACACATCGATGTTTTAAACTATGGACTTTGGCGTTCGTGATTTTCTTTGAAAGTCCAAAAAGCACATAAATGTATGAATATTTTTCTTAATATGACACGTTCAGAACCAATAATTAATCTCTACATGAAATAATATAATTTATTTAAAATGTTGATATATCTCAATTGTAATTAAACACTGATGGTTTGAGTTTCGTATCTTATATGTTGCATTCTAAATGGAAGACAATGTGTAAAAATAAATGATTCGACATAAATATGCATTAAATACTGAGTATTAAATAAACTATTATCTACGAGTACATAATAAGTTTAACATTCAAAAATAAAATTTCAATAATAGTTACCAAACGTTTGCTAATAGCGGATTTTACAGCAGGGTCGAACTAATGAGGTCTACAGGCTATCTCGCAAATTGTATAATAGTCCTTCATTTCTACGCTATAAACGAGAAATTATACAGAAAACAAACAGCTACTTTATATATAAAATACAAATAATAACAGATGGCCATATAATTCAATTAACCTTATTACGGGCGTTTATTACCAGAAAAATGTTGAACAAAAAAAATACTACCCACTAATTATTTGAACGCTTAAGTTTATACATTGAGATCATCAACTTTGTTTGTCCACAAGGTGCTCGGTGCTCATTACAAGCGATAATGACTGGATCTATCTGCAAGTGTAATGCGATCGGGCTACGGAAAAAGAAGACTTATTTTTTTATATTTTAAATGAATTTTATTATCTGCTACTTGCTATACAATTGTGAGGAATCACGAAATATTTGGTGTGATTAAAATGTTACTAAATATGTTTAATATTTACGGAGTGTCGTAACACTAGGTTCTCTATGCGAGAAAGAAGAAAGTTCAGAGATATTTAAAAGAAAATGTATCCAGGAAGAAACTAGTGCTAAGTCTTAATTTTCTACTCTCCGACGATACGTTCGTGGAATTCAGGAATTCAACGCCACACTTTATTTTACTAGAGCGGAGAAATGAAAATAATTTAATATAATCATTAAACCCAATGAGGATCGAACCTAGAACCACTGTGCTTGAGTCAGACTATCCCACTGTGCTACGATAGCCTAAATATATTTTATAATGCAAAAAATGTACGATACGACTGATAAGGTACGATATATAACACTATGTATTTGCAATTCGCCACCCAGCGGGCAACGTATCGAATACATTCGTAAAAAAGAACTACTTGCTGCCTACAACACAAACTACAAACGAACAAAAATACAAAAATATATTTATTTATATATAATTATTTTTTACAAGACACATTTACTTTAGTTACAAGTTAAACCGCAATTAATATTCTATACAAAATAAGTCACATACAATAATACATCTGCAAGAATTTATAATGGAACTATAATACTTAATTAGCAAAACTATGAACAAAAAAAAATCAATATACAGCTTAAAAAACATTATTTATATTCTCATTTGTTAAATTATGGGCGCTTATGCAAGGCGACGAGAATAAGTTGTGGAAATATTATAAAAAATACGCAATTTTGAGCTTAATGCTTATAAAAATAAGGGTTATTGTTAAATATTAAAAGCGTATACTAAAGTCGCCTACGGTACAAGCCTTGGGGTAATTACACGGAGATCGTCTTTAATTAAAATTTTCGGATACTTCGCAAAGTTTAAACTTCAAAGGCAATTTTCGTACTCTAATTACTCACTATATTATTTTTATGCTACAAAATTCTGTTGGTCCAAAGCTTTTAAGAAAATTATTTTTTAATTTTCACTTCTTTTTAAGGTTTTCTTTTAAATCTAATTATGACTTAATTTATACATTTTTACGGTCTTTTTTGGTCTACTGTAGCTACGATTTGGTCAAGCCCTAGTGGTCTGCAGCTAAGAACTGTGTTTTCTATGTTTTTTAAAGACAATTTATGTCAGGTGTAGCGGAATTAAGCGCCATATTTTGTGTAACAAAGACCAGGTAAACAAATATGTTATTTATGATTAAAAACATTATATATGAGCGAGTAAAGAATATACAACCAGCACCAAAAACCAGAAGCCAAATTGCCAAAAAGGCGTTTAAATTCAAAGATAAGACCAAATTTTTCACACGCAAACATTAAAATTCATCTGATAATACAATCGCTTGTTACATTTGATCAGAATTCGGGTAATGGTGGTTTACAATCGTGCGTGCTACAGCGATTTTCTTGAAATCCCGCCTCGAAAACACTTTAGTCGTGATCGCGCAACCCTTTGATACTTCCGACGAACGACGAATAACTAACTAACTGACTAACTGAATACCTAACTGACTAGTTAACTAATGAGGTAACTAGCAGGCTAACTGACTCGTTAACTAATTAGCTAACTAACTATAAATAACTTAGTAACCCAGGAAGTAAATTTGCCAATAAGTCCATTGACTAATCAGACAATGTCTGTCACAGCACTAATCAGTCCTAACCGACTGTCATCTGTCGTACCCTCGCGAATAAGATTGATGTACGAATCGATGTTTAATCGATTTAAAGTGTTCCTCGATTCGTGTTCACCAATTAATTTGGGAAATTAGCTTTTTGTTGATATAGTTTTGACAATTACAGTTTTTTTTTTATTTTGCAGTATTTTTTTTTATTTAGTCAAAGACATCTGAGGCAGACTGACTGTAAACACAAATGGTTGTAGATTTGATTCTGACTTGGCTGACGATTATATTTCAATTATTTTTACTTCTCTCAAGTATTTAAGACTAAAGACTGAAGCGCAGCGTTGAGTTACGCCGAAACGGCGAAAAGTGGAATAAGAACTTTATTTTTTTTCTCTCTACCCGTACGGGAAAAAGGCGTGAAACTACTAAAAGACAAAAAGTTAAAACTACAAAGAAATGGACTTAATCAATTAATCAAATGTATAATAATATATCAAAAGTATATATTAATTATAGTAAAATTTAATTAAATAAATACATACATACAAAAAAAAACAACAATAAAAAAAAGATCAACATAAGATTAACCATGAAAAAAAAACCAAAAAGATCAACATAAGATTAACCAAACAAACAATTAAAACGCCAAACACTTGACTAAGAAACAACGTCTTAAAGGAATTATCGGATTATACATTTGGTTCAACATCACGTAGTACTAGGCGATCATAACGGCGAGGCGTTCACTGGGTGTGAGGGGGCGGGCCGTACGCTAGACGTTCCCTTCCCACCGGCCAACCAATCTAGACCTCCCCTGCCTCCTTCGTTATAGTAGCTAGAACCAAAACTCCGGTTTCCCATAGTGAAACGCGGTTCAGATTAAACTGGTTGAATTTGTCGACTTCTTGAGCAGTTATGAGCTCCTAGTATCTCGACTTGTTTAGGCGGTCTCTTGGTGTTAACTAATATCCTACTATGCATTGCGTATAATTAGTGTTTTTTTTTTCTTAATTTCGAATAAAAGTCTATGATTATTATTTTTAATTTATCGTAAAAGGGAACGTCACTAATATATATATATATATATATATATATATATATATATTTGACAGCTTCACGCTTTTTTAACCTAGTGTCAAGACACTCCGTTCTCCACTTTCCGTCTAAAATCTAGACATTGCGTGTTAAGACGGAACTTAACTCCGCGCTTTGACTTAGGTAGATGATTTTATAAAATACTAATTATATAAAAAAAGAAATTTTATAATCAAATTATAAATGTAATTATATTTATTATATACTCGTACTTCTCCGTGACCGACTCCGTACTTTGTCCTAGATTCTTATAAAAACAAGCATTATTATAGATATAGATACTACTTAAGAACAAACAAATTTCATATTTAATAAATTAATTAATAAAAATACTATATAAACTACATTTCTAAGATTATTATTTTAAAATTAGTACACATTTAGTCTACTCCATCTCCGCCATTTCGTAACCCGGACCGTGAGATATGGGTCGCTTCGCAATTAGTGTACGCAACGAATAATTGTTTAATTTTGGCATTTCTACTACCCAACGCTCTCATTTGCCACAGATTCGTTTATTTTGAGTAAAATTTCTTGAAAATTGGATTTTAAAATCACTAAAAACCTGTTTGATATTTTTATCTGTGCTTATTTTGACATTTTGTATTTTTTTTTCATTGTAAAACAGTTATGACACATTATTAATACAACTTTTTAAAAACAATGATAAAAAATGTTTAATATAATGAATTATAAAAACAGTATTTAATAAAACCTAATAATAATGTATAATACATATTAATATTAAAATATAATAATAATGTTTGAAAAAAACATTTTAATTAAAAGACGAATACAACTCAGCCCTTGTCCCTTACTTATATCATCGTTTGTGGCAATATTTAAAAAAAAGAAAGCCATTGCATATAGAGCCAAATATGGCCCCAAAAGTACTAGGGCGTCAGAAAGTACAAGGAGTTCCCTCTTGCTACTTAGGTTTTGGAATTACTGAACAAATGTTATGTTTCATTTTTAAATATATTGTATCGAATCTAAATTCTTTTTTTGTATTAATTTTAATATAAAAACGATATATATCATTTTTTTTATTGTTTACTTTTACGCCTTTTTTAGTCTTTCTATACGAATGTATAATTATTAAGGGATTAGAAATTGTACTCATAACCTTTTTGAAGCGTCACACAAACTTAAACTACGATATACTGGTGCGATATTGCTTAATATTGTCACTTTTAAATATATAACAAGATTAAATTAGTTATCTACCGCATAAATTGTATAAAATACTATCGCCATCGTATCCAAGATACTCTAGTTATTACTAGCAACATACCAAAATAGCATACCACAGACAAACGTAGCAACTTGAACAATATACCAAATAGAGATGTATCTAGTCTAATCACAATTTTCGTAAACAATAGTTTAAAATCTCATGATCTCGTCGTCCGTGTGGGAAAATAATCAGGCTCGCAATCTACTAGCTGGTTCCTAATTAATTTAGTAATAGCTCGTGACGACTCATTCCGGGCCCCAGCCACTAACAAAATCACGACTCTGCCAAACGATAATAGTTGTTTTAAATTTATTAAAATGCTCCTAAGGACTATATCGGGATTGGTCTATCGCACTGTATAATTTATGACTTTTTAATGATGGTTCGCTGGCAATGGCGTAATGGATTTCAGTCTATACCTAGTAAATAATATGAGTAAAATATTTTTACGAATTAATCGATGATTGTGAGTTCGATTCCCACTCGGGGGAATTATATTTAAGTTGTCATTTCTTCGCTTTGGTAACAAAGACAAAGCGTTGAGTTCTACCACTCAACACGCAATGTTCCGATTTCGAGCGGAAAGTGGAGGACGGAGTGTCTTGACACTATGTCCAAGGCAAGGACCTCCTATCATTCCCCCGAGTGGGAATCGAACTCGTAAAAAATATTTTACTTATTTTATTTACCATAGACTGAAAGCCATTACGCCATTGCCTAGTGTCTGACTACCCCGTTATGCGTGAAAAAGCGTATTGCTGAAAAAAAATATTAAATTCAAAATCGATATTTCAATTATTTTAATAACAGCGTTTGTTCGATTCGATTAATCACAATTGCGTTAATTGCTGGGAGGTTGAATATTTTCGAAATTCATGATCAGATTGCCGCCGTGTGCGGACCACCTTGCGAGCATTCTAATATTTTTTTTTTAAAAAAATGACAAAATTGCACCTTCGAAAGCAGTTTTCTTGGACAGTTAAATATGAAAAGGTATCATAGTTTTGTGGCCAGTCGTTGCCCAGGGGCACAAGCGTGTGACTGAAAAACGACTGGTTGTGGGTTCGATTCCCATTCGAGAAGTGAAAATATTTAATATTTCCATTTTCTTCGCTCTGGTGTCGAGGTAAAGCGCGGCGTTAAGTTCCGCCACTTAACACGCAATGCCTCCGAATTTGGCGGAAAGTGGGGAACGGAGTATCTTAATACTAGGTTCCCTCTGTCGACCCTGCTGTGTGCGGGATACAGCGTGAAGTTGAAAAAAAAATCATAGTTTTCACATTGTTGACTCATTTAGTTCTCTGACCGGTTTTTAGTTAGATCGTGATCTCAGTTCGTTTGACGGCCGTTAAAAATGAGCTATCTCCGAGTTTCCGATCGCAATAATGTAGTCGAATAGTTAATACCTGTCAAGAAGTAATAAGAAAAATGTGATTTATAAACAAGATGCACAACGCGTTTCGCACTGGTGGCAACATTGTATGAAAACATTTGCAAAAAATGAATATTTTATTTTATTAACATTTACGATTAGAAACGAATACTAGATGTTTTGTATAATTAAGAAGATATATTGAATGAAATAAATATATATGTAGCTTCACGCTGTATCCCGCACACAGCCGGGTAGGCAGAGGGATTCTAGTGTTATGACACTCCGTTCCCTACTTTCCGCCGAATTCGGAGGCATTGGGTGTTAAGTTGCAAAACTTAACGCGGCGTTTTGCCTCGACACCAGAGCGAAGAAAACGGAAATATTAAATATTTCCACTCCTCGAGTGGGAATCGGACCCACAACCAGTCGTTTAAAGTAACACGCTTGTACCACCGCGCCTAGCCCCACTTTAAGCACATGGACTGAAATTAATAATTAAATAATAATAATCGAATTATTAACAGCATTTTCTCGCATATCAGGATAATTAAAGATAACCTAGTACTTACGACATGACACTCCGCTCTCCACTTTCCGCCCAAACTCAAAAAAATTACGTGTTAACTTTACCAATATCCACAACCAAAAAAATTCCTCAACCCAATAACAAAATCATTGCAACCCATAAAAACTTAAAACTAAAAAGTTTTAAAGTGGTATGCAACAGATAAAAGAAAAGGGACTGACTGATCAAATGTTTTTCACTAACGATGTGACATACCGCTATAAATTGCGATTCCAGCATCGGCTTACGCTACATCGCCTCGGGCTACTATGTCGGGGTACACGACAGCCCTACAATGGCCGACAAATGCCGACATCAGGCCGACGTGTATAATAAAATTAAATTTTTTATCAAGCTTTAAATTTATATAATGTATTGTTATTGTATATAGATTTAACTATTGTATGGAAATAAATCAATTAACATTTTTTTTAAAACAATATTAAAGTGTTATTCCACATTTAGGAAAATTGAAAAAGACATTTAAAGAAAACGCATAAAAATTTCGATTCGAACCCGCGCCTTCTGAATACCGTTCAGGCGCTCTCACCACTGAACCATGTGTTCTACTATCCACTGCGTCGAATTTCTTTAAATGTCCTTTTCAATTAACAATTTGTATATAAAATATTATACCTATTAGCACGTATGTAGACTCAAAAAAAATATAAGGCACTAAGGACCAAAATCTACCTAAATAGTTTTAACGCTTTTATAGCAGTAAGTAAGTAGAAGTGTCAAGACACTCCACTTTCAGTCCGAAATCGAGATATTGCTTATTAACGTAACGCCGCGCTTTGTCACATTATAAACATTATCCATCACTAACTACGCATTTTTTAAAATTTAACATATACTGTTGATTTTAAAGGAATAAAGAATATTTTTATATACGAAAACCTCACTCATATATATTTTTACCTTCACGCTCTTTCCCGCATAGCGAAATAGTCTAAATCTTAGACTATCTTAGACACTAAGTTATTTTAGACTCTAAGACAACGTAGTGTCAAGACACTCCGTCCCACACGTTTTTCAAAGGTTAAAAACCTATCTTACTAAATATATTTCAGTTAAAAACACATCTAACATCTGAAACTTTATTTTTACATAAAGAAAATATAAATAAGCCATTAGTTACTGTAATGGAAACATTACGGAAGTCGATTCGAACGATGTTACTCAATCGATTGGATCGTTCGTGTATCGAATAATGCAAACTCTAATGCAAGTTCTGAACAATAGATAAAATATAGCTAGGGATGAAATAGAAACAGATAATATCGATTTTTTTACGTTAAAACGAATATTTTGGACTAGTTGAATAGTTGAATAATGATGATATTTATTCAAAGAAATAAAATGGAATTTTTATTTACATACGATTTACCTTATTACGATTATTTATTATATACGATTTGTTATTTTTAAATATTATATAATAATATTTTTAAAATAAACCGATTTAAAATCTTCTATACCTACTACAATATCACAACAAAAATAACCATATTTCAAATTTACCACGTTTATCCTTTTTACATCATTAATAATAACAAAATAAAAAAATCAAATTAAAAGAAAAATCGTAGTTACCATCATAAATTGCAATCAACATATATATATATAATGTGAAAAATATAAGAAATATGCAAATATACATATATACATATATTTCATTTTAATCGAGTAACTATTAAAAAATAAATAAAATAAAACAAAACGAAACACAATCTACAGTTGAAATCGAACACATCGATTTATACAATCAACGTGTGTCTAACAAGCGGATGCGGACTGTTGTCCGAGAAAATGTTACTATACGGAGAATATTCTTTGAATTAATTAATATATTTTTAGATAAATGTTTAATATATTAAAATAAATTAATATATTTTATAAGGAATTGTATAACATGACGATTTCTTTTATAACAATTTAGACGACGGAGCTATGAGAATTTCATTTTATCGCAGAAACTTTTTACAATGTTTTTATAAAT
Organism: Dryas iulia moderata; assembly: GCA_019049465.1. Lineage (NCBI taxonomy): Eukaryota > Metazoa > Arthropoda > Insecta > Lepidoptera > Nymphalidae > Dryas > Dryas iulia. Next base: position 13,845,656 of record CM032428.1, read on the forward strand.
TTTAATCTAATATATTAAATGATTAAATATATCAGACTACTTCGCTAAGGGTAAAGATTGAAGTTACTAAAATGAGAATATATATTTTTTTAATTTACGGATCTATGGTTGCAAAGGAGAAAGCCGGAGTGATTGTTTAAGATCCGTGGTATAAGTAATATCCAATTATATATTTTTTTAGCTTCACGCTGTATCCGCACACAGCAGGGTAGGCAGAGGGAACCTAGTGTTAAGACACTCCGTTCCCCACTTAACTATTTCACTTATCAATTTACTATTTGTAAAATGGAGTTAATAAAATAAATCGCAGCGGTTAGTTTCCCCACTCACACATATAATATCATTTTAAAAATTATATAAATAGCTTTACCATATAATACTTGCTATAATAAATATTAAAAAAAATATATTGAAAATAAATCTAAACTTTAGGCACGATACATTAAGATCTAGATCCAGATTAAGCCAAGATCTAGACAAAATAAAGCACGTAACCCTTTATTTGAGATGTAAACCAGATTGTCCCACATTATCGGTGCATCAAAGACTCCGTGACTGAAGATCCGACAGACAACTTGTATGCAAAGGCAGCTTTCAGGTCACTTTAGCCTTATTAATTTTTACGTGCGTAAGTAGTTTAGGTATGCTTTAAATATATTTTATCTGTGGCATGAAAAAGTATTTATTTATTATCTATCTATATTTTTTTTATTGTTTTGACCAATCAATTAACTCATAGTTCCGTTATATCTTTAGTATACCTATTATAAAAAAACATATGAGAAGTCAACAAAATTCATATAAATTTCTTCAACTTTTTCCTTTTATAGACAGACAATTAAGCTATAAAATGGATATAATTATATATTATTAATTATCAAATTATTAATGTTAATTTTAAATTCCTATAACGTAATATTGTTGCCAGCAATTATTATAAAAGAGTGAAATTTGCGGACTTGCAAGTTATTAAAATTCTTCTTTGGATGACTAGAAAAATCCTGTTTGTAACAGACACCTACGCGAATCGATTGACTTGTAAAATGGCCAGAGGCAGATAATGCCACTATATTGTATAATTTATCTGTTCCACTTTTACATTTTATCTTATTTTATTTTTTTCACAGTCATTGTTAAATTAAATATTTATTTTAAAAATGCTACAGTTACAGTTTATAATTTTAGATTAAAAATAATATTGTGCTTGTAAATAATCAAGTTTTATGTTTTAATAATATTTTTTTATTATATTCCATTTATTATTTTAAAAGCGCTTACCGTTTTCGAACTAAATTTCGATACTAGTAACGCCATCTATGGCATCAAACTTACAACTTACAATGACAGATGACTCAAATTGGACTAAAATATGTAAAATACAAGCTAGATACGTAGATTTTATTAATAAATTTCATGATAAGCAATTAAAAATAATTATTAATATATCTTTTATCACAGCCAAAGTTATATTTAAGGGTATATATAATATCAACATACATACTTATCAGCTGACACCTGTCAAAACTTTCTGCACAAATGCTCACAAAAACACGAAAAAATCGCCTAAAATGTATCTTTTTGGCTATTTAAAGCCATAAATATACTTATTTAAGTAAAAACATGCATTTTAAGTCACATTTAGCAATATTCCATAAATTTTGTTATTTGACATAACCTATGAGAGGGAAGAAAAAACTTATTTTTTGTTTTTATAGCCTTGTAGAATGATTATTTATAATGTCATTTCTTTTTAAAAGCTCTTTTAAAATGCCTGCTATTCAAAATATTGGTTAAACAATAATTAAAACAGTATTTTTCATACAAATACTTGGTTTCATTTTATAACTATGTGCAAACTTTGAAATGTTATATTTATTTTTAAGTGTTCTAGTATTGTTTATAAATATGTTAACACTTTTCTATATTTTATATTTATTAGAAACATATTATTTTAATACTATAGTAAATTAATATTTACTTTCTTGAATATATATGATACTTAGACTTTCGGTAATCTCAAGTTAAAGCAAGCCAAATCTTTTACTATGATTAAATGTAAAGTATAATTATGTAATTTATAATTATAAGCAATTTATAATTCAGTTATAACAAAAAAGACCTAACATAATAATAATAAATTCCTATAAATTTGGACAAAAATTTGAAATACATTGTCATACCGGGAAAATTGATATGACACGAGTCAGTTAAATTATTTAACACAATTAAGAGCTTTTCCCACTAAAAATTCTACAAGGCAATAAATGACACTTTCACACATTGTAGTGACCACTACAGACTACTCATAGGCCAGCGTTATGGAATATTGCCAAAAGTGGTCTCAGCGACCCACCTTCTTCATGATTCCTGTCTTCCGCTTCGAGAAAGTGGTGTATCGGCGCAGTTTGTTGTCTATATACTCCATTTTAATTTTCACACGTCCCTTGGTCTTTTTGCCGTTGGACGGTGGTGATTTTTTGGGCTGGAGGGAAGCGTAGCCGTCGTCTGCGATGTCGGGCATGGCGCAGTGCTCCAGCCCGAGGCTCTGGGAGGGTCTTTCATCGTAGCACTGGTCGGAGGGACGCTTGACTCCGGCGCGAGGCACCGGGCAGGCCTGCATGCCGGGCCGCAGGGCTCCGCCGCTCAGCGAGGCCGGCGGCCGGCCTCCGTACATATCCGGCACCTCCCCCAGGAGTCCCATACCATAAGGCGACCCGAAGCGGGGCTCCCGCGCTCCGCCGGGCGCGTCCATGATAACCTCGCAGTACGCCACAGTAACCGGTGCGCACACGCGCTACACACACCTCACCGTTCGAACGCCGAACGGAGACTGACCGAAAACGCGAAGGAACCGAGGGCGGGACTGACGGCTCGGCCGCTCGGACCGCGACTGACTTCGCGGCGTTGCGCCCCGCGCGCCTCGACCGCTAGCCGTCCCGCTCGCACCGACGCAGGGGGCGCGCGTGCGAGCGGGACGGCAACACGGCACGAGCGCGACGTAACCCGACACATCCGCGAGCCGCGAGCCGGAACCCGCGAGCGTGAAACGTGCCCGAAATCTGTATTAAAATAGAGCTTTTATTTTGAGTTTATTTCGTAAATAGAAGTAATAGAGCCGGCTGTTTTCCGCTTACCGCTTATTGCTTATCGCTCACCGCTCACCGCTCGGCGGCGAGGGAGTGCGAGCGGGCGGTGGGCGGCCGCGCGCCGTATTTAGACGCGAGCCGTGCCAAATATGGCAATGGCGGTCAAATGGGGGCCACTGAAATCCCTCCTCCTCGCAGCTGGCGATTTTCACGTCTAATAATTAAAATTGTCACGTTCCTCATTGTGCATTACATACATATGCGCTGACATATTATGCCTTTAGATAGATACTAATGCTACAGGTCCGTCAGACAGATATAGACTCAGTTTTTGTACTCGATTTTCCAGTCTAATGTACGTTTGAAATACAATGCAAATAAAACATACATCAAATGCAACTTCGATTTATTTTGTTAATAATAATGTCACAGTCAACAGAAGTATTGATATAACAGACAAAGAATTAATATAAAATTATAACAATTCAAATTCTAAATCAATTGGATCTATCTGACATCTTACAAAACGACTTCACAACAGCAAATACGTTTTTTTTCTATATATTGCAAAAATATATCATTATAAGGTAAACACATAAAAAAATCAAAGTTAATTTAATCATTTGGTCCAAGTTTTGATCTAAAAAATAATGAACTAACTAACGAAGACATTTCAATTCATAACAATAAAATTACACATCATAAACTTAAAAATGGCAATTTCCTTAAAAAAACACAAGCTATACGACCTTTTTTAAATAAAAATAACTGTACAAATTAACACCATTGTCATTTATTGCGAATTTATTGAGAAAAATGGAAAAACAGTGTATTTTTATAAATTTTATAGCACTGTTAGAGTATCTGTTAGTCGCCTTGTAGTTCGCCCACTAGACTGTATTAATTTGCTAATTTCCCATTTTTAGATCATTTTACGACATACGCGTTCTTTGACCTGCATTTTGGTATACATAATAATATAAATTAATTTTCTATATAAATTTGTTTATATTTTATGTTGATTAAGGGGACATTGTTGCGCAGTGGGACAGTTTTGACTGTAAAAGCGATTGATTGTAGATTCAATCTTCACTCGAAATGATTACAATAATATGACTTACATATCACCCCGTGGGGAACGGAGTGTCTTAACACTAGGCTCCCTCTGCCTACCCTACTGTGTGCGGGATACAGCGTGAAGCAAACAAAAATACCCCAATATAAAACGAAATATCATTACAAGTTCTCTCTGATTATGCAGGTAATTATATGTTGTATTTTATTCTTTTTGGCTTCACGCTGTATCCCGCACACAGCAGGGTAGGCAGAGGGTACTTAGTGTTAAGACGTTCCCCATTTTCCGTCGAATTGTGGAGGCATTGTGTGTTTAGTGGAATTTAACACCGCGTTTTTTTTATTGATTAATTATAAGTGTTAATTTTATTAATAAATTCATATTCAATCATTTTTAATTGTTTTTTACTTTCTCACGTTTATACTTACGTGTAAGTGCTATTTTGCTATAGGTACTATTTTGTTGTGGCAAAATCTAATGGAAAATTACTCCATACATTAAACGCAAGAACATAAAATCAAGAATATTTCATATATACATACTTACTAATTTGAAAATGTAAAATTAAATAAGTATTTTACCAGATGTTATTAAACTTGTTTATTTCCTCTATAGTCTGTTGAATATATCCCCTTATGAATAACAAAAGTTACCCCAGAACCAGTCTACTTCAAGTTTGCTTAAACTTTTGACTATCAATACACTATGTACCTACGTAATAAACATGTTCAGTTACTCACAGAGTGACTGACAGACGTCGCTCAGTCAAAACTACTGGGCGTAGATAGCTGAAATTGATATTGAAGGCAAATAGCTTCTAAGGCTTGGCTTGAGGCATGCTAATTTTCACATGATCACAATTTTATTGTTTTGTAGTTTTTTTTTATAGTAGGGACCAAGTAAAAGAGCGTTTAGGCTACCTAGAATAAAGGGGTTCAGTCCTATACTTAGTATATATTAATTTATAACACATATTTAGTATTTAATATACATATATTTCAATAAATGAATTATAATGTACTTCTTTAAGGATATATTTTTATAAGAGTATGTTATATACATACATGGTTATTATATGTATAAAAATTATATTATAGCACTCACGAGATCAATGTACGATAAATGTAAGTAAGTATATTTCTTGTAGTGAAAATATATACTTGTTGTTTCATTAATGTCCTTAAAATGAAAGTCTAATAATAAGTTTAATATTTTAATATAAGCTCTGGTTAGACAAAGCGCGGCGTTGAATTCCGCCACTCAGCACATAATGTCTAGAATTTGGAAGGCAAGTGGACTACCACTCCTTTTTAAACGATTAATGCATAACTATTTGTATTTGTCATATCAACTTCATATGACAGATATAAATAACATTACGATACAGCACCTTTCAAATTCTACTTATAATATCTAAGTAGTCCCATTTTAATTGTCTTTGGGTATTAGAACTTGTGTTCTTGTTAAAAAGCAAAAAATAGCAAAAAATGCGATTAAATTGTAAATCTTTACAGGCTATCCGGAAGGCCTTTGACATTAAGGGACCCAGGTCTTCCAACTCCTTTAATGTACAGAAATTGTACTAAAGTAGGTAAATATTCTTGCACTCGTTCTTCTGAGGCATTCAATTTAGTGAACCGGTGGTAAATTATTTGACTCATATCTATATACCTACATACTATCGGCTAACATTAGGTATGCTAGTTATATAGTATGTACGAATATGTTAGTAACAAGTACGTTATGATTCACGATGTTAACTTTTCCCTAAGGAAAAATTTAGAGCTGTACTATCTCATGACATAACATGCATTAGCCCACGTAGTTACTATTAGAATAAGTTTAATACTAAATATATGCAAATAATATACGAAATTGATCCTATTTTTGTTTTGGTATATTTACTGATGATGCCTGAATGTGTTTTTCAATTTTTGTACGAAAATTTTATTAGCGCATTTTCCATTCAGTGTGACTTTGGCAATGCTGAGTATAGGAATGGATCCCTTTTTGATATAATGTATATATTTATATCATGATTTTTGATGATTCCTGAGCACACTATATGCATACCTATTGAACTTTCTTTTTTTTTAGTTTCACGCTGTATCCCGCTCACAGCAGGGTAGGCAGACGGAACCTAGTGTTAACACACTCCGTTCCCCAGTTTCCGCCGAATTCGGAGGCATTGCGTGTTAAGTGGCGGAACTTAACGCCGCGCTTTACTTCGGCAAGAGAGCGAAGAAAATGGAAATATTAAAAATGTCCACCCATCGAGTGGGAATCGAACCCACAACCAGTCGTTTACAGTCACACGCTTGTGCCACTGCGCCACGATTGGCCACAAAAAAAATACATAAAATATATAAAATTTAAAAAATTACAAAATCGACATTTTTATTATAATTCATTATTTTTGCGAAATAGAGGTATTATTTAAAAACGACGTGAATTTGTCATTTTCCCAGTTTTTCCTACGTAAGAAGCGCTGTCATAATAGTGACGTAATTACATATATTTTTATATTAACTAATTGTTCATTTATAAAGGATTTTCCTCCATATGTATTTTATTACCGGTTACTTGACTAAATTATTGGAGTTTTAGCTAGTTTAAAATGATTAGAGTTAGTTAGTTTAAGATGAATAGTGTTAGAGTTTATACTTATAACTAGCGGCCCGCTCGCGGCTTCGCCGCGTGCGCATTTTTAAAAAATAAAGTAGCCTATGTTTAAGTTTAGATTATCAACTATATTTATGCCAAAATTCACTATAATTGGTCAAGCGGTTTAGATTTTTCATATAAACTTTCATCCCCTATTTCAACCATTTAGAGGTTGATTTTTGGAAAAATAAGTAGCCTATGTTAGACCCAGTCACTTTTACTACTTTCATTCTAAATTTCATCTAAATCAGACCGGTAGATTAAGCGTGAAAGCGTGACAGACAAACACACAGATTTTCCCATTTATAATATAAATATGGATTGTATAAATATTGTTTTTGGTATTACGACAATACTTGTTCATTTTTAGTTACTGGCATATTCATTGTATAATCTATTCGCGATGACTTAAAAACATTATTGTATGAAGTATTTAAAATGATTGTTTTTATTCTGGTTTGACAATTTGTAGAAAGCAGAGTAATAAAATGTAAAATATTAACCATACTTTTATTCTGATAATGATTCTGATGCTGATTCTTTTCAATAGTAATCAATATTTTTTGTAATATTTGTTTTAATTTTGTACGTTTCCCTGCATAATATAGCACGAATAGATAAGAACCTAGTATCATGATACTTTGTTCTTTACTCTCTATCTGATCACCAATTGCGGCGACGGCGGAGAGACTTATGCTCGACCGGCACGGTCGAAGAGCTATATAGTTAAAGTGAATTGATTTTTTTTTCACCTTCACGCTGTATACCGCACACAGCAGCATAAGCAGAGGGAAGCTAGTGTCAAGACACTCCGTTTCACATTTTACGCCGAGATTTGGAGGCATTGCGTATTATGTGTCACTCATCACCTCGTTTTGTTTATACCAAAGCGAAGAAAATGAAAATATTAAATATCTCCATTAATTCTTCAGGTGGGCATCGAACTTACTACTAGCCGCATTTACAGTCGCACTTTGTGCACACAAGCCACGACTGGAAACAAAATATACTATAAAATACAGAACAGAAAATCATGACACTAAGTTGTCTCTGACTAATCTGCTAGGCAGGAAAAAGTATAATCTTTTTTTTTTATTATATATTATAAATGTTTCTCGTCTATGACGTTAATGACGTAGTAACGTCATCAATTACTACATGCACAATTACCTAATGCGTATATTCCTTATAAGTGCATAACGTTGAAATACGATTTGTGTACTTAAACGTAATTTGTCATAATTATATTGAATTAAAATATGTTAAATTCTTGTTTTTTCACTATTTTTACCGCATTTAGTAACCAGAATTCAAGATATTGGGTGGTTAGAGGTAGATTTTAACATCGCGTTTGATTTTACTAGAGTAGGGAAATGGAAATTACATAAGTATAATCATGTCACCGAGCGGGAATCGAACCCGCAATCATTAGCACTTACCTATAATTGAACACAGTGCATACCCAATTAATCCAATTAGCATAGTTCCGTTTAAAACGCTAAATACCTAGAACTAATTAAAAAATAACTTAATTAAAGAACAAAAAAGTTTGATTTTCGTATAGAACGGAGTGTCTTAACACTGTGTTTTCTCTCATTATATTTTTTTTTTTTTATGGGATGAAGGAGGCAAACGAGCTGAAGGCCCACCTGGTGTTAAGTGGTTACCTTCGCCCATAGACATCCACAACATTCAAGTTATGGATGCGTTGCCAGCCTTGGGAATGTAGGACAGAAGGAGGGAGGAAGGATGGGAATGGTGGGAATAGGGAGAGCTGGCTTACATGCCATCGAACCGGAACACATCATAAGATATTTGGGGGTTCGTCTTTGAAATGATAGTGGTCGCGAGCCAGTCGGAGAACGAATCTCCTACCACCAAACTACTGGGTTACCCGCCTTTTACGGGGCGCTACCCAGCGGCGGGGGGAATTGTATTCTTAACCCGTCCCCCCACGGGAAAAAACTACCCTGCTTTCTAAAAAAGGGTGAATCTGAAACATAAGAAAGATAATTGTTATTCTAAATTTTATTAAGACAACACAAATAACATGACCAATAACAACCCAATGTTGAAATAACCGATACTATCGCGGTTTCCAGCGCGAACTAATAATTCACTCGTGTCAAATCCATCAGATCCTAATCTGTTAATAGATTTAGACAAATATAGTACATGGTTTTGATATGTTATTCGTAATGTATATAACACTAGCTGTGCCTTCGTCTTCGTTCGCGCCGAATACACGAAAGCAGTTATAATTGTGAATTCAAAGAAGTTGAGGCCAGTCGTAGCGTAGGGGTACATAGATGTGACTGTAAACGCGACTGGTTGTGGGTTCGATTCCCACTTGAGAAGTGGAAATGTTTAATATTTCCATTTTCTTCGCTCTGGTGTCGAGGCAGTGGCGTAACTATACCGTTTGAGGCCCGTGGCAAATTCGCCGGATGGGGCCCTCCCTTCTTTCTCTCCTCCTCCAATATAAAGAATTAGGATCCTTCTGTGTTCGCGGCCCTCTCTGACCAGGGGGTCCTTTTTGGCTCGGGGCCCGTGGCATTTTGCCGATTTGCCACCCTATTGTTACGCCGCTGTGTCGAGGCAAAGCGCGGCGTTAAGTTCCGCCACTTAACACTCATTTCGTAAAGAATTCGGCAGAAACTGGGGGGTAGAAAATGTAGTCTTAAAACTAGGTTCCCACTGCCTGCTCTGCAGTGTGCGGGATACAGCGTGAAGCTAAAGAAAAAAATCAAAGAAATCACTTGATATTTTGGACTTTGTTTTATTCTAATATATAAGCTATATTATTGTAAAGTTACATTAAAATCAATTAAGTAATTTTCACGTGAAAGATTAACAAACATCCAAACAAACTTTCGCGTTTATAATATTAATAGGATTTAATATGAAACACGCTTGAAAAAGTGATTTCCGCCGACTGTACACTTTCTAAACGCTCGCCGCATTCCGCGCCAAAAGGGGCATGTGCCGTTTGACGCAATGCCATTCAATATGCCACTGTAGGACCACCATTATTTTATTTATTTATAAATATTCATTTGATTTTGTTTTAATATAAAAAGTATGAGGTATTGATATTTTATATGATAGTAATAAATTTTAAAAAATAATTTCGGTATGTTAAAGTGATGTTGGGAATTATCTAGCTTCTTTTCGCAGCTTCATTTTTTTTCGTATAGGAGGGTAGTCAGATAAAATATACTTTCAAGACACTCCGCTCTCCACATTCTGCTCGAATTCAAAAAATTGTTGTGACACTACTTTAATTAAATTACTTGAGTTTTCTTAAATTAATTGTTATAATGATAATTTAATAAAATTACTTGAAACTAATTTCGCTTTGCCAGCTTCACGTTTTTTCCCCACACAGTAGAGTATTGAAGATAACCTTGTATAAGACACTCTGCCCTCCATCTTCTTCCTGAAAATTGAGTTATTGCGCGTAGAGTGACAGAATTAAACGTCGCGCTTTGTCTTAGATACCGGAGCGAAGATATGAAAATTTTAATATAATCATTTCTCGAGTGGGATTCGAACCAACACCCATAGCTCCAATTGCGCCAGGACGAGCCCAATATCTCAACAAATACTTATTTTTACTTACCACTATACTAGTTAACATACTTTACGTAGTAGGGTCCATCTAATAGCATACCATCTCAACGTAGGCACTCAGCGCTCTGCGCTAAGACGATGCTATAAGATAGATCTTATATTTTTATTATATAGCCCTAAATATTACTTTACATATATATTTTTTTCTTATTTTATCCTTTAGCTTCACGCTGTATCCCGCACACAGCAGGATAGGCAAAGGGAACCTTGTATTAAGATACTCCGTTCCCTACTTTCCGCCAAATTAGGTGGCACTGCGTGTTAAGTGGCGGAACTTAATGCCGCGCTTTTGCCTCGACACCAGAGCGAGGAAAATGGAAATAATATCTCCTCGAGTAGGAATCGAACCCACAACCAGTCGTTTACAGTCACACGTTTGTGCCACTGCGCCACGACTGGCCCCATTAATTATTATTTTTTTATTACAGACATAGTTGATTAATTAGCAAAAAAAAATCACGCTTTTTCGCTTCAAAGCGGAGTAGTCAGAGAGGATCTTATGTTAAGACACTATGTCAAAATCGAGACATTTCGTGTTGAGTGACTGAACTCAACGTCGCACGATGTCTTGCACATTCTAATCTCCACTTCCAGCTCATTTTAAAAGCATTGCGTATAAAGTATTGGAACTCATCGCTGCACTGTATCCTTCCGGACTATAAGGATCGTATACATTGATTGAATCTTACTATTATGTCAGATACTTTACTGCATTGTTATGATGTCATAATTTACTTGAATGCTATAAAGTAATTTACTTTCAAGGTATGTGTATCAAGGGATAAAAAAATACATATATGTATAATTTATTTTACCCTTTAAATGTGAGTTGAGATCAAATCACGTTAAAACTTTATATTGTAGACGCTCAAGTTATATTGTTTTTGCCAATTATTAGCTAAAGATTAATATTCAATTAAGCTGTGGAAAATTGTAAACAATTTTCTTATTATAATTATCTAAATATGCAATGAGGATGTACGAGTACATTTCTTTAGGATTTAGGGAGAGCACGAGTAGAGGTCAGAGAGGAATACCCCGCAAGGGATGCAGCGTGAAGCTAAAAATAGTAGTAGAGGTAGAGAGAGACAATAACTTAGCTATCGTATGACCAGGTAGCCCAGGGCCCCAGAGCCCCTTAGTTCAGGGGACCCTCCTACCTCAGCTTTAATGAGAAATGAGCATAATAAAAACAGGATTTTTTAAATGATTTTAAATGACCATCAGCAATTCCAAACATTTTTTCCTTACGCACCTAAACGTTTATCCACCTAGGCACGCTACTGGATTGGGATTTATTTAAAATTACGAGAAGATTTAACGAGAATCTGAAATAACAGAATTTTATGTTTTTCAATAAAACTGACGCGAACATGGCTCATTGGGATACCATCTAAGTATAATCACGACTGCACGCCGAATTCTGGGAGCATGACGGAACTAAACGCCGTGCTTTGCCTCGACACAATAGCGAATGATATATTAAACATTTTAATTCCTCGAGTGGGAATAGAACCGACGACCAGTCGTGTTTACAGTCACACTTGCCCACAAGGCTTCCCCAATTTCAATAACTCTTCATATCTTATGCAACTTGACTGTTCGCACATTCGACTTGTAGACATTAAGCTCTTAAGTAGGTCTAAACTATGATACATCAGTATCTGTATAATGTAATCTATGCATAAATACATAAAGTTTTAGTGTCTGCCTTTAATATTTTAAAAAAAAATTGTACCGATTACCATTTTTATTCTCAATACTTTAGGAGTCCGTTGAAAATAATGAAAATGCTGTATGTACATTTTGGCATTTCACATCTTTGAGTCTAGCATATATTTTGTAATAGGTATAATTTTTGTTTTCATCTTCACGCTGTATCCTGCACTCAGTAGGGTATGCAGAGGGAACCTAGTGTTAAGGCACTTCGTTCCGCCGCGCTTTGCCTCGATACCAGAGTAAAGAAAATGGAAATATTTAATATTGTGGGTGGGAATCGAACCCACAACCAGTCGCTTACAGTCACACGTATGCCTCCGCGCCACGATTGGCCCCACTATAGGTAAAATAAAAAAGTTAATAGCAGAAGGTTTTTAAATACATTATTGTAAAGAAATCTGTTTTCAAATAAATAAGTTAATTATAATATAAGACACGAAATTAGAATTAATAAAAATCATTTGAAAGAAATATTAACTGTATCAACATATAGACGTTATTTTTCCGAGTATTTTCCATATATATGCCAGAATAAGCTTTATGTTGTATGTTGTCTAACAAGATAGAAAACTCTAGTGGATATTAAATCGAAATTAATATACTATTCCTCCGAAATTAATAAATTTTACTTTGAGCTTATAACGTTATTAGGTAAAAGAAAAGCAGAGAGCTAGATTAGATGTATTATTTTTTAAGATAAAGAGAAAGAAATTGAATCTTGCTAAATTTTGAATAGAACTACAAAAAATATCTCTTGATTTTGCTAACTAAAAGTGTCAGAAATTAAAGATATTATTTTTTCTTTACATTTTTACGATTTTTATTTATTTTTTCTTGCGTATTCACGTGCAAAGGGTGGTGTCAAAAAGTAATAAAATACTTAACAGTTAACAAATACACATCGATTCAAAAATCAAAAAATATAATCGATTGACAGCATTAGATTAACATTTTTATATGTATAGATTATTAAATAACAATTAATATTCCACAAGCGTTTCCTTAACTCATGGTGACAACAAAGCGATCTATTCGTCAGAGTGCGGGTTCGATGACCGGCTGGTGCCTGAAAATGGCGTGTTTCGTTATTATATTCAAACACCTGCGTCACTCCGCCATTGTAATATTATCTGATGTTTATGAATTACGTCTAACCTTTGTATAATGAATGATGATAATTATACAGTCAAATTATGTTTGAAATTAATTTGTTCTTGTTATAAATGTATCTATTTTGCGTGTTTGTCTGTCATGCTTTCACGGCTAATCTACCGGTCCGATTTAGATGAAATTTAGAATGAAAGTAGTAAAAGTTATTGGGTCAAATAAAGGCTTCTTTTTTTAAAAAAATAAACCCCTAAAACGTTAAAATAAAGGATGAAGGTTTATATGAAAAATCTACACCGTTTGACTGATTGTAATGAATTGGCATAAGCATAATTGATAATTTAAGCTTAAATATAGGCTATTTTGTTTTTCAAAAAACCACCCCCGAGAGAGGCAATATGACGAAAGAGAGGCAAGTGACGTAATTCACGCAGTGAAGCCACGAGCGGGCCGCTAATTACATTATAAGACAAAGCGCGGTGTTGAATTCCGTCGTTTAACGTGCAATGTCTCGGATAGGAAGTGAAGGACGGAGTGTCTTGGATCTCTGATTAAAATCGTGAAGTTGTATAAAAATGATGTTAAGCGTCATAAAGTCTACAAAAAAGTTGTAAGTAAGAACTTGTAAGAAATTAAAAAAGTACTTAATGTTTTTTTACACACCACAAATAAGATGTCAACATTTGGCAATACGTAGATAATGTCTTAAAATAAATTTATATTTTTCATAAATTGACAAACCGATATAAATTTACCCAAAAACGTATTTTACATGAAATAAAGACCCCTTTTATAGCTTTTATAAATATTAATTAGTGTATTTAAATATTATTTTACAAATGTGAAAGTATTTTTTTTATTTATTTTTTTATTTTATAGTAGCGGCCCACTCGCGACTTCGCCCCTTGATCTACGTATATGTTTCGTTATATTGCACCCCTCGTGTGTGGACTTTTGAAAAATAAAGTAGCCTGTGTTTAACCTTGGATTATCAATTATATTTAAGCCTAAATTCACTACATTTGGTCAAGCGGTTTAAATTTTTCATATAAACTTTCAGCCTCATTTTCAGCATTATTTCAGCCCTTTAGAGGGTGATTTTCGAAAAAATAAGTAGCCTATGCTTGATCCTGGATTATTTACTACTTTCATTCTTAATTTCATCCAAATCGGACCCGTAGATTAGCCGAGAAAGCATGACAGACAAACAGACAGACTTTCGCATTTATAATATAAGTATGGATTTTACAAATAATAAATACGTAATGTAAAAAGAAAAAACTAAAATATTACTCTTTAAAAGGTTTTGCAATAAAATACGTGTTGAAAGTTTGACGTACGAAAACAGAGATTATTAATTAATTAATATATAAAAGTAAAAATAAAAAAGGTAATTAAATAATTATTAGGTAAACAAAAATATTGTATTTTGATGAGACAGGTTCTTGCGTAAAAACTCGTTTTTATATTAAAAGTAAAAAAAAGATATATTTTTTACCAAATTATCTCAAATATTGAGAAAATAAAAGTATTTTTTTTAATTACAATTGCCATTATTAATATAACTTTTTTTTGTTTTTTCTTTAGCTTCACGCTGTATCCCGCACACAGCAGGGTAGGCAGAGGGAACCTAATGTTTAAGTACTCCGTTCCCCACTTTCCGCCGAATTCAGAGGCATTGCGTGATATGTGGCGGAACTTAACGCTGCGCTTTGCCTCGATACCAGAGCGAAGAAAATGAAATATTAAATATTTCCAGCCGTCGAATGGGAATCGAACCTACAACCAGTCGTTTTCACGCTTGTGCCACTGCGACATGACTGGCCCGAAACTGGTCCACAGCTATTATAACTTCTTAATTTTAAAGATATTATTTTGATATTTTTTTTACTTTTCATTATTTTTTTTTTTAGTATATTCTATGTGACTATGCATACCCTGCTCTGTGCGGGATACAGCGTGAAGCTAACAAAAAAAAATCTTTATTTCTAATAATATCTTTTCGAATACCAAATAATCTATACTATTATATAAAGAGGTAAAGTTTGTAACTTTCCTTGTAAGGGGTAATCTTAACCGTTCAAATACTCAACCGGTCATGAAAATTCTGTCACATTCAGACAGCTATATTGTTTTGGGGTTCTATAGGCTACTTTTTTAAGATGTTATTTTTATTTTTTTCTTTCAATTTCGATGATTTTTCTTGGAAAGATATTTAATGAGGCAACGTCAAACATAGGCTAACTTTTATTTAAAAAAAATATACTTAAGGGGTTGCAATAGAGAGAGAGAGAGAGAGAGAAGCCGCGAGTGGGTCGCTAGTTTAAAATAAAATTATTTGACTTGGACCTATTTCTTTTCATATAAACATATCAACATAACTTCCAAACGATAAACAAAATATCTTAACAAATTATACCCCATTCTCACTAAGGAAAAGATTGCATCAATTCAAAACAAACTATCCAACACATGGACAACAGATACACAGTACAGACAGACGGTCGATATATCGCGTATTGTCGATATATCGAGTATCGACCGCAAATCGCTCGCCTTTGCGGCATTGTCCGCTAGCAAGCAGTTAGTGTTAATGTCGTTCAAATATGTTGAAAAACAAAAGTAAAGCTTACACTTCGACTCGTACAAGCCCAAGCTCCTGCAATTTATCGGGTAACAAGATTGAAGAAATTTTAATTAGAATGGCCTTTTAATGAATAAAGACATAAAGTATGTTTGAAAATTCCAATAGTTGTGCCGATTTGTGGTGTGCCGGTGTAATTGACTGGAGTTGGGCTGTGACTGGTATGCGGGAAATGTGGAAGCCGTGTGTCTGTTCTATTGTCGATAAGTTTTACTGTGTGCAGGAATTGAAGATATTTTGAGATGCTTAGAAATTTCAAGCTAAGAAGACATTGAATTAGAGGCCAGTCGTGATGCACAGGTACGAAGTGTAACTGTAAAGCGATTGGTTGTGGGTTCGACTCTCAATCGATTCGTGGAAATATTTAATATTTCCCTTTTCTTCGCTCTAGTGTCGAGACAAAGCGCGGCGTTAGTTCCGCCACTTACCACGCAATGCCATCAGAGTTTAGAGGAAAGTGGGGAACTCTGTCTATCCTTTTAAACATATTTAAAGTGTTATTCTACACTTAGGAAAATTGAAAAAGACATGTAAAGAAAACGTATAAAAATTTGAACGCAGCGGGATTCGAACCTGCGCCTCCTGAATACCGTTCAGGCGCTCTCACCACTGGTATTCAGGAGGCGCGGGTTCGAATCCCGGTGCGTTCAAATTTTTATACGTTTTCTTTACATGTCTTTTTCTGTCTATCCTGCTGAATGCGGGATACAGCGTGAAGCTAAAAAACATATACCCAACATATTGAAATAGCGACTATAGACATTGAAATAGCGACTTTTACGCGTTATACATGGGTCCTCTAGTTTAAAGGTATAAAATTGTTTCCTTGCAAAGGCATATTGGAATGGACAATGGGCGTGTCATATTAATTGCGATGGTTGTACGTTTAAATTTGAACCGTATAACTTTTATTTACCCCCTTTCTCTAGTTAGTCATAGTGAGTCATTAGGTTTTGAAATTTATATAACAATATCTTTTAATAAGTGGAAAATATAGAACTTAGAAACATATACTAAGTTATTTTTAGCAAATTATGTGAAAAAGGAAAATAAAAGACAAGATTTCAAAAGACATTAATGGCATAGCATCTACAGGCATTTTCCCAACATAGCAGGGTAGTCAAAGACAACCAAAAGACAATTTTAAGACACTCCATTCTCCAATTTCCACCCGGAATCGAGACATTATATGTTGACTGGCGGAACTTAACGCCGTGCCTTGCTTCTTTATGCCTCGATTTGCTTTTTTTTGTCTCTTACGTACCAGAGCAGAAAAAATGAAAACAGCTTAAAAATAATCGTTGACCCGAGTGGGAATCGAACCTCCGACGATCCCGCTTACAGTCAGAATGCGCTACGACGACCTTAATAAATAATAAAAAAGAATATAATCATTCTAAACGGTCAACTAAAAAAAAAACAAAATAAAAAAAAGCAACACCGACATTCAAAAACGCATTTACAACACGACAACACTAACAGAAGCTAATATTTAAATCTGCATATAATTTATAACTCGATACCACTCGCAAAAATTACCTTTTAATCGAGTGAAAAAATATATATTGACAACATAAAATCGATTATTTACACTCGACGATAGGTATCGATTAGTCGCCGCGGGATGTTTTGGCATAACATATTTCAGCTTTCTCACTTTAAGTCCTGTTATTTTAATTTAAAAATGCGAGTTAATTGTCGTTCATTATGCTTTCGGAGGTGTCATTAAATATATACTATAAGAATATTTGCAATAATAAAATGTATTGGTCTTATTAAGGATTGTAATTTATTTATTAAGTTCCGGCACTTAACACGCATGCCTCCGAATTCGGCGGAAAGTGGGGAACGGAGTGTCTTAACACTAGGTTCCCTCTGCCTACCCTGCTGTGTGCGGGATATAGCGTGAAGCTATTTAATTTAATTTTTTTTAATTTATTTGTGTGATACAATGTTAAGAGATGCGATTGTAGAGCAATTAATTTGATGTAGCTCAGTGGTGAGAAATCTGTTTTAGTAATGAACCTATTTAAGTGGCCAGTCGTGGCCCATTGGCACAAGCGTGTGACTGTAAACGACTGGTTGTGGGTTCGATTCCCACTCGAGTAGTGGAAATATTTAATAATTCCATTTTCTTCGCTCTGGTGTCGAGGTAAAGCGCGCCGTTAAGTTCCGCCACTTAACACGCAATGCCTCCGAATTCCGGCGCAAAGTGGGGAAACGGAGTGTCTTAACTCTAGGTTCCCTCTGCCTACCCTGCTGTGTGCGGGATACAGCGTGAAGGTATTGGTCTTGTTAAGGATTGTAATTTATTTATGTGATGCAATGTTAAACCATGCGATTGTAAAGCAATTAATTTGTTGTAACTCAGTGGTGAAAAATCTTTTTTAGTAATGAACCTATTTAAATTGATTTTTTGGCGGGCTAAAATAACACTTCTTACAGTAATTAAAATTGTATTCGTATTGGAAGCATTTGACAACACAAATAGAAAATGTGAAAAAAATACATACAAGAATGCGGAGAGTAATAAAAAATCATAATTAGGTACTTCTACTTTGTAATCATATTGCACCAATAGTTATAACAACTTTTTTTTTCTTTTTTTTTAACGTCAAGAAATCCGTTACGTATACCCGCCCGGGGTGGGGCCCCGGGGCGCGGTTATGTAGGACTCCGGTATGGCAAGATGGTACGCCTCCGTTTATCCACTAAAATCTGACGGTGCTCCTCGCCCGCCACTACCCCAGGTCTCGGGTACTGCCATTGGGGCTGTGCGCGTCCACGGACCTGGGCGGCGGTCGCCTGCTAGGCTCGCCGTTGGAGTCTAGGGGTGGTAGGCACCCCCGACTGCCTGCTAAGAGTAGCGCGCGGAAGCCACCGCGCGCGCCTTCTCGGCCCAGGGGAGTAGGCGGTCAGTTAGCCCCACTCTCACCGCCCTCTGGCCGATGTTAGGGCGGAAGGCGACGATCGTGTGCCGCCCGCCGGCGACCCGGTCGTTTGCGACGGACGGCGAGTTCAGAAGATTCTTCCCTCGCCCGCTCTGCCGCCTCCTTCGCGAGCACCACTGCCTCGCAGAAAGCTCCGACCGAGTCCCACGACGCCTCCCTACCTGGTGGGTAGGGTAGTGGCTTTCACCACAGCGGGCAGCGAGAGGTCAATAGTTATAACCCCTGGTGTTGCGGATGGAACTCCACTATAGTAAGTTAGAATTCTATTCAAAAACATTTTATAAGCTTAATATTTGTTTGGCGTCTTTCCGGCGGAAAGTAGATAATACAGTTTTAATAGATAACATAACACTCTGCCTCAACCGCAAAAGATTCATAAAAACTTAGGTTAATTTTTTTTTTTATTATTCTATTTATCACTCTACGGACATAAGGTCTGTACCTTTTTTAACATTATTCTTGTTTTATGACATGTAATACATTTTTTTTTAATTAATTATTTAATAAGGTTAATTTATTTAATAAGAATCACAGATAATAACAATTAAATAATCGTACGCATACCTATGCAAAATTTACTTCATTGAAACAGCTTTGAGCTTGGATTTTTGTTTGAGGGTTGTATGTTTTTATATTTGTGCCGTAAAAATATCCTTCCATGACATGATGTATACTTATACACTAATTATTGATACCCACTTGAAAGCATGGTTGAAAATTAATAAATTTGCTTCATTTTTTAATTCCATTTTCGGACAAAATTTGAAAATGCAGCCCAAGTGCTCGCTCTATCTTTGCTCCTTATTATCAAAGTATAGAACTGAACCTGCTGCTAAAATTGCTTTATACTTCTTCCCGCAAGCTATACAGGCTAGACAGGCAGCAGGTTAGTAAAAAAGAATTTAAGGTCAGGAGTGCCATCCCTACTCCACTAACATTTCGAACTCGAGACATTGAGTGCTAAGTGGCAAAAATCAACGCCGTTTCTAAATATTAGTTTGGTCTTACCTCAGCTAACAAAGTTAACAAAAATATAACCATTCCTCCGAATGAGAATTGTTATTAAAACAGACGCCTTAGGCCTTTTTAACTCTAATGTAAATAATCAAATCTTAACACAAAATTCTGTTAAAATTTTCTTTAAGTCATATTTTGTTATAGTATATAGTAGAATAAATAAAAATTGGCTTATATAAAAGAGAAATAAATAACTAAGTAAATTGTATTTAGAAAAATAGCGGCGCGTTTGTAAGTATTTAAGCAACGTAAGGCTCGGTGTAACGGAATGTGCGAATGAATTTACGTCTTTTATTTTGTTTTTACTTTCAAAGATATTTAACTGTTTTTAATTCTTTATCTTATGTAAGGGACTTTGAAGTCAATATAGATTATATAGTAACTCCTTAAAGCGGTGTAAAGTAACTGTTTCTATTTTTGGGATTGTCTGATTAAATAGTAAGTGAACTTTAATTAATATTCTCATATCTTTTAGGCAGAAGTAACCTTGTGTTAAGACACTCCGTCGCCCACTTTCCGCCGAATTCAGAGGCATTGTGTGTTAAGTGGCGGAACTTAACGTTGCGCTTTGCCTCGACACCAGAGTGTAGAAAAGGAAATTTTAAATATTTCCATCTCGTCGAGTGGGAATCAAACCCATAACCAGTCGCTGTACAGTTACACTTTGTGCCTCTGAGCCACGACTGGCCTCTTCTCTCCTTCTTGGCCTTATTCTCATATAAGTGACTATAATGTCTGTTGAGGAATAAATATTGTTAAATATAGTGGTAGGGTAGGAAGAGAAAACCTATAGTAAAAAGACAATCCGTTCTAGAATTTCAGATCTGTTGTCAAAGCACTGCATGGAAAGTGGCAGAACGCAACACTGGTTTCTTTTAAGAGTTAGAAAAATGAAAATAATTTAAATACAATTATTCCACCGAATGGGAATCGAACCCACGACTATCGCTGTTTCAATCAGACGATATCACAATGCGCTAGATCGTCCTAGAAACGATTATGTTTAAATTATTTTCATATCTTCGGTTAGTTTTTGCATATGTAAATGTAAGCATTTACAATTTCATCTCGTATCTATTAGAAGCTGATAGGTAGCAATAACCGAGTGTGAAGGCACTCCGTTCTACATTTTCAGCCCTAATCTAAGACACTACGTGTTAAGTGATGGAACTAAGCACCGTACTTTGTCTTTCAATATTTAAATTTGTTTTCTCTCTCTCTTAGTAGGTAACATTAGAAAATTACAATAAACACAAATAAATAGTGTAAATAAGTAGATGTGCCTCATGTTCACTTTCAAGTAAGCCCCGTGAGTTACTATAATTTAATATTTAGTTTCATACTCAAGTCAAGACACTCTGTTCTCCAATTCCCGTCCGAATATAAGACATTAAGACATTAAGCAGCGAAATTTAACACCGCGTTTCGTCTTATAAAATCAAAATCTGACCAAACTTCTTAATATATATATTTTTTTTTCAGTTTCACGCTGTATCCCGCATACAGCAGGGTAGACAGAAGGAACCTAGTGTTAAGACGCTCTGTTCACCACTTTCCGCCGAATTCGGAGGCATTGCGTGCTAAGTGGCGGAACTTAACGCCGCGCTTTACCTCGATACCAGAGCGAAGAAAATGAAAATATTAAGTATTCTCACTCCTCGAGTGGGAATCGAACCCACAACCAGTCGTTTACAGTCACACGCTTGTGCCACTGCGCCATGACTGGCCACTTCTTAATATGTAACATTAGAAAATTACAATAAACAGAAATAAACAGCGTAAATAAGAAGGCGTGCTTAATTTCCCCGTTCAACCGTAAGTTACTATAATTTATGAGTTAGTTTAATACTATTTAAGGCACAATGCATTTGGCCGCCCACGCGTTAAACGCAAACAGAGCAAATGGGAGCAAGAAGTAGGACTGCCTTTGTGATATACCGCCATATTGTGAACGAGAAGTTATTGGATCAACTGTATCAAAACATGTAGATAATTTGTTTTATTATATTTTATGTTGAGATATAATAGTGGCCAGTCGTGGCCCAGTGGCACAAGCGCGTGGCTGTAAACGACTGGTTGTGGGTTCGATTCCCACTCGAACACGCAAGCCTCCGAATGCGGCGGAAAGTGGGGAACGGAGTATCTTAACACTAGGTTTTGTGTTTCATTACATAGTATGAAATAAAGTCGCTTTCCGTTCGTCTGTATATTGCGCGACGGATTTTGATGCGGTTTTGTTTAATAGATAGAATCATTCAAGCAGAAAGGTTTATAATTTGTATGCAAAATACATGCCTAATATGCACAAAAGTTTAGAGGTTCCTAGTGTACTGTAGGCTCAGCAGCACGTGCTTATATAGCGAAATAGTTATGGTCGTATAGTTTACGCAGGCAAAGCCGCGAGCGGGTCGCTAGTTAAGCTATATAATAAAAGTAGTTGTTCTTACGCGTAGTTGTTTTGTTTAGTATGGTGGGCAATAAACAACTAATAGTAATAATTTGTGGCCAGTCGTGGCCCAGTGGCACAAGAGTGTGACTGTAAGCGACTGGTTGTGGGTTCGATTCCCACTCGAGGAGTGGAAATTATATTTCCATTTTCTTTGCTCTGGTGTCGAGGTAAAGCGCGGCGTTAGAGTGTCTTAACACTAGGTTCCCTCTGCTTACCCTGCTGTGTGCGGGATATAGCGTGAAGCTATTAAATTTTTTTAATTTTTAATTTAGTAATAATTCAACATAGCGGCACTTACACATCACCTTTCTAAAAACGACTGTTGCGGGTTCGATTTCCACAAGCCATTTTATTTAGATGGTTTCATATTTTCTCTCCGGTAACATTAAGCAAAGTATTGAGAATCGGCATTCAATGGTTGGCGATTTTCAGGATGCCTTCACTTACATGTTAACAAAAAGGCCCGGATACAAATATGCTAACTTTAAAATCTAAGATTCCATAATATTAAATTAAATAGCTTCACGCTATATCCCGCACACAGCAGGGTAGGCAGAGGGAACCTAGTGTTAAGACACTCCGTTCCCCACTTTCCGCCGAATTCGAAGGCTTTGCGTGTTAAGTGGCAGAACTAAACGCCGCGCTTTACCTCGACACCAGAGCGAAGAAAATGGAATTATAATTTCCACTCCTCGAGTGGGAATCGAACCCACAACCAGTCGTTTATAGTCACACTCTTGTGCCACTGGGCCACGATTGGCCACATTAATGGCCATAAGATTTCATTATATTAAATATTTTAATATTACTTTTAAACATTTGTAAAGTATTATTTCCACACTTAGGAAAATTTAATAAGACATTTAGAAAACGTATAAAAATCCCGCTGCGTTCAAATTTTTATACGTTTTCTAAATGTCTTTTTCTATTTTAATAGTAGTTTTCAGAAGTCAAACTGGGTCCAAAAATGAAACTTATTTCGTTACTCAAATATGTGTATTAAGTCTCAATCAGTCGGTTAGCGTTAACTCTCATATGGACAATCATCTACAATTCAAATAACAAGTTTTATTTTCATCCCAAATATTGATATATAACTGTTTTCTGATTGTCCATTCCAACCAAAACTTCTTCTGTAGAATCATAACTTTTAAGCTTATTCTAGCATTGCAGGCAGGCAAAGTGAACCTAGTGTCAAGGAACTAATTCCAATTTACGCCTGAATTCAACCACTTTGCATTGAGTGAGAGAGCTTAACCCCGTACTTAGTCTTACTAGACTAGGGAGAAAAAAAAATATTTAAACCAATTTTCCAATGACCATCTTCGAGAACTCTGCAAGAAACCACCAGTCGACCAGCAAATCGGGCGACGCAAGTGGCAGCTCGATTGGCCATACTCTCCGCCGGGGCTCAGACCATATGCCTAAGCTGGCGATGGATTGGAATCCTCAAGGGAAGCGTAAACGTGACCGCCCAGGCAAACCTGGCGGCTTTCAGTTCTGGATGAAGAGAAGAAGATTGGCAAAACTTGGAACGAAATTAAATGCTACGCTGTTGATCGTCCAAAATGGAGAGTCACTGTGGAAGCCCTCTGCCCCAACTTGGGGACGTAGGATCATAAGTCACGTCAAATAAGGCATAATCTTAAACGGGAGTCGAACCCACAACCATTGTTTGCAGTCAGACGCTGACCGATTGCTCCACAGCGCGAATGGATGTGGATTCGATTCCCACTCGAGGGAATAATTATATTTAAATTTTCTTCCTCCTGGTACTATGCTGAAAACAGCGTGACACTGCATTCTCCGGATGGGAATCAAACCCACAACCACCGCTTGCATTTAGTGAGTAGTAACTAATTCTTCTTATATCATAAAATCACTTTCTAACATTACCAATCTATACTATTATATAAAGAGGTAAAGTTTGTAACTTTATTTGTAAGGGGTAATCTTCGGGAATACTGAACCGATCATGAAAATTATTTCACATTCAGAAGCTATACTGTTCTGGAGTGCTATAGGCTACTTATTTTTTATTTATTTTTATTATTGAACTAGTGGTACTAGTGTGGCCAGTCGTGGCCCAGTGGCACAAGCGTGTGACTGTAAACGACTGGTTGTGGGTTCGATTCCCACTCGAGGAGTGGAAATTATATTTCCATTTTCTTCGCTCTGGTGTCGAGGTAAAGCGCGGCGTTAAGGTCCGCCACTTAACACGCAAGCCTCCGAATTCGGCGGTGCGTGGGGAACGGAGTGTCTTAACACTAGGTTCCCTCTGCCTACCCTGCTGTGTGCGGGATACAGCGTGAAGCTAGAAAAAAAAAATATTGAACTACAAAATCAGAGGAAAATGAAATTGTGCTAGATGTGATGCTTTACCGGTGGCCGACTAAACGATTAGTTGTGTAATTTACGCCGGCGAAGCAGCGAGCGGGTCGCTAGTTAATATTAAAAATAAAGGAAAATTAAATAACCATTACAAATTGATATGTCTCGTTTTATTCACAATATATACTGTACTCTAATATTTACATGTACCTATATATATATTTACACAATCGTAAATAAACGCTTTCACTATAATTAAGTACTTACTTCCATACATTAAACTACACAAATATAATAAACACAACAAACACATCTCTACAAAACGTTGTACAAGACTAGTGACACTCAAGAACGCCAATTAAAGCTTAATTGCGATTAAATAATGCTAATTAAACGTTAACTGACGTTTCTGAGTGCAGCTTTACCAGTATCTTTCTAAATGCCACACCTATGTTTGCGATTTTAAAAAAAAAACAACGCTTTTGCTTCACTATTATTATTATAAATAAGTTATGTACAATTAAAACTTTATCTAGTTAATCTAATTTGATACGAGTATTTATTTACATTCAATTCACTGACATTAATTTTCTTTTTTTTTAATTTAAACAAAAAAGTAAAAAGTAGAAACAGACATAAAAATTAAAAAAAATATTAATAAAATGTTGTGGTAAATTTCATATTTTTATATCATATATACTAATATTACATAACATAATTATATAAAATATGTATATAACATATAAATAAAATAATTATTTGAAACATTATGACATCACTAGTCATAATAACTGTGTAAAATAACTTGAAAATCATTTTTTTTTGTTATTTCATTAATAAATAGAATGACAATTAAATAATAAATAAAACAGTAGCTTTTTTATATAAAATATTAAATTTTAGCTTTAATTTATTCTAAAATTGACTTATTGACCACTAGGCTCAAAACATTCGTAGAAACATTAAAAATACAGTCAGAAACATTGAAAATACAAAGAGCGAATATAGCTTTGTATAAATTTTATTTAATTCCAAACAGTATATATAATAATATTATTATTTATTTCATAATATCGACGTTGGAAAGTATATTTGCTGTAAATCGACAAAAATATAAAAAAAAACACCCTAGAAGACTATTTTTTTTTAATAATAAAAAAGAAAGATATATGACTGTAAACGACTGGTTGTGGGTTCGATTCCCACTTGAGGAGTGGTAATAATTAATATTTCCATTTTATCCACTCTGGTGGCGAGGCAAAGGATGGCGTTAAGTTCCGCCACTTAAGACGCCATGCCTCCGAATTCGGCGGAAAGTGGGTAACGGAGTGTCTTAACACTAGGTTCCGTCTGCCTACCCTGCTGTGTGCGGGATGCAACGTGAAGCTAAGAAGTAAGAAAAAAAGGCAAACTTAATATTTATTCTATTAAAAACGTCATTATTGAGGAGATAAGGTATTTAAAGTTTAGACAGCATTTGCTTAAATACTCGTAAAACTACTTTTACAGGATTAATCTAAATGTCTTTTTCAATTTTATAGTTTTAAATATTCATAAAATAATTTTAATAAAATTTTCAATTTTCAATATAACTTTTAAACATTTTTAAAGTGTGGAATAACACTTTAAAAATGTTTAAAAGTTTCACTTAGATTGTATAGCAGTTAGGGTTACAACAAATACGTTTTCCAACATCAATATTATTACTATCTGTAAGCTCTTCTACAAATTCTTGCTGTATTAGAAATTAGGCCGATTCATACAAATAAAGGCGAAAGCCCTGCATTTTATTTCTTATATAAACGTCAAATTAAAAAAAAAACAAACATTTTACAAATGTCAATGTCATGTCTAAAAGTTAATTATCCGTCAGAATCGTTGGTGTTGCCATAACAACAACATTTAATGACAATTATGCTTTAACTAAACTTAATTTAAAATTAATACTAAATTTATTAGCTGCTATTAAAATCTATATATAATCTATATACACAGAGCTAATTACTAAAAATATATAAAACTACATTAAGAAGCATTAAAACACGCCATTTTTCATCTTGTACTATTTACAAATTATGAATTTTAGTACAAAAAAATTATAGCTATACACTAATTTAAATCTAAATAACGTTACTTAGCTAATAACATTACTTACGCCATTTTCACGAAGTTTACAGGTGACAGTAAAAATTGACAACTTCAAAAAATAAATAAGCTCTATGTGTTATTAATTGTTAAGATCGTATTTAGTGTCTAAAAAAGAACAACTTAGTGTGAAGACACTCTGTTCTCCACTTTCCGCCCAAAATCGAGACTACGAGACGAGACGAGAAAACATAATCTTTCTCCAAGTTGGAATCGAACCCAAAACCATCACTTTACAGTCAAAATACAGTTTTTTTTTCTTTTTTTTGCTTCACACTATATCCCGCACACAGCAGGATAGGCAGAGGGAACCTAGTGTTAAGACACTCCGTTCCCCACTTTCCGCCGAGTTCCAAGGCATTGCGTATGAAGTGGCGGAACTTAACGCCACGCTTTGCCTCAACACCAAAGCGAAGAAATTGGAAATATTAAATACTTCCACTCCTCGAGTGGGATTCGAACCCACAACCAGCCGTTTACACGCTTGCGCCACTGCGCCACGACTGGCCCCAAATACAGAATAATAACCCATAAAGCTTATTATACAGATAAGAATTTTCTATCTCTTGTTAAATTAATGTTATTAACTAAGAGACGAAATATATATATCTACACACATATAAAAGAAAATACTCAGTCTGTCCTTTTGATATAGCGCTGGTAACGATCCGACAATGAAGTATAATAACGTATAATTAAATGCGAAAAAAAATATAAACAATTTCAAGACTAGTCTACAGGGTCTTTGGTCACCGTTCAAAAATACCTTCGAGTTAAGAAGTCATTTCTAATATACATAAATTATTTAAATAAAATAAGAATAACTAGTTGTGTAATATCAAAAGATGTATTATTTATATTGTATTTATATACAATAAAAGTGGAGCGGATGTGGCACAGTAGGATAGAGTCTGACTGTAAACGTGATGATTGTGGATTCGATTCCCATTCGAGGGAACGATTATTTAAAATTTTCATTTCGTCGCTCTGGTACCGACGACAAGGTTTGGCGTTGAGATTTAGTCACTTAACATGTCTCGATTTCAAGCGGAAAGTGGAGAACGAAGTGTCTTGACACTATATCAAAATCATACAATAAATAAAAAAAAAAATGATATAAAACCTGTCATATATATCATAAGCTTGATCTGTCATTACTAAATCATTTAAAAAAAACATCGCTACGATTTTTTCCACTAAGCAGTCTAAGCAAAAGAAACCTAGAATGAAAACACTCCGTTCTCTACATAGAGAGAATTCTTGTATGTCGAAGAGTAGAACACAACTTGCTAGTACAGCGAAGAAATAAAAATAATTCAAATATAATTATTTCCCCAAATGGGAATCGAATCCACAACTGACACGCTGTTCCACTGTGACTATTCAATACGCTAAATTTCGCAAAAGTTCTATGTGACCTTACTATAAAAATAATTAAAAAAATATAGCTAGAATCTAAAATAAGTCAAAATTGGTAATAATCTTTGATATTACACGACTAATTATAAAATTGTAATAATAAAATAGCATACACCGTAAATTGCAAGGTAAGAAGATAAGCATTTGATTAACCACTGATAAAAAAAAATAAAAAAGTAGGTTAGTTATGCCAAATGGATCTAATTTGATATATCTTTATAAAGATAAAAGCGGCTTAAAGTTTAAAAAAAAATGTAAAATAAATTAAAAAAGAACTTATTTTTATAATAGTTTAACTAAAATATTAATAATAGTTCAAAAGCAATATAGTTTCATTTAAAACTACTATGAATTGATATATTAAAATACTAAATTAGCATAAAACTTCTTAAAAAAACAAAAGATAGCAATAATAACAATCTAAATTTCTTTATATAATAAATAATGTAAAACTTGCAAAATACGGCTGCTGTCAATATAATCAATATAAATCAATATTATAAAACATCGATATTTTTCATAAAATACAATCTTGTAAATCATCAACAACATTTAAGAACCATTGATTATTTATATAAAATAAAATAAAATATCTTTATTCACATAATAAAATTATATGCTCTATCCTATACAATAAAACATTAAAATGGACGATTACGATAAATATATTAAAATTCAATTCAAATAATTAAAAAAATAACTTTTTAAAATTAAATAAACAAACTTTTTTAATACAATAAAACATTTATCATAAAAATCGATATCTTGACATAAATAATCGAATAATATTTTCAATTATTTGATTATGATAATCGATTAACCATTCGTAATCGTCCAGAGAATCGGTTACCGGCATACAAATACATACGACTACGTACAAAGTGCGTTACAAACACATATATAATATCTACATTAATATAATAATTAATTAGGAATTATCCTTCACTCAAGCACCGATATGTCGAGATGGACTAATTTTTTTTCTAAACTAAATCGATTCTAACGTTTTTTTTTAGAATATCATTACTATATCTAAGGACAATGTTAAAAGATTTACGTCACTTTAAAATTTATTTGTTTTA
Organism: Dryas iulia moderata; assembly: GCA_019049465.1. Classification (NCBI taxonomy): domain Eukaryota; kingdom Metazoa; phylum Arthropoda; class Insecta; order Lepidoptera; family Nymphalidae; genus Dryas; species Dryas iulia. The sequence continues at coordinate 13,874,978 of CM032428.1, forward strand.
CGCAAAATTTCATGTTCTTTTTTAATTAACTCAACTCTTTGTTCTTTTTAAAGAATACTTTAAAAACAATTAAAGAAATTATAATTTTGTAAAAATAAACAGATGCAAAATCAACTAAAATTGACATAAGCGAAACGTCAAATTCAAAAAAGATTTTGACAATTTCTGTAGTATACATCAATTAGAACGTTAAAATATTTAAATCATCTACAAAAATAATAAATAATCTGTGAAAACTATACGTAAATCATCAAAATATTTTAGCACTGCACCGCGAATATAAGAAAAAAAAATGAAATGTCACATAACGTCAAAATTATTATATGTTAACTTAAAATTAACTTAACGAATACTATTTTCAAAGGAATGGCAAGGTATGAGGTTTCAGTCTAAAAAACCATTTTTTTAAAATCATACGCGAAACAACCAAAGGAAATATAATCTGTATTTTTTATTATGTCATATATTCTGTACTGTACTTTTATCTATTTAAGAACGTAAATTATATCTTTCAACTCAATAATATTAAAATAAATATACAATAGAAACTCGATTATTCGGCTCTCAGTTATACGGATTCGCGATTATTCGTAATAGTATATATCGTTGATATGTATTTGTTGTTTTTAATAAACATACAACATTATGTATATATACACAAATCCCGCTTTTTTTCATACATTCGATTATCCAGATATTCGATATTTCAATTAATCGAATTTCTACTGTAATTCAAAAGCTGCCATACAAATAAAATGAGTAAAGCAACATATTATTACCTAGCTAAAAATAAATGTCTGTCAAAAATATAGATTAAAATAATAATACAGTACATGATTTTCTATTTTAACAGATTATAAACGAAGTGTAAATTTATTTAAAAAAAAATCATTTTGATCATAATTCTACTTAGATGCGTTTTTTTTTAAAATGTTACAGTAATATAATACCTTTGTATATTTAATATTATTTGACAATTGACAGTTATGTAAATATAATGGCACAGAGAAAAGAATATAAAACATAACTCATAATATTTGGTTTAACGAATGTTATAAGATTTTCTTTACTAAAAAAGTAGTAATATACTGTTTTTTTTAAATTATTTATTAAATTTCATATACACAAGTGTATATTCTAAAAAAACTCAAATTTCCCTTAATCGAGAACAAGGTAACATCGATATTATAATCGACTCACAATAATTGTTTGTTCTAGTGACAAGAAAAGTGAAGAGAAATCGATTTTATTATCGATTTTTATAGTATAACATCTGAAACGATTCTATTTGGCAGTTTAACCTACATACCCTGGTATTGGGGGGACGATTCCCATTTTACTTCACTTACAGCCTTTCGAAACATTTTTTGTTATAATTTATTGTCCAATCCTCAAATACTTAAAGGGCCCTCTTATTCTAATTGTATATATCATACAAAAAAAAAACTATTATTTATACATATACAAAAGTTACAAATAAAAAAACGATTCTATATATTAAATATGTAAAAAGTTTATATACCTAAATAAATAATTGTCAAAAAAAAAAGAAATTGACTATAATCACTTAATAGTACAATAAAAGGACCCTAATAAACTTACCTTACACACATTCTAAATTCCGCATCTTATTTCCTTATTCCAACAAAAATCCGCCACTTATTTCTTCGCTTCACAACAACAAACTACAACGCGCCTATATCTGGGTAGACTTGCGGAATACCAGAGCCAGTTTCTCTATACTGCAAGGGGTCCGCGCGGAATTCCACGGACTTTAGCGCCATATGTCCGTAAATCTGCGTGAACCTGTCGATGCAGGCGGACCTCTGCGACATGTGTCGCGCGTCGGCGGACAACATTTCCGTGTTAGTACATTCCGGACATTTGAACTTTTTCCGCGGAGTTACCTGGAAATTGAAGGTTCAAATTTTAATAGAGGTGGAGAGAATAGAGGATGGCGCAGTGGGATAGGGTTTGTTTTTTATTCGTCATTGATTGCGGGTTCAATTCCCATTTAGAGGAGAATCATATTTTGGACCATGATTTGGGGCTAGTCGTGGCGCAGTGGCACAAAGTGTGACTGTAAAGCGACTGGTTTTGGGTTCGATTCCCACTCAAAGAATGGAAATATTTAATATTTCCATTTTCTTCGCTGTGGTGTCGAGGTTTGCCTCGTTTAAGTTCCGCCACTTAAATTCCACCAAATTTGGCGGAAAGTGGGGAAGGGAGTGTCTTAACACTAGGTTCCCTCTGCCTACCCTGCTATTTTGCGGGATACAGCGTGAAGCTATAAAAAAATCATAATTTCATTATTTTCATTTCTCCGCTCTAGTGCATATAGCAAAGTGCGATCAATTTTATAGTTAATAGACCCTTATAAGGTCATGGCAGAAAGCGTTTTTCTTATAATGCAAATTTTTAAACTTTTTCCCATATCAATAGAGTCGCTTTCCTTAAGCGAAATATATAAATGTACCGTGTGCAAACGCGCAACACAATTATGACGGGTTAAATAATCGTTTTATATATTAGAACAATTTTTTAGTTAATTTCAATAAATTCTGTTTATGTACATACATATGCATGTTATGACTGGCTTCGGCCTTTAATTTGGCTTGCGCGGATTATTCTAAAAATTGAACATTGGGAAATATTATTAACCTTGTACTTACTTTAATACAAATATTTAAAATTTATTGTTTAATCTTACTCTTAGTGTAAATTTTTTTCAGTTCCACGCTTATCCCGCACACAGCAGGGTAGGCCAGGGAACTAGTGTTAGACACTCCGTTCCCCACTTGTCCGCCGATTCGGAGGCCTTGCGTGTCCAAGTGCGGAACTTACACGCGCGCTTTTTACCTCTTATACCAGGCGAATGTAATTGATAATATAATGTTAATATTTCCACCTGCTCCTCGGTTTGGGAATCGGGGAACCCACAACCAGTCGTTTACCAGTCATCGTTTTCGTGCCACTTGTCCGCGACTTGGCCATTGATTAGTGTACATAAATTTCTTAAAATCTGCTCAAGCCATATCAGAGAAAAAGAAAGCAGTGAAAGTATCGATTTAGTCGTTTATGCTATACGAAAATTCTGTATTGTCCGCGACCCGGACATCAGTGAAACAAGTCTATATAGTTTGTAAAGCATTTTAACAATATTATTCCCACTTAGGAAATTGAAAAAACTTTCAAGAACACTTCTGAGACGGTGAGAGCGGCCTGGACGGTATTCAGAAGCGCGGGTTCAAAATCCCGCTGCGTTCAAACTTTTATAAGTCGTTTTCTTCAATGTTTTTATAACTCTATTATTATTAAAGTATAAAATCTTAAAATACTACTTAGGCTCAATACGCCAGCACGCGGATATGATAATTTACTTTAGAATTTTGTAATTGACATGAAATCTTCTAGTAAGTAATTCCAGAGGTGTAAGAAATGCTTAATTTAAAATATATCTTTACTTCTTATGAAGCAAGGTCGCTTCCTGCTTCTGTCTGTATGTATGATTGCGTAGATCTACTACAAACTACGCAACCAGATTTTGATGCGGTTTCTTTTAATAAATGATGTCGAGTCTAATAGATAAATAATTAATTCAAAAATAAGGTTATATGTCCTAAATAATGCATAATATAGTAAAGAAACAATAATTTAGAGTTTTTAGATGTCGGGGCGCGGCGGCGCGTACTCTAATGAATAGTTGGTAGTTCCCGCAGCAAAGCCGCAGCGTAGTATATATAAACCGTCAAAAGCGTTTTACAATAAGAACTACTACGCCAAAGGAAATGCCAAACGATTGTCTCTTTTTATCCTCTGTTATTCACCAATCTATTCTGGTAGTCATGTACAATTGGGCAAAGTTTCAAGCAATCGGAGGGCATGAATTAAACCGAATAGCGATGAAAAAATTTCTTACATATGTTTGAAACGGGACTCAAATAAAGATGTTGGGCAAGTTTTTAAATTACTTTCTTTCTCTTCTTTAATAACGCCACTTTTTTTTTTTTTACCCTGTTGGGTATTAGAGGGAAAATACATCATATGTATATCAAAAAAATATATATTTTTTTAATATATCAAGAACTTTCCTCTCAGCCTTTTCAGGTAAAATTGCGTGATAGGACTTACTGTATACAAGATTATAATATTGAATTACTGCGCTAAATACTAATTTTGATCTAATTTTATTTGATATCGTTACGGCGCATTGGGACAAAGCGTTTGGCAGTAACGCGTGGTCGTGTGGTTCCATTATCGTGGGGGTAATGATTGTATATACTTAAGTTATGTTCTCTCTCCACTCTGTTAAGATATAAGCGCTGCGTAGTGATTCGTCACTCAATGTAATATTATTACAATATTATATGTATCATTTGACGACGTCGTACTTTTGGACAGCGTCTAACTGTAAACACGATTGTTGTGCATTCGATTACCACTCTAGGAAAGATTATAAAATATTTTTATTTCTTCGCTCTGATACCTAAGTTAAAGCGCGGCGTTAAGTTCCGCCACTCTCGTCACCATTTTGACTGTTCTCTCTAACTATTTCGCTACACAGGGAAAAGAGCAAAGCTTTTTTATATGTATCCTTAAAAACAAGCGTGTGACTGTAAATGACTGGTTGTGGCTTCGATTCCCATTCGAGGAGTGGAAATTATATTTCCATTTTCTTCGCTCTGGTGTCGAGGTAAAGCGCGGTGTTAAGTTCCGCCACTTAACACGAAAGCCTCCGAATTCGGCGGAAAGTGGGGAACGGAGTGTCTATCACTAGGTTTCCTCTGCCTACCCTGCTGTGTGCGGGATACAGCGAGAAGCTAAAAAACATTACGTCAAATATCATTATGATTAGCTTCGTTCTATGAAACGCTATTGTTGCAATGTCCTTGATTACAGTGAGTAATGTATTTTTGCATAGTTTCATCATTTTAGTCACGTCCATGTGAGCTGTTATATTGGCATGCGATGCTATTTAGTTACAGACGCTGCTCGTTATATAAACAATTAGATTTGATTAATTAAATATTTTTTAAAAGTCATAATGGTTACTGTTAATAGGATTGGTTGTAAATTCGATTCCCGCTTAGGGACTTTTTTTTCTTTTGTTTTTTTTTAACTTCACGCTGTATCACCCCCACACAGCAGGGTAGGTAGAGGAAACCTAGTGTTAAGACACTCCGTTTCCCATTTTCCGCAGAATTCGGAGGCATTGCGTGTTAAGTGGCGGAACGCTTAACGCCGGGCTTGTTACCTCTGATACCAGAGCGATGGAAATGGATATCCATACTTATATTATAAATGCGAAAGTCTGCGTGTTTGTCTGTCACGCTTTCACGGCTAATCTACCCGTCCGATTTGGATGAAATTTAGAATGAAAGTAGTAAAAGTGACTGGGTCTAACATAGGCTACTTATTTTATCAAAAATCAATCTCTAAAGGGTTAAAATAGGGGATGAAAGTTTATATGATAAATCTAATCCGCTTGACCAATTGTTATAAATTTTGGCGTGAATATAGTTGATAATCTAAGTTTAAACAAAGGCTGCTTTATTTTTCAAAAAATCCGCCCCCGAGTTTTACAATATAAAGAAATAGTTGACGCGGCGAAGCCGCGAGCGGGCCGCTAGTATTAAATATTTCCACTCCTCCAGTGGGAATCGAATCGACAACAGTCGTTTACAGTCACAGGTTCGTGCCATTGCGCCATGATTGGCTCATAAATGAGAATTGGGACATAATTGATTTTAATTAAATGAAACAGTGTTTTTTCCAATTTATTTTTTCACCACTAACACGCAGTGAGTCGAATTTGTGTGGATAATAGAGAGCAGAAAATTTTATCACTAGATTCTTTCTGATGGGAAACATGTTTTTTTTTATTAATGGCTCAGTTAGTATAAATTTATTTTATAGTTAAAATGAGCTTTCTACATCTTTTCACGTTAATTATTTTATCATACAAAAAGCTATATAATGCTTTTATAAGTACAGCAAACTAGATAAAGAAAACCCAGTGTCAAGACACTTCATTCTAATCTTTCTGCTCATTTATAAAGATATCGATGTGACAAATAAAAATTAATTAAATATTGTGTAAAGGGCCAGTCGTGGCGCAGTGGCACAGACGTGTGACTTCAAACGACTGGTTGTGGTTCGATTTCCACTCGAGGAGTGGAAATATTTAATATTTCCATTTTCTTCGCCTGGTACTGAGGCAAAGCGCGGCGTTAAGTTCCGCCACTTAACACGCAATGCCTCCGAATTTGGCGGAAAGTGGGGAACGGAGTGTCTTAACACTAGGTTCCCTCTGCCTACCCTGCTGTGTGCGGGATAGAGCGTGAAGCTAAAAAAAGAGAATCAAACCCACAACCATCAAAAAGAAAATCAGAATGCTCCACTGTGCCACAATCGATGAAATTTGTAGTAAAAATAAATAACTTCTTTTATTGTCCAATAAAATAATAATTTGTTTAATTGATTATAATATTTTCTCGATATTTCAACTTCCTCATAATTATGTTAAAATGCTACTTTATAACTGTGTTCTGTGACGATTAACTCACGCTTGTTCTATTTTGCCTACCAAGTTTTAGGTGTGGGTGATTACAATGAAGGGATTATGCAATAATATATCTATAAAAAATATATAAAATCTGTAAATGGATAGTTAGCGAGAGAAATTTAGAAAACGTATAAATAATTTTTTGAACGCAGCGGGTTTCGAACCTGCGCCTCTTGAATACCGTCCAGGCGCTCTCGCCACTGAGCCATGCGTTCTACTACTAGCTGTGTCGAAATTCTCAACGCTTTATTACAACTTATTTTTGTTGTTACTTTAAAAATGTTTAAAAGAATTCTACTGTTTGTCACTTTTTGCGCATAGCAGGGTAGTCGGAGAGCCTAGTGTTACGACACTCCGTTATCGATTTTCCACCCGAATTCGGGACATTACTTTTTGTGACGGAACTCAGTGCCGTACGAAAAATTTTGTTAATTAAGTCTTTATAATTTATATGTAAATTTATAGATGTTTTAATTAAATATACTATATTACTAGAAAAAATGAATATAAAAAATGTATATATTTCAAATTATTTTAATTATTATACATGTTATAGAGATTTTAAATATTTATTCCACCGCTTTGGATAATATAGGGAGAATGGAGTGTCTAAACATTATCTTGACAATATTTTAAAACGTGGTGTGCAAGAGAACACACTTTCAGTCTACTCAATATAAAATTTTTAAAAATAATAAGAATTCCTCTCTCTTGCATGAAACCGTCATCTGATTATAAGGGCGTGGCGGTCCCATCCATCTCGCACTTAATAGACTCAGTCTTTTAACGAACAATTAATATGTTAATCAGTTCAATATCTTAAGTTCAGTATTCAAGTGTTTTATTAAAAACCGCAGCTTCACGCTTATTCCCGGTTAGCGAGACAACTTAGTATTAAAAAAGACATTTAAAGAAAATGTATAAAAATTTGAACGCAGCGGGATTCGAACCCGCGCCTCCTGAATACCGTCCAGGTGCTCTCACCACTGAGCAATGCGTTCAAATTTGCGTGCGTTCAAAAAAGTGTGGAATAACACTTTAAAACTGTTTTAAATAACTTAGTGTTAAATTACTCCGTTCTCCACTTTGGGCCTAAATTTGAGACATAAGGTGTGGAGGGGCGGAACTCAACCCTGAACTACTACGTCTTACCAAGCCAAAGGATTTATTTTCAGTAACTTAAGCTTTTTATTATTTTTATGAAAATTAATTGGATTTATAGTTTAAATAAAATAAATAACAATATTTGTTATATAGATTTTTTAATTTTTTGAACAACTTTGCTTTGTCTCGCATAAGAGGGTCACAAAGAAGGTAGTGTCAAAACACTCCGTTCTATACTATCCGCTTCAATTCGACATGTTGAGTTTTAACTAGCGGAACACAACGCTGCTTTTCCAATACCGGAACAGAGAAGATAATCTAAATATAATTCCCTCAAGTGGGAATCGAACCACCTATAACCACCTCAACAATCAGACGCCGTCCCACTGCGCCACAATGGCTTCTAATTTTATTCATATCAATTATAGATTTACATTTTTATACGTGTCAAACATTTTTATGTATCTATTTGGAAAATGGATTTTGGTCGTTAATGGAACAGTAAAATTTCATTTTAGGCTTAAATTATATGAAATTGTGTAATAATTTACAACTATGTGATAAAGAAACTCTGTGTATATTATCTTGCTAGTGATCCGCTCGCGTCTTCGCCTGCATAGTTTATGTCTTATATTAGTGTCGTTTTTCATCACTCTCTGTTTTCACTTAAATCACAAACTTTGCTTAAATTTATAATATAAATTGTTACAACTTTTTTATTTATTACTGATTGAAATTAGAGACCAGTCGTGACGCAGTGGCACGAACGTGTGTCTGTAAACGACTGGTTCGATTCCCACTCGAGGAGTGAAATATTTAATATTTCCATTTCCTTTGCTCTGGTATCAGAGGTAGTGCGCGGCGTTAAGTTCCGCCACTTAACACGTAATACCTCTGAATTCGGCGGAAAGTGGGGAACAGAGTGTCTTAATACTAGGTTCCCTCTGCCTACCCCGCTGTATACGGGATATAGCGTGAAGCTAATGATTGAAATAAAATAAACGCTAAATGCTAACTACATATTACATTAAATATTTTAATAATCAAAATTGCATTTAAATCGATTAGCATGCCCAAACGCACCGACAAGTAGAAAATAAATTTAAAATAATTATTTTGGGTTTATAAATAGCCTAATATATAAATTTACAGACGGGTTTCAGTTATATGTTTACACTCTTATTATTTTCCTCGTTTTATTCATTACTTATTCATTACTTTGGACCATATTTTTTGTTAGATTTACTTCAAATTTGTACACATATCCGGATCTTAATACAATGCCATATTAGTCGAGGCACAGGGGCACAAAGTGTGACTGTAAACGCGACCGGTTGTGGGTTCGATTCCCACTCAAGGGATTTAAAATTTTTAATATTTCATTTTTTTGTTCTGGCGTGGCGTTGATTTCCGCCACTTAACACGCAGCACTCTGAATTCAGTGCAAAATGGGGAACGGAATGTCTTAACAGTAGGTTCCCTCTGCCAAACCTGCTATATGCGGGATACAGCGTGAAGCTAAAAAAAACATACAAGAAGAGCTTCACCAACGAGCCACTAATACCAAATCAATAACCACTCAAATTCATTCCCAAGTACCATTAAGTTTACAAATAATTATTTTAATTGCAATACACCGTACAAATGTATATACATAGTACACGTTTAATCATACACTGTCAATATGATAGGTAGCCGAGTGTGGTATTATCAAAATGATCGCTTCATTCACTCAACACCTCGGTCATTAGATACTCTAATGGATTGTTAGAGTAAATAGATTATAGCTTTGGAGTTAGGGAAAAGAAAAGTAACTGGTAAATGTGATGCCAAGTTCGAGGTAGGTTAGTATTTAAATGTTCCGCATAATTATTTTAAATATAGTAAAAAATCCTATAAAAATTTCAACGTAGTGGGATTCAAACCTGCGCTTATTAGGTACCGTCCCAGCGTTCTGACTGCTACGCCATGCGTTAATGCAAAAAGTCTTGTACATTTTGGTTTTGGTGGGCCTTCAGGTCGTTTGCCTCCTTTATTCCATAAAAAAAAAATACATTTTCATAAGTGCGTGAATACATTAGGGGTCAGTCGTGTCGCAGTAGCACAAAGTATGCCTGTAAAGCGACTGGTTGTGGGTTCATTTCGCACTTGAGGAGTGGAAATATAATAATATTTCCATTTTCTTCGCTCTGGTACCGAGGCAAAGGGCGGCGTTAAGTTCCGCCACTTGACGTGGGGTGTACGGAGTGTCTTAACACTAGGTTCCCTCTGCCTGCCCTGCAGGTTACGGGATTCAGCGTGAACATTAAAAATAATATAATAATCATTCTCAATCAGAATCGAACCCCCAACCAATCACGATTATAGCCAGATTCTCTGCCATTACACCACGGCGGTTATTTGCTATACTGTCATATAAAATTCAATTATTCGTGCATTACTTACTTCAAAAATATATAAAGAAAACATTTTAAATTTTCACATGTTTCGTCGTGTTAAGAAATCGTGTTAGATATTTTTTGCAACACTCGCTCTGTGCCGCGGAATGCTCTAAACTTGTTAATAGCATTTTGATATAAAATCTTATGTTTTTGCGAAGTGGGAATGTGTAATATTTAGTATGTGAACAGAATTCCAATTATTAAAGTGTTTTTAGTTGAAGAATTGCCTTCGTGGTGCAGTGAGGCATTGATAGTATAAGGGGAGGTTGTAAGTTTGATTCCCACTCGAGACAATTTTTAAACGATTTTTTTTTAAATAGAAGTTTTACTAAGACATTGAGCTCCGCTACGCTGAAGTATTCAGTGTCTAAAATTGGACACACAGTGGTGAATAGTGTCAGTTACTAGATTTTTTTCTACTTTTACTATATACCATATATGTGAAACTAAACGAACTATAAAGCTAAATAAGAAAATATTTTACCAATAAAAATTTATTTAAATATTTTATTATTTTTTAAGTGAATTCAAGATTAAAAAATCAAATAATTATTTAACAAGCAAAGCTTTCCATAACGAGAATGCTTACTACGCTATTTTCCGCATAATCAGTCATAGTGTCAAGACACTCCATTCTAAACGAAAAACGGTTACAAAAAAATAAAATTTAAAATTTTCGATAAAGACCAACAAAATTAACTTTTAAAACAATAACCAAATCAGTATTCACTTCCAAACTCACAGTTACACAAACCTAATTAGATTCACACTAAACGAATCGAAGTCCAGCGCGTCGAACTAATGTTTATAACATCTTATATATTGTCAAACAACTGTAAGACATTTAATATTGAAAATGCGACATTTTTGCTACATTTCACCATTGTGAACGTTTTTATGGCCAAAACAAAGCGTGTTAAACAAGGGAACACGGTTATAGCAGTACGTGGACGGGTAACTAATTTAATCGAATATTTTCACTGATTTAAAAGCGTGATTCAATATTATTTGTTTTGAAACATTCTATTGCTTAACTTTTGTTTTGAGACTTTTTGAAATACCTGCGCGTACGCATTTTGTGGTGTGTGCTTAAAGTGGAAAGTGGGGGGAAAAAGTGATATAGCTTTTTGATTTTGGTATGGAAAAGTCGTAAGGGTGTAAAAAATAAGTTATATTGTTGATAAGAAAGCTTTTGAGAAGGTTTAAAAAAAATGTAAATTGAAACATTGATACAAGTTTTTTGCATTAAGTACAGAGGCGAAATGTGAATATATTAAAAAAGTAGGATCCCAGAGTTAATAATTTAGTAAAGGCAAGCCGATGTTAATCGTGTTATATGGTCGCCTCGCCCCTCCTCAAGTACTAGTTAATATACACGAGGAGATACAAGAGATACTCGAAAGCTGTGGGTTTGATTCTCACTCGAGGAATTGAAATATTTAATATTCCATATTCTTCGCTCTGTTGTCAAGGCAAACCGCTGCGTTGTGTTCCACCACTTAACATGCAATGCTTCCGAAATTAGGCGAAAAGTGGGGAACGGTGTGTCTTAACATTAGGTTCCTCTACCTACAGTGCTGTGTGCGGGATACAGCGTGAAGCTATAAAAAAGTACAATTATCTAAATTATGATATCCGTTTTACTCGAGTTAATAAATAACTTATAAAGTTAAAAAATCGAGTAAAAAGTGCACCGATTAAAAACTGTTTTTAAGGCAAAACATCAGGTTCATACTATGAAAATATTGTTCGTCACCAGATTCGGACACATACGATATTTCAAGCAAAGCAGGCGGCAATAACTGGGCTTCACCCAGCTTGAATCCCTTAAAATTGTAATTTTTGTTTTTACAAGTCAATATACATATGTAAGCGCGTAGGTATATTTTCCAACCTGCTGCGCTCACTCCAGCTGCTCTCATTAGAGTAAGCTTGATTTAATAAGCTGAAGGAATATATTGAAAATTTAGAGTTCCTTTAAAATCTGTATTAAAATATAAAATCGTTCTTATAATAATTGTTGCTGATTTTTTTGCTAAAATATATAAAAATTATGAACGTATAACGGATAAAAAAAAACGTTTTCTAAAAAGCTTTTTTTCTATTCTCTATGTGCATTTAGAAATGTTTAAAGTATAATTGAGGCTTTCGTGGTGCAGTGGCATAGTGCTTACTGTAGCTGCGATTGGTTATATGTTTGATTCACATTCAGACGAATGATCATAATTTAAAGATTTCCTTTTCTCTCTCCGATATCTAAAATAAAGCGCAAAGCGTTATGTTCCAGCACTTAACACGCACGATAATTTTCACTACGTGGAAACTAGAGAACGAATTATCTTAATACTAGGTTCTCTTTGACAATCCTGCTATGCGGAAAAAATAACCATTTTAACTTTTAATATATTTTTAAGTTATTCAATTTTGAACATCTTTATGAGCAAAAGAGTAATTGTAAAGTATATTAACCACATTAAACTTATTAGTAAATTAATGATAGGTTTAAAATAACTAAGTTTAAAATAAATAATACTTTTATCAATTTTTTTATGACATTACTTCCTGTTATAAAGTACCTACTTGCTTATTGTTTTACCTTTTGAGGACTTTTTCCTTTGGAAATTCAAAATTATTATATAATCTAATATACTAATAATATACTTAAATATTTCTGCAAAAAATCTTAAAAAATCTACAGAACACTTAAAATTACAATTTTATACATTTAAAAAAAAACACTTGTTCATACGATATTTATCATTCCCCATACGAAGATTGCAAATTTTTTACACATTTCCATCTCACGCTGCGACGCCTTTCATTGAAGTACACGTAACTTTAAAAGCTTACCGATGACTTTTATTTATTAAACCGCTATTGATAAAACAATATCCAATGAATAGTCATATAACGAGCAGGGAGGTCTTTTTTAGGGCCCTTTATATATATTTACCCTTTTGCCTTCCGAATTAGCCGTTGCGTTGCGACGAAATCATTCTACATTGACAGAACCTATAGCAATTATAAAATATTTTTTTCAATCAACTGACAGCTTGTAACTTTTGACTTTTTTCGCGAAATTCCCTATGTTTAATAGATTTAAGGTTGATTTTGTGTTAAATTTAGTATTTAGGACGGCATATTGTTTATTGTTTGGCAGCAAAAAGCGAAACGATAGGTTTTTGTGGCGCTCCGTAAGGACCACACAGGTTGGCAGATAACACGGGGACTGTCCTGTCACTGTCTGTAACTATCTATAGTGTAATAGATATGTATGTATGTTTGTATGTATGTATGTATGCATCAATCAAGACGGTCGTTCAATATAGTATGTTTGTATTAAATATTTTTTTTTTAATAGCACCTAAGTTTTATATTTTCTATATAGTCATATACATATATCCTCAAGAATTTTAATAAACTTTTTCAAGATAAGTGCTTAGATTAACTTTTTTTTATAGAAAACTGTTTTTCTTGAATTTTTATTTCCTTGTCAACTTACAAACAGCTTGTTTCATCTACTTTATATTTCTAATTTGATATATTTTTCTTACCTTTACGTTTTTTAAGAAGAGTAATCAGAGAGGGGGGTACGCCAAACGTTGCTTCTCTCACTTCGACATCTGCTATCATCTTTATATATGTTTTATGCTTTTTACGTGACCTTCCTGCAGTACCATCAATACTGGGGTATTGAAGGGCAATTGAGGTACCTTCAGAATTAATAAATTAATAATTAACGGTCATAATCATTAATTAGTTGTTTTTTTTTTTTTGCATACAATTAGAACTTGAGACCTTTATTGCTGCCTAAAATTTTGTTGTTGTAAGTTGCAAACGTTATTTTTTATTAAAAATATACTACTTATAATATTGAATACCTATAATATTTAAGCCATGTTGTAATCTACACCATAATAAAATGAGAGAAATGAAATGCTAGTATACAACAATCTTCGAAATTACTGGACAGTTTTGAATGAAACCTAATTTGTACAGCATTTAATAAAGTATATGCAAAGCTTAGGTTATAACTGATTTCAAAAGGCGAGACACCTGATATAAAATCATTACAGGAAACAGGAATAGAAGGAAAAGTAACTAAAATTGAGCATGGGCAACGTCGTTTAGTCGAATTTTTTTTTTTATTTTTTTTTAGCTTCACGCAGTATCCCGCACACGGCAGGGTAGGCAGAGGGAACCTAGTGTTAAGAAAACTCCGTCCCCCACTTTCCGCCGAATTCGGAGGCTTGCGTGTTAAGTGGCGGAACTTAACGCCGCGCTTTACCTCGACACCAGAGCGAAGAAAATGTAAATATAGTTTCCACTCCTCGAGTGGGAATCGAACTCACAACCAGTCGCTTACAGTCACACGCTTGTGCCACTGGGCCACGACTGGCCGGTCGACTTAATTGAAGTCATAACCAGCTATTCATATTTAATAAAATTATTCAATATTATTTCAACGACATTAATTTCCAGCAAATTTTCTTAATCACAATTTATAATTTCAATGTAAAAAACATACCAAATTGCGTATAATACGTACGTATACACATACATACGTATCGCATGAATCAAGTGTTATCGCAACATCGGCTATTCATTTAGTATCATTACCATCAAATTCGGTACAGTTTTTCCACAGCTATTTCATTCTTTAAGAACTTATTCATATTTCAAAGGTTTTTTCAATTATTTTTTGAAACTTTTAAAAGCCTCTTCCGTCGCATTAAGAGCGCTGTTTCTATAACACATTAGTTATTTACCTTTGTTCAATATAATGGTAGTCGGTAGTGATCAATCATTTGTCACATCGGTCGATAATCATGATTTGTGTGTATATGTGTGTGCAAAAACATCGTCAACTGAATGAAAGGAGAGGTTTGGACGTCAAAGATGAAGGGAATTTATAATATAAATATGATACTTTGTTACTTAATCATCTATATGAATAATATCGTGTTTTTTTGGATTGTATTGTTTGAGTTTTTCAAGTATTTTGTAATAAACTTGATATAATATTTTGGGCTTAGTGTGTGGAAAGCAAAGAGAAATAAAAATCTATTTATACATTTTAAGAATTATTTTATGCCTTTTTCCCCTTATTAGGAGAACATAATGCCAAGACGGATGTTATGATATTTCATGTTTAATTTTACCAGAACACTGAAATGAAAGTGGTAAATTATTTTAATATATATATTATATGACTGGTAATCAAACCGACAACCATCGCGTTCACAATCAGATACCACACTGCACTACAATGGCTATAGTAATCTTCAATAACTTTAATCTTATTATATCATACCAAAATACGATTTTTTAATAGATTTTACAATATATTTAAAATTATACGACAGGCGAATTGGCCCGCTATTAAGGCACCGGCCAATGTATCATAACAGCCGTCACAATATGATTTATATCGGCGATCGACACTTTTTCAGTACATCTTAGCATTATATTTTTGTCCACTTGGTACCTTATTCTCATTAAGATGTTATTGAAACTCGTACATTGTTGGGTTCTGGTTATTGATGAATAAATCGAAAAGAGTAGAAAGTGTTTAGTATTTTATGGGTTTACTGTTCTGATGTGATGGGTAGAAAGATGTGATTAGGACTGGGGAGCCAAGTGTAGGTTTAGGTTTAAAAGGGTCCCTTTAAAATACTCATTAACGCCTAAACTGGCCGACTTCTTCTGTGTAGTTAACCAAAATTGAAAATACTGTACTAATGTCGCCTTCGACTATAGTTGTCTTGAAGTTTATTTTTAAATTTATTTAATTAATGTTAAATATACCAGCCAAAGAGATTAGTGAAAGATCATTCAGTTTTCCATAAAAATATTTCCTAATATCATTAGTAAGCTAGTGCCTGGCTAGTAGGCCTGTACTAATATCGTTAGTGGCCAGTCGTGGCCCAGTGGCACAAGAGTGTGACTGTAAACGACTGGTTGTGGGTTCGATTCCCACTCGAGGCGTGGAAATTATATTTCCATTTTCTTCGCTCTGGTGTCGAGGTAAAACGCGGCGTTAAGTTCCGCCACTTAACACGCAAGCCTCCGAATCCGGCGGAAAGTGGGGAACGGAGTGTCTTAACACTAGGTTCCCTCTGCCTACCCTGCTGTGTGCGGGATATAGCGTGAAGCTATTTAATTTAATTTTAATTTAATTAGTAAGGTAAGCCAACTAACTCCTATTATTTTCGATCGAAATAAGAAATAATATAAATTTAGATTATTTAGATTCTTTGGTTAATCCACAATATAAGAAAACAGAATTCAAGTCGAGCAAACAATACAAAATATTTTTTGTAATTAATTGTAATATGTACTATTTTTGGTGTTGTTAATAAAAAGGAAATTCCTTTCCCAAGAATCTAGTGACAAAACACTCCGTTCTCCTTGTTCCGCTTAAATTCGAGATATTGCATGCAATGCATTGAAAGTTGAAATAATTAAATTATTATCTTTTCACCGAGCGGGAATCGAACCTACAACCGATTGTGCTTGCATTAAGACGAAGAATTTCTTTCTTTGTTAATATATAGGAAATGATATTATACCGCCAAAGCGAATCTTAAAATATCGGCACGTTGAATAAGTTTATATAAAAAAAAAACAGAGTAAAAGCCTGCACGCTGTTCATCTTACAATGGTCGCTTCGACCTTTGCCACGAAACGATATCGTATCGCATCATCTCAGCTACCGATCCGACCTTTTAACCCTTAGGGTGACTAAGTTATATAAATATTGTGGACTTCTAAAAAAAGCAGCTTTTAGTTTTTTTCTACAGCAAAGTAATCAATAAATCGACATATACATTTTAAGAGGCAGAACTTTAGTTGACGGTGGATTTTTTCTTCTTTTTTTTAGCTTCACGCTGTATCCCGCACACAGCAGGGAAGGCAGAAGGAACCTAGTGTTAAAACACTCCGTTCTCCACTTTCCGCCGAGTTCGGAGGGATTGCTTGTTAAGTGACGGAACTTAACGCCGCGCTTTGCCTCGGCACCAGAGCGAAGAAAAATTAAATATTACTTTTTATTTTTTGTAAGCTTTTTTTATTTTTAGCTTGTCGCATTCTTTCACATACCGAGATAGGCATCATAGGCAGAGAACCTCGTGTCAAGGCACCATGTCCTCCCTTTCCTCGTCGAATTCAAGACGTTTCATGTTAAAAAGACAAAATAGAATAGAAAATAGACCTTGTTTTGTTTATTCGACCAAAGCAGAGAAACGAATCTAATTTAAACACAATTATTTCTCCAAATGGGATTCGAATCGACACTAATCACATACTCACTCAAAACCACTGGCCCATACAGTATATTATTACTTATCCCCATAATTTTTCTTTCAGTCCGCTTTTTTCATATCTCGTGGTATCCCTACACACAACTCCTGTTATTTGGATGTAAAACCATTGTGTCCTGTGAACAAGTATTGCCGTATTCGTAAATAACTGATTCCGTCACCTCGTGTATCATGTTTGTTGTGTATTGACTACATTAGTCATTTTTGTTTCTAGACCTTAAGGTTGAGTGGTTCTGATGTAAAATATTGAGTAAGAAAATGAAAAACTACATAACTGTTTCCTTATACTGCAAGCCTCGAAGGTGGATTTTGAAAAATAAAGTACTCTATGTTTAACTTTGGTATATCAACTATATCAAAGCTAAAATTCGTTACAATCGGTCAAGCGGTTTAGATTTTTCATATAAACCTTCATCCCCTATTTCAACCCTTTAGAGATAGCTTTTAGAAAAAATAAGTAGTCTATGTTTGACCCTGAACTGTTTATTACTTTAATTTTAAATTGCATCCAAATCGGCCCGGTGGATTAGCCGTGAAAGCGTGACAGACAAACAGAGAGACTTTCGCATTTATAATATAAGTATGTTTTTCAAGTAACGCATACGATATCTGACCTATATAATATATGGCAGCATAGGATTTTGTTTAATTTTTTTATAAAAATAATTGAAATAAATATTTTTTGAACAGATTAATCCGGTTAATATGATTTCATTTTAATATAGGGATAACAAGTCTTTATTATAGAAATCTCATATCTCCGCCTTCCTTGTAATTTAATATCTACTTAACTTATATTAAGCAAAATTAAATTAACTTGAAGTAACAATATCGGTACTTCAAACAGACCCATCCATTGTCTACAGCAGTCAAGAAAAATACCAAAATAAATCTAAAGTTCATTCCAATAAAACAGCGTTTTTGCAGAACGACCGACTAATAAACAAATACCGTGTAATAAACTAAAGCTAATTGTATCAAGCAAAAAGGATCAAAGTTCGATACCCGTTCAAGCATAAATAAAGGGTTCACGCTTTTTCCCCAATGACTGGGAAGTCAGAGAGTACTTAGTGTTAAGACACTCCGTTCTCCACTTTCCACCTGAATGTCTCTTAATGTTTCTTACATTGCATTTCAAGTGGTGAATATCAATGCCGCGCCTTGCCTAAAGGACTGGAGTAAAAATAATGTACGAATATATAATTATTTTAATGAATGATATTTGAACGTGCTACCAATCGCGTTTACAATCATTGTTCCACTGTGCCAACGGCCTCAAATTGCGAAATGGCTGAAAGAAACAAAAGCTAATTGTGCCAAGCAAAAAGGACCAAAGTTCGATTCCCATTGAAGCATTGATAGCAAAATGTCGATTATGATTGATGATTGATCATTTCAAAAGCGAATTATACGTGAATGGATTTTTGGGAGATAAATTATTTATTTTTGCTACAACTGAAGCCTTTATGTTATTTTTGCTTTGAATTTCTCGGTATAGACAAAGGGGAAACATTTTGCGATATCTTCTATCGTATCGTTTATCTTTCATATTTGTATTAACTTATCATAAAATCAACGGGCTTAGATGCTTTGTTCTAAAAAGCTTTCGTTTAAAGCTCCACGCTAAGGGCTTATAAATAGTTTAAATTATATCTTCTTATGTCAAATATCTGAGATATGATTATGAAATATATTTTTGCAAATTACATAGATTTGCTTGTGATAAGATTGTTAAGGTTTTTTTTTCTTATGCATCGATTTTTAACGTTTTATTTTATATGTTTGTCTTTGTGTGATATTTTTATAATATTACTGGCGGCTACCCGCAACTTCGTTTGCATGGACTTTATAGTTATAATAGACCTACTACTTTTATTGATACCTTATATTGAAATTTGGAGCCAAAATTATAATAACATTGCGCATCTCTTTAAGAGTTGAATTTCCGTACACACCAAATATCATGCGTCAAAGTTTAGTAGCTTCTTTGTATGGGAGGTCACAAAAGTGTTGCTTTTAGACTTTTCCTGGTAATTATTATATTTTTTTCTCCGTAAGAAACATCCTCGTACTTCAAGGAAAGTATTCGGCGATTCATTTTTAAAATAATTATATTATAGATAGGAGATTTTTTCCACATAGCACAGAAACTAACCGCTTTGTCTTGTGCACCGGAGCAAAGGAACGAAAACAATTAAAATATAATTAATTAATCGTGTAGGAATCGAAACCATAACCAATTGCGTTCTGAGTCAGACGCTGTGCCACTGCGCTACAATAGCCTCACATTCTATTTTATTGCCAAATAAATTTGTGAACTTGTTTGGCATCGCGAAATACTTGACGACTCTGGCAAGGCGTAGTCTACAGGTAAATTTTGTAGGTTGTAATTCAACTATGCTTGCAACTACATTTTATTATATATACATACCTGCAATCGAATATTATGTTTCTGAACTAAATAGACGGACGTTTTCATGTTATTCACATGCTTACGATGAAAAATATTTTTTAAAATTATTAAATATATTTCTTTCGCCTACCTATTTGTACCTAAAAAACAATAAACAAAACGTATATTAGACCATATATTAAATATAATCACGTTTCCTAAGTTCAGTTTTTATTCGGTGGAATATTCTCCGCTTTAGTGAACAAGGAAAAACGCAGCGTCAAATTTCTATTCAATACGCAATGTCTCACGTTCGAGCAAAAAGTGCAGAACAGAGTGTCTTAACACTATATACTTTCCAACTAGTTATTAGTTTTTTTCTGTGCGGGGAAAAAGCGTGTAGTTGAAAAAAAGCTAAATAATGTTTTTTTTTTTCATTGCAACATTTATTTAGTAGCAGGAAAGTGTGTTTAAAGTCATGTTAAATGCAGCACTTAGCGGCGGCGGTAAGTCAATAAGTACTTTAAAATTTAAATATATAAGTAAAAATACATGTAATAAAGCGTATAAGAATGACGACGCAGCTGGTAGTAGAACGCATAGCTCAGTGGTGAGAGCGCCTGGACGGTATTCAGGAGGCGCGGGTTCGAATCTCGCTGCGTTTAAAGAAGGCGCGGGTTCGAATCTCGATGCTTTCATATTTTATACATTTTTTAAATGTCTTTTTCAATTTTCCTAAGTGTGGAATAACAATTTAAAAATGTTTAAAAAATATATAAGTAAATTTTTAACAAAGTATACTTAAAAATAAATTTTGCCACTCAACATACAATTTCTCAGATTTAGGAGGAAAGGGAAGAACTGAGTATATCAACAATAGGCTCTTTATGCCTACCCTGTTCTGAAATCAATTGATTTTTTTAATTATTAATAATTATAAATTTTAATTAAAATGAAAAACGATTAAAAAGAATTTATTAATACCCAGAAATGCCTAAAGTCTTAGCTAATTTCATCTCAGTATTAAATCATACAAAAGTATAATAGGTTCCCTCTTTCAGTCTTTCGGTTCGGACTTCGGCTTTCGGCTTTCGGACGTTATAAAAATATAAATAAATATCTACTTTTACAATAAGTAATTTAAACCACTTCTACCACAATCTTGTTCCGTGCCCCCAATAGAAAGGACATAAATAAAGCACAATGCATTCAGTCTGTCACATTAGGAGCATAATAAACAGAAAAATATCCCGACAGTGGTCGCCGACGCAAAACACCGGCCCCGATATTTCCTTACGACTCATGATTATACCCTACTTCGCTTATGTTAAGTTAATTTTAAATAATTTACCATCTGATAGCGAAATATTTTGAGTTAAATTTAAATGGCGTAACTTAACGCTGTTTTGTCTTACTAGAGCCAAGAAATGGAAATATAATCGTTTCCTTCCATTGAATGTCTCTAATTTGTAGAATATTTATATTAAACTATAAAAAATATCTTCTTGTTAGGCAGTTAAAGTTAAGTAAGTGTATCCTACGTTTATATTTTAAAAAAAACGGTTGAAATATAGGATCTATATTTGGCCTAAATTGAAGGTCAAAATAATATAATGCTAGAATCTGTTAAAATCAGTGGCCAGTCGTGGCCCAGTGGCACAAGCGTGTGACTGTAAACGACTTGTTGTGGGTTCGATTCCCACTCGAGGAGTGGAAATATTTCCATTTCCTTCACTCTGCTTTCAGAGGTAAAGCGCGGCGTTAAGTTCCGCCACTTAACACGCAAGCCTCCGAATTCGGCGGAAAGTGGGGAACGGAGTATCTTAATACTAGGTTCCCTCTGCCTACCCTGCTGTGTGCGGGATACAGCGTGAAGCTAAAAAAATATTTTTTATGAATTTCTAACTAGATAGAACGTAGAACTTAGTAGTGGTTATAAGTCCTGTTAAGCTATTTTTTAATACATTTTTTTTGAATAAAACATAATTTAATAAATGTGTTAATCCTGCAAATTATTTTTTTAAACATTTTTAAAAAACTATTTTTCTAAGTATTTCATCTAAGTATTATTGACATATAAACAAACTGTTCTTCCAAATTATTAGTAGATACATTAGATGAGTTCCATCGCAGGCATCAAATATTAAGCATACAAAGTCAGCTATGTGACTGTTTGAATCATATTCGACTTTTTGTTAAAACGCCAAACTTACTTGTTCCTTTTGCCAAAACTTTGTGTAGAGTATAGAAAAATTTAGATGAAATACACTTTTACACTTTTAATGTATTCGTATTGCTTTATCAATATAATTAGTATTTTTTTATTATTTTATGGAATAAAACACCTTTTGTTAACCTTGTATTAAGAAAACAAACATGTCTTTCAATGGAACAGTAGCGAATTCCGAAAGCAATGGTTATGAGTTCGAACCCTACTCAGAAGAATAATGTAATTAAATTTTTTAAATTTCTCTGCTCTTTTTACATAAATCGCGGCGATGAGTTGCGCTATTCTTCTTAAATTAGGCCTGAAAGCGAACGGAACCTACTTAGTTCTGTCTACTTATCCTGTAATCCGGCAAAAAGTGTAAAGATGGAAAAAAAAACATTTACCTAATTATTGAATGGCTTTGAAATTCCTTCCTTGTGCTTCAATAAAAAAAATATTCATTATTATTTTCACTTAAGTACATTATATATACGAGTAAAAAATGAACCTAAACCAATCATTTGGCAATTCGATATTAACCCACTGCACTACTATAACTTCTATTTTTAAATTTTTCATATATTAAATAAAAAATAAACAAAGTTTAATCTAAATTCTTGGACTATTCTACAACAAAATCCGTCTACTGCATTTCAAAGTATGCATCAAATAAGTTTTTCGAGGGTACACGGCCGCAGGCGCCGGCCGCTATGACGGCCTCTAATATCAAATTGATAACTGACTTTTTGTATTATAAAGGCAAACACATAAATATGTCATTATTGACACTGATCAATTAATGTGAGTTTAGAGGTTTTTAGATTTGCGTTTTGTATTGGATAAGATTTTGCTTTAAAAGCGGTTTTTGCGATTTGGACATAAAAATATTTTTGTTTTTACCCGCGACGGAACGGCGACTGTATATGTGTTTGGGGTGAGAGGTTGTTTGTTTGTTTGTTTGTTTGTTTGTTTGTTTGTTTGTTTGTTTGTTTGTGTGTTTGTGCAAATTACTATGTCAATTATTTCCAAAACTATAAGTCCGATTTTGATACGGTTTTCTATGATAGGTTAAAGTTCAATTGGCCTATGTTTTTAGATATGTCTTATTGCCTTAACTCACCAGGGGGCGCTGCAGTAAGCATTTTACGTGAAAACGAATGTTTTCAATTATCTCAAAAAATAGTAGTCTGATTTTGATAGATTTTCAGTGATAGATTCAGGTTTAATTGGTGAATGTTCTTAGATATGTTTTATCGTGTCAAACCACCAGGGGGCGCTGCAGTAAGCATTTGTTTGTACTTTTTTTGTATTTATTTGTCTAAAACCGAAACTACTGCTCCGATTAAAAAGAGTTTTCATAAAAAGATTTATCTTTGCTTGGCGCATATTTTAAGATTTTTCTTTTTTTGTTTCGGGGAAAACTCACCAGGGGGCGCTACACCAAACATTTGTTTATGCAGAGAAAAAACTACTTGTCCAATTTAGATGAAACTTTCAAGGATTGGTTCAAGCTTAATTGGTGCATCTTTTCATATATGTGTTATGGTGACCACTCATCAGGGGGCGTTGTAGTAAGCATTTGTTTGTATTTTTTTGTGTAAAACTAAAATTTTTCTTGTATTTATTTGTCTAAAACCGAAATTATTTATTCGATTGGCTAGAGTTTTCAGAACTAGATTTAGCTTTGCATCGTGCATATTTTAAGATTTTTGTTTTTTTGTTACGGTGAAAATTCACCAGGGGGCGCTGCAGTAAACATTTGTTTATGCAGAGCAAAAACTACTAGTCCGATTTAGATGAAATTTTCAACGATAGGTTCAGGTTTAATTGGTGCATCTTTTCATATATGTGTTACGGTGATCACTCACCAGGGGGCGCTGCAGTAAGTACATTTGTTTGTGCAAAACTAAAATTACGAGTCCGATTTGAATGCAGTTTTCAATGATAGATTCAAGTTTACTTAGTGCATATTTTCATATACATATCGTATGTGTCATGTATGTTTACTTAGTGCATATTTTCAAATATGTGTCAACTCTCTAGGGGGCGCTGCAGTAAGTAGCTGCTTCCATTTTTTGTGTATAACAAAAACGACTAGTACGATTGGAAAGAGTTTTCAGTATTAGATTCCGCTTTGCTTAGAGCGTGTTTTTAAATTTATATTACGGTGACAAGTCACCAGGGGGCGCTGCAGTAAAATATTGTTTGTGCAAAGCTAAAATAACGAATTCGATTTGGATGCAGTTTCAGTGATAAGCTCAAGCTTAATTAGTGCATGTTCTTGGATATGCTTTATCGTGTTAACTCACCAGGGGGCGCTGCAGTAAACATTTGTTTGTAATATTTAATGTAAAACCACAACTACTAGTCCGATTGGACAGAGTTTTCAGTATTAGATTTACCTTTACTTGGTGTATGTTTTTAGTTTTTTTTTACGTTAAGAACTCACCAGGGGGCGCTGCATTAAACATTTGATTGGTGCAAAGTTAAAACTACGAGTCTGAATTTGATGCAGTTTTCAACGACAGGATCAGGCTCAATTAGCGCGTGTTCTCGTATATGTGTCGTGGTGACACCTCACCAGGGGGCGCTGTAGTAAGCATTTGCTTGTATTTTTGTGTGAAACCTATTTAGATGCGGTTTTCTGTGATAGGTTCAGGTTTAATTGTTGCGTGTTTTTATATGCCATATCACGAACAACCACGAGGCGCTCCAGTATAAATTAGTTTGTTCAAAATCAAAACTACTAGTGGGTTTTGTGATTTTCACTGATTTGGTTAGACTTAAGTTTCCTAAAAATGTTACGGTGACAATCTGCCAGGCGCTGCAATAGGCATTTGATAACCAGAAAGCATTGGGCTTATAATTTCTTTTGGATTTGCATGAAGATGAATATAAAGTATTTCGAAATTATGTAATAATATATAATGTGTATCTATTCACTTTAAAAAGTTTAAAATAAAAAACAAATTAAAAATTTTGAAAAAACCCACGACGGTTTAACTGTAATTGAAAAAGGATAAAATAACTAGAAATCCCCCGCCTAAAAGAATATATGTAACGAGATGATGGGGACGACTTCGTCGGGGGCTGCCAGTTGCAACCTCTATTTTGAATATAGTAGCTAACAGTATAGATTTCGTTCTTAAAGTTTTTAAAAGGAATACCAGTTATCAAAACTGTAAATTCATATTAATATTTTAATTTTTTCCCAAACCTGTTTTAACAGCATGAAAACCTAGGAGAAGTTAGCAAACTTAAAGTAATGGCAGCTCCGACGAAGTCGTCCCCATCATCTCGTTACATATATTCTTTTAGGCGGGGGATTTCTAGTTATTTTATCCTTTTTCAATTACAATTAAACCGTCGTGGGTATTTTCAAAATTTTGAAATATTTTTGTTTTTGTGATGTTGAAGTCATTGTGAAGTAGTTTGATTGTAAGCGTAATTGGTTGTGGGTTCGATTTCCACTTGGGGAATTATATTTATATTTAAACTAGCGGCCCGCTCGCGGTTTCGCCGCGTAACTACTTCGATTTTGCGTTATATCGCAACCCTAGAAGGTGGATTTTTGAAAAATAAAGTAGCCTATGGTAATAAGTAAGCCTTTAACCTTAAATTATTAACTATATTTATGCCAAATTGCATTACAATCGGTCAAGTGGTGTAAATTTTTCGTATAAACTTTCATGCCCTATTTCAAACCTTTACAGGTTGATTTTTGATTTAGTAGCCTATGTTAGACCCAGTTATTGTTATTACTTTTATTCCAAATTTCATCCAAATCGGACCGGTAGATTAGCCGTGAAAGCATGACAGACAAACACAGACATTCCAATTTATAATATAAGTATGGATTATATTCAATTCTGGTAGTTAGGTACCAAAACCGACAAAGTCTTTGACCACCGTCTTAGTACGAAATGCTTGGATCCGGATGGAAAGTGGAGAACGGAGTATTTTTTTTCTAAGTTATTTTTGTTACCCTGCGAGAACAAGCCTGAAGCTAAAAAAAATATAAGGTTATTTTGAATATTATATGTGTTTGTGCATTTTTTGAAAAATCAGTAATAGTGCACACTGAATTATCTTTTTTAAATAAACTATTTCAACTTAGATACTACTGTACGAAATTCTTTTTGAATAATATTCGTGCACGTAAGGGTAGGGCTTAAGTCGATTTACGTAGCTTAACGCGGCACTTTGGCAAAGCACTTACGTTTTAAATATAAAACAAAGAACATGCTCTTATAGATCTTAATATTTAGAGTACCTAATCAGTAGACTATTGTCTTAATTTCATATATAAATTTACCTACTTTAATTACCTATAGTAGTATACCGTGACGTTAGCAGCTACGTATGTATAATATTTATTTCGTGGCCAGTCGTGGCCCAGTGGCACAAGCTTGTTACTGTAAACGACTGGTTGTGGGTTAGATTCCCACTCGAGGAGTGGAAATATTGAATATTTCCATTTTCTTCGCTCTGGTGCCGAGGTACAGCGCGGCGTTAAGTTCCGCCACTTAACCCGCAATGCCTCCGAATTCGGCGGAAAGTGAGGAACGGAGTGTCTTAACACTAGGTTATCTCTGCCTACCCTGCTATGTGCGAGATACAGCGTGAAGCGTTATAAAATATTTATTTCAATAATTTAAATCATATATATTTTTTTTGTTATGAAAAACATTAGCTTTTTGAGCTTTTTCTCCATATAAATTTTTACTTTGTCAATTTTTATTCTCCTCCGACCGCATAATTTTCGTAAGAATGGGATAGCTTTTCCTTCATGTAATTAGTATAAGTATTTGTTTATATAATCACATTTTTATTAACATTATTATTTCATGTCAAAACACTAATTTACTTTTCTTTTTTGTTACAGGTAAGCAACAGTAGCTAGAAATTGATTTTTTGACATATTAAATATAATATGTCACAGGGTAAGTTAACAGTTCGTTCTGGCAAAGTACCCCTGTCTTTATTTTTCGCTCGATTTTAAAACATTGCCAATTGATTGAGGAAACTCAACGCCGAGGTAGTGTTACATAGGATTTTTATGGTATTATTCCTTGTTGTTCCTTCGCTCAGTGGGCAGGCCTTCTACCAGGTGGACCGACGATCTGGTCAAGGTCGCCGGATGCCGCTGGATGTGGGAAGCGCAGGACCGATCGTCGTGGAGATCCTTGGGGGAGGCCTACGTCCAGCAGTGGGCGTCGAAAGGCTGAGACTAGATTCCTTGTTGTTGAGTTAGTTACTTGTTGAGTAGTTGATATAACCGAAAAACGGAGAGCAGAGTGGTCGAACACTACATTCCCTTCCACACCACTAAACGGAAAAACGTATATATCAGCATTTTTAATATAATTTATTTCAATTTTAACAACCCGCCTTATCTTTTATACCTCCCATCACTTACGGCGTATTACAGATAGACATCTTCCTTAATAGCCGTAACGCCAAACAGTTAATTTGTAATGGGCAAAGTGCATAATTCATTTGGAAGGCGTTATTTTTCGACCTTATCTCCTTATCTCCGAGTTTAACATGAGTGATTAATACGATGCGAGTGGAGGACCTCTTTGCTTTACGTTAAACAGTGCCGAAATGCTTGTAGCTATTTATTACGGTTTATTGGATTTGAATCGCGTACTTTATTGTCGTTTGCTAAAAGTTGATTAAGATAATCTTTATCAAAGGAGCAAAGGTGAGTGGTAAGAGAGGCAGGGGGAAACCTCGGTTGACCTTCGAAAACACAGTATCGACGATACTGGAGGAATGGCACGTAAAAGCATGAAGACCCCCCGGAGGGCGTGTATGAAGAGGTTGATGACAGTGGACGAGGCAAAAGAAGTATGCAGGGACCGTAGCGTTTGGCGCTCCGTTCTCTCTGACTACCCCGCAAGGGATACAGCGTGAAGCTAAATAAAAAATCTTTATAGAATTCTTGTCGTAGTTTTACGTTTTCTATACAGTAACCTGTAACCTGTTACTGTAGTGGGTTTGACACCGACTCAGAGGAATCAATTTATATAAATTAATTCTATTTTCTCTCTACTCAACTCGCGGCGGCTCGTAGTCGGAAATATGATAGAGTTACGTTTTTAATTGGTATAAAGGGGCGGAT
The DNA here is from genome assembly GCA_019049465.1 of Dryas iulia moderata. Taxonomy (NCBI): domain Eukaryota; kingdom Metazoa; phylum Arthropoda; class Insecta; order Lepidoptera; family Nymphalidae; genus Dryas; species Dryas iulia. The sequence continues at coordinate 13,903,138 of CM032428.1, forward strand.
TTTTGAGGTATCGGTAGTTAGAGAGAACTTAGTGTCAATATACTCCGTTGTCCACTCTCCGTATTAAGTCAAGGCATAGTGTGAAAACGATGAAGCTTAACGTGTCGTTACCAGAGCAGAAGAAATATAATGATTTTATATGTATGTGATCATTCCCATCATCAAACCCACTACTAGTAGCGTTTACGATAAGACATTATACCACTGCACCTCTTTCAGCCCCATTTACTATATAAAACAACGAACAATATATTGGGGCCAGTTGTGGCGCAGTGGCACAAGCGTGTGACTGTAATCGACTGGTTGTGGGTTCGATTTCCGCTCGAGGAGTGGAAATTAATATTTTTATTTTCTTCGCTCTGGTGTTGAGGTTAAGTTCCGCCACTTAACACACAATTCCTCCGAATTTGGCGGAAAGTGGGGAACGGAGTGTTTTAACACTAGGTTCCCTCTGCCTTTGTGGTGAAGCTAAAAAAAAAATTAAAGAAAAAGAAAAAAAGAAAACAATATATTAATAATAGCATCTCTCCTCCAATTTAAATTCTTTTTATAACTTATTCAAAAACACTACAAATTTATATTAACTGTATCACCAAATAATATAATCATTTATAATTAAGCCAACAATTCCAACATAATAGATTAAGTATCTAAGTAAGCTACCTGCAATCATTTTCAATCGTGAAATCGATCATTGGCCATCACAAGCGCTGTCAAAGTCTTGCACCTTCATTATGCGGCAGATGCGAACAAATCAAGTCAACAGACAGACGTACAGTGAACAATAATACAACCGTATACTTTTATACGGTCTATAGTATATATCGTATAGATTTACTGTATCGTATACAGGGGCCAGTCGTGGCGGAGTGACATAAACATGTGACGACTGGTTGTGGGTTCGATTCCCACTCAGGGGAATGGTTAAATGTAATTTTATTGCTCCGCTCTGGTGCCTAAAACAAAGTGCGACTAAGGTTTATGCTACATACAGTGTCTCGATTTTAGGTGGAAAGTGGAGAACGGAGTGTTATGTCACTAGATTATCTCTGACAGACAGACAGAGGACCGTGGAAAGCAATACAATAAGTATGTGAAGACTAAATATACGTAAAGGCGTTGTCATGTAGACTTAGTCTATCTTATACTTAGTAATTCTTTTTGCCAAATTGCAATAAGTAAGTTTTGTTACGGTTTTGTTAACCGTTTATTTTTGTTTGTAATATAGACTAATAGCTCCTTTTTGTCCAAAAAATTTTATAAAAAGTGTCTAACTGTATACACGATGGTTGTAGCTTCGATTCCCGCTCAGAGATATAATTATAATTGAAATATTTTTATTTTTACTCTTTGGTGCCTAAAACAAAGCGCGGCGACGATTTACTTTCCTTAAAACCGTAACGTTTTGATTTCGGGCGGAGAGTGCAGAACAGAGTGTAATGACATTAGGTTGCCTCTAACTGTCTTGTTTAGCGATAATGCTGTATATTTAATAGACAATTTTTTTTAGTTTCACTCTGAATCCCGCACTCAGCAGGGTAGGCAGAGGGAACCTAGTGTTAAGACACTCTGTTCCCCACTTTCCGCCGAATTCGGAGGCATTGCGTGTTAAGTGGCGGAACTTAACGCCACGCTTTGCCTCGACACCAGAGCGAAGAAAATGGAAATATTCAATATGTCCACTCCTCGAGTGGGAATCGAATCTACGAACAGTCGTTTACAGCCACACGCTTGTGGCACTGCGCCACGACTGGGCCCCCCCACACACACTGTCCCCGTGGACTTATTAGGCTAACAATATAGTAGTTTCATTACATAAAGATTTTGGTATAGAATGCCATTGAAATATTGATTTTAAATAAGTTTTCATTTGCATGGCCGGATTAGATTATCTTCGGTGTTAAATTTAGTCACCTTTTACTTATTGTCTATTTATTCACAATGTCTTTTTTTAAATGAAACGATTATTGTTACCTGCAATTCAGAAGATACGTGCAAATTGAATATATTTTAATTGAACATTTTTTTTCTATTTACCAAAAGAAGACTAAATATATTATCAAATTCGTACATAGCTCATTTAACAGTGCCATTTCTGTGCTAGTTATGGTTTGTCCAGAAAAAGCTGCGTTGTATTTATTAATATTTTTATAATTTTACCTACATTATATTTAGAATACATACGAATAAGAAAATAAAATTATAGCGAAAAAGAGGTTACACCTATAAAAGGCCCAATTAACTTCGTGTATCAATAAACAAGCTAAGCCTGTTTATTATTCATAAGTAAGGTACACGTTAAAATCCCATATAAGGAATATTTTTTATAATTATCAAATTTAAAAAAAACTAAAAAACGCGGCGTTAAGTTCCGCCACTTAACACGCAAGCCTCCGAATTCGGCGGAAAGTGGGGAACGGAGTGTCTTAACACTAGGTTCCCTCTGCCTACCCTGCTGTGTGCGCGATATAGCGTGAAGCTATTTAATTATCAAATTAAAAAAAAACTACCACAGTATATTTTAATATTTTTTAAGTTTTATTTACACATTAAGAAATGTAAAGAACATTTTGAAGACGTATAAACATTTTAATATCCCGAAATTTGAACCTGGACCTAGGATACCGATCAAGCGCTCTCTAAGCGAATCCTTCTACTAGTTATAGAGAGTGGGTTGAAATTATGCTGCGTTCAAATTTTCACACGCATTCCAAAAATATATATTTTATTTAATTACAGTCACACCGAAAGCGTCACAGTAACTGACACCGAAACCCATAATAAAAAACCCCCAAACCATTTGTCAAATGACCAGTGACACTTGGCTTAATGTCATAGATTCATTTATCGATGTGACATCAGCAATCAATGCGATCGTGACGTACCATCACGCCCGACAGCCCCACTGCCCGGCCCCTACCGCCATCCTATCGCAAACATTACCACTCATTATATTCAATTCATCTGACCTACCCACGACTTTGATTCCTTAATTTTTTTCCCAGTCACGACACCTCACCTATCTTAATGATGCTCTATTTTGAACAAAATCGTGTCCCCGAGCCGTATGGAATTCGTCGCGTGGCAGCCTTCTGTCTTCTCTTAATCATTTGGGTCGAAAACGGTCAGTTTTTTCACTTGGTCAAGCGATTTTAGATCGATTTGGCTTGTTAAATTGAATTGAATATTCGGTGGATGACCTAATGACAGCCGTACAGCCTTACCTGTCTAAATCCAAAGCAATAATGCCATCGAATGTTCGTTTGGACAAAGTCGAAAATTCAGAGTCAGCGCTTACACCGTTCTGTTACTGCAGTGATTTAATAAATGTAGATTCGAGGCGGTGATCCGCGAGGTGCAGTCTCCTTTTAGGGCAGTCGCGCGTCGAACGCGTGGCAACGTCTCCGAGGCATTACAAAAGGTTAATTACACACGAAAAACTTATTGAGCCACCACAAGAATCCCGCCCTGTTAGGCCACCGCTTAAGATTTCTGGTTACGCATGAATATGGATGTGGGCCAAAATCGTTTAGATTCCTACTTTTTAACGCGATACGACTGTGGGTGTTCGGACATTCTGGAAACAGTGATGTTAATTAGGTGGGAATATTTAAAGTATCAAACGATCTGGTCTGATAGAGACGTCTCGTATCGGAGAATCCTGACGAAATAGCCAGCCCACCGCTGTGACGACGTTTATTTGTACGCCACTCTGCCTTTATTGATGTTAATTGTTAATGGGTTTGTTTAGGGATCGCCGGCGTTCCTCCCAAAACAATACCTGCGGATACAGAGCGTGTGTCTATATGGAAATTTTAAAAATACATTCGTATTTGCCCTATTTTGGCGTGTAATGTTATGTTTTATATATTTGTGATATGTTTTTGTACGCATAATACAAAATATACTTTATTTATTTAAATGATTGGGGTATAAGAAATTTATTGTGAATAGTTATGTAAAGGATACGAAAAATGAGGCATCCATGAAAAAGTCGATGCAATAAAACACAATAATTTTCATTACGTTTTGACTTGTTTTCTTTTTACTTATTTCTAGTGTTTCCACCATAGTATAGTAATAATAGTAAGTACCTAATGAACCACGCAGTGGTCATAGATTTGAATTTTACTTATTAATGATTACCAAGGAATCGGTATTATTCGGGGCCAGTCGTGGCGCAGTGGTACGAACGTGTGACTGTGAACGACTGGTTGTGGTTTCGATTCCCACTCGAGGAGTCGAAATATTTCATATTTCCATTTCCTTCACTCAAAAAAGGTATTATTTTTTTGTTCAAACTTATTATTTTTATATCTTTAAGACGGAGCGTTAAGTTGTCAGATTTAAATTCTACCCTGCATATACATATACGTATGTGTTTATGAAAATGTAAACTTATGTTAACATGGCAATAAATATTTGTTCCTTAATTTTTTTTCAACTTCTCGCTTTTTCCAGCGTTGCATGGTAATTAGAGGTAACATAATGTAAACTTAGTGGAATTGCGTATTGAGTGTCGAAACTCAACGTCGCGTTTTATCTTAGGTACGAGAACGGAGAATTGAAAATAATTTAAATATAAACATTCCCTCTAATGTGACTCGAACCTACACCCAATCGAATTCACAATCCGACGTCCCATTATACCACAATGGCAAATAACAGACAGTTCCTTAAATAATACTAAAATACATCTTTCTTTGTCCTTCTCATACTAAAATAAATTCCTTACTGGATCTAACATAATAAATAGTAGTAGCTTCACGCTGTATCCCGCACACAGCAGGGTAGGCAGAGGGAACCTAGTGTTAAGACACTCCGTTCCCCACTTTCCGCCGAATTCGGAGGCTTGCGTATTAAGTGGCGGAACTTAACGCCGCGCTTTACCTCGACACCAGAGCGAAGAAAATGGAAATATAATTTCCACTCGTCGAGTGGGAATCGAACCCACAACCAGTCGTTTACAGTCACACGCTTATGCCACTGGGCCACGACTGGCCACATAATAATAAATAGTAGGCAATTTTTCCACATACTCGGCAGGGAGCTACCAAGGCTGTATGTAATTGATTAATTGAATTGTAAATGTAATACTATGCGTGTTTGTCTGTATGTTGAATAAAAACTGTTCACATTTTATATCGAAAAAGGGCAACATGTGGCTTCGTCTTTATTACGATGCCTTTCGTATTCTATTTACTTTATTGTTTGATGTAAACTTGACTATTTTTGTTAGTAGCTTTTGTTTTGCCTTGTTTCTGTTTGTTTGAGCCTGTTGATGATTATTTAGAAAATAGATGTCTTATGAAGGCAGTGTTTTCTTTTATTTGAAATATTTTATCGTTGTGGCCGGTCGTGGCGCAGTGGCACACACGTGTGACTTGTAAACGACTGGCTGTGGATTCGATTTCCACGCGAGGAGTGGAAATATTTAATATTTCCATTTTCTTCGCTCTGGTCGAAGCAAAACGCGGCGTTAAGTTCCGCCACTTAATAAGCAATGCCTCCGATTTCGGCGGAAAGTGGGGAACGGAGTGTCTTAACACTAGGTTCCCTCTGCCTACCCTGGTGTGTGCGGGATACAGCATAACACCAAAAAAAAAATCGTTTTCTGCTTTACGTTCATTAAAACACTTTGTTCTTGACTTTCCACCCTAACTTAATATGCTATATTATTTTTTTTTTATTTGTTTATTAGCATTTACCTATGATTAAATGCTCCATTATAGGGTTAAAAGCTAGCTATTTACTAAGTCAAGCTGTTTGCCATTAAGTAGATATACTCCCAGTAATTTATAGAAGTAACTCTAAAAGGCAAATAAAGATATTTTTCTTTCACGCTTATTCATACATGTCACGCATAGCAAAGATATTTTCTATATTTTTTAAGAAATAAAGACTAGGTACTAGAGGGTAGAAATGAAAATAACTTAAATATAATCATTTCCCTGAGTGGGAATCGAACTAAGAATCACTCGTTTACAACCAAAGCTGTCCCACTCCACCACGAAGCCTTAGAGGCCTCTAAACAAAGGTATTATTAAATATATACTTAAATAAACATTTAAAAAACAGGCCAGTCGTGGCGCAGTGGCACAAGCGTGTGACTGTAAACGACTGGTTCTGGGTTCGATTCCCACTCGAGGAGTGGAAATATTTAATATTTAATAAGGAAATGATCCTTCGCTCTGGTATCAGGGAGGCAAAGCGCGGCGTTAAATTCCGCCACTTAACACGCAATGCCTCCGAATTCGGCGAAAAGTGGGGAACGGAGTGTTTTAACACTAGGTTCCTTCTGCCTGCCCTGCTGTGTGCGGGATACAGCGTGAAGCTAAAAAAAAATAAACATTTATAAATTAAAAGAAATAAATAACCAAAACTCAATTCGAAAGCTAGTTTTAAAATACGCAGCGACTTATTCCAGCCATGTCTTGAACAATTTGTCTGACTTTTTACTTTGAATTTACAATCGATTTTCAGAATCGATGCTATCGCGCGTAATCGTTCGCTTATTGTAGAATTTCGATAATTGCTATGTTGGTAGTTGGTAGTACTGTGTTGGTAAATAACTTAAGTTTTAAATAATGCTACTGATTTGTATGAAAAAAAATCTTGTGAAATTATTTTACGAAAATAATGCAGAGTATGGATTTTGGCATTCTTCTTCTTCCAAGACAGTCACTCCCGTCGGTGTGGTCGTGATCATGGACTGTCTTTCACATTTGAAAGCGAGATTATGAGATTTTTTCCTTTTTCCTTTCATCAGCAATGCTTGTACAATCGGACCTGTGGATGTTGACATAGTTAATATGGCCCGTAAAAAGCCATTTTTTTGTAGCTTCACGCTGTATCCCGCGCACAGCAGGGTAGGCAGAGGGAAACTAATGTTAAGGCACTTCGTTCTCCAATTTCGGCCGAATTCGGAGGCGATGCGTGTTAAGTGGCAGAACTTAACGCCGTGCTTTTACCTCTGATACCAGAGCGGAGAAATTTGAATGTCAAGGCACTCTTCTCTCTTCTTACGTTCACGTTTAGAATAATTATACTTATTTATATTTTGGTCCCAATAAGCAGTACTTGTTTGTTGCATAAAACTGTTGAGTAAAATCCTAATCGTGCATAGAGAACATAGTATCAAAACATTATTTTTTACACTTCCATTTGCCGCTTTATTTTGTCACTAAAACGGAGAAATAGAAATAATTCAATTGTAGATATTAATCACCCAAACGAGAATCGAACTCACAGTCATCTTGTCAATCAGATGACATCCCACTACGCCACGACGGCCTTAACCTTATTTTATATTTAAACTAGCGGCCCGCTCGCGGCTTCGCCGCGTGAAATATTTCGTTACATTGCAACCCTCGGGGGCGCATTTTTAAAAAATAAAGTAACCAATGTTTAAGCTTAGATTATCAACTATATTTATGCCAAAATTCATTACAATTGGTCAAGCGGTTTAGATTTTTCATATAAACTTTCATCCCCTATTTCAACCCTTTAGGGGTTTATTTTTGAAAAAATAAGTAGCCTATGTTAGACCCAGTCACTTTTACTACTTTCATTCTAAATTTCGTCCAAATCGGATGGGTAGATTAGCCGTGAAAGCATGACAGACAAACACACAGACTTTCACATTTATATTTTATATATTAATACAGTTTATTAACCTTTTATATCAAACTAAATTAAATTTTAACAAATACCAATTAATTACATTAATAATTATATTTTTTTACTAACAACTCACAGTGATTTTAAAACAAGGCACGCAAGGCAACCGCCACGTCGGGATGCCTTCCATACGCCGCGCATACGAGTACGCTGGAGTACGCGAAACGTAACTTTTTGTTTGTTACGCTTACTGGTTCTGATCAAAATTTACAATTTCAATTTATTTTGCTGTGTTTATAAATGTATTGTTTAAAGTAGGGGTGAGCAACATTTTTGCCTTTTTTTATTTTTTTTGAATGAATTACATACAAATATATAACAATATATGAAAAATAGCGGGAGAATATCTTATGTATAAAACATACATTTACAATTTTATATAGTGTCCGACCGAAGGTTCGGTTTCGGTTTCGGTTTCGGCTAAAAATTGTAGTTTCGGCCGTAGTTTCGGTTTCGGCAAAAAACCTGCCGAACCTTCGGCAATGCCGAAACTCATGACGTACTCAAGAATTTTTACGTAGCTTAGATACTTTTGAGTGTTTTATAGCTTGTGAACCTAATCTTAAGACGTAGTAAGTTTGAATATATTATAAATTAATGATGAGAATACTATGAACTGCTAACGACAGATTAAATGAACTATCCCTGTTAGTCTGAAACGAAACTGTGTGTCTGTTCGCGTAAGTGTGGCTCCTTTCAGGGGTCGAATACCTATGATTGATTGATATTTTGCAAACCCTGGGTTAGTTACCTTAATATTGGCTTGCCTTAATATTATTTAAATATAACCGTTTTCTATATAAATGTTACACAGTATATAGTCAATAAGTTAATATAAATATATATCTAACGTAAATCTTATCATAAATTAGCACATAAATTTCTCTGCTTGAAAAGCTTCTTCTTTTTGTGTAAAAATACCTATTAACCAAGTATTGCCAATCTTAAGTGGCGACCGAGGGCCTCGATAACCCACAGGTCCCTGGGCTACAGCTCAAAAAACCTCTATATAAATCCGTAAGAGCCTTAGGTAAAAAGAACTGGCGTAGGTCTAGACTAACAAGTTAGCTGATCCATATAGTGGTCAAGTTGAAAACATATGTTCCAACTTTTTAGATAAAAAAAATGTACTGAAAAAATTTCGATTTTTTTTCTCTTTTAGTATTTATCAGGATAGAGCGAAACACGTCGTTTGAACATATTTTTCATCTTAAAATCTCAAAATTAGACACTTTACGCTCTAAAATGCTACTTTTTTATTTCAATGCGCCTATTTTTGAGAAAATACAGCCACTTCGAAAACCTCAAATAATTTAGATTTTTTTATGATCCTTTAATTATTTCCGTATATATAATAAAATCAACGTAATCACAATAATTCAAATGCATGTGTAATTTTTAAAGCGTAAAAAAATGTACATTTTTTATACATATTATTCAAATTTTATGACGTCATCAGCAGTTTCGGTTTCGGTTTCGGTTTCGGCCGAAACTGAAGTCAGAACCGAAGGTTCGGTTTCGGTTTCGGTTTCGGCTAAAAATTCAGTTTCGGTCGGACACTAATTTTAAGTAAAGTTTTAGGGGACTCAGTTTTCGTTTCTTAAGGGAAATCCGAACCTACTTTTCCCTGAGGGTCTCAGGGTGGAGGTAAGGAATTCAACCGGACTTAGTCCGTGATGAAAACTCTTTTTTAACAACATGTATAAATAATTTAGCCACATAAGGGATTGTCAGAGAGACCTAGTGTTAAGACACTCCGTCCTCTACTTTCTGTGTTAGTTTGTAATGTTAAAATAACCAGCTAAATAGGTTTTTGACATATTTTCTGTCTGTCTGTTTCCGTTAATCTTCTAACGGACCGAATTTCACGGGGCTTTCGCTGACAGACAGTTATGTAATAAGAACCTTTATTTTAACATGGACTGATAAAGTTATGAAGCGGGACGCGTCAATAGCAGCACTGTGGGTTGCGCACCCCTGGTTTAAAGCTTTAAGTTTGTTTTAAGGGAAGCTTGCCTTATGCATCGTAAAAAGTAATTATCATTGTCATGTCAATGATTTCTTAAAGGACTTCGTGGCGCAGCAGACAAGCATTAAAAATTTGACTGTAGCCGGACTCGAACCCGCGTCTCTTGAAACTGAGCGAGCGGTCTGGACACACGATTAACATAAATATTTTTTCCTATCCTAAATGTATCACTAACATTAAAATTGCTTCTAACTGTTTCTAACTGTACCTATATGCAATGAATATGAATATAACGCGGCGTTAAGTTCCGTCAACTTGAAATATATCTAAATGATATGGGAGTGGAGAACGTAGTGTTTAACATTACAAAAATTCAGTTTTAAACATAAACAAAGTAAACGAACCAAAAAAGAAAAAAACAGAAGCAAAACGCTACTTAAAAATAAAACGTACATGAATTTTTGTGTTCAGTAAATTTAACGTGAAAGCAGTAGTCGTATATTGTACAGTATATAACAATATATTGGACGCATTCGGCCGTTGTATTGTAATAAAATTTCAGTATTTGTTTATCTTTGTAGTATCAGTATTTATTTGTAAGGTCTCTGTATTGCGATGAGATAGCGTTTGATTGTCAACGTTAATAGTTATGAGTTCGATTCCCATTTGAACACATTTCCATTGCTTATGAACTAGTAAGTAATATTAGCATTTAAATAATAAAGTGTCTAGACACTAGGTTGTCTCTGTTATGCGTGCAAGCGTGAAGCTGAAAAAATATTTTTTTTTCTTTGTTGAAAACAAAGAAAATTAATGTAATTTACTCCGTTCTCTACTTTTTATTTTATTATGTTTTATCTTCACATTGTATCTCGCACTCAGAGGGAGCCTTATGTTCCGTTCCCCATTTTCCGCCGAATTCTGGAGGCATTGCGTGAAGAAATTTAACTCCGCGCTTTGTCTCGACACCAGAGCAAAAAAAAAAATTATTATAATACATAAAAAAAATAAAAAAACAACCTTATTATTAAATTAAATTTCCCCTCAAATGGATTTGAACCGACAAACATCAGCTAGTCAGAGGCATCTCAACTGGCGCCACGCTGGCGCATTCATTTATTTTATTATCATTTCTTATTCGATGAAGAATTACAAATTAAACTTTAATATATCTTGATAGATTGGAAATCAAGCGGACCACCAGCTAGCTCTCATTGTATTTAATATAATACCATTGTGGATCAGTGCGAATGTGTGTGGCAGAATGTTTAAGGTTCGAATCTTCTAAATAAATAAAAAAAATAAAAATATTATTTTTTTGTAGAAATATCGATATGTCATATGTTTAGTAGCTATCTCGGCGCAGTGTAGCAGCATATTACTGTAAATCTTTGGTTGTTAGTGGTCGTGAGTTCGATCCTCTTTCGGGGGAATGATTACATTTAAATTATTTTCATTTTCTTCTTCTAGCAAGACAAAGAGCGGAGATGAATTCTTTCAGTGAGTAAGTGGTATTCAACACGTAATGTCTCAAATTTAGCCGGAAAGTGGAAAACTAGGTGTGAAAGTACTAGGTTCTCTCTGTTTACCCCTCCTGTACTATAGAAGGACTTGTCGGTCGGTTGAAGTCAGCGGTCGATACAAGCATCATGTGTAGAGGATTACTTATAATGTACATACATAGTTGTATCTTAATTCGACGTCAACGCAACGTCTTTATAGGAAAGGAAAGCAAATGAAACCTTTTTTTTAACTTCTCACTCGCATATTTTCGCAAAAATTAAAAAGCCTAGCCACATTTTCCACTTTTGGCCGTAAATCGAGATATGGAGAAACTCAACGCTATGATTCTTAACTTAGATCAGAGCCTAGAAATGAAAATATTTTAAAAATAAGTCATAGTTACAACTTAGCGCGACGTTCATTTTTAGCACTCAATATAGGTACAATGTCTCCATTTTGGGTATAGTGGAGACGAGTGTCTAGACGCTAGAATCCATCTGATCGATCTATTCTGCGGGTAAGCTACCATTTCTCCTTTATCATTAGTACAAAGTTAATTTTCTTCGCTCTGGTGTCGAGGTAAAGCGCGGCGTTAAGTTCCGCCACTTAACACGCAAGCCTCCGAATTCGGCGGAAAGTGGGGAACGGAGTGTCTTAACACTAGGTTCCCTCTGCCTACCCTGCTGTATGCGGGATATAGCGTGAAGCTATTTATTTATCTATTTTTTTACAAAGTTAATTACACACCTGTTGTTACACAGCTCTCAGTCTCAAAACGCTATCATTATGATAACTAAGCCCCGCATTTCCCAGATTCCAACAGGTCAACCCTGGAAGCGATCTCTGTCTTACGCTACGTACTCGGCTCGTAATTTTTTGTTCGACGACAAGCAGCGAATATAAAATGCGCTCGCGCTTCCTTCTCCATATAAGGTGACGCCCTTAGGCGGGATTCCGTCGAGGAACGTGTCCGTACAATAAAACGATTATTTATTTATCGGTTAAATGAAAGGCGATCGACCGGTGCGTGCCGATGCGGACCGGTTGACGAATTTTAACGTCTATCTCAGATTTGCCATATAGTTTGGGCTTCGTTGGATTTGAATCTTGGACTGTATTGGAAGCTGATATCTAGATTTCATAAACAACGGCAGATATAGTATTTTATATGCAGCTTTTCTCGTATAGCAAGATAGGCAAAAGAATATGTTAAGTGTCAAGACACTACGCTTTTCACTTTATTTCCGAATTTACGATATTACTTGTTTGTTTTGGGCTCGTTTAATATATATTTCAATAAAAATAATATCAAATTAAGCATTCTAAATATTTAAAGGTCACGTAGAGGACAAATCTTGCCCATTATGTTTACCAAGGTTCTCAAATAGACTTGGTTATATTCAAAATGAATTAGTTACCTCTTCACTAATATTACGAGCTAGACAAGCTGCCACCACACCATCCACAACAAAACATAAATCAAAACATTCAGAAGAAAAATCTATGCACTGCCATATATAGGCAAAGCGAGGCACGAGTAAAGTCGCGTGCTATATTCAGCTATATTTATTGTCCTAACCAATTATAGCTTGTCGAAGAACCAGACGATCCGATGTCCGTTCCCAGGCTGGTTCCGGGTTCGATTCTCGGTAGCACGTGGGAATCTCGTGTACCATATAGCAGTTTTTGTCGTACACTTAGTTATTAGTTTTTCTTCTGTAGTATCCAAGATTACCGGTACGCGTAGTGTATTAATTAAAATGGTTGCCTCGCTGTTCTGATTGCGTTTAATGTTCTACAAATGTTTTAGATAAGTGAGAAATTGTTATTTACGATTTTACTAGAAGTGAATCTAGTAGTACTTAGTTATTGTATATGGTATACTTAGTTATTGTATATCCATGAGAAGGAATTTTATAGTTTTTTTATGAAGTCCTTTTTTAAAGTTTTTTTATAAAAACTGTGTACAAGTAAATACCAAAAGTAAACTGTTATTTAGTATTTATAATACTAGAATCTACCTCATACTACTGCCTCCAAAATCGTTTGTGCGGTTAAAATGACTTTTACTACCAACGTGACGCTAAACATCTTTCCGCGCAGGCGCTGTTTACTCTCTTATAGTATCGCTTATCGTAGCTTTTAGTATTTTCGCTTATAGTATATCAATGGTGTTTTTACATTATATGTTTAATCTTTCAAAATTGAATAAGTCCGTAAAAGCTTTACAACAAAGAACAGAGAATAGTAGTACCACTTTTCTCTTCATCGAATTGAAATACCCAAAACCTCACTCTACATTCAAAGAGCCACAGCTTACAGTGTAGTTACAACCAGCCCACATCGAACCTGTGAACTCTTTACCCGTACATTATCCTATAATATCTCCCGTTCACGCGGTGCCCGCCCCCAATTCTAGTATCAAACGTGACGGCGAATCGATAGAAGCGCAAACATCGGTCTAGAGAAATGACAGGATCGGACGATCGCGTCGTGCGCCCCTCCGGCTTGGGACTTGCATCGTATACATTGGGTCTTAACTGAATCGGAAAAGAAAGGTTTTTTTTACATGTATGTGTGTAGTTTTTCAATATCTTTATATATCGTGTTATTTTTTTCAGCTTTACGCTTTTCTAATATGGAAAAGTAGTCAGAGAAGACCTAGTGTCACGACACTCCATTCTTCGCTTTTCAGACATTGGATAATGGAACTTCAATGGATTTTTCTTACCAGAGCAAAACAATGAACTAACTTAAATATAATTATTCCCCTGGACAGAGGTCAAGTCCACAGCAAATCAAAATACTGTCCTGAATTGTTAAGATTAAAAACAGACTGCTGTCAAAACTATTTTTTATATATGAAACTTTTTTGATACTCACTAAACTACTGACAGACAACGTACTGCCAAAACTATTGGACGATAAAACCTGTCTACTACAAGAAAGCGGAAAATAATCCTGAAATTTCTACAGGATCAAGAAAAAGAATGCATATGATATGCATTCAAAACAACGAAACTTAAAAGTATTATTAATTTGACCATAAATACTATCTGACTAAATAGTAACTGACCGTCCAATTAATAAATAGGTTTATCAATAACAGAAAAATCGCTTGCAGAATTAAATTTATAATTTTCCTTCACATTCTGATTTAATCACCTCATTAATTATAAATTATTCTGCCATTAATATGATTATGATGATTTAATATATGAAAATTAGTTTGATTAGTTGCTGAATTTATAATTTATACCAAAATTGCGTTATGCAAATTCAACATTTCTACGCCCACTAGTTTCGGCTATAGGTCTTTCACTCAGTCGGTAATAGAAGAGTTTTATATATAAATTATTGTAACAAAGTTGAAGCAATCGTGGCGCACAATGAGGGCTCTGATTGTAAGCTGGATTGGTTGTGAATTCGATTCCCGCTCGGGGAAATGATTATATATTATCTTCATTTCTACGCTCTGGTGAGACGAAAAAACGCGAATGTGTGCATTAAGTGTTAGTAAATGAGAAGACTGCCGCCGCTCAACACTTAACGTCTCAATTTAATGAGTCAAAAATGAAGAGCGGAGTATTTTGACCCTAGGTTTTTTTTCTCTTTCTATTTTCAAACACCAAAGACTTTTGAGTTCCTTGTAGTTTTCGCCTTCTTTTCTTTTTTTGTTAATGATCTTTTTTTTTAGCTTCACGCTGTATCCCGCACACAGCAGGGTAGGCAGAGGGAGCCTAGTGTTAAGACACTCCGTACCCTACTTAACGCCGCGCTTTGCCTCGACACCAAAGCGAAGCAAATGGAAATATTAATTTCCACTCCTCGAGTGGGATCGAACCCAGAACCGGTCGTTTACAGTCCCACGCTTGTGCCACGACTGGCCCCATCTGTTTATAATGTTTTTATTTATTTTAACAGAGAGAGAGAGACATAGAGAGACTGTAGCAGTCGCTCGAGTCAGGTCCGGTGGTTGCTTGACCCTAGGTTCTCTCTGCTCTGCTGCTGGCTTCTTATGTAGGAAAAAAGGTAAAATACGAACTTTTACTAAAAACTTACAGTTCTCTCGCTATCACGCATAAAGTAGAGAGCAGAGTGTCTTGGCATAAGCTTCTCTCTGCCTACCCTGATATGCGTTAAGCTACATTGAATACAATGATTTTTTCACTTTGTACTGTAATATTCGAAGTAAGAAAATATTTCTCAGCAATGGATGGTGAATAGAAAATATAAAGTGTATTAACGAAAACACGAGGTTATAGTGGATCATGATCGCAACTAGAATCAGTTCACACTTTGGTTGTGGTGTGGTATGTAATAGGCAGATTTTACGTTACTTAGTAAAGTAAAACGTTTTACGTTACTTAGTAAAAACGCGTTACTTATGGTATTTCATTTTATATAAAAATGTATGTGAAACAAATAGTATATTTATTTATTTAATTTAATATGTTTCTAATTCAATTCTAAATTGGTAAATTGTTTGACGTTCAAAAAATGAAGCATGTAACTTCTTACTTTGAACAAAATTATTTGACTTTGACTTTAACTTTGACATTATTTTAAGAAATGTTGACTTTCTATTCTACTCCTTAACGTGAACTTTAAGTATCAAATTTTTAACTTAAGTTTATTTTTTTATGCGTATATTATTTATATGTAGCTTTACTTTCTAAGACTCAATATCTAGATTTCTGGAGAAAAGTAGAGAAGGAAATGTCTTGACACTAAATAGTAAATATAATTGAAGAAAGTATGAAGTTAAAAAAATTATATACACAGATACGCTTCACTCTATTCTTAGTACAATTTCACATTTAATTTGAAAATTATAAAATAATAATTACCATGTTATTATTCAAAGTATCTTGTTATGGATGATTTGGTATTGAATTCCAGCTGCTACTTACATACTATACGCCGCCATATAGAAATCTTGATATTCGCTAACGGGTGTTCACTATTATCATACATTTGTTCTCACGTTCGATACTACTTACTGAATAACTCACTCTAGTAGAGAACACAAACAGTCACACAGAGACTTAAATTACCATTTAATTGTCATTAAATTGTTCCAGAACTTTAAATCCACAGCGTGTGGCTGCAAACACGATTCCTTCCGAGGAATTAGTAATTAAATTATTTCACTTATTCAATCTGGTTAGACAAAGCTTTTCGTGGAGTTTCTAGGAACACGGAATGTCTAGATTGTGGGCAGAAAGTGAAGAAAATATGAAGCTCGTTCCTCCAAGTGGGGATTGAACCCATATTAAATCAATACTAGTTAAAAATAACATACATAAATTTATAGGAATTGAATTCATTACAATCTTGTGAAGTCAGAATCCTTACAACTGCACCACTGTAGCATAAATACTTTATATGATATCGTATAATGACAAATGGTGAATATTTCGTACCCTCGTGTTAGATAGCGAGCCTCGTGATAGAACAAAAGCCTACGGCGGTCTACACCGTTTTACAATGTATACCCACCCATCTATCTTCTAGAGTTTTTGTGTACCGTAACTAAAAGTAAAAATATTATATCCTGTGAATGTTATTTTTCAGGCAGGCAGAGAAAATCTAGGGTTAAGTCACTACGTTCACTGTTTTTTTGCCAATTTTAGACATATTATGTGTGTGTTAACTCAAGACTGCGTTTTGTTTTATTACAGTGGTCAAACAAAAAGTATTTATTAAATGAAAACCTAGAGTTCAGCATTAAATGCTGAACTCTAGGGCTTTATTTTTCTGCCCTACGCCACTACGCCAGACACATAATGAACAAAATCCTTAAACACGTCTATAGATATTTATAATTATTTTGAATATTGACCCACAGATGCGCCACTGTGGTGGGGTGTGCCAGCCTATCACTGTTAACATAATTGCTTGTGGGTTCGATTCTTACTCTGAGAAATGATTTTATGAGTATATATGTATATGTACATAGCTTTTCTGCTGTAGCAAGACAATGCGAAACTTTAATTTCTGATATTCAACATGATATGCCTCGATTTTGGCCGAAGAGTGGACACTAGGTTTTTTATCGCTATGCGCTAAAAAAAGCGTAAAGCTGAAAATAGAAACTTTCTACATGTAAATTATATTCATAAAGTATATATTGTCGATCTTAGAGACCAGCTATACCGTGTTTATTTAATCGATCGTATTATCCGCTACATCGATCCCTCCATTAATGACTGCACGATATTTAATTTCTGTTGAGGCGTGTCCTATTTGAAACAATATTGATGATTGATGTGCTATACTTACGGTTACAAAGTGTAACTTTACCTTAAGTAAAAAGTAGCGAAATAAATTGAAAATAATATGTTATTATAAATATTTTTAGAAAATGTATAAAAATATGAACGAAACGGGATTCGAAACTGTGCCTCTTGGAAACCGTCCGAGCACTCTGATCCGTTTTGTTCTATACAATTAAAATAAAACCATTTGTTCTATTTCCGGCTACATCGAATTTTTTATACATTTATTACAACTAATCTTTATTTAATAATAAAGAGAAAAGTTAAGCTTTGCAGAAAAGTTATATTTTATATATTAGTATAACTAATGTATAAAAAAATATAACTTTTCTGAAAATGGTATTTAGATCTCAGGTGTGAAAATGGTATTTAAAAATGCTAAAATAGTCCTATATTATTTTAAAATATTTTTATACTTCGGGTTGAAGAAATACAAGAAAGGGTTATTGTTTGTTATTTTTGCAAAAGTACTGGGTTGAAGAAACTCCACGACTTATTATAGACATTAGAATAATCGGAGAAATAACCTAAGATGAGATGTATTTTGTGGCGGGAAAAAGTAACTGACTTAATTATTTTTTTTTAGCTTCACGCTGCATCCCGCACACAGCGGGGTAGGCAGAGGGGACCTAGTGTTAAGACACTCCGTTCCCCACTTTCCACCAAATTCGAAGGCGTTGCGTGTTAAGTGGCGGAACTTAACGCCGCTCAATTTACCAATTATTAGTATACAGTAATTACACAGTAATTAAATATTATTATTCCCCTAAATGGAAATCGAACCCATAACCAGTTACGTTTAGACTGACCCACTCCGTCATAATGTTATACGTACATACATATATCTATTGTCACTCGAGCGATATTTGCGGTGCAATGAACCTAAACAAAACTCGTCGACGCGTATTTTGTGTGCCGCATAAATGGAAAATGTTGATATTTTTGCAAAAGAGAAAATATAAAGGATTTTAAAAAAAGCATAAAAAAATATTGGCCCTCCTGACGTAGTGTGATAATGTTAGACTGTGAACGCGATTGGTCTTGGGTTCGATTCCCACTCGGTTGAATAATTATTTTATAATTATTATAAATTGACAAAGCGCGGTGTCAGCATCAATACACTTTGGATATGTAAACCATTATCTGAATCGTATAAAAATTTGAACATGCCGAGACTTTCTTTATATAAAATGCCGTGCCGGGACTTTCTGTATATAAAAATGGTTTCCCCCGACTGAACCGGAGACATTGTATATCTATTTTTTTTGTTTAATTCAAAGTTTCAAAGTTTCAAAGTTTTATACGAATTCTAAGAATGTTGATCTTTTCTGCCTACGTTCTCTCTAACTATCCTGCTATACGGGAGAAGCGTGGCCGGACTTGAACCCGAATCTCTTAGAAAGCTATGCCCATTTTTTCTATGTCTTTTTTTTAGCTTCACGCTTTATCCCGCATATAGCACGGTAGACAGAGGGAACCTAGTGTTAAGACACTCCGTACCCCACTTCTTGCTAAAGTCGGAGGTAGTGCGTGTTAAGTGGCGAACTTAACGCCGCGCTTTACCTCGGCACCAGGTGAAGAGAATGGAAATATTTAATATTTCCATTCCTCGAGTGGGAATAGAACCCACAACCAGTCGTTTACAGTCACACGTTCGTGCCACTGCGCCATGACTGACCCCTTTAATTGATTTCTAAAAATGGTGTCCTTCCATTTTCTCTATAGCAGGGTGCGGAAAAAGTGTAAAGATATTTTTATACGGACAAAGTGTAAAGATATTTTTTTAATATTTAATGAAATACTGCATTTTGTCCAAAGATAGGCCATATTTTTTTTAGCTTCATGCTGTATCCTACATACGGCAGGGTAGACAGAGGGAAAGTGGCGGAACTTCCACTCCTCGAGTGGGAATCGAACCCACAACCAGCCGCTTTACAGTCACACTTTGTGCCACTGCGCCACGACTGACCCCATATTAAATTTCATCCACAAAACAACCAGAAAACCAATCATTAATACATATTAGAGTGTAATAATACCTAATAAGATACCTCTAGGGGCATTTCCAATAAATAAATCCCTTAACAATGCTCAGCCACTATTAGCGTTACTGTGCGTTACATCACGCATATAAACGATACTTTCATCTCGCCGGCTATTGTGAACGCTTCCGTGTGGCTGCCGGCGTGGTGTAAGAGGGAATTTGCGAAAACTATTGTTTTTATTGAATATATATTTTTAGTAGCCTTTTTCCTATAGAACGGGGTAGTCAAAGAACTTAGTGTTCGGACACTCCGTCCTTCATATTCTACCCGAATTAGATATATTGCGTATTGAGTGACGGAACTCAGTTTTTTTGTTTGTCTTAGGTATTAGAGCGAAGAAATGAAATTTTAAATATAATTTCAGCAAGTGGGAATCGAACTCACAACTGTGCCACGACGCCCTCAACGTGTAATATGTGCGTTGCTATTGCAGTATGTATATCAATTTGTAAACTTATATGTATGTGTAAAAATGTTGCAACGATAATTTGACACTACTTGCCATTTAACAATTATACCTACATCATTTTAATATATTAAGATTTTACAAATATGTCCACCACAGTGTGGTAAACGCATTGGGAAATCAATTGCCATTTACGAATTTAAATTTATAAACGCAGCGTTGAGTTCCGTAACTTAACGTACAATATCGTCGGAAAGCGGAGAATACACACTATCTTGACACTAGATTCCACCTAACCTGCTATGTGAAAAAGCGTGAAACTAAAACAAAAAAAAAAAAAAAAAAAAAAAAGACTTACTCCTCTTTTCTCTCCACCGTTATAATATTGCTCCGATTTCTAAAGTTGTTATAATGTTATTAACATTAGAATTACGACACGTTATTGTCCTCTAATCGCCAGTTAGGTATCTGTTCCACTGTTTGGAAAGCCAATCAATTTCACTAACAAAGGCGAGATAGCTAATTGTGATAGAAATCTGTGAAATGGAACTAGGAATAGTGGTGATAGCAATTGTTTGTTATTCTGATATTGAATAATATTTTAATTGAAATTGTAGGTAGAAATTGGTTAATTTTAAACGGTTTTGTGGTAAATATTAATTGAAGGAAGGAGTAGGAGGGTAGTCAGAAATAACGTTATGCCATATCACTTTGTTCTCCACTCACCGCCAGAAATCGAAATATTGGGCGAAACTTAACGCTACGCTTCTATTTAAGTACTAAAATGAAAAAGTGAAAATAATTTCTACGAGTGGGAGTCGAACATACAAGTTTATTACAGTCAGACGCTGTATACTTCGCCACGGCGGTTTCAAATTTTGGAATATTAAAATTGAAATACACTAAATTAAAATTATAAAATATGGTAATTGAAATTAAAAAGTTTATATAAAATTATAATTGTGTCAGAAATTGGTTATTTTTTAAATAATTTTGTGGTACATTTTAATAGGAGACAATAACAAAATTTTAGCTGATGAAATGTGGCGGAACCTAACTAGAACAGAGCAATGCAAATAGCTTAAAACATTATCTAGATTTGAAATTTGAGGCCAGTTGTGGTGCAGTGGCACGAACGTATGATTGGTTGTGGGTTCGATTCTCACTCGAGGAGTGAAAATATCTAATATTTCTATTTTCTTCTTTTTTCAATGCCACCGAATTCGGCGGAAAGTTGGGAACGTGTCTTAACACTAGGTTTCCTCTGCCTACCCTGGCTGTGTGCTGTGTGCGGGATACAGCGTGGAGCTGAAAAAAAAAGATTTGAAATTGAATTTCCAATTGTCTTGTGTACAATAATCAGATATTGTTTCAATGCGCAAAGTATAAACCGTATGGGATGATTAGAGCAATCTGTGTATTTTAAATTCATTGATGCGTCGAGTTGCGTAACTCAACGCCGCATTTTGTCTAGTCTGAACTAAGGAACATCTATCAGGTTTTATTAACATAGGTATATTGGAATGCAAAAGACATTTAAAGAAAACGTATAAAAATCTTGATTGAATATATAAGAATTTTGAAGTTGTAATAAAGCGTATAAGAATTTCGACGCAGCGTGTAGTAGAACGCATGGCTCAGTGGTGAGAGCGCCTGAACGGTATTCAGGAGGCACGGGTTCGAATCCCGCTGCGTTCAAATTTTTATACGTTTTCTTTAAATGTCTTTTTCAATTTTCCTAAGTGTGGAATAACACTTAAAAATGTTTACAAATATTGGAATGGAACGCACCTTGACGGGATTAGAATCCATAGCCGTCACGTTTAGTTAGACATCTAGCAACTGAGCTTCGATGACGTCAAATACTACTCATTTTGTGATATATTTATAGTAAATTAAAAGATTTACATACATTTAACCTATTTAAATATTTTTACAATAAATACCTTGTGTATGCGTTGATAGATTCTCGTCAAGATCTCGTGAAGAAAGTCGCCGCCCGCTAGGCTTTACAGGCTGATTGCTTGCAGGAAATTGCTATTTTCAATTTTCTTCACACTAGTATAAGTTTGCAAAGTAATTTGAAGCAAATTTGCAAAGTAGCTGTCGTAGCGCAGTGGGACTGTAAATGTGATGGTCTTGGGTTCGATTAACACTCGGGAGAATGGTTATATGTATATTATTTTGATTTCTTCGCTCTGATATCGAACGCAAAGGAAGGCATTAAGTTCCACCACCAAACACGCAATGTTTCGATTTTGACCAGAAGTTGGAGAGCAAAGTGCCTTAAAACAAGGTTCTCTCTAAATACCCAATGCTGGAAAATACCACTAAAAATATATTTTTTAATTTTCTACTTTTAAATTTATATAGAAAAATCCTTATATTTCCAAACACACTGTATAACCTAAAAACTCGCATGTCACTAGTAATTGGCACCTTCACCACTTAGCTACGTTAAGATTCAACTGTCACGTTGTCGCAACCGGGAATCAAACTGCGACTCGCAATGGACGTGCGTCAGTTCGTCCAGATCAACCCTTCTTAACTGATAGGTACTACACCTTTATATATAGTATATTTGAAATATTTTATATTAATGTCTTTGAGGTCGTCGTGGCCCAGTGGGACAATGTTTGACAGTAAATGCGGTGGTTGTCTGTTTAAACCCCTCATAGGAATGATATTTTTTTTTATTTCTTGCTCTTGTGAGACAAACTGCAGTGTTGAGTTCCGCTACTCAATACGCAAAGTATCGAATTTGGGCGGAAAGAGGTTAATTTGCATCTGGGCATTAGATTCTCTTTTGCCATCCTGTAGTGCGGGAAAAATCGCAAACAATAATGTCTTATGTTAATATATGGTTAATAAAGCAGATCATTTTGTAAAATATGAATTATTATCAATTATCAAAAAATATTAATTATATGTTTTTTACTTGCTCGCATTTTGCCGCATGGCAGGGCAATAAGAAAGTACCTAGTATCAAGGCACTCCTTTAGTAAGTTTAAATGATGGGACTATTATTTGGCTCTTTTACAGAGGGAAGAAATAAAAACAATTTCAATATATTCATTTCTCAAGCCAAAATCTGACCCACAACTAAATTCGAAGAGAAATATTGATCCCCAGCAACTCAAAAAGCCTTTCCAAAATAAAAAATCCTATTTTTTTACATCCGGTAAAAACAAACTAAAAACACAATCTAATTCCACTCTACCGCCCACGCACGTGTAAACCTTGAATTAGCCATTATATAGTTGCATGTACGTTTGTAAAACAGGTAACATTAGGCCGATTGACAGGAACAAGCGCTTGTTACCGCGGCAAGGAGATGCGTATCGGTGTATGCTACTGATTGTGTGTATTTTGTATGGGGTATATGCTTTATACTCGTATGTTTAATATGTATTTCTATAAGTAGAGTACAGTCGTGGCGCAGGGTGCAAGTGTCACTGTAAACGCGATTGGTTGTGGGTTCGATCCCAAATCGATGAGTGGAAGTATTTTATATTTGAATTTTCTTCGTTATGGAGTCGAGGAAAGGTGCAGCGTTAAGTTCTTACTTAACACGCAATGCCTTCAGAATTCGGCTAAAAGTGGGGAACGGAGTGTCTTAATTGTTTTTTTTTGCGAGATGCTAATCAAAATATATACACGTGTATACATTTTCGTGATGTATTGTTTTAGGTCGCATAGTAGAAAAAGGAGTGTATCGACACTAAGCTATCCTGCCCTAACTATCCTGCTATATAATAAAATGTATCATCAGAATCAGGATCAAAATAAAGTTTATTGAATAAAGCTAATATTACAAGCACTTTCGAATCGTCATTTAATATTAAATGTCAGTATTGTCAGTCTTATTGTAAGCTACCAGGTGAGGAAAACAGTTCTGCTGAGAAAAGCCGGCAGGCTACATCTCATTTCATATCCATACTTATGTTATAATTGCGAAAGTCTGTGTTGTTGTCTGTCACGCTTTCACGGCTGATCTATCGGTCCGATTTGGATGAAATTTAGAATTAAAGTAGTAAATAATCCAGGTTCAAACATAGGCTACTTATTTTTTCAAAACTCAACCTCTGAGGGGTTGTAATAGGAGATGAAAGTTAATATGAAAAATCTAAAGCGCTTGAGTGATTACTAAACATAGGCTACTTTATTTTTCAATAATCGACCCCGAGGGTTGCAATATACCGAAACAGTTTGCTTAGTTCACGCGGCGAAGCCTCGAGCGGGGGGCCGCTGGTTATAATATAATTTTACTTCATAGTCCGTAGCGTAATAATTACTATTATTTGATCACTCTCGAGTGATAAATTTGCAAAAATTCCTCCTTTCTTTCCTTCTGCCTTCGCTTTCCGCCTAAAATTGAGACATTTTGAGAGGTTAAGTATCAAAGCGAAGAAATAATAATTTAATTATAATCATTACCCTGAGTGGGAACCGAACCCACAACCATCAGTTTTACAATCAGGCGATGTTCAACCTTACCGCGACAGCCTACTAAAAAGTAATATTAATATTGTTAATAAACTCTCACTTATTTTTTTTATATATATGCAAATTTTCTCTTACATTTAGGTGGTAAGTTAATAAATATTTAAATTTAACCGCAGCGTGGTCAAACCTACAGAACATTAGAAAGACTGACAGGAACAAGGCCCTTGTTACCGATACAAGATGCGTATCGTATCTTTGGGCTACTGTTTACCTTTCTTTGGTAACGGATGTAGATTGTCTGGAAGTGAAATTGAATATAAAATTTTATAAATATATGTTTTATTTTTTATTATTATAGTTGTGTCAGCTTCACGCTTTTACGCTTCTACGCTTAACAAAATAAGCGCAGAGAACCTAGTGTCAAAAAATTCTGTTGCCCACTTTTCGCCCGAATTTTTATTTAGTTGGAACTTCCACTGAGTCTTACAAAAAGGTACATTAAAATAACTTAAATATATCATTTATTGGTATTATTTTATTTTTACTTAACTAACTGATCTTTAATCATTCTGTCGTTTGTGACGGAAAACTTATATATACAAATTATGTTCAATTACCCAATTTTGTTAGGGAAAACGCAGCGCTTAGTTTTGTAATGTATAACGAGTACATGTTTTTTGGTTGTTTACTAATTACAAAAGAGGTAGAGACATTAATGAGCGATAATAGGTAGGGAGAGCCTCTGGTTGATGACAGTGGACGGGGTGAAAGAAATATGCTGGGACCTTATCTATCTGACCACCCCATTACGAGTAAAGAATGAGGTTACATTGGAAGGAGATTTTTAATTAAATATATGATATTCTATAATAATAAAAACATTTAAATTAAAGAAACGTGGAGTGCAGCAAAAATATTAAATTTTTGTTGCATGCTTATTGCTGGAGATGAAAAATCCAGCCATCTCTTCCAGCATCCCAATACATCGACGTGGCCAAGCTTCGGGTGTAAATGGGTGCATAATAAGCAGCCATTCAAAATCAAGCGTTCGCATTCCGCGGTATAATACCTATTCAGCAACACATGTTTGCTCGCGGGACATTTGTATGGATCGAATAATGATTTACAATCGGCAAATAAACATAGTTTTAAGTATTCAACGGTGAATGTCTGAAAATTTTCCATGAATTCCAAAAATTTTTCGGGTTTTATTATTGATTTGAATGTCTTTGATTGATAAATTGAGGCCAAATAAAATATGCGTAAAATTTGCATTAATTTTTTGGGATTTCTTCCTTAATAAAAAAAACTTTGATTTATAAATTGAGGATAAAACAAATATACTTTAAAAACTCTTCCACATGATTAAACAATATGTTTTTATAAGGCTACGTTGAAATGATTAAATGCTTGTTCCAACTTATTTTTGTTGTTAACATCTCAATAGAGAGATTTTTACAATTTTTTTTTGCTCAATGATTATTATTACTCAGAAAAACTTTGACAATCGACCGTAAGGCAATAGGAAAGGTTCTATTTGAATATATTTCTAAAACTTTGGGAGTAGACTTTTTCTTTCATTTGAATAACATTATGTATTTTTCATTTTTTTATATAATAAAAATGTTACTTTGACATTTAAACTTGTAAATTATTTTATGTATATTATAAGATAGTATATAAATAAAAAAAATAACACAATAATAAAAACTACAGCTTAAGTTGAACTTATCACTCATAGAAACTTCTTCTAATCTAGTAACCTATGGGTCTGTCAAAAATTACTTTACATGTACTCAAACATCATACAATACATAAATTTACACAAGCTTATACAAATGACTCCAGCATAGGGTAGGCAGAGGGAATGTAGTATCATGACACTTTCTTTCTGTCCGTTGTCATTCCGTTCTCCACTTTCGCTTATCCACTCCGCTGTGCTGAGTGGCTCAAATCAACGCCACGCAAAAAAAAATGTAATAAAATTATTCCTTTGAAGAGGAATGGAACCAAGCTCGGGACCACCGTAGTGGGCAATATGAGCATGTCCACAATCTAAAACGTTTGTGTCGTCATACATTTTGGTCTTGACACAAGTCCACACACTTACGCTAAATTTCAGTATCATACCACTATGAAACTAAAAATCACCATTTATCACTTTGAAACTAAAAATATATGTATGTGCAAGTTTGTCAATTGTAATTATCTCCGTATTCATACACCGACTCGCACCTGGTCAATTTTAAGATCTTCGTGACCCCAAACATTTTTGACGGCTGAACCGCCCCTGGATCGAACCCACAACCATCGTCTTACAGTCAAGCCCTCCACTAGCCATAATGTCTTCAACATAAACAAAAATGTTATAGAATCAAACGCGTTACAAAATTAGCTCTAACAGGAGTCCTTAAAGCAACATAACAACAAATTATATTTTATAAGAGCTATACAGAACCTAACCTAAGTCCTAACCTATTCACGTATCGTCGCGTCCCACAATACAATTCAATGTGCAATTACATACACTTGTAAATAGTCCATTCGCTTGAAGTTAGAAAATATTGCAGGTAGTAACTTTAAAACACAATATGCTAAGCCGATTTGGAGCAAAATGGTGCGTAAGTACAAGGTAGCTAAATGGATTTTAACAAGTACCCGCGTAGTAAAATACTATATCTTACATCTTTTGTTGTATTGAGATATTTTAAGGAGACTTGGGACAATTCTTTGCTTATTACTTATAAGGGTTTATTGAAAAATTTGGGTTTATTTGAAAACTGTTATTTTTATATTAAAATGAATATTATTGTATCTTGAACAAGTATTTTTATATAATTTTTTGCACCTACACTTTTTCTTTGATTAAAAAGTATCTGCCTAAAGATAACCTCGTGTTGAGATACTACGCGCTTTTCTTTTACCCAGGATTCGTGACTGTGTTGTAAAACTTAAGGATGCCCTTTGTACCAGAGCTGCTTTGCTATGCCGCAAGGGCCCAAAGTTACCAAAAAATAAATATAATTACTTATCTTAATGGCAATTGAGCGCACAACCAACTAAACACTGTCCTACATTACCAAAATGACTTTATATAGCCAATATACAAATAAAATAAAAAAAATGAACCGAAGAACATAATTTCATACAACTTATGCTTCTTTTCTTAAACAAAATTATAAAAAAACAAAGTTTACTAGCTATGGCCCTATATACAAACATACATATGACACACCATTACACGAACAAATTCGGTCTCATTATCGATGCGATATCGTAACGCGTGTCCGCAGTATCGGACACAATCAGCTGATGCTATCACACGATTGTGTTGACTGGAATGTTTCTGCTTCGTACCTTTTGCTTGCTTATTTATTTTTGTTTTTGGATTTTAAAATATATATAGAAAGATGAGGAGTTTAAAGAGATAATAATATAATGTACCTACAGAGATGTAAAGTGTCGAGGAGTGGAAATTATATTTCCATTTTCTTCGCTCTGGTGTCGAGGTAAAGCGCGGCGTTAAGTTCCGCCACTTAACACGCAATGGCTCCGAATTCGGCGGAAAGTGGGGAACGGAGTGTCATAACACTAGGTTCCCTCTGCCTACCCTGCTATGTGCGGGATATAGCATCAAGCTATTTATTTATTTTTTTAGAGATGTAAAGCCACTTGATTATTTATATGAAAAATATATATTATTAAGTTTTATTCAATAAATGTATACTTTTTTAATATATTTTTCCACAAATCACACTGTAAACATTGAAATGCCCTAATAAAATTGTTATGGTATTCAGAAAAGGTTTGTAATAATTTTGAAACACTATTGTGGCAATATTAAAGTACGTATTAAATTTTACATTTATATATATTCTTCAGTATTACGATTTTTTTTTATGGCAGGATAATCAGAGACAACGTCCGTTCTCCACTCTCCGCCCGAATTCAAGATATTGCATATTGATGCGTAACTCAACGCCGCTCTTCGTCTTGTTTACCAGAGCGAATAAATAAAAATAAATAAATTATGATCGTTTTACCGAGTGGCAATCGAACCCATAACTAATCATGATAACCGTCAAATGATATTACTATTTATAATAAGTATTTAAAAAAATCGATTTGATGTTTTTACGTCCTATTATTTGATAAAAGCTCCATACATTCATATATAAACAATACAGTATTTTCAATCTACTTTTGGAAATAATATTGACTGACTCATTATAGAAACCGCATCGTTTTGTGGTTATCATCAATTATTATAATAGGTTATTGTCATTTTATGACTATTATTGTCTATTTGCATATTAATCACTTAAGTATGCCTTTCGCATGCGATAGATGTGGTTATTAATTAATTATATATATTTTTTCTATTGGATATAATAAAGAAATGATTGGTTTCTTCATCAATTTAAGTTCCATAGGACATTGATTTCTATTTCTAAATAAATATTGTTAAATTTAAAACATATCAACAAAAGGACACTGCTTATTTGAGCTTAGTATATTTTTTATAATACCAATTATTTTTTTGCTGCGTTAAATAAAACCTACAATATTAAAAAAAACACAATTAATAAAACGATTCGTTGTATTCGCGGCGTTAAGTTCTGCCACTTAACACGCAATGCCTCCAGAATTTGGCGGAAAGTAGAGAACGGAGTGTCTTAAACACTAGGTTCCCTCTGACTACCCCGCTGTATGCGGGATACAGCGTGAAGCTAAAAATAATAAAAAATATATATTTTTAAATAAAAACCACAGTTTAAACATAACGAACCCAATACAATATAGTGGTTGTATCGATGCGCCTGCGCACATTGAATTTCCCGGTAATGACGCTACTTTCGACCCACGCCGCCTTGTCTCGTAGTGATTTATCACTTATTTCGTGCCGCAATGAGTTCACTGTTTACGGTACTTTAAGCTTAAATCATGTGTTAAGAGGTTGTATTCGATTTCCAGAAATCGCAAAAGATTTTTTGTAATTGTCGTTTAACTTAAAAATAACTTTAAACAAATGAATGCGTCATTTCATTGAGAATATTCAATAACTGAGACCCATCGTGGCGTGGTGGGTCAACAGCTGGTCGCAAACGCTATAGGTTATAAGTTTGATCCTCATTCGGGTGATTATATTTCAATTGTGTTCGCTTTCCCGATCTGGTAACAAAGCGTGGTGTTGAGTTTCGCAACTCAACACTAAATTTCGAGGGAAATCGCGAAGCTCCTGCATAAGCAAATATTCAAAATCATTCTGTTTTACGCTTTAGCGTTCAACATTTTTCTGTAAATTTGTCTATCTTTAGTTCTCTTTAGTAGCCACTTATATTAATATAAGGCTGGAGATAAAAAAATAAAAAGAAAGGTGTGATCATAGTATAAAACACTATTAGACAATTGATTATATCGACTACCATAAAAAAGATTAAAAATTCTTACAAAACCTTACAAGTAGTAACTTGTAAACTGAATGTATTTGTTTAGAGTATAATATACTCTATACAACGAACATAATTTCTAATAATTTAAACTTGTAGTCACTAGATCACTATACAATGGTTAAAAAGAGTCAATTTAATTGATTCTCAACAGCTTTACGCCTTTTCCCACATTTCAGAGTTTCTATTGTCAGGATTATTCTGTTCCTCTTTTTTTTGCTTTTCGCCCGAAATTGAGACATAAACACTTGAGTGGCGGAATTCACAATTGTGCTTTATCAGAATGGTGAAATGAAAATAATTGAAATATTATCATTTTCTCGAGTGGAAATCAAACCCACAATAGGCGTTAATTTCAACACAAATTCGCAATAAATAAATAATTTTTCCCTACTAATAATCCGTTCGTGACAGAACTAACGTCATCCACACTTTGTATCTATAAATATTAAAAAGTTTAAACAATAGAAGTAGGCACCGAAGGATAATGAGGCGGTGATTGTGACGTCAGCGCTGGAAAGCGAATAAAACAACTGTTAGACGCCAAAAATGGTTTTGGCCTGTGATTATACTCTTTGTGTACTGTTGACAAAGAAATTACACATGTATTTATGTAATAAAAGAAAAAAGGTAATTAAAAATGAATGATTTTTCAAATTTCGGAAATAAACTGTAATATTTCTTACTTTTCATTTCAATTTTAAAATAAAGTTGAAGTAATTTTTTTTACGATTTTGGCTAAAAATCAAGAAGAAAGTTGAAGATAGTGTCTCTCGACACTAGGTTCCTTGTGACTACCCCGCTGTACAAAAAATAAACGTGAAGCTTTTTTTATGTAATTGTATTGATATTATCTTTTAGCAAAGTTTCATATTTGATACATAATAACTGGCTTGATTTAACTACATGTCTTTTTACACAATTATCAAAGGAATTCTTGAAATAATTAAAAATGTGAAGAACTTAATTTATTAGGTTTTGCGTGCATACACATAATAATTACTTTTTTCCTTATAGCAGGTATACACAGATAACCTAATGTGTTGTGCGACGGAACTCCAAGCCACGCTTTGTTTTTTCTCTTTACCAGAGCGGAAAAATTAAAACTAATTATGACCATTCCACCAAGCGAGAATCGAACTAACAGCCTATCGATATCAATTAAACGCTATCCCACTGCGCCACAATCAATTCATAAGGAGATAAAAAGCGGCTTTACGCTTTTTCCGCGTATCGTGGTATTCAGAGGCAAGCTAGTGCTAAGACACTTCATCCTCCACTATCAGCATTAAAGCGGTACATTTTATACATCGAGCAGCGGAACTCAAGGCCATAGGCTTTTTCCCTCAACCAAAGCAGAGAAATGAAAACTAATTACTATCATTCCAAGTGGTAATCGAACCCATAACCAAACTATAATTTATACACTACCCCACTGTGCCACAATAACCTCATAAGGAGATAAATAAAATAAAAATAAACAATTACAAACATTGTTTCACAATCAGTACATTGTTATCAGATGGACGGACCGCCGAATGCGTTAAGCGGTAGTTAGTTAGCCGCAATTATTATTATTTAGTGCGCCGCCGCACAAAGCCTGCGCCTACGCAACTCGAGTGATACACGTTCGTGTATTAAGGACGTGATTATTGTTTGTATTTTGTATGTAATGTATGGAAATTATGTTAAATCTCTATTTTCTGTATGCTCAGATAATTGTTACTTGAAAATGACTTTAGCGATTATATTTAACTATAAGTCAAAAAAGACTTATTATAATACTTTGTAGAAATCTGTTATGGGAAATAATTATATTATAACATTTCAAAAAGATTTTTTTTTACTTACTTAGGTTAGATTGATTATTTATTCATAACTAAGGAAAAACGTCAATCGGGGCTAACGTTGATGAAGATAAGCATAGCCAAATATGCAAAGAGAACCTAGTAAGACACTCTGTTCTCCACTTTCCGCGTTAAACTGAAACATTATGTATTAACTGGCGAAACTCAACGCTCCGTTTTGCCTAATCACAGGAGGGGAGACAGCAATTTAAAAAAACATAATTTATAATAAAATAATAATAAAATTTAAATATTAATATAGTTGTTTCTCTGAGGGAATCCAAGACTTTTGGAACAAGACGCTGTCCTACGGATACAAGATTATACGTGTTTGTTTAATTTCTCCTTTTGTTTCTATTTATTTTTTGAAAATAAAAATATAACCAAACTTAAACCCCTTAAATCGGTAGTTTATGTAAAAAAATCATATTTGCTTGTAACAAATAGACAATATTAAAATAAATGTAAATTTCAATACAGTCATATCCACTCTATTCTTTAGCTAAATCTCGTGATCACATCAGTACATGCAGCCGCTTGTACGCTTAAAATCATCTTCGTAGCTATTTGTTATTCATGCAACGATATACATTATTTTTATTATGTAATGTTATTATTTGTGGACAGTGTTTGTCCAATTTAATAGTTACTCTACCAATATCGTCTCGCTAAACTCAAAAATTAACAAAATTATATCAAAATTAGGTAAAAGGGGGAAATTTGTTTTGTAAAGAATCTATAGCCATCGTGGCGGAGTGGGATAGCGTCCGACTGTAACCATGATGAATGTGGGTTCGATTCCAATTAGAAAGAAGATTTTGACACTTAAATTATTTTTTCTTCTCCGAATAAAACACTGCATATTGAGATCCGCGACTCAAAACGCTATGTATCGATTTAAGGCGGAAAGCAGAGGACAGAGTGTCTTGACACTAGGTTCTCTTTGAGGACTCTGCAATGGGGAAAAGTGTTGCTTGGTTACACAATCTTTTTGACTATATGATAATATAAATACTGTGCGCAGTTTTAATTAAAAAAAAATTAAGTTTTAATTAAAGCTAGCAGAGGCACAAGGTGCGACTCTAAAGCGACTGGTTGTAGGTTTAATTCCCACTCGAGGAGTGGAAATATTTAATATTTCCATTTTCTTCGCCTGGTGTCGACGCAAAGCACGGCGTTAAGTTCCGCCACTTAACACGCAATGCCTCCAGAATTCGGCGGAAAGTGGGGAACGGAGTGTCTTAACAATAGGTTCCCTCTGCCTACTTTGCTGGGAGCGGGATACAGCGTGAAGGTAAAAAAAAAGGAAATTAAAGCTGCATTATTCATATCTCCTACTCCTCGCGAAGAAGGCAAATACGTAGAATAGTATTTGATTTTTTCACGAGGAGTCACTCCGTCTTAAATTATTTTGACATTTTTACTTAGTTATTAGTTTCACATATATCTATGCATGAATAAAAAATAAGGATTTCTTGTATACGTATTGCCGTCTGATTTGGTTAAAAATTGGCACAAGGGTCCGTATCCTATGGCAATATTGTTTTTATTTCAACCTGATGTATTGACAAGACAACGAGGATAACGACAAATTAATTTAACATGAACACTATTAGTAATTTTCAAAAATAAATTTGTTGTTATCCTTAGTGTCTTTTTTTATATTTTTTTACTTATAAACTAATGCGTCACATATTTATGGCTTCCGTGTCTTTTTGCTCTTCGTTTTTTTTTATTTTTGATGATTAGTTTATTATTTAATTATTTCGTTTATTTACTTGTGGCCAGTCTAGACCCAGTGGCACAAGCGTGTGAGTGTAAACGATTGGTTGTGGGTTCGATTCCCACTCGAGGAGTGGAATTATATTTTCATTTTCTTCGCTCTGGTGTCGAGGTAAAGCGCGGTGCTAAGTTCCGCCACTTAACACGCAAGCCTCCGAATTCGAAAATGAAGCTTATTTACTTTTTTTCAACTCGGTGCTTGATCTTGCAAAGTAGAGGCAAAGATGAACTAGTGTTATGATACTCCGTTCTTCGCTTTCTAAACATTGTCTTTAGAGGGACAAATAAAATCATGAATTGTGAAAATGTTGTTTTTGACATATACACCCTGAATACATTTAGTTTTTAGTGGTTATTTTAACCTTACAACCCTTACAAACTCAATTTATGTTATTTATATAGATATTAAATAAAATAATAATACACTTTACTAAAAGGTAAAAAATAAGCATTTTCCACTTCAATTTTATATATACGCTTATCTAGGTGCAAATTACCCCTTTTCTGTGACGATCTTCCCTTTTAACTTCCGTGACCTCAAAACGCGGTAGAAGCGCAGGTGTAAATAGAACATGTACCACTTTATAAAACCATTTTAGATGAGCGAAGAATTATTCATATATTTTTAAATTTTGTTTATAATACAATGTATTTAAAAAATGAATTTTTAATGATATTTGTGTGAAGGCAGTAAGATTGACCGTAAACGCAATGGTTGTAGGTTAGATTGCCAGTCGGGGAAATAAATTTTATTTAAATTTCTGGTAAGACAGAACACAGCGTCGAGTTCCGCCACTAAACTCGCAATGTCTCGATTTCTAGTGGAAAGTGGAGAATGCAGTGTATATACGTAGATTCTCTTAGATATGTGGAAAAAGAGTTAACCCAAAACACTTAATACTATTTTCCGCTATAATCGAACATTGCATGGTTAATAATGCCGTTAAATTAAAAACCGCCCTTTGTCTTAACAGAGAGGGTAATGAAAATACTAGTAGGTCTCTAGAGGGTAATGAATATACTTATATAAACTTTCCTCTAAGTGGAAATAATCTACAACCAATCGTGTCAATGTCAGACGTCCTCCGATCGAAGATCGAACCCATAACCATTCGCGCTTACACTTGGCACTTTGTCCCACTACGCCATGAGGGCTAAAAAATAAGATTTATATTTTTAATTTATTTAAAGTTTTGTTTTCTTTACAGGAAGAACCAGCCACTTCCGGTGACAGTGGAGATGAGAGCGGCAGTGAACCTGAGTCACCTAGTGAGAAGATCTTACAAAATAATAAGCAAGAATGGATGTGTAACGACGATCGCGATGTCAAAAGGTTTGTTATAGTATTTATAATTCTATAGCTGTACAGTGGGATAGCCAGTTTGGGCGTAAACACGATTGGTTACAGGTTCGATTTCCATTTGGCGAACGTTTATAGGTAAATTACTCTCCTTTCTCCGCTCGGATAAGGCAAAGCGTGGCTTTGAGTTTCGTTACTCACCATACTATGTTTCGAATTCTTGAATGTGGAAAATTGAGTGTTTTGAAATTGTGGGAAAAGCCTGAAGCTCCTTTTTATTCTTATATGTTTGTTGTCCTTATATATTTTTCTACGAAAAAATTAAAAGTACATTTTACTTAATTCAATTATATAGCTTTCTATCCAAGTAGTTTTATTAACTATCCATTATTTTGATATAACACAACCCTAGAAGGTTTCGCTACCAACAGGCAACAATTACAAATACGATATTCAGGCTCTTTCTGCCTAAAGTGATGTATGCCATAAAAAAATGAAGCTAACATATATTTTGTTCCAGAGATTTGGGTACTATCGACAATCTTCCATCTACTTCCACATCGAATCAAGAACCTGAGAGCAGCAAGTCAAGTCAACCTTCTTTACCCAAGATTTTGCCTAAAATCGACCTTCCAGGAGGAGCCATGTTGTACCACTCAAGTGTTCTTACAGGGTTAGATGGCTTGGGAAGTAATCTGGGACTGGGCAATCTAGCCATGGGATATCCCCATAGCTTTATATTAGGATTGGCTAACCAAGGACAAGATGGAGGTAAATATATGTATTAATTATTAGTAAATTGTACAAGTTTGATGATTTTTAATCATTTATATTAATATTGGTCTTGATTCACAACGCAAATGCGATAAGTTCTGGGTTGGATTCTCGCTCAAACAATTTTCCTTCAGCGTGAGTGCTATGTAGAAAGAACATTTTTTTAACGTCACATGTATCCCGCACACACCAGGGAAAACAGAGGGAGCTTAGTGTAAAGACGCTCCGTTCCCAATTTTCCGCTGATTTTTTATTAGATAAGAAGGCATTGTTTTGTTAAGTGGGGGAACCCAACGCTGGGCCTTGCCTTGAAACCAGGAAAAAGAAAATTGACAATTGAAATATTAAATATTTCTCAAGTGATAATCAAATCCATAACCTCTCGCGTTTACAGTGATACTTTGTGCCCACAACAAGCCTGGGAGAAAAAACATGAAGCTGCTCTAATATCTTATTAACTAATTTTTACATATATTTATATCCCACTTCAAAATAGCCACGAAACACGAACTCAACCAATCAATATACATAGATTGCGGTCGCCGATATCAAAGCTATGCTATCTATGCACCTTACAAATGGCTTCTCAATAAATTCTTAGGTACCCCACAAGTCTCTACTGTAACTATAATTCTACGAGTATATCTGTTTATACTGCAGGTTGCGATGAATATGATAATAACTAACGTGGAGACGTAGTTTGTCTTCACACAATGTGATCTATATATCATAGCAATGCGCTATCGATCTGTGAAACGGAATATCCGATTGATTTATGACTTGATTACTTATTTTCACAATTTTTTCGTCCTGCATTTTGTAGATAACGTTAGTTTTCTAAAGATAAAAAAATATATTCAAAATTTAATGCACTAACTAAGGAAGTAATATTAATAAGTTGTAATAATGCATGCAAATGCATTCAAATTTTAAAGTATTTTCTAAACGTGTCTATTTAATGATCGTTTTCTCCGCATAGCAAGCTGATTAAGAAAGAACCTTCAACGACTCGCTCTGCCTTCTAACCAGAACAGAGAAATTAAGTTAAATGAACTACAACTATTCCTCCGAACGAAATTTGAATTGAGGAACGAGATTTGAATGGATTATTATATTGTTCTAGCAATTAATACGCAATATCTCATAAAGTGTCATGACACTATCTTCTTTCTGACTACTTTGCTTTGCTCAAAAAGTAAATTTCTTAACCTTTACCTATAACCTGTATAGTTTTTATAAAAAATACCTAATCCTATTTAAAAACCGTGAAGCAGTATTTATACCTATACAATAATATTTATCAAAATTACCTTACCTTATTGTATATCTTATGTTAGTGTCTTTATCATCGTCTTAGCCCCAGATCATAACGATACGATGGTGATTGTGCTTTAAAAAGCGTGAAGCTGATTTTTTACCTATACATTTCTTTGTTTTTTTTTAGCTTCACGCTGTATCCCGCACACAGCAGGGTAGGCAGAGGGAACCTAGGGCTAAGACACTCCGTTCCCCACTTTCCGCCGAATTCGGAGGCTTGCGTGTTAAGTGGCGGAACTTAACGCCGCGCTTTACCTCGACACCAGAGCGAAGTGAAATGAAGAAAGTGACAGAGCGAAATGAAGCGAATGGAAATATAATTTCCACTCCTCGAGTGGGAATCGAACCCACAACCAGTCGTTTACAGTCACACACTTGTGCCACTGCGCCACGACTGGCCACAATTACTATGTATTTGCCTATAACCTATAATTTTTATTAAAACTTACCTAAAACTAATAACTTATTATATATTTACCTTGTGTATTAGCGTCGTCATCATCGTCTCAGCCCCAGTTCATAACAATACCGCTGTCGATGGCGATGGCGGCGGCGGGCACGCAGAACGGATGCGCCTCGAGTGATGACAGCAGTGAATTGCAGGATTTGAGCACTGGCGGCAGGAAGTGATGGTTACTGGGTAAATTATTTATTAAGAAGTGGTAATTAATTAATTAGTAATAACTTGTTTTTATTAGCTTCACACACTATCCCGCACACGGCAAGGTACGCAGGGGGAAAAGGCGTTCTCATTTTATATCGAATTCTGGAGGCATTGCGTGTTAGGTGATGGAACTCAATGTCGTGCATTGCCTCGACAGCAGCGTGAAGAAAATCAAACTTTAGATATAATCATTCCCACTCGACGGAATTTTTATTTTCTATCCTCGTACGACACAGCTTGGAGTTGAGTCCTTCCATATAACACGCAATTTCTGGGATTTACGTGGAAAGTGGAGAGTGGAATATTGATACTAGATTCTCTCTAATTACCTGGTAAATTACATAATCCTTATATTAATACGTGAAAAGCTTTGATTCAGTTCTAGGCACAACAGTGTATGAAATAAGTTACAGTTAAAGTTTATATAGAATAGAAATGCAGAATGTCAATATATTTCATAATATAGATATATATAGATATAGCTTCACGCTATATCCCGCACACAGCAGGGTAGGCAGAGGGAACCTAGTGTTAAGACACTCCGTTCCCCACTTTCCGCCGAATTCGGAGGCTTGCGTGTTAAGTGGCGGAACTCAACGCCGCGCTTTACCTCGACACCAGAGCGAAGAAAATGGAAATATAATTTCCACTCCTCGAGTGGGCATCGAACCCACAACCAGTCGTTTACAGTCACACTCTTGTGCCACTGGGCCACGACTGGCCACAGTCATAATATATTATCAAAAAATAGATAAAATTAATAAAATATCAATTTATTGAAATGAAAATAAAATATATAGCATAGTAGCGCCGTTGACACGTAAACAGGCGACGTTGACGTTTAAAAAGCGTGTGTTTAGACATATTCTCATATGTTTGAACGACACGTCTGTTTAAAATGCTACTGATATATTATTTCACTTTCATAAATGTTTTTCGAAATAGCTACTTTTTGGTTATTACTTATTATTATAAATTTGATTATTAATATATATTTTTGAAATTAATATATTTAAAAAAAAGCTTAAGGGTCACAGAACTTTGACAGTTTTCACGAGGCGGAGGTTCGAATCCTGCAGCGTTTAATTTTTTTTGTTTTCTAAGAATGTTTTTCAGTGTAATTGTGTGAATAATATTTTAAAAATGTTAAAAAAAATTAATATAATTTCTTTCCTTTCAGAAAACACCGAAGACTGGAGAGTTGTACCATTATAACATCACTTTACTCTACTTATTACTTATTTACCAAAGCTATTGGTTTATGTTTAAGTTCAATTAATATTTAAGTTTTATTCTATCTTGTATTCTTATTCCTTTTTAAACTTTCTTGTTCAGAGATCGGACTTTTTTATGTTTGTGTCAAATTTGATAATTTGAAAAATTTTCGAATTTAGAAAATTTTGAACTAAGCTTTTGCAAGATTAAATAATATTTGTGACGATTAATCATCGATTAATTTAACTTATTCCGTAAAGATACTTCTTTACATGATATCATTAGCAATAAAATGAAAAAAAGCCTCGTATGTGGATATAAATATGCTTAAAATATTTGTATACTTAATATTTAAATTAAAAAAAAAATAAGTTACCAATTAAAATTTAATAAAAAAATACTTTACATAATATCTCAAGTTGTATAAAAAATCATCTTCATAGCTCTTCTCGAATGAAAAGGTATTCGTTATATATAAAAAAATAGAAAATGTTCATTTTCTAAGGCAATAACTAAAAAATGTCGAATAAAGAATCCATTCTTTATTTCTTTTTTTTTTTTATTAAGGTTATTCTAATCATTGTTATATTTTAAATGATCCGGTCTCTTGTTAAACATATTGTAATGTAATTTATAAACAACAACTAAGGACAATGTATAATGATATAGACATAGATTATGTATTTCATATAGAAATATTCTAAAAAGTTTTTATTTCATTTTTATATTTTTTTTTATTTGGGCCTAGATATAGTCAAAACGTAATTAAATTACTACATCTTTAATTTTCCACCTATAAAAATTTCTAAGTCATTCTTTAAATATAATTTTATTATTAATTTTTATTATTTTATGTGGCCAGTCGTGGCCCAGTGGCACAAGCGTGTGACTGTAAACGACTGGTTGTGGGTTCGATTCCCACTCGAGGAGTGGAAATTATATTTCCATTTTCTTCGATCTGGTGTCGAGGTAAAGCGCGGCGTTAAGTTCCGCCACTTAACACGCAAGCCTCCGAATTCGGCGGAAAGTGGGGAACGGAGTGTCTTAACACTAGGTTCCCTCTGCCTACCCTGCTGTGTGCGGGATACCGCGTAAAGCTATTAACGAAATATTAAAATGCAAATAAAACGCAAAAAGAAGTAAAATTTTTTAATTTCTAAATACATTTACGCATTCTACGAAAATACAATTTGAACAATACCTTCAGTTAATGCACCTATAAATGATTATAAAAACAATATTTTTATAATACACATATAAATAAAAATAAATCAATATAAAAACTAAACAATTTTTCTATTTCAAATACATAATCTATGTCAGTATTAGTGTTTTAGCGTAAGGTGAATGAGGCGTAAACATTTTAGGTCAATCAATGCGTTTAGCCTTGCCAAGTTGTCACTTGACTGTATACCGCAATATATTGTATAATATAATACATTAACTTAAACTATTAAATAAGGTAAGAAGTTTGTATCTAAAATTAGTATTTTTGTACCAAAACTGTGTTTTTTAAAGGAAATGTTAATAATAAATAATATTTTTTCAGCTAAACAGAGATGCTAACAACAAAAATAAGTTGTTATAAAGCGTATAAGAATTTCGACGCAGCGGATAGTAGAACGCGTGGCTCAGTGGTGAGAGCGCCTGAACGGTGTTCAGGAGGAGCGGGTTCTAATCCCGCAGCGTTTAAATTTTTATACGTTTTCTAAATGTCTTTTTCAATTTTCCTAAGTGTGGAATAACACTTTAAAAATGTTAAAAATATTTTTGTAGCATTTGGTTTGAAATTTTTTAAAGTATTTAATTTTGAAATAGAAGTTGACTGAATAGCTGAAATACAATAAATTATTGTATATGTTTATATTTAACTCATAATATAAAAAAAGTTACTATGAAAAAAACTGTTTATTTTGTAAAATCTACAGTCATATTTTCCCAATACTTGTTTTTTCTTTGAAAAAATATGCCTTATTCATGCCAACCTTGTTAGTTTACACCTTCTAAGTATTTAATTCGAGGACGTATGAGATTTCACGTTTTTATTTATTTCCCAAGCATTTATATTTTCATTTTGTATTTACAAGCGGTTTTGTTTATATGAAACTTTGCCGCTATAGAACGAACGTTTAGAAAAGTTGACTATAAAAATATTTAAAAGTTAATAATTCATGCTCTTGGCATAATATGGTAGAAAAATAGAGAATTTAGTGACCGTTCTAGACTTTTACTTTATCGCCTAAATGAAAAAAATGTACCTTCTCAATTTTTTGAACCTTTTTTTATTAAGTAAATTGTTAAGTTACGCCACTTAACATGCAATGCCTAGAGGTCAGACGAAAAGTGAAGAACAGAGTGTCTTAGACAGAGAGACACTAAGCTCTCTATGACTACCTTGTTAGCGAGCTCAAAACCTTAATGTACTTTTTTCAAAATATGGTTTTTAAAAATTCCATACAATATTTTTAGTTTGAAAATGAAGACTTTTCTCAACGTTCGTGATTTTAAAACGACTGACGGTACTCAGTTAGATGTTTGTCTTTAAGTTATTTAATACATGTTCCTTTTTGTTTCCTACTGATTAATAAAATATTATAATTTATATGTTGTTTTATTTTAAATATTTAATATGGTGTAATATAAAGTAAATCGTAAAATATACGTTGTTGTAGTAGCATCCATTATACAAAAGCGTATAGGAAAGTGCGTGTAATTTTTTTCCTAAAGCGTCGCTTTCAGCATTTTTTAATATAAATTTAATATATTAATCCATTAATATACACATATTAGTTTTACACATTAATATATACATATTAATTTTTGTGGCCAGTCGTGGCCCAGTGGCACAAGCGTGTGACTGTAAACGACTGGTTGTGGGTTCGATTCCCACTCGAGGAGTGGAAATATTTAATATTTCCATTTTCTTCGCTCTGGTGTCGAGGTAAAGCGCGACGTTAAGTTCCGCCACTTAACACGCAATGCCTCCGAATTCGGCGGAAAGTGGGGAACGGAGTGTCTTAACACTAGGTTCCCTCTACCTACCCTGCTGTCTGCGGGATACAGCGTGAAGCTAAAAAAAAAATAGTAAAATTATTTTTTCACTAAAATAGCGTTTTGCTAAAATGAATTTGGATTCTAAGGAGTAATCCTTAAAAT
The DNA here is from genome assembly GCA_019049465.1 of Dryas iulia moderata. Lineage (NCBI taxonomy): Eukaryota > Metazoa > Arthropoda > Insecta > Lepidoptera > Nymphalidae > Dryas > Dryas iulia. The sequence goes on from CM032428.1 coordinate 13,944,973, forward strand.
TTTCGTAAAATGGGCAAAGCTTATCCTTTACGTTTTAAATTAAAGAAGATTGTCGTATATAACAGAGTTTTATTGCACACACAATGACTGTATGTTAGTTCGGAACTCAAAAATAATATTAAAGTTACATTCATTTTGCTATTCTGATATCAAAATGGGGTGTCAAATTTAGTCATTCAACACACAATGTCACCAAAATTAGTGAGAAGTAGAAAACAGAGTGACTTGACACTAAGCTACGAACAAAGGAGATATGCGAATCTTCATTCTTTACCTGTCCACTATAATTGAGTGTATCACAATAATACAAAAGCAATTGAAAACAAAATAACTGTTCGATACATTACAATGAATTCAATACTAAAAATAAACTTACAACAAGACGCCATAACTATTCAATTCTAGAAAAAAAGAACCTGTTTCTTGTAAAAAAAAGCTCACAATCGATACCGATCCAAATGTAAACGGCAAAAAATATTGAGTTGTAAACAACCTGCGTATATCGCCGAATAACTTTATAGTACTGAGTAAGTAAGGCTGACATATTAAATTAGAAAAAGCTTTTTAAAATAAAAATATTATAGACAGTGTGAGCGTCTACCTGTAACCATGGACCACTGTAACGTATTCGAAACGTTGGGTTTTCTAAAAATGTATTTTCGAATACTAAAAATATATGCGATTAATCCCGTTAAATAGTTTTATTTCAAAATGTGTAATAATTGCAAAAACGATTTTTTTTAGCTTTACGCTATATCTTGGGGCGTAGTCACAGAGAACGGAGTGCTAAAAGCTACGATCCTTGCATACGTATTTCACCTCGTCCACTGTCATCAACCTCTTCATACACCTCCTGGTGGTTCTCATGTTTTCTACGTGACCTCCAGTATCGTCGACACTGTATTCTCAAAGGTCAACTGAGGTCTCCCCCTGCCTCTCTTACCGCTTAAATTTGACATATCTTTATTACCATTCTATGACTCATTAAATTTATTAAATTAGAAAAAGTTTCTTACTAAAATCCTGAGGCCATTGCACTGGGACAGCGGCTGACTGTAAGCGCGATGGTGGTGGATTCCATTTCCACGAGATAGATTATATATTATTTTTATTTTTCTGCTGGTACTTAAGACTAAGCTCTCCCTATTCCCACCATTCCCATCCTTCCTCCCTCCTTCTGTCCTACATCCCCAAGGCTGGCAACGCATCCATAACTCTTATGTTGTGGATGTCCACTTAACACCAGGTGGGCCTTCTGCTCGTTTGCCTCCTTTATTCCATAAAAAAAAGCGCGGTGTTGAGTTCCATCACTTAGCACGCATGCCTCGATGTCTGACGGGATATGGAGAACGGGGTTCTCTCAGACTACCTATACGAGAGAAAACGTGAAGCTTTTTTTATTACTTAATAAAGTAAAAGGTAACCTTTTACTTTTGTATTATTAAAACAATTCCTTTTTTTTCAAAGTTAATATAATACGAAGGATAACAATAAAATATTGAATGCTATCAGTATTGATATATTCTATTTCATAAAAGCTGTTCTAATAAACAATTTAACCTAAAAGTAATTTCTCCTGATACGTAAACAAACAATCGTTAAAACTACAGTAAAAGCTTTCCGATATTAAGGGAAGATGTAGACTTTTCCTTATAACTTCTTTTCCAACCGTCCTCAAAACTGAATACAAGATATTCAAATACATTTACGAGATACACGGTTACTTCTAATCTAAAAGTGTTTTTTTTTCATATGACCGATGAACTTAGTGTTAAGACACTCCGTTCTACGTCATATCGACCATAGTAGCTCAACGCCATGCTTTGTCCTTCAAAATATGACAAATAAAAATATATTATAATCCAAAAATACTTAAAACGGGAATCGAACTGACAACCACTGCATAAAAACGTAGATTCTTCCTACTGATCAAACCAAATGTGTTTTTGCTAACTAAAACGAATATAACCAAGCAAAATACAGGTTAAAACGTTATAGTCTCGTTATACAAGTAATTTCTTTGAATGTTATTGCATTTATTACAGATATTTGGTGTACATTTTATATATTAAGGCCTGCTATTGGCTGGTTCTCGACCAATAGCTAAAGATTGATTGACAGGCTATAACTAGACAAGCATGGAGTCGATCGATTCGAATAAATTACATATTTTAATTTAATTTTTTATTGCCATTAATGAAATACGAGGTAATTATTCAGTTCTTTGTATTCATACTGGTTTTGTACTTGTTTTGTTTATAGGTTAAAAATATTGGTTGTAGGTTCGATTTTTACTTAGGGATGTGATTATATTGGAATTATTTTTATACCACGACTGTCAAGGGCCAAAGCGCGGCGTTAAGGTCCGCCATTCAACCGAATACCTCTTGATTTCGTGCTGAAAGGGAAGAACAAAGTGTCTTGACATTAAGTGCCTCTAAATATCATGTTAAATAAGAAAAGTGTGAAGGTGCTACAATATTGTAATATTAATAATTAACAAAATTAGCAGAGAAGTGAATAAACTTATCGATAAAAGCATTTTTATTAGAAAGTTATTACTTGGCCCTTTTTCATTTAATCATTAAGTTATAATTTAATTTGAAGGGCCACTCCGAGACTTGGTTCTTTCTGACTACCTTACTGTATGGGAAAAAGCGTGAAGATGGAAAAACTAAAATTAGTTGACGATATATCATTAATCATTTTTAAAGTAAAGAAATTAAAAACCCAATAAGAAATAATACAAACTCAAAGAAACAACAGTATAACAGTATAACATGCTATTAAAAAATAACTTACAAGGTTATTTTAGAGCAGGGCTTGTTATTATTATTTCGCTAAATATTAATATGATATTTTTAATAATATTTTTTCCGTATTTTTATTATATGTGTAAGTAGACAGACCTAGGGTTTTACGCGAATGTGGAGAACGGAGATTTCTGACACTAGGTTCTTACTTACTACTCTGATATGGGGAAAACGTGAAGTTTGAAGAAAAGACAAATCGAAAATCAAATTATGAAATTTGACAGGAAGAAAGTATATAATTAGAAGAAGTTCGCAAAGAAATAATTTTGCCTTATTAAGAACTCCTAAATCTATGTGACAGTCGACAGTCTTTAATTTTTTTGAGTTACAAATATTTAATATGCGGCGTTAAATTCAGCCACTTAACACGCAATGCCTCCGAATTCAGCGGAAAGTGGGGAACGGAGTGTCTTAACACTAGGTTCCCTGCTGCTGTGTGCTACAGGGATACAGCGTGAAGCTATAAAAAATATATATTTAATTTGGCAGGGAGAGAGAGAGAGAGAAAGGGACAGATTCATTACTAAACTGTTATTGTTAAGATATTATTCAGAACTCAATATTGCCCGCTGTCAATATCATATAGGTAATGCTTATAATATGAACATTCCACGACGTAACATGGTTTTTTTAAATTTTTTATTATCCTACTGTTATGTTAAGAATAAAAAAGTAACGTATTATGTAAATTAAAACAATTATTTATTATTATAGTTTTAATCGGCCCTTATTTTGACGACCACTGTACATATCTACGTGTTGTTATTAGCCAAGGCAATGTACGACAAGACAATTAACTTTAATTATATTATGTGAAAATATTTATCTAAATAATTATGTTTTTCTTGTTAATATTATTATAAATATTTATTTTTTAAATATTTTTATACCTATTGTCAAGACACTTCGTTTGCAATTTTTCGATATACTACTACTCTTACCCGAGTGGGAATTGAGTTTTTATTTTAAAAGTACTAACTTGTTTCCTTAGCAACATATATGTAAATCACTTTATACAGAAGTGTATTTCATATACATATTTCACACTTTTCCACATAACGGAGTAGTCATAGAGGAACTTATGTCAAGATACTCCGTCCTCCACTTTCCGCCCAAAAATCGAGTCATCACGTGTTGAATGGAACTCAGCGCCTCGCTTTGTTTATATAAGAGCGAAGAAATGAAAATTAAAAAAAAAACCCTCGGGTGGGTGTCTAACCCACAACTATCGCGTTTATAGCTAAACGTTGTCCCACTGCGCCACGATGGTCACAAACAAATAGAAGTTCGTTCGTAAGGGGTGGATGCAGCCATCAAAAAAGATTGTGGTCTTAGCCATTTTAAAATCGGCAACTCAGAGGTAATTACAATAAAAAAAATCACATCTGTTATTTTTTTACTTTATATAACTGTACTAAAATGCCGCGAAACTACTAGAAAAAAAAGTCACTTTGGGTTACCCATAGTGCCCACAACGATGGATCGACGTTTATTTTTATTGCACTATAGAAAATGCTATCTAAAACTAAGCTTCAATTATGCCAAATTTTATTCTCATCTGCCAGCAAAACATAAGTAATAAAAAGGAGACCAAAGTCTTTCGTTCCCATAAGAACTGCTCAGTTTACAGTGAAGGGTAAGAAGCCTTCGAAACAAATGACACACATTTGTAACTTAGGGATGGTAATATCGAATGATATTATACTCGAGAATCGATTCTGTAGTCAAAAACTCGATCTTCAGGCCAAGAATCGATTCTTACGACCATGAATCGATTATCTATGATCGAGAATATAGTTTATTTTCATAATACACAACGTTTGGTGTCATCCACCTAATTTGTTATTTAGGTATTCCTTATTATATCAAAATAATTTCTGAAACTGTAATATTCTTGAACAAAAAACTTTTTTACTTAAAATCGATTTTATTTTATATACAATAATCGATTCATGGCGTTGATAGTTTATGCTAAGAATCGAAATTAAATAAACCGAAATGAAAACGAAAATCGATTCTTAATTTTATATTCCCATCCCTATTGTAACTTAAAACGTAAATAATAGGATATCGACGTGGAGCGATGGTGGCGCACTATTTGAATAACAAGTATTGCTCCTTAATTTATTGTTGAAGGAAATTTGTTTTTCGTAGACTTTAAGTAGGTTAAGGAGTTAATATTGTTTTAATTTTCTTGTGTTATAGCAACGCTTGTCATTTTATACAAAAGTGTTGGTCGAAACTGTAAGAAATAATTTCACACAGCAGGGTAGACAGAGGGAAACTAGTGTTAAGACACTCCCTTCCCCACTTTCTGCCTAATTCGGAGGCATTGCATGCTAAGTGGTGATACTTAACGCTGCGCTTTGCCTCGATACCAGAGCGAAGAATTATGAAATATTAAATATTCCCACTACTCGAGTGGGAATCGAACCCTCAACCAGTCGTTTACTGTCACACGCATGTGCCACTGCGCCACGACAAGCCCCAACTAAAAACTTTGTTTAACAATTTAATATTGTGGTATGCTTTAAAAGTAACTTACTTACTTTTAAAACTTCAGAACTTAGCTAAAAGGTTTTTCATAAACAGATATACAAAGTAGTAATCTTAACAGATTAATATTTAGCAGTTATTTATTATAAGTAGTTTCACGTTTTTTTCCGTATAGCCACGTAGAGAGGGTGTCTAGTGTCAAGACATTACGTCCTCCACTTGCCGCCCGAAAGTCGAGACATTGTGTGTAGAGTGGCATAACACAAAGCTGCTCAAGTCTGGTCCGCTGGTATCTTAACCAGAGCGAAGAAATGAAAATTAAGACTGTTCCGTGGTGTTGGCACCCTCGGGGGTGGTTTTTAAAAAATAAAGTAGTCTATGTTTAAGCTTAAGTTATCAAATATATTTATGCCAAAATTCACAACAATCGGTCAAGCGGTTTAAATTTTTCATATCAACTTTCATCCCCTTTTCTTTCAACCCTCTAGAGGTTGATTTTTAAAAAAATAAGAAGCCTATGTAGACCCAGTAACTTTTACACAACCAGTCGCTTTACAGTCACACTTTATGCCTCTGCGATACGACTGGCCTCAACTTTTTGTTAGTACATTTTAATTAAAGTGATGCCGAAGTTAGATAGCTTAAATACTCTTCTCGTTCAGCTGCTTAACATTTTTATTTACCATACATAAGTATGATAAATATCCTTTTACAAATTCTAAAGAAAAAGGTCAGAAATTGAATAAATGTTAAAATATTTAAAACTATGTGTATGTTATGCATTGCCTATTGTTAAATAAATAACTTTTGTTTTTTTCAGCTTTACCACTTGCCGGTTTTTACCACTTAGTAGTAGTCGGAGAGAGCCTAGTGTCAAAGAAATCTATTTGAATTTGTTTTCACTTCTCCGTTTTTCGTAAGACAAAGCTCGGCTTTGAGTTCCACCATTTGGCGTGCAATATCTGAAGTTTTGAAGAAAGTCGAGAACGGAGTATCCAAAGTGAAGAGTTTTGAATAAATAATTGCCTTAAATTCCTTTTAAAAGCAAACAATTTCCCTTTGATAATTAAAAAAATAAAAATCGTAGAGACATCTAAGTTATTACCAAGTGAAAAGCAGAGTGTCTTGACACTAATCGTGAAGCTGAAATAATTTTAATATTATAAATCTATATTGTATATAAAAGCTACTATATATTATAAAATACATTTTATATTCTAAGGCCATTTCACAATTACTGAATATTTTTATGTTACTTTGAGTCATTTACTTAGCTATGCCTATAGGAATGTTAGTGTGAATGCCTTAATGACTTAGATGCCTGTAGAAGACGTCCTTGCCGTGCCTTAGGCTAACTAGATTTTAGTTCGAAAACACTAAATGATTCACCCAGATCTGTCTGGCATTTTGTTATTATATATATTGTTACTTTTAAATATATTCAAAGTGTCATTCCACACTTAGGAAAATTGAAAAAGATATTTAGAAAACATATAAAAATTTGAACGTAGCGGGATTCGAACCTCCTGCGCCTCCTGAAAACCGTCCAGGCAATCTGATCGCTAAACCATGCTTTGTACTACCAGCTGCGTCGAAATTCTTATACGCTTTATTATTGTTAGCATCTCTATAGAGAGATATTTATAAATTTCTGTTACCCAAAAATTATTCTACGAACAATCGTTTGGCAAGAGAGTATGCTATTTATTAAATACTTTAAAACATTTTTAAAGTGTTATTCCACACTTAGGAAAATTGAAAAAGACTTTTAGAAAAAAACATAAAAAAATATATTTTTACATTTTTTACATTTTACATATATTGTTTTTTGTATTGTATAAAGGAAACAAATGAGCAGGACCACCTGATGGTAAGGGTTACCTTCGCCAACGGACATTAACAACTTTAGAGGAGCTGTGGTTGCGTTGCTGGCATTGAGAGTGAAGACGGAAGAAGGATGAAAGAAAATACGGAAAAGCTGGCTTACATGTTATCTAACCGGAACATATCATCATATAATAGGCGGTTCGTTTTACATAATATAGTGATCACGAGCAAAACAGAGAATGAGTTTCCTATCATCAACTTACTGGTTACCCGCTGTCTACGGCCACCCAGCAACAAAGTGGAATTGTATTCGATTAAGGCACTCCGTTCCCTATTAAATCTGGAGCGATGCGTACGATTTCGTGATAAGGGACGAAACTTAACGCCGCGCCTTGTCTCTATACCAGAGTGAAACAATTGAAATCATTTAATATTATGCGTTTAGGGGAAATAAGTTGTACGTCATAAAAAAAGCTGTATTGTCAACGTCATGTCGCGCAAAGTTTAGTACTCAATGTCTATTTTCCATAATTTTTAGGCTAACTGTAAAATCGAATGGTTATGGAAGGATTTCAAGAAATGCGGGTGTCAATAGCGCTACATTAATGTTTTATGCATTTCTAAAATATATTTGCTATGCTAGATGTGGTAGTAATAATTATATTTATATATTAAAAGAAACGTCAATTTTTTTTTAGCTTCACGCTGTATCCCGCACACAGCAGGGTAGGCAGAGGGAACCCAGTGTTAAGACACTCCGTTTCCCACTTTCCGCCGAATTCGGAGGCTTGCATGTTAAGTGGTTAACTTAACGCCACGCTTTACCTCGACATCAGAGCGAAGAAAATGGAATATAATTTCCACTCCTCGAGTGGGAATCGAACACACAACCAGTCGTTTACAGTCACACGCTTGTGCCACTGGGCCAAGACTGGCCACTTAGCCACTATACATGTATAATCAACATAATATACTTGTATAATAAGGACGATGAGAAAAATACTAACATAGTTGAATGTACTAAGGTTAATTTTATAAATAGCGTTGCAATTAGACATTTAAATCAAATGATTTCATTATGTTTCTTGTATAATTATACAAGAATTCAATTATTTCCTAATTGAAACGAAACTATTTCAGTTTTTTAAGTAATTTTATTATACAAAATTGCTTTACTTTACTTTTCTGTATAATAATACATAATTAACAACTTTGTTGTATGCAAATAACAAAAAATACTAATTCAATTTATGTTGTTGAGCCATCGTGGCGCAGTGGGACAGCAAGCTGTAATCGCTTTTGCCTGTGGGTTCGATTCCCACTCGATGTTATAATTATGTTAAAATTATTTCCATTGTCCAAAATAAAACAAGGGGTGTTGAATTCCGCCACTGGTCATGCAAGGTGCTCTAATTCGAGCGAAAAATAAAAACTGGAGTGATTTATCCTTGTTATGCGAAAAGAAAGTGTAATGTATTTTTTTAAATTACTTATAACTATACTTATAGATATAGTGGTTTTATTTAATTTCTACTTAAAGTATTGTTTATACTAAAACGTAACATTTATTTTTCATTTTTTTTAGCTTCACGCTATATGTCGCACACAGCAGGGTACACAGAGGGAACCTAGTGTTAAGACACTCTGTTCCCTAGTTTCCACCGAATTCGGAGACATTGCGTGTTAAGTGGCGGAAATTAACGCCGCGGTTTGCCTCGACACCAGAGCGAAGAAAATAAAAACATGAAATATTTCTACTTCTCGAGTGGGAATCGAAGCCACAACCAGTCAATTATGCGCCGCTGCGCCACGACTGGCCCCATCATACCACAATATTAAATATTTTGTTGAATTCCAAGCGAACAAAGCCGCGGGCATAGCTAGTCTGAAATATATGAAATTAATTTGTTATGAGAGGGGTTAAAACGGGAACCTTGTACTTAGTACAAAACATAACGTACATGTGAGCTCAAAATCCTCCCGTCAACCCTTTTCATATTAACCTTTGTCTTTATCTGAATGACAATTATAATACGTAAAATAATATAATCTACTATAGTATATATACGTGATGGAGAAAAAAAGTGCATTTGGAAGGATATGAAATTTGGCATACTTCAAATTAAAATGTAAAGGAAGAGCTGAAAACAGCATAGAAGCATATTATTCATAAAAATACGTTAGACAGAGGTATGTAATTAGAAGTATTATTACAATGAATGTAACATGTGTCTTGCATTTGTATAAAGTGACATAAAAGTTGCTATGGCAATGCATTAAAAAGTTTATGTATAATTATAATTACCATTTTCTTCCCTCTGGTTTCGAGACAAAGCGCGGCGTTAAGTTCCGCCACTTAACACGCAATGCCTTCGAATTTGGTGAAAATTATCACTAGGTTCCCTTTGCCTATCCTGCTGTGTGCGGGATACAGCGTGAAGCTAAAAAAATACCTATATAATACGTGTTTTACTTTTACTATTCTTTTACAATTTCTACATATTGTTAATGAGTCTCTTAAACCATATAAGATTTTTTATTTTATATTACTAAAAGATCCCATCGTAAAATATATATTTATAGTCAAAGTGCACAATAAGCATCGATACTTTGAGCATTTTATAACGGAGACGGAAAACGGAGTGTCTTAACATTAAGTTCTCTCTGCCTATGGGGAAAAAGCGTACATATATTTAAATTACCTCTAATACATTTAAGTAAAAATTTTCCGCATGAAAGAAAAAAAACAGGCATTATATATTCAGTGTAGCTGTAACATAAGTGATTCGCGATTTTCTATAGAACATTATTTGAATAACGTCCTCCCTAAAAGGTTTCGAGCGTCAAATTTTCGTATGGTAACCATGATGTTATGGAAAATTTTAATATATTTTTTTAGCTTATATTAGCTTAGCTTGAAAAATTCATTTAGAAAACGTATAAAAATTTGAACGCAGCGGGATTCGAACCCGCATCTCCTGAATACCGTCCTTATACCGTCCGTCCATATTTGTTAACAAAAAAAATAAGTTGTAATAAAGCGTATAAGAATTTCGACGCAGCGTGTAGTAGAGCGTATGGCTCAGTGGTGAGAACGCCTGGGCAGTGTTCAGGAGGTTCGAATCCGCTTCACGCTGCGTTAAATTTTTTTACACGTTTTCTAAATGGCTTTTTCAATTTTCCTAAGCGTGGGAAAAATGTTTAAAAGTTAGCTTAGCTTATTTAGTTCCTAGAGTAACTCAGCTTACATAGTTTTTACCTTAGTTCTATCCTGTAGTTAGAGAGAACCTATTGTCTCTCCGTTCTCCACTTTGGTGTGATAAACAATTTGACAAATGTAATGACATTGAAATATAATTGAGTGGAAGTCGAATCTCCCATTAATCATCCATTCGCATAATTTTCATAGAAAAATTAAAATTTTATACAGTCTCATTTTTTCCCGCATAGCAGGCTAGTATGAGAGAACTTAGTGTTGAGACACTCTAATTTTCCACTATCCATCTGATTCACATATCGACACATTGCATATTAAGTAAATTATCATCGTACAATCGTCTGTCCCTGGAGCAAGACCCCCAGGACGCCCAAGAAAGCGATGGCTGGACACCGTGAAGCAGGATATGAGAGCCAATGGACTTACCACCGAGGATGCCAAGGACCGAACAAAGTGGAGGAGGTTGAGCAGGAAGGCAGACCCTGGCTAAAGCTGGGATAGTTGCCAGGTAGAAGAAGAAGAGGAGAATCGAGTGGGAATCGAACCCACAATCGAGTGGGAATCGGACACACTGCGATACCATGACTTTAGTTAAATAATTAGTTTTACATTCTAATAGTATTCAAAATCAAGTTCTTTTAAAGAATTCATTTGCAAATATTATTCTTTTATATTAGAAAAATTAGTGGGGAACGGAGTGTCTTAACACTAGGTTCCCCCTGCCTACTCTGCTGTGTGCGGGATACAGCGTGAAGCTATAAAAAAAATAGGAAATGTGTTGAAGGCAAAACAAAATATGTGTACTTTTAACATTTTTAAAATGTTATTAGGAAAATTGTAAAAGACATTTAGAAAACGTATAAAAAAAAAATTTGAACGCAGCGGGATTCGAACCAGCGGTGACCTGAACGGTGTTCAGGAGCATTCAAATTGCATTCAAATTTGCATTCAAATTGCATTCAAATTTTTATACGTTTTCTAAATGTCTTTTCCAAAATATGTGTACCCTAATCTATTCGGTATGCCCGCGCACGCGCACCCCTAAAGCGGCGCGTCCGCTCTACGTATGGCAGTCATTGTCCGCCTGAAGGACGATTTTCATTAATAAACACGGATTCTATGCTATGTACGTCAATTGTTTTAAATTATTGTGTATTTAATTACTTATACATAATTTGTCTGCCAAATAATATGGTCTATCACAGTGAAAATTAATCCATGCACATTTCAACAGGCTCAAATAAGGAAAGATTTAAACCTTGCTCTATGTACAACATAAGTCACTTTTTAGATTTACCGAAATATATCGTATATTTGTGTGTATTTTAACGTTGTGTGTTCGATCCATTCTTGGGAAAATGCGCGGCGACGAATCAATTTAACACGCAATGTCTAGATCTTAGGCGAAAAGTAGAGGTCGGAGTGTAAAGACACTAGGTAATTATAGAAGTTTAATTATCCTGGTACGCGAAAAAAAACGTGATCCAAAACATGATTAACATAATTTTGAAAAAATCTATATTTAACTGATTTAATAAATTCAATTGCTTAAAACCATATAAAAAAAAGACACTAAGCATATGTATATGTCTAACAAAATCATTAATTTAAGAAATCTATTCTAATTAGTTATTTATTCTGCATTTTAGTATTGCAATTTAACCGCTTATAATTAACGTGAAGCCTGCTATACAGAAAAAAGCGTACAGAAATATATCCTAACCTATACAACTATTCCTCCAAATTAAAAAAAAAACAACATCCAAACAAAAATAACGAACAAAAATAACGTTATACCATTTCAAACCAACAATCTTCATACAGTATCTAGACAACTACCTGTTAAGAGGCAATACGGAGGCGAAAATCAATGCATTTCATGGATATAGCGTGTGTCAATCACGCGGGCTCTCCCGTAATCAGGGAGCGATCACAGCCTTAATAGGGGCGAGAGGAAAAAAGCTAAAATTATGAGATGGGCCGATCGTGTTACGCGCTGTAACAAAAACTCCACCGTACGAACGTACGTTGTAAACGACTTGCGGTTATACATGACGATATTTAGTAATGTTGGAAGGATTTCGTTTTTAATATATGAAATAATGGATGGAATTGCTTCGGAAATAGTTATTTGTTTTGGGTTTTTAATAGATTGATCAATATTGATTTTGGCAAGTAATAGGTTATTTAAAAGTTAACAATTATTGTTATTCTGTATTAAGTTTCGATCAGAAATCCACCTTAAGGACGAATAAAAAAAAGAAATCCCTCTTTTCTGCCATAGCACACATAAAAAAGATAATATAGCAAAAAATATTTTAAAAAATAAATAAAATAATATAACTTATTTTAATAAATATCGTATAGCAGTCGTATCGTATCGTATACATTAAATAACCTCGTCAGTTGTAAGATGGGTAACAGTCTCGAGTCGCAGCATACAGGGCGTAGCTCAGTCTCCCCCGTAAATAGTATTTTCACATTAGGCGATTTTGAGTTTGTTTAAAAAAATGTAATTTAAGTCTACAGTTTTATTAATTTACTGTTAATGATGTAAACATAAACATTTATACTAATTGCCCAACCAATCAGTCATCATTCATAGGGACACATAGATTCGTAGAAATAATTATTAATTCACCATTTATACAACAATAAAAAATATATATGTGTACTATAAATCTTTTCATTAATTATAATGATAGTAAAATATAATAACTTACATACAGTTTTCTCTTACCTTAATACTAATTGATAAGTATATATAATAAAAATAACTAAAAGGAACACTTAAAATTATTTTCATTTGGAGAGCACATTAGGTACATCCCACGAAAAAAAAAATATTGTTTTGTCACTAGATCCGGACACATGTGCAAAAGAAGCAAAACGCAGGTCAGGGGGTGAGTTAAAAAAACGATGCCACATTATTTTTTCCATGTACATAAACGCATAATAAAATTGAAAGAAATCGTTCTACACATTGCAAACTAGAAGAACATATGTACCTACCTATATATATCGGAACTTTTTGTAAGAGAACACCTCTGCACCTCTCAAGTTCGTAACATTTTTAACTTGAGCACTCTCATGGGAATCTAAGGGTTAAAGGGGATAAAATATATGATTGTATCTTACTTTTTGCTATAGAAACTATCGTAAATCCAAATGGAGACGCACGAGGTATGATTTTATATGACCAAATCTATACTTTAGTACAGAAATACACATGTATAAAAAAACCGTCACTGAGTAACTGACAGACTTTTGTCCCGTGGGGGGACGGGTTAAGAATACAATTCCCCCCCGCCGCTGGGTAGCGTCCCGTAAAAGGCGGGTAACCCAGTAGTTTGGTGGTAGGAGATTCGTTCTCCGACTGGCTCGCGACCACTATCATGTCAAAGACGAACCGCCAAATATCTTATGATGTGTTCCGGTTCGATGGCATGTAAGCCAGCTCTCCCTATTCCCACCATTCCCATCCTTCCTCCCTCCTTCTGTCCTACATTCCCAAGGCTGGCAACGCATCCACAACATTCAAGTTATGGATGTCTATGGGCGAAGGTAACCACTTAACACCAGGTGGGCCTTCAGCTCGTTTGCCTCCTTTATTCCATAAAAAAAAAAAAATAAAAAAAGACAACGCACAATCGGGAAAAACCTTAGGGTATTTTGATTCCCTGTAAATGAAATTTCTATGAAAACTGGATAAAAAAAGTTTTTTTTTCTTTTTGTAGTCGACGTCTCTTTTTGTAGTCTCTATATCCAACTACTACAGAAAGTTAAAGGTATTATAACACAATTTTAACGAATTAATCTTTTTAAATATAATTAAAACATTTAAGATATGGTAAGAAATATTAGAACTGCCTTTTGAACAAGATTCCTCATTGGTGATTCAAAAGCGCTTGCAAAAGTCTACTTGAATAAAGGATATTTTAAATTTGAATTTAAATAAATTTCAATATAAAAAGATCCCTAAAAATAAATAAAACAATAAAATTTCCTTCAGTGAAAAATGCAGCAGTGTGCCCAACACCACGCAGGTAGCTTATGATATTCAGAGTACGCATACAGTAGAAAAACTGGCTTAACCATTTTAGTTGCGCGCGTACCGCCGTTATTACGAGAAGCCTTATGTTAATTACAATTATATATACGTGGAGCAACAAAAACCAATATCCTATACAATTTTAATGCATTCGTAGGAATTTACGGCGGATTCCTTTGGGGACAATTTGAAATAAAAAAAAATATATATATACAACATGTGTTGAAGCGTGAATCGAATTTTGATGTTTAGTTTGTTTGTAAAATGGGCGGAGTTTGTACACACCTCTTGTTGAAAACTAGTATTTTATATCTATTTATATCTATAGATTTATATGTTTGTACGTATGTATGTATGTGTGTTCTTGTATAACGAGTAAATTGCGTTTCAATACCGATGTCACAATTTTTAAATGTAGCCGATAATTATAGATAATCAATAGTATGAAATTAATTAGGTTTATTTATCATCGATATCGCGAAATGGGACAAAAACGTCTAAAATGTATAAGAATATTATTAAAAAAATATGTAAAAGAATTTTGTATTATTTAAGAAATTTATTTGAGGCCAGTCGTGGCGCAGAGGCACAAAGTGGGACTGTAAAGCGATTGGTAGTGGGTTCGATCCCCACGCGAGGAGTGGAAACATTTAGTATTTATATTTCTATTTTCTTCGCTCTGGTGTCGTTAAGTTCCGCCACTTAACACGCAATGCCTTCGAATTTGGCGGTAAGTGGGGAACAGCGTGAAACTAAAAAAATGAAATTAATTAGGTTTATTTATCATCGATATCGTGAAATGGGACAAAAACGTCTAAAATGTATTAGAATATTGTGAAAAAAAATTGGAAAAGAATTTTATATATTCTATAAGTTTATTGAAAGCTATAAAATTGACAAACGAATATGAAGTTTTATAAAAATAAATATTTGTTTATTTCGTATAATCGTATATAGTACAATATCATTATATCTCTCGTCACTTTGTATGCTTTTCTACTATATGTATAATTGTATATACAGCGTGTTTCTATAAATTTATATATTAAAAATATAATTTCATTGTTCAAGAAAGTGGATATATGAAATATTGAAAATATAAATATCGTAACAGAGGAAGAGGGAACCTAGTGTTAAGACACTCCGTTCCCCACTTTCCGCCGAATTTGGAGGCATTGTGTGTACAGTGGCGAAACTTAACGCCGCGCTTTGCCTTGACACCAGGCGAAGGAAATGGAAATAATAAATATTTCTACTCCTCGAGTGGGAATCGAACCCACAACCAATCGTTTACAGTCACACGTTCGTACCACTACGCCACGTCTGATCCCATTTATCTGCATAGATGTTTTTCAATATTTTTTTTTTCCTTCGTATGTTTGAATGTATGATAGCCATATGACACTATAAGATGGTATAATAATATCAGCCACGCGTAAACCATACGACAATGTCAATTACAGTAGAATTTTATAAACTTTTATTTTTATACTCAAAGCAATTCGAGTGTGCTTATGATATATTTATATATACAATACACTAAATAGATACCAGTTTAATCTCTACTGTGGTGATTTTTTATATATAAAATGTTTTTATTTTTGTGGCGTTAAGTTCCGCCACTTAACATGCAATGCCTCCGAATTTAGCGTTGCGTGGGGAACAGAGTGTCTTAACACTAGGTTCCCTCTGCCTACCCTGCTGTGTGCGGGATACAGCGTGGAACAGTGTGTTTTTATTTCTATCTTGTTTTAGCAATATCTCTAATAGATTGATAGTTTGATATTATCTTTAAGTTTTCTTTGTCTACGATACGTATAAATAAAAAGAATTCGCAAAAATTAAAAAGAAAACATACCACAGTCATATGTCTCAAAAATACTTTAAAATTTCAAAGAGTAACTTATATACTTGTTACTCATTAACATTTTAAATACTACATACATGCATACACTAACTCGAAAACGACTATCGCCAATACCCATTACATTACAGTCCCAGTTCAGTTTTTTTTTTTTTTAACTAAAATTAAAAATTTCAAAAATTTGATCGTTCAGATAAGTGGTCGGGTATTCGAAGTGGATACCTTCACGAAGTAGAAGGCCTCCCTTGGAAGGACGTTGTAAAAACCGACCGGTCGCATACTGTATGCTGAATTTGACTGCTATTCAATAATTGCTGAGGCCACCGCTATTGAATACTTCTACGTAGGCGGCATTGTAATTTGTTTGTGAAAAATTATTTAAATTATGTTTTTAATTTTAAGTAGCATTTCACTTTTCTGAGGAAATAAAGTTAAAATAAAGTAAAGGTACGAGGTAGAATTCGGCCACGTTACTTATAATATCTCGAAATTATGTGGAAAGTGGAGAACATAATACAAGTAAATGAGTAAAATAACCAAATAAAAAGTATAGTAGACACCTGATTAAGTATTTATATAGAAATATTTTCAACATAATATTACTTGGTAATTAAATTTTACCGAGTAGTTTTGGATTTTTTTTTTATCTTGACGCTGTATCCCGCACACAGCAGGGTAGGCAGAGGCAACCTAGTGTTAAGACACTCCGTTCCCCACTTTCCGCCGAATTCGGAGGCATTGCGTGTTAAGTGGTGGAACTTAACGCCGCGCTTTACCTCGGCACCAGAACGAAGAAAATGGAAATATTAAATATTTCCACTCCTCGAGTAGGAATCGAACCCACAACCAGTCGTTTACAGTCACACGCTTGTGCCACTGGGCCACGATTGGCCACTGGTTGAAATTTTCACTATAATATTTTTTTTAATAACGAAAGAAGAATATAAAAAATGAAATCCGTTTCTGTGTCCTATCTTTATTCAACTTACCAACTAATTGTATATTGATAGAATTGGTAAAATTTGAATTATTTTTAAGTACATTTGCTTAATATATTATTCTGGTAAGTCCATTTTGTGAAATACTACATTAGTGGAACAATGTGTGCTAATTTGTTTGCTTGTTTTGTGTTTGAATTTCAAATTCTTTAGATTTCAAATCCTTTTCGATCTTTGTCGTATTTAATAAAATGCACTTGAATTTATATAATAAAACAATGGATTACGTACTTCAAAAACCATTTCAAATTCAAAAAAGAATATCGAGATGGCTGTGGTGCAGCGGGACAGCGTCTGCCTGTAACGAAATAGTTGTGGGTTCGATTTCTACTCGAGGATTGATTATATTTAAATTTTCATTTCTTCGCTTTGGTACCTAAGATCGGGTGCGGCGTTGACTTTTGCCACTCAACACTTAATGTTTCGATTTCAGGCGGAAAGTGGAGGACAGAATGTATTAACATTAGTTTCCCTTTGACTACCCTGATATACGGGAAAAAGCGTGAAGATGATATATGTATGTATTATTTTTAACTTCACGTTGTATCCCGCACACAGTATGCTAGACAAAGGGAACCTAATATTAAGGCATTCTGTTCCCCACTTTCCACCAAATCCTGGAAGCATTGCGTGATATATGGTGGAACTAAACGCCGCGCTTTGCCTCGACACCAGAGCGAAGAAAATCATTGAAATATTTCAATTCCTCGAGTGGGAATCCATCCAGACTGACCTCTACCTACATATAAAGAGCAAATTAAAAAATCCTTGGGAATTTCCTCCAATCATACTGTCTCAGTGTCACTGGGTTAGAACTGCGTACACACCCTATACGGTGGCAATCGTCTTACTTTACTTTTGTACGCATCCGCCGCACGCCGGACATTTAGGCCTAACGGAAGGAACGAATAACGGATTCTTATGCCTTATATGATGTATTTTATATGATTTTTATCACTATCGGTTGAGTTGTTAGTGATTTTGGTATTGGAGGTTATAGGTTCGATGTTAGATTGGGTTTTGGGTATATATTTATGTGTTACTAAGTATTCTCTGTATGTTTAGAGGTATTTCTAGTTATTATGCGATGTAGATAGACTTAGTGTTAAAACACTTTGTTTCCCAGATTTCGGTCACTTGGCTGCGGAACTTAACGCCGAGTTTTTCTTAACTTTAATAAGTAGAAGAAAATATTATTTTAAATGTGTTTATTTTTTTACAAAAGTACACCTTTTGAGTACATTTAAATTTTTCATGTTAAAAGAACGTAAAAACTTTTAATTTTTTTAACTCTTATTTACATGGTAAAAATAAGAAAAATATTACAAACAACTTCTAGAAAACATTTAAGGAGTCGAGCCCGTTAGTAATCGTCCGAGGTTCAGTTCGAGATAAGCGATGTTCAAAATTTTATACGTTTTCCAAAATTTTTCTAATGAGTATAAGCCGATATGGATTCTCTTAGAATATATTCTTTGAGTCTTAGTTTTAAGTACTGAAATCGTAAGTAAAAAAAAAATGTATTGCATATCATAAAACAAGATTAATGTTAAAAAAGGTACAGACCTTATGTCCGTACAGTGATAAAATAATATAAAAAAAATAAATAAAAAAAAGCCGATATGGTCTAGTAAGTTAATGATTTTAGTTTCTAAGTTATAGTGGGTTCAATCTCCAAATAGAACAAATAATCCAGTAAACAGTTTTTGAAAATTTGAAGCTGTCGTGGAGCAGTGGGATAACATCTGACTGTAAGCACGATGGTTGTTACTTCGATTCTGGTCCGGGGAAATTATTATATTATCATTTTTCCGCATTGGTACCTAAAAGCTACCTACGGTAACTTAAGTACCTACGGTTTTGAACTCCGATACTCAATAGGCAATGTTTCAATTTCCGGTGGAAAGCGGAGAACGAAGTGTCTCTGCACTAGGTTCTCTGTGAGGTATAAATTTGTACGAAGCTTGATTTTATTCCTTTTTTTTAAATGTTTTACAATTTCCTAAGTGTGTGAATAAGTGTGTGAATAAGAATTTTTTAAGTATTTATTTTGTCAAATTTTCATCATGATAATTATCACTGTAATATGAAAATTATATATATGCACATATTTTGTAAAGCTTCAGGATTTTTTTCACATAACGGGGTAGTCAGAGAGGACCTTAGTGTCAAGACACTCCGTTCTTCACATTTTTTTCATATGTTGATATTAAATCATTACCTATTATAAAAAGTATAAATGGCATTCTATACTTTATTCTGTTTTAATTAAAACAGTGTTCATTTATTTATATTATTTCATTCCCTCAGTGTTTTTGTTTTTGCTGTTATAGACTTAATTATGTGTAATTATTAAATTACTATGAACTTAATTAAAAAAAAAAGCTACTTCACGATTTTTCACACAGTATTGTAGACCCAGTATTGGGGGCCCAGTGGCAATACACCGCGATCTCCGTACCAAATCGCGGAACTCAACGCCGCGTTTTATATTAGTGCATGTAAATGATTCTCCGAATGAGGATCAAGCCCGTTGAAGGTTTCATCAAAATGCATCCAGAATTTTTTACCAAAATTGAACAACAGACAGTAAGACAGAAAAATCTTCAAATATCATATGTTTTGCTTGATTGTTACTTATATGAATAGCCCCTAAAAGTGTTTGTTAGTTCATTTTAAATGTACTAAAATGTACTAAGTATCCCGCACACAGAGGGTAGACGGAGAGGATCTAGTGTTAAGATACTCCGTTACCCGTTTACCGTAGAATTCAGGAGGCATTGCATGTTAATTAGCGGAACTAAACGCCGCACTTTGCTTCGACACCAGAGTGAAGAAAATGAAATATTAAATAATTCCACTCCTCGAATGGGAATCGAACTCACAACCAAGTCGTATTTACAGTCACACTTTGTGCACCTGCGACTGGCGTCTTTATTGTTTTCTTTCGTCTATTTGTCCTTACCCTTGTGCACGCTAATCTCTTAAACTATTAAACTGACTTGTATTTTAAATGCAGTTTACACTGTCGTATTATGGTAAACTTTCCTTAACATAAAGTGTGCATTTTATTACAATAAACAAAAAAGTTATAACAGTTAATAGATTTAAACAAAGCTATGATAACTAACAGCTTTAAACTACAAATTAATATTAGTTTTAACTAAAGTTTATGAATTAATTGATAGGTCGAAAAACCAAAACAAACCGCAAGCGGATTACTTTTTTATTATATTTTTTTTTAGCTTCACGCTGTATCCCGCACACAGCAGGGTAGGCAGAGGGAACCTAGTGTTAAGACACTCCGTTCCCTACATTCCGCCGAATTCGGAGGCATTGCGTGTTACGTGGCGGAACTAAACGCCGCGCTTTACCTCTGATACCAGAGCGAAGGGAAATGGAAATATTAAATATTTCCACTCCTCGAGTGAGAATCGAACCCACAACCAGTCGATTGCAGTCACACGTTCGTGCCACTGCGCCACGACTGGCCCCAATGGATTACTAGTTTAATTACATGTACACATACACTCAGAACATATAAAAAACAATATTTATAAAAATAACATATCCACGTCTACACCATAAGTCTATTTCTATTGGCATGCTCTTAATAACACAAATTGCAATGATTTTCTATAACATTTGTGCAAGAAACTGGCGACAGGTGGCCACTTCAACAGTTCTACAACACTATGATTGATGTATAATTATATTTTCCATATATAGTGAGATATATATCTTAATCGCGATTGTTTCGGACCAACCACTTCGGTCACGTCACTGTGAAGACGCGTCTGACAAGGTGCTGGTTTAAAGTCTATGAAATTGATATATGATGTTTTAATATTATATTTTATTATTGTTGTGTTTATTGTTATGTGTTTTTAATTGTTTTTTGAAGATGGGTGTGCATTTTTTTGTTAATTAAGAGGTATTGTTTGTTGAGGGGTAAATTTTAAAGTCATTTTTTTATCAAATTGGTGAGAAATTAGAAATTTATTGTTTAATTATTATAATAATGTAGTTTTTCGTTTTTTTTTCATCAACATAGCAGATATTAATTGTTGAATTAAAAAAAAATCCCGCTGAGTTTCTTCCGCCGGTTCTTCTCAGGTTTGAGGCATTAACTTTAGTGAACTGATAGTAAGTTGTATAGCGTTCAAAATATGAATGCGTTTAACTTCTTATTTTGGATAAAATTATTTGACTTTGACTTTGACTTTAGATAACCTAATGTCAAGACACTCCGTTCTCAAGGCATTATGTGTTGAGTGGAGGGACTTAACACCGCACTTAGTCTTTATCTTAAACTGACGAAGCTATTAAGCAGAGACTCTAAGCTTTTTCCTTAAGTAACAAGTAGCTATATCTTATAATCATAATAAATTCTATATAATAACAAAAAGGAGGTCGTGATGCGTTTCAAATATGAATTTTGACGTTTCGCACTTCCGTCAAGTACATCGTTTGTTATGCAATTTGCGTGAAAGTAACTGTACACGTCCTTCCTGTGCCAGCGACACCGGAAATGAAAATAAATAAATGGCGTGTTAGATATTAAATCTGACCACGTATCCGACACACGGGGTCAGAATATGTTGTGTGATTGACATTGAAATATATTAATAAAGTAGCTTTTGCGCGTGACTTTGGTAGTCAATTTGAAATTTGATACAGATATATTATAGATATGGGTTGGGCATATTATGAGAGAAATTGAAAAATGTATTAATACAGCGTTTTGTTACCAGAGAAATAAAAAGAGGAAAGCAGTAAAGATGAGATTTAACTCAGAGTGTTAACAAATTAGAATGGCAAACATTGGCAAACGGAAAAAGTTATGGAGATCATGTAATATGTAGCAAAATAACCATTTTAACGTAAATTTATCTAAAATAAAGGCTTATTAAAATAAAAAGTATATAGATATAAGCTATATCGAAAGTGTTAGAATTATTTTAGGCTCACGCCTTGACTCACAGAGCAGGGTAGTCAGCGTGAAACTAGTGTAAAGATACACCGTTCTCCATTTTCCGTCTGAATTCGAGACAAATTGAATGATGGAAGCCTCCATCGAATGGTGGAAGTTTGTTTTTCCACCAGAGCGAGGGAGGAAGTGAAACTATTTTAAATACAATCATTCCTCCGAGAAGGAATCGAACCCACAACCAACCGTCCTTAGAGTAAGACACTGTCCCACTGTGCCACGATAGTTTCTCGTGTTAAACGGATAAATGTTATAACGCCATGAGATTGAAATATCTTACCCCTAGATTATTTCTCTCTACTCCGTCATCGGTACATACAAACGTAAAAAGAAATCATCAGAACATTTTAGAACATTTTACACTTTATTAATGGAGAGCATGAAAAAAATTAACGACAAGTCATTCTTCCGATTCCAAAGATTTGCTTTTAGATAGTACCTGAACCAAAAGCATGGTAGTGGCCGAAACGGGGCGTTGAGTTCCGCCATCTAAACAATATGCAGAATTTGAGACGGAAAAAGAAAATCGAAATATTTTAAACCTACATAGCCTGCCTACCTTGCTATGATTGAGATCGTATTGTAATAATAACATTCATACATGTTGCAAAATAATTAATATAAAATTAATATCGCTCCCCACATTTTCTCCCTCATTTGTCTAGAAATGAACTAAATAAACATGATAAATAATTTTAAAATTTCCACTGTAGCAGTACAATTAAATTCCATTGCAGGTAGAGTATATTACAACTAATTAAAATCACTAATCAGGTCAACATGTGGCGTTGGACGGAAAGTGGAGATTGCAAATACGAGTACATACACATTCTAGTCATTATAAATCTTGTATGTATATTTAATAATAAGATCTTTTGTGTAAGCGATTATTACACATTTTGACTTAAAACTTAATATTTTAACGGGTAATAGGACCACGGACTACTGTAAAGTGTTCGAAACGTCGGGATTTCTAAAAATATACGAGTATTTTCGAATACTTAAAATATACGCGACTTCAATAATTAATATTGAAAAAATATTTTGAATATGTTGAATTATAAACGTATTGCTTGTGGATTCGATCTCCATACGAAAAAATACATACAATATACATAATTTCCTTTTACTCGTTTTAGCAATACAAAACGTGGAGTTGAGTGTCTTAACACTAGGTTTCTATATATCCCTGAATTATTATTAGTCAGTCTAATCTGAATTATTATAGGCCAGTCGTGGCCCAGTGGCACAAGCGTGTGACTGTAAGCGACTGGTTATGGGTTCGATTCCCATTCGAGGAGTGGAAATATTTAATATTTCCGTTTTCTTCGCTCTGGTGTCGAGGGAAAAAGGCATTAAGTTCTGCCACTTAACACGTAATGCCTCCAAATTCGGCGGAAAATGGGGAACGGAGTGTCTTAACACTAGGTTCCGTCTGCCTATCCTGCTGTGTGCGGGATACAGCGTGACGCTAAAATACAAGTGAGGTAAAAAAACGAAAAATATTAGTTGTAATAGAATTATCTGTATATGTATATATATGTATATATTTGTAAATGTAAGTAAATCTTGCAACGCCACTACTAATTTGTTTTAATATTTTCACACAAATCCATCAATAAATATATTATTTTTGTTCATTTTACAGGGTAGCATTTTTTTTGATAACTATCAGGTTAAAATATCAACTTTGCAGTTCGAATTGTTATTAAAACGTATACTATGTAACTACATACATTATTTAGTGTATTTCTTTTTTTTTAGCTTCACGCTGTATCCCGCACACAGCAGGGTAGGCAGAGGGAACCTAGTGTCAAGACACTCCGTTCCCCACTTTCCGACGAATTCAGAGGCATTGCTTGTTAAGTCGCGGAACTTAACGTCGCGATTTGTCTCGATACCAGAGCGAAGAAAGAAAAGAAACTCACTCTCAGTCGAGGAATAGAAATATGAAATATTTCTATTCCTCGAGTGTGAATCGAATTCACAACCATTCGTTTTTGGTCACATGCTTGTACCACTGCACCACTGGATAGTAAAATAGTGTAGTTACAACTGTTCTATAGAAGTGAATTGCAATTTACTGTTGGCAAATTTTATCGAATTGTGGGAATAAATTTAACATTAATTAAATGAACGCCTCAATTAACACATATTTAACAGTACAATTAGCAATTTATCTGCATCATAATGGTTACGGCTCAAAACATTTGCCTAAAAAAATTAGACGAAGTACGGTGTTAAACTCCGCTGCTCTACCAAAAAGTACTTTTTATTATATATTTATAATTTATTATTGCATATGCATATTGCATACATAATAACATATACCAAAACATTTTCAAAAACCGTATAATAATTTGAACGTGACGTGAAAACAAACCTGTACCTCTTGAAAATAGTAGAAGTTTTATTACTAAGCCATATTTCTAACTAGCTACCTTGATATTGTTAGCATCCCTGTAGAGATATATTTGTTATATTGTTATATTTTTACCCAAAGACTATTTCTTAGTTATTTAGAAGAGGAAATGCTAATGAATGCTATAGGATGTTGAAAACATTTTTAGAAAGCGTTCAAAGCTTTTTTGGCCTGCTACAGGTAAAATTAAAAAAAATATATGTTTTCCAAAAATAATTTTCAGATGTTAAGTGTGTAAATAACACTTGTAAAATGTTAAAAAAAATAATGTATTACTAGTTTCGCTTCAGGGATACAGGGAAGAGAAACATTTAGCAAGAAGCAAAAGTAAATAAAATTGTTAATTAATAAAGGTCCTCTACAAGAGATGTCTTTGTGCCAACATGTGGAGGTAAATAAGTAACAAAAATTAACAAACTAACACTAACAAACAGTGAAAATTGAACCCCCGCTATATATCAAAAACCTCAACTACTAACCACTGGACAAGAAATCAAAATTAGCAACTATTGGCAAAAAATCAGGTCCACGTTTGTCCCACATAACGGAGTAGTTAAAGAGGACCTAGTGTCAAAACCAAGATCTACCGAGTGGAAACGTAAGACGTTTTGTTTTGGCACCAGAGAGTTTAATGAAAATTCAAATATAATTATTTCCCGACTGAAAATCAAATCTACAACCATCCCTTTACAATCAGCCTGTCCCACGACTACCTCACAACATACATACGAGTACATACACAACAACTATTGACATACAAGTATTATCAAACAGTAACAAATATGGCTCCACTCACATTACCATACTGGCGTTAAAAAAACTTGGAAAAGAAACCTTGCCATGTGTGATTATTACGTAACGTAGCGGGACTGCCTTACGGGGCGCAACCAAAAAAGAATATATCAGGCCTTTAAAAAGTATCTTTTGCGTTCCACTTAAGGTTTACGTAGACTCTAAATATGTCATTGTAATTGTATGGATAGCCGCCAAAATTATGGACCTATAGCGGCCGGTAAGGAGATGCACGTGGTGTCTGGCGTCGCGGGTTTCCTCTCGGTGAATGAAAGTGAGCTCAGATCTCTATATGTAGAAGATCTAGCTTGTAAACTGCCTGTTTGACTGAATTGATGTGTAATTTGATTAGTTTATTCTTTTAGAAATTGAAAATAATTGAACCTTGGCTGGAGATCATAATAAAGGGTAAGATAATAAAGAGCAGTAGATGATAATGGGGGAAAGTCACGTGGACAGACGTAAGGACCTGTCGGATACCGTGTATAAATAGATTGATGACAGTGGACGATGCGACAAAAGTATGCAGACATTGGAGCGTTTCATTATCCCTGACCAGCCCGCGTGGGAAAAAGCAATAAAATAAAAGTTGTGAGTTCCATCTACACTTATGAGATTGATTATGGTCTATTCATTCTCAATTCCCCTGCTTGACAAGATAAAACGTGGCGTCTGCCTTTCCACACGTTATGTCTGAAGTGCGGAAGAATTGGAAGAGTTTTCTTTCCCTTCTCTGCCATGGTGGAAAATGCGGGAAGCAGCCACTATAAGCAATGTCTCGATTTCGAGCTGCAAGTTGAGTACGGTGATGTAATCTTAACACTAAGTTCTCTATGACTCATGTAGTCATAGGATGAAAAAAGCGTACAGACGCAATTTATTATTTATTTGAGTGTCAAGTATGTAAATAACATTACAACATGAAAAAATAGTATTCAAATTCAACAAGTACTTTTGAATCTTAATATAACTAAGCTAGAACATCGGTTGTTTTGCGCAGCAGAGCCA
Source organism: Dryas iulia moderata (assembly GCA_019049465.1). Taxonomy (NCBI): domain Eukaryota; kingdom Metazoa; phylum Arthropoda; class Insecta; order Lepidoptera; family Nymphalidae; genus Dryas; species Dryas iulia. Next base: position 13,971,451 of record CM032428.1, read on the forward strand.
GCGAGAAATTCTACAGATGTTCTTTTCAAATATAAAAGTTGCAACTATATCTTTTCGCGGCGTTAAGTTCCGCCACTTAACACGCAATGCGTCCGAATTCGGCGGAAAGTGGGGAACGGAGTGTCTTAACACTAGGTTCCCTCTGCTTACCCTGCTGTGTGCGGGATATAGCGTGAAGCTATTTTTTTTTTAACTTTATCTCTTAAAAGAAAAAGAGCTTGCGTTAGATTAAAATGAATGATATTACTTCCACATACACTTTTACTAGCGACTCAGTCACAACATCATTTTTCATACATACTTTTATCCTCTATTTCAACCATTCAAGGGTTGATTTTTGAGAAAAAAGTAGTCTATGTTTGAACGTAGGTGTTCAACTATTTTAATTCTGAATTTCATCAAAAATCGGGCCGGTAAAAAAGCCATAAAAGCGTAACAGATAGACAGACCTTCGTATCTATAATATAAGTATATACATAGAATAGAATATTAGTACAAAATAATATATTTTTTCAACAGTCAGTCAGTTAACTAATAGTAAATAATAGATATCATTGAACTTCTGTTCTAAACTATAGTAATAGTAGAAGTCACACTTGGTGCCATTAAGCGCAAAGTGACTTCAAAGTGTGAGCGCCAGAGCAAGATTAACTTTTGTACAAACTTTGGCTAAGGCTCCATACACATTGTGTGAATTTTCAACACTTCGAATTGTATAATATTTGAAAAGGATGCTTAAGACTGAATTAATATGGAAGTAAGTATATTAAATTAAATGAGGTCAGTCGTGACGCAGGGGCAGATACATAAACATAACTGTAAACAGGACTGGTTGTGGGTTCGATTCCCACTCGAGGAGTGGAAATATTTAATATTTCCAATCTTTGCTCACGTGTTGAGGCAAAGCGTGGCGTTGAGTCCCGTCACATAACACGCAATGTCTCCAAAATTCGGCGGAAAGTAGGGCACGGAGTGTCTTAACACTAGGTTTCCTCTGCCTACCCTACAGTGAATGGAATGGAGCATGAAGATAAAAATGAAAGGTACATTAAATTGCCATACTAACTGAATAACTTAAAGGCAATGTACAGCAGAAACTCCATAGAAGGCCAAAATTTGGAAAGTATTTTTTTTTGGACAAATGGCGCAGGTTCGAATCCTGTGATGTTCAGTTTTTTTTATATTTTCTACATGTATTTTGGCAACCAATTATATTATATATAGGTTCTTTGGCAAATATGGTCCAGCACTAAGGGAGGATTTCTCAAAATTTCCATAGGAACGGGAAAAGAGGCAATTTTATGTTAATAGTCTACGCAAATGAAATGCGGGTGAAACCTCGTGAGTCGTGAAGTATATTTTTCCTTATTCTACTTTGTTTATTAAATAAATAAAATATAGTATAATGAAATTTTGTGATTTCTTTTTTTCTTTTATTAAAAAGCTTATAGCTTGGGCCAGTCGTGGCCCAGTGGCACAAGAGTGTGACTGTAAACGACTGGTTGTGGGTTCGATTCCCACTCGAGGAGTGGAAATTATATTTCCATTTTCTTCGCTCTGGTGTCGAGGTAAAGCGCGGCGTTAAGTTCCGCGACTTAACACGCAAGCCTCCGAATTCGGCGAAAAGGAACAGAGTGTCTTAACACTACGTTCCCTCTGCCTACCCTGCTGTGTGCGGGATATAGCGTGAAGCTATTTGAAGCCTATAGCTCATTCTGACTCACGCTAAGAGAATTTGACGTTTATTTCCGAATAAGCAGATAAAGTCTAGTGTCAAGACACTACATTGGTGAATAAGAACGGAGTGACTTGATGTTACGATCTTTCTGTTTATCCTGGTATGTGATTAAACCCATGTAGCTGAAAAAAGAAAGTACGCTTTCCAAGTACCCGAATTTTAGACATTGTGTGTTAAATAAATGCACACAACTCCGTATATTGTCATGTCCTAATATAAATACTATCGAAGCTAGTCATGGCGCAGGGGCATATTGTGTGACTATAAACGCGACTGGTTGTGAGTTCGAATCCCACTCGAGAAAATGAAATATTTAATATTTCCATGTCTTTCGCATTGTTGTCGAAGCAAGGCGTGACGTTAAGTTCCGCCACTGAACACGCAATACCTCAAGAATTCGGCGGAAAATGGGGAACGAAGTGTCTTAACACTTAGGTTACCTCTGTCTATCCGGCTGTGTGCGGAATACAGCGTGAAGCTAAAAAATAAATAATTATTTCTCCATACCCATATTCAATGTGTACAAAGCTTTAAACTCCAAAGTTTAAAGACAATTTTGTTAGAGTAAACAGTGATTTATTGTTGTTGTTCGTACCAGATCGTAAGAGATGGTTTGTGCAACTTTATAAGACAACATTATCTTTGTAATTAGTTTCTATTACTTAGATTAATTTAAATTTTAAATTAACGAAAGCCAAGTAATGCAAGACACGTGATATATGAAAAAACTGTACTTTAAAATTTACTGTGCTGCTATCATTACTTTTACTACTATAGATTATAGATACAAAATACTATAGTGGTGCAGTGTGACAGCGTCTGACTGTAAATGATGTTTGTAGGTTCGATTTCCACTCACTCGAATGTTTATATTTGAATTATTGTAATTTTTTGAAATCTTAGACAAAGTGCGACGTTCAGTTCGTTCTCAACATGCAAAATCTCGATTTCGAGTAAAAAAGTGGTGAACAGTGTGTCTCGACACTAAGGTTCTTTCTGACTATCGTGCTATGCGAAATATAAAAGTATAAAAAAGACTATATCTACTTTTCATTACACGAAATAAAAAAATAAGCCTTTTCTTTAAATGGTCAAAGTAGCAAATTTCAAATCGATCGTAGAACATTATTATCATTACAATAATATGTAAAGCAAAAATAACTGCACTCCTTTTTAACTATTTTTTTTATAGTTTCACGCTGTATCGCGCACACGGCAGGTTAATCAGAGGGAACCTAGTGTTAAGTCACTCCATTCCCCACTTTCCGCCGATTTCGGAGGCATTTCGTGTTAAGTGGTGGAACTAAACGCCACTTAACTTTGCCTCTGATACCAGAACGAAGGAAATGGAAACATTAAATATTTCCTACTCCTCGAGTGGGAATCGAACCCACAACCAGTCGTTTACACGTTCGTGCTGCCACTGCGCCACGGCTAGCTCCTGGCGGTAAAATTATGTGACGGTAAAATTATGTTTACGAAGAAATAAACATTTTGCCACCCTTAAAGTTTAGATCGAGGAGTATAGATAGCACAAATTTATTTATTGTAATAATGCATTAAAATACATTGAATTAATAAAATAAATTTACACACACTGCCATATATTTGAAATACACTTTTGGTATAAAGTGACATAAATGTTGCTAAGGCAGTGCATATTTTACACTTCAACTACGTAATAGTAGACTGTAAATAAAATAAGTAAATAATATTATATTATATTATATAAACCTAAAATGGTGTATTAACTTTTTAAATATATTAGTTATGTGTTAATTTTTATTTATATTAATTTGACTAATAAATGTTAAATAAATTTGTTTTATGTTCTTATCAAATATGCATTAATATAGAGAACAGTCGTGGCACAAAGTGTGACTGTAAACGGGACTGGTTGTAGGTTTGATTTCCACTCGTGGAATTAAGTTATTGAAATATTTCATTTCCTTCACTTTCGAGGCGCAGCGCGGTTTTGAGTTAAGACACGCAATGCCTCCAAAAGCCGGCGGAAAACAGGGAACGGAGTGTTTTAACATTAGGTTTCCTCTATCTATCCCTGCTGTGTGTGGGATATAGTGTGATGCTAAAAAAAGATAATTCATTACTATTACCTATTTAATCAATGTATGTTGTTAACAACAGGTTGTGTAGTACAGCAGTAGACTGTATAGCTCAAAAGGCACTCAGGATTGCATTTTTCGAATTTCAATCGGATTTCAATTTTCGAATTTGGTATACCGTATTTACCATAGGTGGAGCTTTTATAATAACATAAACGTATACGTCTGCATAGTAGGGTAAACAGATACAACTTAGTGTTAATACACTCCGTTTTCTGCTTTCAGACTGAATAAAAAATATGAGATATTGAGGCCAGGCCAGGCCACTTAACACGCAATGCCTGTGGAAAGTGTGGAAAGTGAGGAAAGCAGAGTTTTAACACTAGGTTCCCTCTGACTGCTGTGTGCGGGATACAGCGTGAGGCTAAAAAAAAATAACATAGCGTGTTAGTCATCGTATAGCAGTGGACGTGACTGTAAACGCAATGGTCTTATATTCGATTCCCACTAAATGTAATAAATATTTTCAATTATTATTATAACATACAAACAAAATCATAAAAAATAACCAATATATACTACATTTGAATTGTCCTTCTGAAAGTAAATAGGTACTACGTATTCAGTCACATTTGTCTATCAATTTGCAATTCCTTATAGGGTGTGTTTACTTTAAAACTTCATATATTCCCAATTTTGGTGAACGCTTTTGGTGTCACCGTTCTAATTGTGTTACGTTGCTGACGAAAAATATTTCAATGTCTTTTTTGTTTATATTTAAAATTATATTCCATTATATGTGATATATTATTGCTTTCCTAATTGCTACGATAATATTATGTAATTTATTTAGTTACTGGCTATGATTTAAAACTTCTGTTTTGAAGTATATAAACGTTTTTACACTTTTCTGTGTGTACTAATATGTTTTGATGTTTCGGTACCAAGTGTTTGTTTTTCAGTTTCTATTTCTACTGCTTATGCTAAAATTTGCACACGTATCCGGTTCCGATGACAGTACAAAGCTGATATCCTTGGCAGGACTAACGTGATAACAAGAAATACTTTAAGCGTATAGATTTCAGTTTCTTTTTCAAGTTACTGAAAATACTCAATCATGAAAAAAATGGTTAAAAAGCTTAATTCAAGATTATTATTTTTTTTATCTAACCACCGGAAGTAGTCTTAATTACATAATGATAATATAACTAAGATAAATATTTTAAAACACATATATTTTTTTATTCAGGCTTTACAATGCAGGGCATTGAGTTACAAAAAATACGGTATATCACGATTTCGAACACAGCAAAGAACAGTGTCTTAACACTACGAGTATATTCTTTTTAAAATTGTCAAAAATATATATTTTTATTATAACAAAACATAAAATCAAAGGATAAAAGTTACATTGTGTAGGACGCAACCACGCTTTTCTTTAAAAGGCAAATTTTAGGGCGATCGGTTCGGAAACGGCGAACAGTAGGTCGTCGACCGGTTAACTGTTCCGTATATACCTATATAGTGTTATGATGAAATAAAATACTAAATTTATTGCAAAACAAAATTAGTTTAAACACATGACTTAGTCACTGTGGATTTAATAGAGTTAGAATTTAGAAAACAGATTTTCAAAGAAAATAATAATCATATTAAGAAAACATTGAGTTTCGAGAACATAGTACCTTTCTGGAGGAGAGTAATGTAGTATGAGGAGTGCGGAGAGCATGTATGGAGTGACTGATGACAGTGGACGAGGCGAATGAAGTATGGAGATTTCGTAGCGTTTGGAACTCCATTCTCTGTTACTATCACCCAACTAGAGACAAAGTGGGAAGCTAAAAAACGTTTTTTGTTTCGTGATATACTAGTAATATGGTTAGATCTCAGTTGTATGGATTTATAAAGCCTAAATCAAATAAAGAGGCCATCGTTGTTAGATTTCAATAATTTAAAGTTTCGAAATAAGTCGGAAAGCGAAGAGCAAAGTATCCTACACACTAGATTTTTTTATAGTGCATGAAGAGCAGGGAGAAAAAAGTACTTAAAATTGTGTTGGTTTCCGTCACATTCAATACGCAAGATTAAATTTAGACCAGAGGAGTATGAAATTTAGCATAATTAACATTTAAAATGAAGAAATTCAATATTTTTCGTAGAAATGCTTTAAAAACAGATTTGCGTGCGTAAAATAAATATTACACGCACTACATACCCTTTGTCATGATTTTACCATCCAACAAATTGTTAATAAACTCTCAAATATATTATAAAGAACTATTCCAAGAACAACATATGAAAAGAATTATTTGAAAATACGGTTGAGAAAATAGCACACTTTTCACGTTTAACAGGGCATAAGGAACCTAGAACCTAGTGTCGAGACACTACGCTCTTAAATTTACGTTAAAAATTGAGGGGAGAATTGAAAATAAATTAAAAATAATAATTCTTACGAATAGAAATCCGAATTGAACCTGCAACCACTCGAGCTTGCAGTCAGACGTCCCACTGCGTCTCGATGTCGTCTTAAACATGATAATGAGATATAAAAACTAATTTGGGATCATCCCTTATTTAGCTATAAAGAACTAGATCGGTATATAACGGTACCATATGAATAAACTTAACAGTGTTATTGACTTTTTCGGAAAACGACTGGGGACAATGTCTTGTAAACTTTATATGGTAGACTCGGAAATTATTAAAAATAGCGTAGTACTTTATTTATTATATAGGGTACAGAATATAAAAGAGAACTAATTGTAAACATTGGCTGCAGGTTCGATTTCCACTTGGGGAATTAACATTTGTATATAATTTTCAAATCTCCATTCTGATCCCTAAGACAAAGCGCGGCATTGAGTTCCGCTATTCAACGCACAATATCTCGTATTTAGAAAAAAATAAACTACAAAATTTCCTCTCCGTTTTCGTTGGATATCCCCAAAATCCTCTTTTATTGCTCCTTACACTATCCAAAGACCTATTTATTTTATATGTAAGATAGATAGGCTTACATTTGATGACACTGTCGCTTGCCTATAGAAAATACCCTACCTATTCACTCTTTAAGTTATTTGAAGATTCTCAAATTGTAGAACTTAGGAAATACCGACAATGAGAACCATTGTCTTACCGTGTAAATAAAGAACATAGAATCAAAGCGTTTTGTCCATACAATTAACTACCGGCTGTCCGAATACCAAGAAGCTGTTTTCCTTGGATTTGGCCAAATTTCCATTTGGCCAAATTTCCATTTCCTGAACGTAATAGTTTAGGCTTTATATTTTATGTCAGTCAGTAAGTAACATAAGTTAAAACTAGAATAAATAATAAAGTGCATGATTTTGAAAAAATATTATATTACAGTATACGTAATACAAAGGGGCCAGTTGTGGCACAGTGGCACAAGCGTGTGACTGAAAACGACTGGTTGTGGGTTGAATTCCCACTCGGGGAGTGGAAATGTTCTATATTTCACTTTTCTTCGCTCTGGTATCGAGGCAAAGCGTGGCGATAAGTTTCGTCACTTAACAAGCAATGCCTCCGAATTCGGCGGAAAGGTGGGAACGGAGTGTCTTAACACTAGGTTCTCTCTGCCTACCCTGCTGTGTGCGGGATACAGCGTGAAGCTACAAAAAAAATGCAAGTAAAATTTCACATTCACAGTCAGATACAGAGGCATTAGCTTTGACAATCTAAAGAAAACACGTATTTCTTACTAATTCAATGAGATTTTTGTTTTCAATACAAATAAAAACATATTTAAATTACTTTAAATAACGAAATATATCTCTAAATTTACCTTAATCAAGAAAATCAGTATTTACAGCTTTGCGCTTTTTGCCAACATAGTAGGGAAGTCAGAGAGGACCTAGTGTTAAGTCACTCCGTTCTACACTTTCTGCTTTAATTCAAGAGAGGATATATGGAGTGACTGATTTTAAAACAGCGCTTTGTCTAGTTCATTAGAGAAATAACAATAATTAAATTATGATCACACTGAGCTGGAATCTAACCCACGGTCAATCGTGATTACAATGAGACTATCATTATGGGGCCAGTCGTGGCCAAGTGGCACAAGCGTGTGACTGTAAACGACTGGTTGTGGGTTCGATTCCCACTCGAGGAGTGGAAATATTTAATATTTTCATTTTCTTCGCTCTGGTGTCGAGGCAAAAGCGCGGCGTTAAGTTCCGCCACTTAACACGCAATTCCTCCAAAGTGGAAAGTGGGGAACGGAGTATCTTAATACTAGGTTCCCTCTGCCTACCCTGCTGTGTGCGGGATACAGTGTGAAGCTGAAAACTATCCTTATGCCACGATGGCCTCAGGTCTAGTTGTAAAAAAAAATCAATTGTAGATAATGTCTTGTGGATTCGAATTAGACATATGCGAATTTCACATAAAATGACAAAATTTCAAGCTCTGACTAAGAATAAATAGTAAAGCTTTTGGTGTCGACTTTCAAATGGGCAATAAAATAAAAATAAGATACTTCTTTAAGAATCTTTCACATAATAATATCACATAATAATGTTATATATTCTCAAAATTTTCTCGGTTTGCCTGTCTGTATTAACATAACATAAAATGCCTGAAATGTATATTTACTTAATAAGATCCATCAGTGATAGTACTCAGAATGTGGATATTTAACAAGCAAGAGAAGTTTACAAAATAAAACTTAAGATTAAATGCATTATCATCTATGATAAATACAGCATGCATAAAGTTTTGTCACAAATAATGTTGACTATACTTTAACATTTTTAAAGTTTTATTCATACACTACGAAAAGAGAGTGTATTCATAGGATAGTTTCCGAGAAGCGCGGGTTCGAATCCTGAAAATTTGTAAAAATATTTTTAAATTTACTTTTCATCATCTCACAAATTAACTATATATTATATATATAACTTAACTAACATTAATTTAACTAACTTTATTAAACATTAATTAATATAATTATATTATTAATTTGATACATTTGTAGCTTTTCAAAGAAATCAACAATGTCAAAAGAAAAAAAAATATCACTTGCTGTTCAGTTTATGATTTTTTTAGACTAGTAACGACATCTATTGAGAAACTTTTGTAACTAAACAAATCAGTCGATTTCATAGCGCCACCTGTTGGATAACTAAGCGACTTATATAGGTTTTATTAAGAAGTATTTTGTGTAGATGGCACTAGTGTAATTAACTATTATGATATACATATTTATTTTTTATGAAAATAATTACAATAGTTTATATAAAAATGTTTATCCATTTTTATTATAATGTAATATAATAACAAAATAAAATATTTCTACACGCAAATCTTCGGAATTCTTGTATAACTTTAAAGTCTGGGCTATAATTAATTTTGAAGATTGGAGCTCCTGACATAGAATCATATTAGTTCAGCTGGACTATCTATATAACCCAAAGTTTAATCAGATTATTTAAAACACATTTCATTTGTGGCCAGTCGTGGCCCAGTGGCACAAGGGTGTGACTGTAAACGACTGGTTGTGGGTTCGATTCCCACTCGAGGAGTGGAAATATTTAATATTTCCATTTTCTTCGCTCTGGTGTCGAGGTAAAGCGCGGCGTTAAGTTCCGCCACTTAACACGCAATGCCTCCGAATTCGGCGGAAAGTGGGGAATGGAGTATCATAATACTAGGTTAGTAGGCAGAGCCTACCCTGCTGTGTGCGGGAAACAGCGTAAAGATGAAAAAAAAAATCCAACGTTAAAATTGAACCCAAAACAATTTAATATATACAACACAAGCCACAATTTAATATATATGTAACAATGTGAATATTTCTTGTAAACAACATAAGTGAAGGTCAACACGCAATAAAAAAGCTCATGTGGTCATTACTCATTCGAGCTTTCGATGAATCGTCCACATTTCTGAGTACTCCACAATATATTACAATTTATGATAATAACAACTTTGGTTTACAACAATTCTGTAGAATAACTATAGTTTTCATGTAACTGATATTTGCTATTTATATTGATATGAGGCGATTTTCAATGAATTTGATGATTTAATTATTGAGACTATCGTGGGGTAAAGTGGCTGTGTCCGATTGTAAACGCGATTGGTTGTCGGTTCAATTCTCACTCGGAGTAAAGATTGTATTTAAATAATTTACAATATTTCGTTCTTGAGCTACTTCACTCAATTAAAATTAGGGCGAAAACTGAAAAACACTTTCTTGACCCTAAGTTATGTATACTGGAAACAGCGTAAAGCTAAGAATAAAAAAGAATAATCTTAATACATAAGTATATAAATTTTACAAAGCCTATAATTTCTAAAATTTTATTGAATATTAATAAAAATTATCCATTTCGTATTTGCTCTGGTATCACAGGTAAAGCGCGGCGTTAAGTTTCGCCACTTAACACGCAAAGCCTCCGAATTCGGCGGAAAGTGGGGAACGGAGTGTCTTAACACTAGGTTCCCTCTGCCTATCCTGCTGTATGCGGGATACAGCGTGAAGCTAAAAAAAAAAAAAAAACATTAATAAAAATTCACTGAAAGATTTGTTTATGAATGCTAAAAATATTCACTTACGCTTTTGCTGTTTCATAAATGCTAGGCGTTTTTTTTATTTGATAATGAATTTACTTGTAATCAAATAAAATATAAAGAATTTGATAAGAAGCACTTGTGTAAGCAATATAATTTTAGAATATAATGGAAAATATTTTAATATTTTGCAGTTTTTCCAACTTTTTTTTTATTTACAAGGGCACATATATTTGTATTCTGATGTTTTTTATGGAATAAAGGAGGCAAACGAGCTGAAGGCCCACTTGGTGTTAAGTGGTTACCTTCGCCATAGACATCCACAAGATTTAAGTTATGGATGCGTTGCCAGCCTTGGGAATGTAGGACAGAAGGAGGGAGGAAGGATGGGAATGGTGGGAATAGGGAGAGCTGGCTTACATGCCATCGAACCGGAACACATCATAAGATATTTGGCGGTTCGTCTTTGACATGATAGTGGTCGCGAGCCAGTCGGAGAACGAATCTCCTACCACCAAACTACTGGGTTACCCGCCTTTTACGGGACGCTACCCAGCGGCGGGGGGGAATTGTATTCTTAACCCGTCCCCCCACGGGACAAAAAATGTTGTATGGCGAAACTTAACGCCACAATTTGTCTTATTAGAGAAAGGAAATGAAAATAATTTAAGTGTCTGGGAGTGCAAAACTAACTAACGTTCATAGTCAGATGTTGTCTACCGTGCCGTGATTACTTCAAATCATAAGAAAATATTATTGTATGTGCATATCTACATACTATAAGTGCAGCATATTAATAATAAGTAAGTAAAGAAATAATATCTACAAAAAAAACTTATTGTTTTATGATTTTTTTTGACTTTCAAAGTTTTTTTGGCTTTCGATAAACGAAACAATAACTAGCTATCTTTTAAGCGTAATATACACGTAACTCAATATAGTCATGTTATTACGATCACATCAAAACAATAGAAAGAAAAACGAAATCAGATATCATTTGCCAATATCTCATTTTATTCGATATAATATATATGTACCTAATTGAGTAATAACTTCCTTACAAAGAAAAGTTAATATTTATTACTTCCTCGAAGTCATTTTGTACAATATATTGTATGTGGTCGGTCGTTGGCCCAGTGGCACAAGCGTGTGACTGTAAATGACTTTTTGTGGGTTCGATTCTCACTCGAGGAGTGGAAATATTTTATATTTCCATTTCCTTCGCTCTGGTACAGAGGAAAAGCGCGGCATTAACTTCCGCCACTTAACACGCAAGCCTCCGAATTCGGCGGAAAGTGGGGAACGAAGTGTCTTAACACTAGGTTCCCTCTGCCTATCCTGCTGTGTGCGGGATACAGCGTGAAACTAAAAAAAAATATTGTATGTACATATATACATCATATGTATAAGAAAAATACCCTGCATCTGTTTATTTGTTACTAGGTACCTATTCAATGACATGTAACTCTACTTTCTATTTTTCGTCGAATTTAAAGATAATGTCTTATTTTAGGCGAAATTTAACACCTCGCATTGTCTTATAAGGGCTCGGGAATTAGAGTAAAAAAACATTCTTTAGTGGAAATCGTATCAACGAACATCGTATTAACGCTTTGAATATTAACAGTACAGTGTAAACGCGATTGATTACAGCTTCAATACCACTTGAACTTATAATTTTATATATTTTAATATGTTCGTTTCTCTGATACAGTAAAAAAAACAATTGACTGGGAATCGAACCCACAAATGTATTAACGGCTTGCATAATAAGAGCAGCAGATCGCTTGACTATAGTTTACAAACGCAATTGATTATAACTTAGATACCATAGGACTAATAATTATATTTTAATATTTTCTTTTCCCGATCTGAACAACGGAGTTTCTTAGCACTAATTTCTCCTACCTAGAGTGGGTGAAAAAGATTTGAAACCAAAAAAGAAAAAAAAATCAACAATATATTAATCCACCGAATAAAATAGTGAGGAACAATTATAAAATAAAAATCGATGAATGAACGATACGTATCTAACACAACGTCCTCACACCGTCCGTTTGGGCCGAGGAGTGGAAATATTTTATATTTCCATTTCCTTCGCTCTGGTGTCCGAGGCAAAGCGCGGTGTTAAGTTCCGCCACTTAACACGCAACACTCCGAATTCGGCGGAAAGTGGGGGACGGATTGTCTTACCACTAGGTTCCCTCTGCCTACCCTGCTGTGTGTGGGATACAGCGTGAAGATAAAAAAATATATACATATGTATATCGTATGTACATACATATGTATATGAAAAATACCCTGTTTATTTGTTACTAGGTACCTATACATGACATGTAACTCTACTTTCTATCTTTCGTCGAATTTAAATATAATGTGTTATTTTAGGCGAAACTGAAACTTGAAACCAAAAAAAACTAAAAATTCAACTATATTTTAATCCACCGAATAAAATAGTGAGGAACAATTATAAAATAAAAATCGATGAATGAACGATACGTATCTAACACAACGTCCTCACACCGTCCGTTTGGGCCGGGCGTGGGGGGGCATGCATTATGTAGCGGCAATCAGGTAGCTAGTTCATATCGTGCTTGGAAATATATGGAGTCAATGTTCTTTTAAAAAATATATATATTAAAAATGGCTTTAGAGAGATAAAAAAAAAAAATAGCTTCACGCTATATCCCGCACACAGCAGGGTAGGCAGAGGGAACCTAGTGTTAAGACACTCCGTTCCCCACTTTCCGCCGAATTCGGAGGCATTGCGCGTTAAGTGGAGATGGGGCTTAAAATATGATTGTATTATAAATAGCTTGATTTTTTTGCCGTATGGAAGGATAGTTTGAGAGAAGTTAATGTGAAAACACTTCCTTGTCCAATTTTTGGCTGAAATCGAGACATTGCGAGTGGAGTGGCGGAATTCAACGCCGTGCTTTGTTTTATATTTTTTATTGTGTTATGTATAGGTCTTTGGGTTGGTCAAGACTAACATTAGTTATATCTATTATTATTTTATAAAAAAGTATATGTCAGACATGGTAATAATAAAAAGCTTTATACTTTTTTTCGCATACCAGAGTCAACACACTCCGTTCTCCACTTTTCGCAGGAAATTTAAACAATACATGTTAATGGCGAAAATCATAACGTCGTTCTCTTTATCCTTGTCAGAAAATAAGAATAATATAATTATAATCATTGCACCGAGTAGAAATCAAATTCGCAACCAATATACACCTAGTTCCACTGAGCCACGACTGCCTCTATCAAATATAAAATAAATATTAAAACGTAGTTAAAATTTGCGTCAAATATTTCATTTCCTACAGAACTAGCAGTTCGCAATTTCATATAAGTTAGTTTTATAAAGAATTCCAATTGGGAAAATCGCTGAGTGAACGAATCCGAATGATATAGAGTTAAATCTGCGTTCAATTCGCTCGCTAGAAGTTTTTAAGGAAAAACTTAAAATATGTATAATTTTCAAGAAATTTCTATTATGAAAGTCTTGTTTGCAAGACTATTAAGAAAATCTTGTTTGCAAGACTTTTATGTTTTTTTTTAATATTTTAAAGGGTTATTTGCACACTTAGGAAATTAAAAAACGTGACACTTAGTAAATTAGAAGACGTGTTAAAAAAACTTTAACGCAGCGGGAATGTAAAAACAAAGCAGCAGGATTCGAATTCGCGCCTCGCGATAACCGTCCCGACTCAAAATCATGCAACCATTCATGAAACAAGAATATATTAGTATAATTATTTTACGGCGTTAAGTTCCGCCACTCAAATTGAGATACGAGTATGTAAGAAATGTTACATATGTAACATTTCGGATCTGGATACGAATAGGAATATAGAAAGAAGCATTATCGTAAGCCAAAACACGGTGTTAAGTACCACGCAATATACATTATCTTAAATTTGGCCGTAATTAAACAACGGAGTGTCTTAACACTAGATTAGACTAGATCTTTGACTATTTTAATACTAAAATAATATTTAATAGTTAATTCCACGACTCCACACATTCGTTGTTAGCTCGTCACATAGCGAGGGTGTCGGGTGTCGGCTACAGCGACCTGTAATTTCTGTGTAAGCATTGTTAATCCTGAATATAGTGTAACTGATGTTTATTGGTATTTATTTGTTTTTTTGCTTAATATTAGAAGGAGAATGTAACTAAAAACGTTTTAAAGTTTCAGTTTTATTTACGATTTACCTTATTTTAAAAAATATGTCTTTTACGTAATATGTATTCTTTTTTGTTTAAAAAAGGAGTGGAAATATTCAATATTTCCATTTTCTTCACTCTGGTGTCGAGGCAATCGCGGCGATAAGTTCCGCCACTTATCTCGGATTTCGGCAGAAAGTGGGGAACGTTGTCTTAGTGTGGGGGAGTGTCTTAACATAGATTCTCTCTTCCTATCCTGCTGTGTGCGGGATACAGCGTGACGCTAAAAAAGGCTGGTTCACGCTTTTACGCTTAGCAGGGTAGTGACAAGACACTCTGTTTTCTATTAGCCACTCGAATTCGAAAAATTATGTATTGAGTGTTGAACCTCAATGCCATGCTTTGTCTTCTTAACCATAGCGAAGAAATAGACACAATTAAATTAGAATTATTCTGCCGAGTGAGAATCAACCCCGATCAACTAAAATCAGACACTGTTATACTACATCATTTAAAAAACTATAAAAAATATTCCAAAAATCTATTTAAATAATACTACCAATTAATAAGGCCAAATATCAAAAACGTTTTGATTCATCTACACAGCGATAAGGCATGAAAATGTATGGAAAATAAAACCTATACTAATCAAAAGGATAGTATCGCGACCGATGCGGGACTGATCGGACGGTCACAAGTTCGATTCCATTTTGTATTAAATCTACTTGTTGTTTTAGTGAAGTGACAAATATATATTTACTTACATACATACGAGTACATACATGTGTGAAAAACTAATATTCTAATGGATTTTATATATTGGATATTTTGATTTTATAATAATTACTTTGTTTAGTAATATTAACATGAAGAATGAACTTATGGAGTGTTTTGTCACTAGACCCACTCTGCTATATGATATTATTTTTTACGCTTTAAACTTATTATCGTATTCAAACAAAACCTATAATGTCAAAATACTCCGCTCTTACTCTCCGCTCCTAACCTATAATGTCAAGACACTCCGTTCTTCACTTTCTTCCTGAATTTCATATATTGCTAATGCTAAATGGCGAAGATCAAGATTCGTACTTTGCCCTACAATAACAGAGAATTAAACAAATATCGATCACTGTCCCATTTGGAATCAAACTTGTTCTTACATTCAGACGCAGTTCCACTACGCCAAGATTAAATCAATATTCTTTTCATACTAAACTTATTATTAATCGTTTTATATAGAGCATGAGTCTCACGTTTTATAACCTTCCAGGTTAATTAAAATAATTAATTAAAAATTGTTTACGTCATATTGAATATTACGTACATATTGAATATTATAGCTCCAATTTAAAGACTATCGTGGCTTAGTTTAACAGTGTCTGACTGTTGTGGGTTCGATTTCCACTCTGGGGAATATTAAATTTTTAAATATGGAATATTTAAATAGGGGCCAGTCGTGGCGCAGTGGCACAAGCGTGTGACTGTAAACGACTGGTTGTGGGTTCGATTCCCACTCGAGGAGAGGAAATATTAATATTTCCATTTTCTTCGCCCTGGTGTCGAGGCAAAGCGCGGCGTTAAGTTCCGCCACTTAACACGCAATGCCTCCAAATTTGGCGGAAAGTGGGGAACGGAGTGTCACAACATTAGGTTCTCTGTTTACCCTGCTGTGTACGGGATACAGCGTGAAGCAAACAAAAAAAAATGGAATATTTAAATTTTGAATTCTTCGTTCTGCTACCCAAGACGAAACGCGGAATTTAGTTCCGCCACTCAACACACAATGGCTCGAAGTGTTTTGACACTAGGTCCCTCTGACTGCCTCGCTATACGGGAAGAAGAAGCTAACAAATATTTGTCATGTAACAAAGCTTGCTGGTAAACGCGATTGGTTCAGAATTCAATCCCCACTAGGGGGAGTGATTATTTTTAAATATCTTCCATAACTCCTCTCCGGTGATACGTGCGGCGTTAGGTTACACTCAACACGCAGTTTGCATGTTCGAATAAGGGAAGTGGAAAAAGGAGTGTCATGACACTAAGTTTTCTTCTTTCTAATAACTTGCCGCCTACCTTGCTATATTTTTTATTTAGCTTCACGCTGTATCCCTTGCGGGGTAGTCAGAAAGAACGGAACGCCAAACGCTACGGACCCTGCATACTTCTTTCGCCTCGTCTCCTGTCTGGACCGTCCACCGTATGGAGGGAAAAAAAAATATAACAGTTAGTTTGCAACTAATTTTGGCAAACATCTAAAAAGTGAACGTAGTGGTTATATCGTTACAAGCGCAAGCCTTTTACAAAATAGAATTTAATAAAATCCGACGTTAGTGAATTTTGTACGCATCGATCATTGCCCGGAGCTTTAATTTTATTTTATTAAACACATCGCCTACAGTCTCCTACGTGTTAAATAATAAATTGATATTTAACGAAATATTTAATTAACAGTGATGAAGCGATTTTTATTTTATTGGATTATTTTTTTACATATTATATATATGTAGCTCGAAGCTGCCGTGGCTCAGTGTGAAACTGTCTATGTACAAACACGACAGTTGAGAGTTCGAATGCAGAAATAGATATATATTTTTTAATCTTTTGTTAAATGTGGATTCGATTCACACTCGCGACTAATTATATTCAAATTTTCATTTCTTCCCTCTGGTCACCAACCTTTGTGGTATAACAAAGCAGCGGGATTCGAACCCCCGCCTCCTGAATACCGTCCAGGCGCTCTCACCACTGAGCCATGCGTTCTACTACACGCTGCGTCGAAATTCTTATACGTTTTATTAAAAGTTATTTTTGTTGTTAACATCTCTGTAGAGAGATTTTTACAAATTTCTACTACCCAAAGATTATTCTACGAACAATCGTTTGGCAAGAGAGAATGCTATTTATTAAATACTTTAAAAAAAAAAAATATTATTAGTATTATTCCACACTTAGGAAAATTGAAAAAGGCCTTTAGAAAACGTATACAAATTTGAACGCAGCGGGATTCGAACCCGCGCCTCCTGAATACCGTCCAGGCGCTCTCACCACTGAGCCATGCGTTCTACTACGCGTACTACTTTTTCAACTTCACTAAGTGTGGAATAATACTTTAAAATATGTTTAAAAGTATCTTGACACTAAGTTCTTCCTTACCTATCCATGTTATGGTATATACCTACGCCTGGTACAGAGTGAAACTAAAGCAAAAAAAATGAAATATTGTTAGGCTGAATTCTATTTTCTTCTAAAAGTGAAGACGCAGATTAAAAATTACCGGTGAAACATCAAATGACAGCGGAAATAAGGATTCCCGCCAATACTTCCTGATTTAGCTTGAATCGTAAACAAAACGGAAGTGTTAGATGACAGATTTTAACTTGAATAAGGTTTTTCCTTATTTCGTTTTATAATAGTTTATAAAATAAAATTTTTGTTTAAGGTTTCGGCGGAATATAGACATTATATTTTTTATTACTTTATTGAAGTAATCAAGTATCCTGTAGATTTAGAGTCAGTAGTCGCGCAGAGGCACAAAGTGTGACTGTAAGTCGAGGAGTGGAAATATTTAATATTTCCATTTTCTTCGCTCTCGCGTCGAAGCAAAGCCTGGCGTTAAGTTACTCTACAATTCGGTGAAAAGTGGGGAACGGAGTGTTTTAACACTAGGTTCCCTCTGTCTACCCGAATGTGTGCGGGTACAGCGTGAAGCTAAAACAAAAGTTTGTAGATAAAGCAGCTTCACGCTTTTTCTCGCTGATAATAGAGACATCATATGATATATTCAAAGACTTTATAGATATAATGAGTAACTCAAATTTGATTCCTGTTAAGTGAATATTTTATATATTCAATGAACATCGTTAAGTAAGTTTCCTAAATATTTGACTTTTGCTTCTTTTCAATTTTATTTATTTGAAAAACTTAAAAGTTACTACTTGGTTCTTCTATGAACTAAAGCTTCAAAGAAATGAATATAACTTTTTTAAAGTAATTAAACTTGAAATAAATGCTAAACATTGATATACATTTAAGTGTTTTATTCATATTTAATCAATAATAAATATTAGTGTAGTAATATATCACACAATATACCTACATAGGAAAAGATAATATCATCATAAAAGATGGGGCCAGTCGTGGCGCAGTGGCACGAACGTGTGACTGTAAACGACTGGTTGTGGGTTCGATTCCCACTCGAGGAGTGGAAGTATTTAATATTTCTATTTCATTCGCTCTGGTATCAGAGGCAAAGCGCAGCATTAAGTTTCGCCACTTAACACGCAATGACTCCAAATTCGGTGGAAAGTGGGGAACGGAGTGTCTTAACACTAGGTTCCCTCTGCCTACATATCTGCCTGATACAGCGTGAAGCTAAAAAAAAAGAAAGATAATATAACAAGAATCATTTGTTAGTGTAATACTATTCGGGGCGGATATACCCCTCGAAAAAGGTGGTGGTCACTGCCACCTTAAAATCGACAAAGTGAGAGTCGGAGTATGAACTAGGAAATAACTAGGTACAATACAATTCGCACCAATATATTTATACCAATACAATTGGCCCTATATATTTTTTTTCATATTATTAAGATGATACGATGATTAGAGTCGCAATGTGACTTTAATGCGATGGTTGTTGGTTCGATTCTCACTGGGGTAATGATGATATTTAAATTTTCAACTTTTCGTTCCTAGGATAAAGCGCGGCGTTGACTTCCGTTACTTAATATGCGGTGTCTTCATTTCGTATGGAAATTGGAGGACGGAGTGTCCTGACACTAGGATTACCTTGACTACCACGCTATGCAGGAAAAGGCGTAAGGCCGTTTTTTTATACGCTGATACTGAAATCCGTCGTAAGTCAGTGAACTTGTGTCAGAACAAAATAATATGATGTCACAAGCAATTTAGGTAGGCCCATAGTACCCATAATGGTGGATCCGCGCTTGAATATTAGTCCCATAGATGCGAAGATTACACGTTG
Source organism: Dryas iulia moderata (assembly GCA_019049465.1). Taxonomy (NCBI): domain Eukaryota; kingdom Metazoa; phylum Arthropoda; class Insecta; order Lepidoptera; family Nymphalidae; genus Dryas; species Dryas iulia. Next base: position 13,990,952 of record CM032428.1, read on the forward strand.
CCCATGATTGAGGCAATCTTTGCTCATTGCATCCGAGTGTTAGGCGATGGTCGGGGCTTCGATTCCCATTCGGGGGAATGATTATGTTAAAATTACTTTCATGTTAACACACTAACGGAATTAGGCCGAAAGTGACAATGTAGCGTCTTGACACTTGATTCTCTCTTACTGATTAAAAAATATAATCGGCGTTGGCATTTCTTCTCTACAGTCAATATACAGGTTAAAATACTCGAAATTATAAAACATAAGATTTTTCAAATATTTCAAAAGTGTTTTGAAGACAATAAATAATAAAATAATAGTTACAAAATCAAACGCAAGCAATTACTTACCTGTCAGAACTGTAAGGAACTCCATCCCTTTGAAGAAGACGTGTAGTAGTAGCAGACTGCTACTAGTCTGTAGTGGCTAATGGCGGTAATAACACAACACTTTCATTACTTTAATTCTAATTCACAACTATCATTTCATTTATTCACAGATGCCACTGACTAAATATGTATATGTTAACTGTATTTCTTAATAAACAAATTAATATAAATCACTAAGTCACCATTAAACAATCAAAACAAATATTAAAGTAATCAAGTAGTTTTACAGGTAATTTTAAAACATTGTTAAACAATTATTATAACCACTTAATTTTATCGATAATTATTTAACTAAGTCAGTATGATAAGTATTTAATATATAATTTTGTATTTTAAAAGGCAATATGGCGGCGTCTGACGTTTAACTCGGACGTTTGCTTTCGCGCCAACTTCACGGCAAACAAAGGTTTTTTGAAGGAATTATATTTTGACATGCAATTAAATGCATAATAAATAGCATTTAAATTTATAATTAATTTTTATATTTTTGAATATTATTTTTAAGCGTTATTTAAAATTAAGTTAATAAATGAATTAATCTGCAGTAGCATTTTTAAAATTCGTGATTTATATTTGTTTATTAAATTCATTATTATTATTACATAAAATATACAATATTAAATAAATAACAAAAGTATTGTAATATTTTTTCATATATAGGTCATAATAAATATGTTTTCAACGTAACATTGGAATATAACACTATTCTATGCATTTTTATTTCTTGGGACTACTTACAGATTAACAAAATATTACTATTTTTTTGCATTATCTGTGAAAATTATTTTTTCACTCAAAGTCAAAATTCACGCGCTAAATTCTGTATTCACTCACATTATTTTAATGTTTTATTTTTTGGACATTATATATTATGCGGGAATTAAAATTGTTGCTTTTAATTGAGATGTTTTAGATATTATATATGGCGCTTGAAATTTCTAAAATTAAATAAACTATTGAATTTTTAATTATATTTTTATAATTATTATGATATATGCGGTTGTACCGTGGGACGGACCGATTACGAGGACTTCAGTTTATGTATGTATTCCAATTCCATCTGTTATAGAAGAGAATTTCATTATATTATCAGTAGTTTTTGAAAGAATTTGTTTTGAAAAGAAAAAGGAAATATAAATTTGCATTACAATAGTATTTTATTAGATAAATTCAATACTCGAAAGACATTTAAAGATGTTTTTATACGTTTTCTTTAAATGTCTTTTTCAATTTCCCTAAGCATGGAATAACACTTTAAAAATGTTAAAAAGTATTCAATACTCGAGTTGAATGTTGTTTGCTTGTTACAAAAATACATTTTTCCCTTTTTTTTTGCATACCTAACATGCGTAAAGGAGAAAGAGATATAATTCAGATTAATTTTTGCTAATATTAAAAAAAAAAGTTTTGCAAATGAAAGATTACAAATCAGCAACGTGCAATAAATGGAATTTTAGTTGTAATAGTATATATTTACAACACTGATGTTTGGTACTCTTTTTTTTTTAGCTTCACGCTGTATCCCGCACACAGCAGGGTAGCCAGAGGAAACCTAGTGTTATGACATTCCGTTCCCCACTTTCCGCCGAATTCGGGGGCGTTGCGTGATATGCGGAACTTAACGCCGCACTTTACCTCTGATACCAGAGGGAAGAAATGGAAATATTAATTATTTCCACTCCTCCAGTGGGAATCGAACCCACAACTAGTCGTATAGTCACAGGTTCGTGCCACTGCGCCACGACTGGCCCAAATCAAATTTTATTAACAAATCGATCCGAATACTTTAGACTTTCAACTTTAATACCAATCTGTGTCACTTCTACTTTACTTTAGCTATTTCTCATACACTTTTATCGCCTGCTAAGAATCCTTTCTTTTTCGCAAAATCTAGGTCGTACCAAGTCACGACGTCGTTCTTTCTTCTTCACTATTCTTTTATTACTAATAGAGTATAATGGTAATTAAATTGACGCTATCTTGGTGTCTTTGGCATGTATCTAGTTGAACGCGGTGGTTATAGGTTCAGGTCCATTGTTTGAAAAAAAAGGTTATAGTTTTTGAAAAAGACATTTAGAAAACGTATATAAACTTGAACTATATAAACTATCACTTTATAAACGTGAGAGCGCCGAGATGGTATCAGGAGACGCGGGTTCGAATCCCGCTGCGTTCAAATTTTTATACGTTCTCTAAATGTTATTGCAAAGACTACCTGTTCAATTTGCCTCAGTGTGGAATAACTCTTTAAAAATGTTTAAAAGTACACAGTTTTTACCAAATGGTTAACTAGGCTGAATCTCCATTTCCCATTTTTGGTCCAAATGTCAAACATTGGTTTGACATTTAGATGTTGTCTTGTTGTGATGAATGGCGGAACTCAACGCCGTGCTTTGTGTTATACGAGGGAAATATTTGTATCAATAATGTTAGTTAATTTCTTTATATTTTTGGACTAAGTCATAAGCGTTAGCTTTTCAAGTGAATTTTTGTAATTTATCTTACTAAGTCGACTCTGTATTCATTGCAAGTATATACGATACTTATTGGTTTATTAAAAGTTTGGACAACTCGACGTTTTAAGTCAAATAAGTATTTTTTATCAAATTAATGTTTTTTTTTTAGCTTCACGCTGTATCCCGCACACAGCAGGGGAGGCAGAGGGAACCTAGTGTTAAGACACTCTGTTCCCCACTTTCCGCCGAATTCGGAGAATTCGGAAAATAAAAATATAATTTCCACTCCTCGAGTGGGAATCGGACCCAAAACCAGTCGTTTACAGTCACACGCTTGTGCCACTGGGCCACGACTGGCCATCAAATTACTATGAGTTTATAATATAAATTTTAAACTCACTATAAAGTAACTTAATGCGATTATAATATTAATTTTAAATTAATTATTTCTAGTAAATTTATCGCACGTAATTTAGTATTAGACTAGCTAAAAAGTCAAGGAGTTATAACTGAACAGTAGAAAAATCTTTTTTCAATATAAAATATTTTTTTCAGCTTCACGCTTTTATCCTCGTGTGACAGTATTCAGAGAGAAACTAGTGTCAAGGCACTCCTTACTTCAGTTTCCGCCCGAATACGAGGTATTATGTGTTAAGGCAGAAGTCAACGCAACTTTAACTTGTCTTGGGAATCGAACCCACAACCAAACGCGGATACACACAAACATCAAATTGCTTTAAAAAAATTATTAATATTAAATTAAAAGTGGAAAAAAAGGAAATAAAAAAACCAAGTCTATGAAAAACAAGCAAAATGGGTTGTGGATCATCCGGCCACGTGGTACCAGACGCCTCTGTAACAGAGAAAACGGAAACTAACGGCGTTAACTCTAACGGCCGTCATCACGATAACGACGATCTGCCCACTGTAGTGTTACCGGAATCACCTGCTAAGACGAAACCTCGTAAGTAAATTGTATATACTTAAAAATATTTCTAAAGTGTTTCTCACACATTTAGGAAATTGAAACAGACATTTAGAAAACGTATAAAAAATTGAACGCAGCGGGATTCGAATCCGCACCTCTTGGTTAAAATTTTTATACGTTTTCTAAATGTCTTTATAGGTATATAATAGGGTCTAAGTAAATATATAAAAAGATTTCTTATTTTTGAGACTTTCACGCAATTTAAAATAGAACTATTATTACCGGATTAACTGCGTATATATTGACTGTCTGACTGTCTATCTGTGACCATAGATTAAAGAAAAACGTTCGAAACATCGTGTCGGGTTATCTATAATGAATTTAAATAGCTTCACGCTATATCCCGCACACAGTAGGGTAGGCAGAGGGAACCTAGTGTTAAGACACTCCGTTCCCCACTTTCCGCCGAATTCGGAGGCATTGCGCGTTAAGTGGCGGAACTTAACGCCGCGCTTTACCTCGACACCAGAGCGAAGAAAATGGAAATATTAAATATTTCCATTCCTCGAGTTGGAATCGAACCCACAACTAGTCGTTTACGTCACACGTTCGTGCCACTGCGCCACGACTGGCCCCAAGAATATTATCTATCTATCTATCAGTGTAAAAGTGTCACTTATCACTTAACACTTCTACAGCCGTAGCATACGAGATTCCCATAGAAGAGTTTGATGGTAACAAGCGGCCTTCCACGCCACCGGTGCATTTACAAAGACTGCTGCAACCTCCAGCCGCGGACATCAGCTTGCCAGATATTAAGGAAAAACTCGCTGAGGCTGAACAGAGGCGGTTATCGGTAAATAGATTTTTTGTTTTTGTTTACAATTTTTATTAGCTTTACATTTTCCCCCATAACAAAGGTAGTTAGAGAGAACTTAGTGTTAGGACACTCTGTTTTCCATTTTCAGCCTGAAATCAGTTGCCGGTTGAGTGGTGGAATTCAATGTTGTGCTATGTCTTAGGTATAAAAGCGAAGAAATGAAAATTTAAATGAGTATAATCATTACTTCGAGTGGGAATCGAAGGAATCGAACCCACATGTTTACAGTAAGACATTGTTGCTGTGCCGCGACGGCCTTTACAATTTAGATGTGTTAAATATAGGATGGTTGTGGGTTCGATTCTTATAAGCGTATTTGCTTTAATCTCATTAAATTCCCATACACTAACTTAAAAAAGAAGTCTACTTTAGATAAAGTCCAAGATAAAGAAATAACATCTAAACTTAATCTTTTCTAAAATGACATTCTTGGATAGAACAAATATTAAGTTATGATTTCTTACCAATTTATCAAAAAACTTTTTTAATAGTTTTTGGCTCTTATTCTTATTTATTTTCTTGATTTATAATACATTGTAGATTTATGGCTTTCCAATTGCAATTTGTATTGCGATATGGTTTACAACATTGATATTTTTTTGTGTGCTAATACACTCCCCAGTGTTAATACACTCCTTTCCCCACACACCGCCGAATTTTGAAGGCATTGCGTGTTAAGTGGTGAAACTTAACGCCACGCTTTGCTTTGAAACCAAAGCGAAGAAAATGCATTATAGATATACTTGAAAATTTTTTACAAGACTACAAAGGAATAATTTGAAAGCTTAACTACCAATAGCTTGAAAGTGCACACGTGTCCGAATCCAAAGACAATACAATTTCATAGCATAAACCTAATATTCTTGCCAAGATGATAACAAAAACGTGTAATTACTTTTAAAATTCATTCCCTTTTAGTTCCTGTTTTCAATTAATCTGTTGCAGATTTTACAGCAACGCGCGGCTTCAGCACAAAAGCGAGCGCAGCGGATGACAAAATCCTTTAATGAAACGACGAAAAGTAATAAAGTAAGTACTTATATAGTGTGGTGCATTGCGACATCGTGTGATTGTAAATGTGATTGGTTGTGGGTTCGATTCCTAACAGAGGATTTTCTTTTTTTTTAAATATTTTCCTTTCTTCGTTTTGGTAAAGACAATGCGCGGTGTTGAGATTCGTTACTCTAAACGCAATAATTCGACTTAAGACGGAAAGTGTGCTTTGTCACTAAGTGTTTGTCACTAGGTCTTATAATACTCTAAGATTTTAAAACTCTGCAGAAGAAAAGTAATCTAATAAATATCTTAATATTTGATACAGAATTTCAATTTTTAACTGAAGTAAAGAATAGTAGACAAACTTGATGTAAGTTAAAGCTATGTTATATAAGATATCGCCGAGTGGAACTCAATACTCCAAACATGTTTTATGTTGGAGAATAATAAGCAACGACATTTTATTAGTCATCTCTTTATCTGACTACTTTGGTCGGGATAAAGCGTGAAACTAACATTTTGTTATATATAATGTGTCTGCCCGTGGGGTGACGGGTTGACGGGGACCCCGCCGCTGGGTAACGTCCCGTAAAAGGCGGGTAACCCAGTAGCTTGGTGGTAGGAGATTCCTTCACCGACTGCCTCACGACCACTATCATGTCAAAGACGAATCAACCAAATATCTGATGAAGTGTTCCGGTTCGATAGCTCTCCGTATTTCCACTATTCCCATCGTTCCTTCCTCCCTCCTTCCCATCCCCGAGGCTGGTAACGCATCCATAACTCTAATGTTGTGGATGTCTATGGGCGAAGGTAACCACTTAACACCAGGTGGGCCTTCTGCTCGTTTGCTTCCTTCATTCCATAAAAAAAATATAAGTATGGATTTCTCTGTTCTGGTAAGGCAAAGCGTGGCATTGAGTTCCACTGCTCGACACGTTATATCTTGATTTCAGACAAATGGTGGGAAACGGAGTGTCTTGACTCTAGACTCTCTCCGACTAATCTGATTTAATGGAAAAAGCGTAACTGTTTTTTTGTATTCTGCACACAGCAGTTAGGGCAGAGGGAACTTAGTGTTAAGACACTCTGTTCTCCGTTAAAGATATTTTTTCATTAATAACTTTGAATATTTTATTTTAGGGCGAAGAAACCAAATATAATTCCAATGTCCTCACCATATCTCCTGAGCCCGGTGTTTGTGAAGACAAGAATATATGATAAGTTTTAATTTATTAGTTAAGTTATTGTTTATTTCTTTTAAATTTGAATTAATTTATTTAGGAATATAAAATGAGAATTAAGTTCATTTTGCTTATTTTTTTTTTTAGCTTCACGCTGTATCCCTTGCGGGGTAGTCAGAGAGAACGGAGCGCCAAACGCTACGGTCCCTGCATACTTCTTTCGCCTCGTCCACAGTCATCAACCTCTTCATACACGCCCTCCGGGGGGTCCTCATGCTTTTTACGTGACCTTCCTCCAGTATTGTCGATACTGTGTTTTCGAAGGTCAACCGAGGTCTCCCCCTGCCTCTCTTACCACTCACCTTTGCTTCATAACTCTTTCTTACCATTCTTTCTTCACTCATCCTCTCGACGTGCCCAAACCACCTGAGCACGCCCTTCTTCATTCTTACTATGACGTTCTCGCTAATACCTGCCATTCTGTGTATCTCTTCATTGCGGATTCGGTCAGCTAAGCTGACTCCGCACATCTTTCGAAGAGATCTCATCTCCACAGCATTCATCTTTCTTTCATTCTTCTTCTGCAATACCCACGTTTCGCTGCCGTATAGCAGCGTCGGTACCAGCACTGCATTGTGCACAGCTAAACGTGCGGCTATGCTCACGTTCCGCCGTCGCATCAACGCAGCGAGGGCACCGTTAACCCTGTTACCGGCAGCAATACGCCTTTCAACATCCATATCATACCTTCCATCTCTGCTAAACATACTTCCCAAATATACCACCTCATTCACTTGTTCTAATTTCTTTCTGTTAACCATGATCTTACATTCCGTTCTTTCCTCGTCTCTTTCAAACACCAGAATCTTAGTTTTACTCGCATTCAGGCTTAGACCATTATTTTCACACCCATTATTATTTCATTAAGTTCATTTTGCTTATTAAGTATATCTCATACTAAATATAAAAGTTTTTTAGCACAACTCGTTGTGGGTTCGATTCCCACTCGAGGAGTTGAACTATTTAATATTTCCATTTTCTTCGCTCTGGTGTCGAGGTAAAGCGCGGCGTTAAGTTCCGCCACTTAACACCCAAGCCTCCGAATTGGGCGGAAAGTGGGGAACGGAGTGTCTTAACACTAGGTTCCCTCTGGTTACCCTGCTGTGTGCGGGATATAGCGTGAAGCTATTTAATTTAATTTTAATTTAAAATTAAGTTAATTTCACATTAAGTATATCTCATACTAAATGTAAAAGTTTTTTTTCGACAAAATGTAAATATTTGAAGTAAAAAGAGATTCGAACCGGCACCTTTTGGAATCCTCTACGCACAGTAGTTAATTAAGCTTAATGTTATGGAACTTCGTTGATATTCTTATACTTGTAACTTTAACTTGTTTTTATTTGTGTCATCTTTGACTAAAGCTTTCTCATTGATCCTTTTATGAATGAAACTGTAAAATACTCTAATTTAACATATTATTTTTGTAAAATAAATTAAATTTACTAATTTTAATACTTATTAAATGTATTTTTAAGTAACTTATATACTACTAAATAAAACGTTCTAAAACCTTTTGAAATTCTTATACGCTTATTATAAATTATTTTGTTTTTCATAGCTTAAATCTGTAAATAACACTTCAAAATGTTAGTAAAGTTATATAAGTACTTTTTAACATTTCAAAAGTGGTATTGACACGCTTAGGAAATTGAAAAAGACGTTTAGAAAACGTAAAAAAAAAATGAACGCTCTCTGTACAGAAGATGCTAACAACATAAATAAGTTGTAATAAGCGTGTAAGAATTTCGACGCAGCTGGAAGTAGAACGCATGGCTTAGTGGTCAGAGTGCCTGGACGCTTTCCAGGAAGCGCGGGTTCGAATCCCGCTGCGTTCAAAATTTTATACGTCTTCTAAATGTCTTTTTCAATGTTATATAAGGTTATTTAAATAAGAATAAATGTTTCATGTATTCCGTCCATAGTTCATAAGGTTTTCTTATATGCAAAACGTGAATATATTGATAAGTTGACTGGCATATAAATATATAATACTTTTTTTAAAAACAGTAACAAACATTAGAGTTTCTGTTACTGGAACGAAGTTCCTTATCGCGCGTTATGTGCGGGGGCTAGAATGAAAAAATTCTCACAAGTTGTAACGACACTTTTTGCTATAGTAAGCTATTGTAAGTTGTGCGACGTGCGCATGTTTCTCTGTCTGTCTGTCTCTTTCTTATAGAAAGCAAGCCAAATATTTGCCATTTCTTTTTTTTAGCTTCACGCTGTATCCCGCACACAGCAGGGTAGGCACAGGGAACCTAGTGTTAAGACACTCTGCCGAATTCAGAGGCTTGTGTGCTAAGTGGCGGAGCTTAAAACCGTGATTTACCTCGACACCAGAGCGAAGAAATGGAAATATAATTTCCACTCCTCGAGTGGGAATCGAACCACAACCAGTCGTTTACAGTCACGCGCTTGTGCCACTGGGTCACGACTGGCCACTCTATTTCATTTCTAATTAATAATAAATTGTATGAATTGTAATTTAATGAATTAAAAATAATGTAATAAATGTAATTATTAATAATAAATTAATTAATAAAAAAAATATTATTGTAACTTATAAAAAAATATATATTACAATTCCTTCACTAATTAATCGAAAGAAACTTCGTTACATCCGGGTGTCCCTTGACACCTCTCTTTCTATATGTTAAATAAATCATTAGTCAAAAACAAGAAGAGAATATAAAAAAAATGACTTTAAAAAATCTTTAAGCCTAACGCAGATTTTCTATAAAAAATTAAAGTCTAAAACGCCTTCCCAAAATATATGCATTTTCGATTTATCAACTTATTAACACCAAGTAGGGTTAAAACTCTAACAGTCCGTCCTGATTTTTGTCATGCTTATTTTTTATTAAAATAATAACTTAAATAGAATTTGAATTATGTTATTTAAGTAATTATTTTTTCTGAAACATTCAATTACAACTGTAACTGTAATTAATTGTAACTGAAACATTCAATGGCAAGTGCTATATAAAATATTACAACAAAGTTGTCAGATAAACATTACTATGTTTACAATAATACATTAAAAATACATTAAAGTGTTAAAAAAAATATTAATAATAAACAAAATAAACGTATTTGACACCCACTTTGATTAAAGAGACATTCATGTTGCCATGGCAACGCATAATTTACGCAACTTGGTAAACTTGTAGCTTATATAAAATAATCCTATATATTTTTATTTGAAAAATGTTCATTTATATATAAGAATGTAAGTGAATATCACGTGGAGCCAATCTCTTAACAGAGGACGAGTGCTTGTGACATATTTAGTTCACGTTTTTGCTAACAAAATAAAACTGTTTTAAGAAAATACACACATACGTTGCTTTTACTGAAATGTTTTCAATTAAAAAACTATGTAAGTTTAGAGGATATTATATACAGAAAATGGTATATAGAATCTTTGTGTTTTTTTGAGGATAGAGAACTTAGTGTCGGGACACTACGCTCTCCAATTTATGGCTTAAATCGAGACGTTGCGTTTTAAGTGGTGGAACTTAACGCTGCGCTATGTCTTATAACTAGAGCGGAGAAAAGAGCATTATTATTTTTTTTAGCTTCACGCTGTATCCCGCACACGGCAGAGTAGGCAGAGGAAACCTTGTCTTAGGATATTCCGTTCCATTTTCTCGAGAGAATATTCTGGAGGCAATTAACACGTAATTGGCGGAACTTAACGCCGCGATTTGCCTCGACACTAGAGAAAAGAAAATGGAAATATTAAATATTTCCACTCCTCGAGTGGGAATCGAACCCACAACGAGTCGCGTTTACTGTCACAATCACGTGCCCCTGTGCCACGGCTGGACCCTATAGAAAATAAAATAATTTAAATATACTCAACCAAAACACACAATCTATCATATTTGCCGTCTTTGCTTGTCAAGTTAATTTATTTGCTCGTTTGTTAGCTTATTAAAGTCAAAGTCAAATAATTTTATTCAAAATAAGAAGTTACAAACTTCATTTTTTGAACGTCAAATAGTTTACCACCGGTTCACCAAATTTAATGCCTCAGACATGAGAAGAACCGGCGCAAGAAACTCAACGGGACTTCTTTTTTTTAAGTAATTGTTATATACAGATTTATTCCTGACAGTGATTAAAATAAATTAATTAAAACTACTGAATATCTTTTATACTGTTTTCATAATTAATTAACTTAAAGTTAAGTCTAATGTATAATTCATATGATATTATATATTGAAAGGAAAAAAAATGTGAAATATATAGGCGTATAAAAATTATCATAAAACAGCGGGGTGTCTCACTATTAACTCGATGCTTATAGGTTCGATCCTCACTCGATTTCATAGAATATTTTCACGCCACACTCTAGTTGAGCAATGCATCGATTTAACTTGGTAATCGAAAAGCGGAGTGTCTTAACACTCAAACTCTCTCTAATTAAATTACCTTGATATGTATAAAGAGACTTAAAGCTGGCTTTTTCCTTATTTTTTATTTTAAATATAGTTGAAAGTTCCTGTTTATATTAATAATAAAATAAAATAAACAATAATAACAAAATAATTTTGTTTTATTAAAATTTTATTTAGTTATATTTCTGTTTCAGCAGCAACTTTCACATCAATGTACATACATACAAGCCAAAGCATTATCAAGATCTACTACTATCTTAAATTATGCAGCTTAATGCTGTTATCTTTATAGCAGGATAAGTAAAGAAAATCTAGTGCCAAGACTCCCCGTTTTCCACTTTAGACCCAAATTTAAGGCAACACGCCTTAACGGAATTCATTACCTAGCTTTGACTACCAGAGCTTGAGGATGTTGAAATAACTTAAAGTCAATAATATCGAATGGGTTACTGTACTGGGTGAAACTTTATTTTTTTTTTTATAGCTTCACGCTGTATTCCGCACACAGCAGGCAGTAGGCAGATGGAATATCGCCGTTTTCGGAGGCATTGCGTGTTAAGTGGCGAGATAACGCGGCGTTAAACTCCACCATATATCACGCAATATCTCTACTTCGAGCGACAAGTATAAAACGAAGTTATATATAGTAATAGATAGTTTCTTTCTGACTTTCAATTCTATAGGACTAGGAAAGGCAAGGAATCGAACCCCCAACCATCGCGCTTACAGTCACATCCTAAAATATGTTAATACCTATAATTGCACTTCCAAATGCATTATTAAGGTAAACGAAAGCTTTTAGTTAAATGATATATGCATTAAGCATATCCTTTGAGATCCAATAAACCGCTCTCGCTCAGTGGAGGTTTCTAACTTCGACGTATGGCTCTTATGGACGCTTTATAATATAGGGTGGTGGCACACTGTGGCAAAAAATGAAATTGCTTAGTTATTTTAAATTAACTGTTAAGGAAGATTTCAGAATATAAATAACAAGTAGCTGTTACATTAGTAAGAGAGAACCTAGTGTCAAGACACTCTTGTCTCCACTGTCTGTCCAATGTTCAGACAGACAGATAAAATTTAGAACGGCAAAATATTCCATATATAATTATTCCTTACTTTATTTTTTTTTTTTTTGAGCTTCACGCTCTATCCCGCACATAGTAGGGTAGGCAGAGGAAACCTAGTATTAGGACACTAGGTTTCCCACTTTCCACCCAATTCGGAGGCTTGCGTGTTAAGTGGCGGAACTTAACGCCGCGCTTTACCTCGACACCAGAGCGAAGAAAATGGAAATATAATTTCCACTCTTCGAGTGGGAATCGAACCTACAACCAGTCGTTTACAGTCACACACTCGTGCCACTGCGCCAGGACTGGCCCCTATCATTCCTCCGAATGGGAATCGAACCCACAACGGTCTTGGTACATAAGACACTGTTCTAAGACGCCACAATTGCCTGTGTTATTAGTTTGTTAACTATATAAATAAATAAAATAAATAGCTTCACGCTATATCCCGCACACAGCAGGGTAGACAGAGGGAACCTAGTGTTAAGACACTCCGTTCCCCACTTTCCGCCGAATTCGGAGGCTTGCGTGTTAAGTGGCGGAACTTAACGCCGCGCTTTACCTCGACACCAGAGCGAAGAAAATGGAAATATAATTTCCACTCCTCGAGTGGGAATCGAACCCACAACCAGTCGTTTACAGTCACACGCTTGTGCCACTGGGCCACGACTGGCCACACATTTACTAAGTAAATAAAATGAAATATAAAAACTTCATTATAGAAACTTTTTTGTTTTTAGTGAGCGGAAAGCCTTAGCAGTCTAGAGCAGATGGCGGGCGTAGTTTATTAAACTTGTCCGTTTCTCTTGTCCCCGCCTTGACACAAGTGTTCTCAAACAATTTTCACTAGTACTGAATAAAAGAAGAATTTTGTAACGCGAATTTTGATATGATTTTTAAATTACTACCTGGTTTATAATTTATTTGGAAATGTATACTTATCTACTTTGGTATTACTGCTATATATATAATATACATCTACATTGGAACATTCGTAGCGGAGAATCACATAGTATGACGATTAAACGACTGGTTGTGGTTCGATTCCCACTTGAGGAGTAGAAATATTTAATATTTTCATTTTCTTCGCTCTGGTATCAAGGCAAAGCGCGGCGTTAAGTTCCGTCACTTAAAACGCAATGAAAGTGGGGAATGGAGTGTCTTAACACTAGGTTCCTTCTGCCTACCCTGCTGTGTGCGGGATACAGCGTGAAAGTAAAAAAAACATCTATATATGTTATTTTGTAAGTGACACTAACTTATAGTTAGTCAAAGTCTAAGACAAAAGTCAATTAATTTTGACAGACTGAAGCGAGTATTTCATTCTCAAGGCACGCTATCTACATAATTAAATAAAGTTGAAGTGTCTGTTCGTAACGTTAACACTGCCTTTACCATATGCATATGTATGTAGTACACGGTACATATACAAAATTATTGTTTTTTTACAAATTTTGTCTGTCTGTTGTTAAGGCTGGCAAATCTCTTGAACGGCTGGACCTATTTTCACTGGCAGATAGCTAATATAGGAAGTAATTAAACAACTGTTATTTTAGAATTATAACTTTTGCTAACTCTTGCTAAGTGCCACGAGAATGAAGGCGTGGGTACATACAACTAGTCACTTATTAATTCTTTAATTATATAAAAATATACCTTTAAAACACAACATCTTTTCACAAGTTTTTAAAGTTGTGATATAGAATATTTTCGAAGGTTTTTTTAGAATCCATCGTTTATATATACCTATATTTCCTAAGTAGCTGAAGCAAAGCCATCGTGGAAGATACAGACGTATATATTTATATTAATCCTATAAAAATAAGTTATATACGAGTTGCATTGACTGTTATTTAAAACGCTCTTATTGGCTTCACCTATTAACGCAACCAAAATTTACAATGCTACCTTGTAACCCACTTATTATCGTCCAATTCATTTTAAAATTTGCGTACGCGTCCAGATCCGACGAAAATAAAATATTTTCTCAGTATGACTTGATATCTGAAAGTATTTTTTAAAAAACAAGCTTTTTCTCGAAAATCGCTATCTTAGGTTTTAGATATGTTGGGCTTAAAATAACTTCTTACAGCTAAACATTGTATTGTGATCTCAACTAAACTCGCATACAAAATATCCATTCAATCGGTTAAGGATATGCTTAAAATTGAGTGTCAAGATGTCATCCGAACAAACATAGGTAGGTTAAATAAAAAAATATAAAAAGAATCAATAATCTATACATTAAATACTTAATATCTATGGGGCCTTTAAATATAAATTTTAATATTAAATAATTTTATTCAGCATAGCATAAAAGATAAAATTTTATATATACTAGCGACCCGCTCGCGGCTTCGCCACGTGAACTACCACTTTCATCCACTATTGCCTCTTTGGAATTGGTTTTTTTTTATAAAAGGGAGATGGTCTAAATTTAACCTTGCGTCACTAATAATATTCTTGCGAAAATCATCGATGCATCTAGTACAATGTCTATACTATTTGATAACGTATAGTGATAACTGATCTAGTAAGAAAACGTACGAAATCTGCTATCATATATCTATATGATAGCAGATTTCGTACATATATACCATCAGGTATATAGTATTATAAACTGGTCATAATATCTTAAATAAGTTTTAGACTTTTTATTTTATTGTACAATTGTGTTACTTACTGGTATTAAAAAAAATACCTTTACTTGCAAATAATCAATATAACTTGACTTTGGTACTTTTTATTTTTCTGTGGGAACTATATTGAATACCAGGGTAAACTAACGACCCGCTCGCGGCGTCGCTGGGTGAACTACTACTTTCATACCCTATTTTAGCACCTCTGGAATTATTTTTAAAAAAGAGAGGTAGCCTATATTTGACTTTGCCTTATCAACTATTTCCTGAGAAAATTAATCGAAATCAGTCAAGGAGTTTAGATCTTTCATTCTCACTATATTCTTAACATACATAAGTTTCATCCACTGTTTCAACCTCCTAGGGTTTGATTTTTTTAAAAAGTAGCCTATATTTGACCCTACGACTTCTTTTCGAATTTCATAAAGCGGGCTAGTAGATTACCCGTGAAAACAAAACCTATAGAAGAGATACAGATTTTTGCATTTTTATAATAATATTAATGAGTACGAATATATCTATATAGTACAATGTCAACTATATAATAACAGATGGTGACAGAAAACGTAGTGACATTTGTTGTCATATAGATAATATAAAGTTTTGTAGACCGGTCAAATGTATTTTTAACAGCAAATTATCTTCAATAAATGTTGTGCTCAATTTATTTATAATTATTTTAAGTAATATTAGTGATATTAAAACAAATTTAGTTTCACTCGTGAACTATCAACACAATTTAAATGTTTTTTTTTTTTTATTTTATTTTTCTGCCGCAGTTGTATAGAATACCAGGATGAAAACTATCCCATATGTTGCTCTAACCTTTAAGCTAACTCCATACAAAAATTCATTAATTTCTACCCGGTAGATATCAGTATATAAATGATTTACTTATATCGGTTTTTTATTTTTTCCAAAAAAACTACATGGTAAGCCGGGATAAAAACTATCCTATATGTACCTTTGGACTATAAGCTATCACTATACCAAAATTCATTCATTTCTGTCCAGTAGTTTTTGCGTGATTGGCGAACAAATTAACAGACAGACAGACAGACAGACAGACAGACAAAAATTCTACTGAGTGGTTTTTTCGCCTCTGTTATCGATATATTAACATACCCAATTAAAATTTTTCTGAAATTTTTCATGTACATAATTGACTTTTCTACTCTTTTATTATATACTAGCGACCCGCTCGCGGCTTCGCCACGTGAACTACCACTTTCGTCCTCTATTGCCTATTTGGGATTGCTTTTTTTTTATAAAAGGAGGGTAGTCTATATTTGACTATCGTCACTAATTATGTTCATGAGAAAATCATCGATACATTTAGTGCAATGTCTATATTATTTGATAACATATAGCGATAACTGTTCTAGTAAGAAAACGTACGAAATCTGCTATCATATGATAGTAGATTTCGTACATATATACCATCTGGTATATAGTATTACAAACCGGTCATAATATCTTAAATAAACTTTAAGCTTTTTATTTTACAATTGTGTTACTTATTGATATTAAAAAATAGCTTTACTTGCAAATAATCAATGCAATTTGTTTGATTTTTTATAAAGTAGCCTATATGACCCTGCATCTTCAACAATCTTCTTTATGAATTCCCGTCAAAACATAACAAATAGAAGAGATACAGATTTTTGCATTTTTATAATAATAATTTTAATGAGTGCGGATATGTCTAATACAATGTCAACTATATAATAACAAATGGCGCTACCCGTTGCAGAAAACGTAGTGACATCTGTTGTCATATAGATTATATAAATATATAGATTATATAAAGTTTTATAGACCGGTCAAATGTATATTTAATAAATGTTATGCATATTTTATTTTATAATTATTTAATTAGTGATATTGAAACAAATTTAGCTTCACTCGTGAACTATCGACATAATTTGAATGTTTTTTTTTTAATTTTATTTTTCTGCGGGAGTTATGTTGAATACCGGGATGAAAACTATCCCATATGTTGCTCTAACCTCTAAGCTAACTCCATACAAAAATTCATTAATTTCTACCCGGTAGATACCGATATACAAATGATTTACTTATATCGGTTTTTTATTTTTTCCAAAAAAACTACATAGGATACCGGGATAAAAACTATCCTATATGTACCTTTGGACTATAAGCTATCATCATACTAAAATTCATTCATTTCTATCCAGTAGTTTTTGCGTGATTGACGAACAAATTAACAGACAGACAGACAGACAGACAGACAGACAGACAGACAAAAATTCTACTGAGTGGATTTTTGGCCTCTGTTATCGATATATTAACGCACCCAATTAAAATTTTTCTGAAATTTTTCATGTACAGAATTGACTTTTCTACTCTTTTATTATATATAGAGATATAGAATATAGATTAAAATTATGATGAATTATTATCATTTACTATTTTTTTTATTCAGCTACATGCTTCTTACCTCACAACGTTCTCAATAGTCAGAGAGAACCTAGTGTCAAGATACTCTGCTCCATATTTCCACTCAAATTCGAGGTATTACGTATTAGGTAAGTGGCAGACGACTGGTTGTGGGTTTGTGGAAATATTAAGTATATATAACCCACAAAAGTGGGGAAAGGAGTGTCTTAACACTAGGTTCCCTCTGCCTACCCCGCTGTGTGCGGGACATAGCGTGAAGCTAAAAAAAAGTGGCAGAACTGTACGCCGCGCTTTGTGTTGTTCAGAACCAGAACCAGAAAAGAAAAAAGAAAACAATGGAATTATGATCATTCCACCGAGTCAGAATCGATCCTACAACTAGTCACGATTACAGTAATTGTGCCATAATGGTCTTTTTAATACGAATATCCAAACTAACAAGCATTCAATTATTATATTACCTTCTCCGCAATAACTTTAATTCCTTAAGAATTTTCCAACTTGTCTTCTTATTTCCCAAAGGAACGAAGTTTGTTTTAATCTCGATGTAACGCTTGGTTTACTCTTAACATAAGAGACGTCTCTTGGGCGGGATCCTGCATGAGACTCATTTTACTTGGCATTGTTGATCTTTGGAGTTCCAACTTTTAAATAATTTACTTGTACTTAAATTGTGTGCTTATTTTATTGTCAATTTTCAATTTGGCGAAATAAAAGAAATAATTAAACTAATTATTTGGAAATATTCGAATTAGGAAAGGACGGTTTTTGATTATAAATGTGGTAGGTTAGGGGTTCGAATCCTACTTCAGAGAATTTTTATATTAAAATTATTTTAAATTTTTAAAATTCGCTAAAAAGACGTTAAATTTCGCTAATATGCAGTGTTAAGTCCCACTAACACCGTTAGCACATTATATATAAAAATAAGTAAAATTTGTCTGTTTGTAATATTAAAATAACAGCTTTTTACTAATTACATATGTACATACGTCTTCACGGTACATATACAAAAATAACATTTTCTTATAATTATTGTCAGTCTGTATCTCTGTCTGGTTGTTCAGACTAATTTCTGGACCGGCTGGACCGATTTTGATGAGACTTTCATAGGCAGATAACTGAATAGTAATTATATTTATTATTATATATAAGTTCCAAGTTGCGAGCACAGCTAGTAGTACATATAGTTCCTATTATTCCACTTGCTTCGCAAGTACACAAGCCTACGCAATGTAAGTTATCGTACTTCACATTCGATTGCTTCGGAGAACAATATCATCATCGGAACCTCTCCAAATGAATGACTTCTGGGTAGTAGTTTGTACGATAATTAGCTACGCTATGCTACTTACTGCGTTTGGGTTTACTTGTTAATGTTTTTAATTATATATTAAAAAAGAATAAAGCAGCTTTTTACCTACAACAAGACTACTTAATGTGAAGACATCCAGTTCTCTTCTTCCTTTGAAACATTGTGTAGTGAGTGGCAGACCTAAACGCCATACTTTGTCTTACTAGAGTAGGGAAATGAAAAAAGATGTTCGCGTTTAATGCTTAGAGTGAAATACTGTCTGGGCTACAATTTTTTTTTTGTTTAGCTTCACGCTGTATCCCGCATAGGCATCAGCATAGGCCGCATAGCAGGGTAGGCAGAGGGAACCGGCGGCTAGGCAGCTAAGTTCCGCCACTTAACACGCAAGCCTCCGAATTCGGCGGAATGTGGGGAACGGAGTGTTTACACTAGGTTCCCTCTGCCTATCCTGCTACAATTGCTATTGGATAAAAAAAATATAGCAAGCACATTGTAAGTAGAATGGATAGAAGCTAGCTACAATAGGCGTCGCAGAACCGATGTTTAGGAAGTGATTGTTGTTAAGAGGAAGTGTCTCAGTCACTCGTCGACTGGTTGACTGTACCGGAGCAAAATTTTCCTTTTACCGGGCAAAACTTAGAAAGCCTAAATAAGTCTGGTGTACAGAAAATGCGTACGGTACTTTTTTAAGTACTTCCTGCTTACACTGATAAGCTGATGATAACGTAGCATCAACCTAAATTAAAATTAAACACTGATTTTTTTTACTAAATATTATAACATTTTAAATGTTAAAGTAACAATTACACTCCAAACAAAAAATAGACAGACACAGAAAAATGATTATCAAAACGACTTATCAAAACCAATTAAGAGAAAAATAAAAATTAAGAAATTATTTCATCGTATTAAAATCCACATCTATCACACATATAAACGTGTCAACTGTACCAAGAGGAATCTACAATTGGTTACGGCTATATTATAGTCAGTCTAAATGTTTTATTCAAACCACAAGTATAGAGTTACTGAAAGTTCTGACGCGTTTCGAAGAAAATATACTTCATTTCTTAGAATATGTAATGAAAGAAAGTTAGTTGAACTACTAATACTTTTAGAATCCATACTTATATTATAAATGGGAATGTCTGTGTGTTTATCTGTCATGGTTTCACGGCTAATCTACCGGTCCGATTTGGATGAAATTTAGAATGAAAGTAGTAACAATAGCTGTGTCTAACATAGGCTACTTATTTTTTCAAAAATCAACCTCTAAAGGGTTGAAATAGGGGATGAAAGTTTGTATGAAAAATCTAAACCGCTTGACCAATTGTAATGAATTTTGGCATAAATATAGTTAATAATCCAAGGTTAGATATAGGCTACTTTATTTTTCAAAAATCCATCCCCTAGGGTTGCAATACACCGCACCATCTACGTTTGTAGTTACGCGGCGAAGCCGCGAGCGGGCTGCTAGTTACTTATAAATAAGTTAGATTTATAGACACTTATTTAATATTAGAAACTTCGTTGACGCGTAAAATATGCGTTGCCATGGTAACGTAGATGTCAAGTGCCATTTAATAAAGAATTGCCTGTTTATTTTTGTTTTTATTTTTTTTATCTTCACGTTGTATCCCGCACACAGCAGGGTAGGCAGAGGGAACCTAGTGTTATGAACTTAACTCCGTGCTTTGCCTCGATACCAGAGCGAAGAAAATGGAAATATTAAATATTTCCGGTCCTCGAGTGGGAATCGTATCCACAACCAGTCGTTTACAGTCACACGTTGGTGCCACTGCGCCACGACTGGCCCCAAATTCAATAATATTCATTATGTTTATTTAACCACCTGAGCACACTCTTCTTCATTCTGACTGACTACCCCGCAAGGGATACAGCGTGAAGCTAAAAAAAAATTTTTTTTTGAATGTCTTTCTAATGTAAGAAAACCGTCGAGATCATTAACCCTGTCGTGGCGGAATGTGACAGCACAATGTCTGATTGTAAATGCGAGTATTGTGATTTTGATTCCCATTCGAGGGAAAGATTCTATATATATATATTTTTTTCTAGTACCTAAATTAAGTTCCGCCACTTAACACGCAACGATTTGATTTAGGGCGAAAAGTGGAGAGCGGAGTATTTTGACACTAGATTCTCTCTAACTATTTTTGCTATGCGGGAAAAATCGTGAACCTGTTGTTTTTTCTTTTTTCTAATGCTGGAAAATGTATGGAAAATGATTTTATGCGTTGTAACTTAATTTATGTGTAATTTGCATAATTTGCCTAAAAAGGATCCAAAGGATTTCCTTCCCTTATTAATAATACAGATAATTATGATTATTATCTTGAGTTATTTACAAAATTATCATATCATTATCTTGACTTTATCATGGCGCACTGGCATTATCTTACTCTAATAGCGATTGTTTAAGGGTTCGATTCCCATTTGGTACATTATTGTCATATTAAAATTATTTTCATTTCTAGGCACTTGGTTAACACTATGACTCATTCAATATAAGAATTAACTGCAATTACGATTTGAATTCAAGCCATCCCTTACGAGGAGACACGTAAAAATTGCACTACGAAGACTTCAAAAACTATACTCTAGTTGATAAATAAAAGAAACATGACACAATGGGAGAGCGTATATAAACCCTGTATCCCGCACACAGCAGGGCAGATAGAGGGAACCTAGTGTTAAGACACTTCGTTCCCCACTTTTCACCGAATTCGGAGGCATTGCGTGTTAAGTGGCGGAACATAACGCCGCGTTTTAACTCGACACCAAAGAAAATGGAAATATAAAATATTTCCACTCCTCGAGTGGGAATCGAACCCACAACCAGTCACTTTCAGTCACACTTTGTGCCTCTGCGCCACGAATGGCCTTTAAATTTTTTCATTGCATTAAATGACACAATTATAATTTTATACATATTTGAAATGAATAATTTGTAGTAACTAGAAAATGTATATTTGAATAAACATATTTTGAATTTGAATTTCATTTCATCACGCAATATCTCGATATCGGATAAAAATAATATCGGATATAATCGAGAGAATTAGAGAACGGAGTGTCTTAACACTATATTCTCCTACGAAAAAACCGTAAATCAAAAAAAAGGAAATACTACAATTAAAATAAAATCATAAATAAAAGACGTTTTAAGCAATCATCCCTGTGAAGGTGCAGAATAAAATGAAGCTATTCGAGTGAAGACGACGCTTAAAGCCGGCTGCGGGGGATACTTTTAGTAATGAGGTAGTCTTTTGTCGTCCCACTTCCCACTTCGATAGCTGAAAAATGTTTGTTTTTGTGAAAAAAATTGTGAAATTATAAGTTTTTCTTAAGTTATTAACTAAAGTACTATGATAGAGTGAGACAGGGTGAGAGGATAGAGGAGAGATAGATAGATATATATATAGAGATATCTAGAGCTAGAGATAGAGAGATATATAGAGATATATATATATATATATATATATATAGATATATATAGATATATATATATATATATATATATATATATATATATATATATATATTATATTTATATATTATATATTATATATTTTTGTTTTAGCTTCACGCTGTATCCCGCCACACAGGCAGGTAGGCAGAGGCCACAAGTATGATTAATTATTTTTTTAGTGGCTTCAACTACTTCCGTTTTTATTAGTTTTCTATAGAAAACAGTCTAATTAAAGCCGATGTATCATGTATAACCGCTTAGAAATATAGCTTGAACAAATAATATTTAGAAAACGTATAAAAAAATGTACGTATCACAATTTTTAAACTTTCTAAAACATATCCAACTTTCTAAGTGTGTAAATAATATTTTTATAATGTAATACTATACTATATATAGTTACTTTTTTTAACTATATCTTGCGCAGTTCAGAGTAGACAGAGAGACCTAGTGTTAAGACACTCCGTTCTCCACTTTCCGCCGAATTTCGAAGGCCTTGCGCTTTAAGTGACTACATCCGAGCGAATAAAATGCGAATAATAAATATTTTCACTCCGCGAGTCGGAGTCGTACCCACGCCACGACTGGCCTTAACTTACTACATCCACTGAAACTCGACATTTTTTGTTACCTTCACCCTGTATCCCGCACACAGCAGGGTAGGCAGAGGGAACCTAGTATTAAGATACTCCGTTCCCCACTTTCCGCCGAATTCGGAGGCATTGCGCGTTAAGTGGCGGAACTTAACGCCGCGCTTTACCTCGACACCAGAGCGAAGAAAATGGAAATATTAAATATTTCCACTCCTCGAGTGGGAATCGAACCCACAACCAGTCGTTTACAGTCACACGCTTGTGCCACTGGGCCACGACTGGCCACTCGACATCAACCTATTTTTTCTAAGTACCCAAAAAACAGTAGGTACTAGCGCATTCCAATAACTTTCCACATAAATAATTAAAACGGTAACACCACTAAAATGCTCGCTGTGTTTATTTTCGCTTCGAAATTGCGAAATATCTACGTTTGTGTTTCAAATAATTCATCTGGAGGCTGACAGCCGGTTACTGGGGTGAAAAATAGTGCCTTTTAAATTGAAGCTTGGTGCACACTGTAGAAAGTTTAAAAAAAATGCTGAATTAGAAATGATAATAATCTCTATTTATATACATTTTATTATTGTTGTTGTTTATAAGTGTTACACAATTAGGATATCAATAATATTTTAGTGAATGTATACAAAATTATTAGTGGCCAGTCGTGGCGCAGTGGCACAAACGTGTGCCACTGTGGTGAAGAGTGGAAACATTTATTATAGTAGTATTTGAGAATTTCTCTTGACTCCTATGGAATTGTGACAATTCCTTGGGAAATTCAACCTCTTGGAGTCCACGTAAACGCACTGGTTAGCTGTAACTAGAGATAATAAATTGATATTATATTTTAATGTACTGTGATCTACCTAAAACAGGCGCAAAGTAAAGGTCGGAAACAGCTTCAGCTACTCACTATTCGTAAAGGAGGATAGTTTGAGAGAAACTAATGTCAAAACACTCCATTTTTCGCCTTCCAACTGAAAACGCGGCATTGCATGTTGGTAGCCGGAAGTCAATTTCGTCATATAATCTACCAGAGAAAGAAAAATGAATATACGTACTTATATTATTAATATCTGTCATGCTTTCAAGGCTAATCTACTGGTCCAATTTGGATGAAATTTAGAATGACAGTAGTAAACAGAAAACAGAAAAAATACATTTATTAATTTTGCTATAAATATAGTTGATAGTCCAAGGATAAGCATAGGAGGCTACTTTATTTTTCAAAAATCCTCCCTCGATCGATCGATCGATCGATCGATCGATCGATCGGTTTGGTACCTCAACCTCGACGGTATCAATGTACCAAAACAGCTATGTAGTTCACGCGGCGAAACTGCGAGCGGGCCGCTAGTAATTTATATATAAACATTACCCTGAATGGGATTCGAACTCATAAACATTTTCTTTCACAGTTAGTTAGATTCTATTCCACTGCACCACGATGACCTGTAAACAACTAATAATATGTTTAAAGTATTTTTTAATATATTTAATCTATAATATAAATACATAATGTGAACTAATCTTTACAACAGGAAAAATGTAAAAAGAGAAAGGACGACAAATGAGCGCTATACACAAAGAGAATAATTTAACAGCAAAACGAATCCTGTTAATGACTGCAAAGAAACAGCTCCTTGTTACTAAAAAGCCTTTTAAATTTTGGTAGATAGATAAAAAACCTTCGCGTTTCCGCGTTACAGGGTAGTCAGAAAGAACTTAGTGTTGAAACACTCCGTTTTTCATTTTATACTTGAATTGAATTAGATTAACTACTTTTAACATTTTAAAGTATTAATGACACACAAAGATAATGTTACGCCGCTCATGTTTCCTAAAAATTGTCCATTTAAAATTTGATCAAGCCCGGATTTTTCGTGATTGACAACAAAAACAAAAGAAAAGCCTAAGGTAATGCAAAGCTGAAACTATAGGATATAGAATGCTCAAATTTTCCAATGGGGAATCATAGGGTAAGGACTAAAAGAAAATTTCTCCAAATTACTACAAAAACAGACAAACGAGAATTTACGTCTTCTTGTTATAGTAAGTGGCACTGGAAAGCAAACGAACATAGTGACGCTTCACTATGCAACAGTTTCTCTCCCTCTCTCTGCTCACCTCGAAAGAAGAAAAATATAAATAATAATTTTAAAAAACTTGTGTCCAGTCGTGGCGCAGCGGCACAAGCGTGTGACTGTAAGCGACTGGTTGTGGGTTCGATTCCCACTCGAAGAGTGGAAATATTTATTATTTCCTGTTCCTTCGCTCTGTTGTTGAGGCAAAGCGCGGCGTTAAGTTCCTCCATTTTCCTTCGCTCTGTTGTTAAGGCAAAGCGCGGCGTTAATTTCCGCCACTTAACACGCAATGCCTTGAAATATGGCGAAAGTGGGGACCGGAGTGTCCTAACACTCGGTTCCCTCTGCCTGCCCTGCTGTGTGCGGGATACAGCGTGAAGCTAAAAAAAACGTGCATTCAATCATAAAGTGATATATAAATCCTGATATACAGTGTAATTGCGTTATAACCGAATTTTAATGAAAGGAAACTCACGTCCACCGCCGCCGGAGCGTGTAACTTATTCTAACAAAATTGCACACAAGTGGTTATTACCTACAACTATAATATCGGTATTATTGCTTATTTAATTTGAACACAGTGATTCAATTTTAAATATTATAATAATTATGTGGCCAGTCGTGGCCCAGTGGCACAAGCGTGTGACTTTAAACGAATGGTTGTGGGTTCGATTCCCACTCGAGGAGTGGAAATTATATTTCCATTATCTTCGCTCTGGTGTCGAGGCAAAGCGCGGCGTTAAGTTCCGCCACTTAAGCCTCTGAATTCGGCGGAAAGTGGGGAACGGAGTGTCTTAACACTAGGTTTCCTCTGCCTACCCTCCTGTGTGCGGGATACAGCGTGAAGCTGAAAAAAAAAACAAAAAAAAGCATTATTTAAGTAATGTTTTGAAAATGTATGTGATTTTTTACATTTTAATATGAAATTAAAATGTTAAAGATTTTTTGACATAGAAAGAGAATCTAGTGGTAAGACACTCCGTTCTCCACTTTCTTCTCAAATTTGAGAAATTGTTGAGTAGTAGAGCAAATCACTGCTTTTTTAAAAGTATTACATAAAAATGTTATATATATATATATATATATATATATATATATATATATATATATATATATATATATATATATATATATATATATATATATATATATATATATATATATATATGTATGTATCAAATGAAATAAAATTGAAGTCATGATTTTATCTTTATTAAATGAGTTCAATTCGTACTAAGGAAGCAAAAATATACATATCATATTTAAAAATGCAACCTCTTTTTTTATATGGCAGGGTAGGCAGAACGAATTTAGTGTCAATGCACTCTGATTTCTATGTTTCGTCTGAGTTCAAAACATAGTCATTTAGTGGCGACGCTTAACGCCGCGTTTGCTTTATTAATATGAATAAATTTTATTACAACCATTCCAACTATTGGAAATCAAACCCACTACCGATTGAATTGTAAGCTTAGACGCTGTCCCACTGAGCTTCGATGGACACCAATTAACTACTTTATTCAATTTAATTCATAAATTATACTCGTGTCCTAAATACAGGGAAATATTTTCCGATGCCAAATTTAAATCCAGGATATGATGTAATCGTACTAATTAGGAAATGAATCAAACGGGCGTGAAAATAAAATATATGGACCTACATATGTAAGCACTAGCGGCCCGCCCGCGGCTTCGCCACGTGATCTACGTGGATGTTTCGTTATATTGCAACCCTCGGTGGTGGATTTTTGAAAAATAAAGCAGTCTATGTTTAACGTTAGATTATCTACTATACATATGCCAAAATTCATTACAATTGTTCAAGTGGTGTAGATTTTTCATATAATCTTGCATCCCCTATTTCAACCCTTTACCATTGCTCAGTGGTGAGATCACCTGGACGGTATTCAGGAAGCGCGGGTTCGAATCCCGCTACGTTCAAATTGTTATACGTTTTCTAAATATCTTTTTCAATTTTCCTAAGTGTGGAATAACACTTTAAAAATGTTTAAAAGCAGTCATGACTGGTTCTCTCTGCCTATCTGGCTAAGCGGGAAAAAGCGTGAAATGACGTGAAGCGTGAAGTTCACTAACAAGAATTTCACGCGTAAAATAAAAACAAACATGTTCATTGAACAGTTATGAAAAAAATTCTACATAACAAGTAAAATTTTGTGCTGAAGGCGTCTCATGAATACCATTTACATGGACAAAACTTGTACGAATACTCGGAAAGTTTGATAGACATGATTCATAGTACCGACATAACTAAAAGTTTTATATTAAACTTCTTTTCACTTTATTCATGTACTTTATTATAATTTTCAAAGATTCTTATATGTATTTTTTTAGCTTCACGCTGTATCCCGCATACAGTGGGGTAGACAGAGGGAACCTAGTGTTAAGACACTCCGTTTCCCACACACCGCCGAATTCGTAGGCATTGCGTGTTAAATGGCGGAACTTAACGCCGCGCTTTGCCTCGACACCAGAGCGAGGAAAATGGAAATATTAAATATTCGAGTGGGAATCGAACCCACAATCAGTCGCTTTACAGTCACACTTTGTGCCACGACTGGCCCTTATATGTATGTATGAATATATAAAATGCAGGCAGAGGGAACCTAATGTCTAGACACTTCGTTCTCCACTTACCACCTGAATTAGACTTGATTGAACTTGCGTGTTGAGAAGCGGAACTCAACGCCGCGCTTGTCTTGTCTTGCTACACTAGCCCCGATCAATATAATTAAAAATAACATTAAATACGATTGGGGACAGTCGTGGCGCAGTGGCACGAACGTGTGACTGTAAACGACTGGTTGTGGGTTCGATTCCCACTCGAGGAGTGGAAATATTTAGTGTTTCCATTTCCTTCGCTCTGGTATCAGTGGTAAAAGCGCGGCGTTAAGTTCCGCCATTTAACATGCAATGCCTCCGAATTCGGCGGAAAGTGGGGAACGGAGTATCTTAACACTAGGTTCCCTCTGCCTACCCTGCTGTGTGCGGGATACAGCGTGAAGCTAAAATAAAATAAATAAATACGATATTATCATATTTAATAACGGTGATATTGCTGTAACCCCCCTTTTAGTCGTAAAACAGGCTAAATTTTATATTCTCTCAAGAACTTCATATCATTTTTAGAGCATATCATTTAAATGCGCTTTTCCAGATCTATTGTCGTAAAGTAGAAATTTTGTGTCAAGTGGTTGGACATTTCGTTTAAGTGTCTCAGACTTTATGGGCAGTCCTCGGAGGTTATCTTGATATCGATTTATATGTTTTAACCATCATTATTAAAAACTTAAAAGTATACTCGGTGGAACCAAAAAAGAACACTGTCTATATTTATTAAGCTTCGAAATTCTAGAACTATCTGCTCTTTTACATTAGTAAGTTGGTGTTTATCAGTTGTTAGTTACTAATTATTCATATAATATATAATAATATTCTTCGAGGCCAGTCGTGACGCATGAGAACAAAGTGTGACTATAAACGCCACTGAAACTTCCCACTCGGGGATTTCATTTTCTTCCCTCTGGTGTCGATGCAAAGCACGGCTTTAAGTTCCATCACTTAACGCGTATTACCTACAGAATTCGGCGGAAAATGGGGGACCGAGTGTCTTAACATTAGGTTCCCTCTGCCTTACAGGAAGATTTACAGCATTTATCCTATGAAAACTTACACACGCAACACTATCGAATTTGAGGCATTTTCATTGTTCAGTTTCGCTCCTTCCAACTATTTCCTTGTTTAAAATTTATACCCCACAACCATCATAGTCAATTGAAAAATATATATACTGTGCCACGACGAAATATTCTTAACCCCACCAATCAAATTTACATTTTAGTAACTGATGGGTCTCATTCCTGAGAAAATCCCTTCATCTATATTCTATATACATAAAGATAGATCCCTATTTCCCTTGGTTTTCCTTTAACTTAAGAAAGACTATCAATTTCATTTACATTTTGTCCTAATATTTTTGAGGAAGATTTTATTGAAAATTGGATTAAAAAGTATATAAAAATATTGTGGCTTTTTATTTATTAAGGTTTCCTTTGATTATTTACTAGCTATAAACTGAACAGGACAACGACTGTCGAGTCATATTCAAATTCAAAAATTTTACCTAAATCCATTTAATTAAAGTCTCTGTAGTAGAGTAAGCAGAGAGAATTTAGTGTTACGACACTCCGTTTTCTAATTTTGAGACAATGGGCGTTGAGACATTGGTTTTTTTTCACCATCACAGAAAACGAAACTGAAATCGAACCCATAACCAACCACTGTATTTACAGTCAGCCACTATCCCACTGGTCTCTAAAGCAAACAAAGCTATTTATATCCAATAGTAGAACATTATATTATGTCAATTCCAACAGCACACAATCAGTGGTCAGCAAACATTGACCTTTCGTACTCTAATATTGACCTATCGAAGAGCATGAGAACATTGTACAGATGACAGATGACATGCTCCGGTTTCATAGCAAATACTATGTATTTTTAGAATTTTCCCCTTTTTCCGTATATCAGGGTAGGTAGAAGGAAAGTAGTGTTAAAAAATTCCATTCTCCACCTTCCTTAGAATCCTTTACTTGCTTTGAGTGGTGAAAATCAATGATTTTGCTAAGTCACAGAAGTAGAAATCAAAATAATTACTACTTATTTTTATTGTTAGCATCGCGTAGGGATACTTTTAGGAATTTTTGCTACCTAATGATTTATCATTTGGCGAGAGAGAATTAACATTTTTTAAAGTGTTGTTCCACACACTTAGAAAATTGAAAAATATATTTATAGAAAATTATGTAGAATAAAAATGGAAAATTTGATGTTTTGGTAATAAAGCGTTTTTTTTTAATTACTTTTTTAATATTAATATATTTTTCAAGTGATGCCTATAGTTCAATTGTATCGAGTCTTTCATGGGTAAATGTGAACACTATTAATTACATTAAAAGTATAAGAATGTCTTACATCACAATTAAAGAAGTTTTAAAAAGACTTTCGTGTGTTAAAGTGTTTAAGCTAGTTGTTAATACCTAAATAATGACTATAAATATAGCACGCCTTGATAATGAAACGCTCGCTCCAGTCGTTTTACAGGTACCATTGTCTTTAATAAATAATTATAAATTTGTAAATTATTGATTTTGAAAAAATACCACTGAATGATCTTGCCCGGATTTTTCTCGGGTCTGACGCAATAACTTTAGTGAGCTAGTGAAAAAAGTATATGTTACCTCATTACATTGAAGGAAATTCGTTGAAAATTAAATAGTTTCTTTTATGTATTACCAGCCTAAGACAGTAATACCCGATGAGCAATAACTCAATTAATTTTCCTTAAATATATTTAGTGGAAAACTATTTTTCAGGCCCACTTATGCCTAATAATTGAGTGCAACAATATGTAAATTCACACAAACGAGGATACTAGTATTATATATGATTACAGTACGCTATAACATGCGATATTTAATTTGCTGAAAACAAAAGGAAGCTAGCAAGTATATATAGACAAGGATTTTCTAAGATCTATACACTTCGTCTGAAGATATCTAACAATATGAACAGCTTTATCATTGTGAGTATTTTAAAATATTTTTTTTTAATGAACGAATCATTATATATTCTTTTTAGCTTATAAAAAACAGATATTTAAAGAAAACATATAAAAATTTGTACGTATCGGAATTCGAACCCGCGCCTCCTGAATACCGTCCAGGCGCTCTCACCACTGAGCCATGCGTTCTACTATCCGCTGGGTGGAAATTCTTATACGCTTTATTACAACTTATTTTTGTTGTTAGCATCTCAGTAGAGAGATTTTTACAAATTTCTGCTACCCAAAGATTATTCTACGAACAATCATTTGACGAGAGAGAATGCTATTAGAATACCTGGACGGTATTCAGGAGGCGCGGGTTGAAATCCCGCTGCGTTCAAAATTTTTATACGTTTTCTTTAAATGTCTTTTTCAATTTTCCTAAGTGTGGAATAACACTTTAAAAATGTTTAAAAAATTTTAGCTTATACTTTTTTAACATAGCTTGGTAAATAGAGAATCGAGTGTTAAAACACTCCGCTTTCCTCTTTCCACCTAAATTCATAACATACTGGCCGAACTAAACGCCGTGCTTTGTTGTACCGGTGCGGAGAAATAAATACAATTTAAATATAATTATTTTTCCAAATCAGAATTGGTTCTACAACCAATCGTGTTTACTGTCAGTTGTCTATTACTTCTCTGAGGCATTAACTTTAGGTGGACCAGTATATTATTTGACGTTCAAAAAATGAGGCATATAACTCCTTACTTTGAACAAAGTTATTTTAAAATTAAATAGTTTTCTATATATTTTACGTACGTGATATAGGTAGGTATCACGTATCTTTAAATGGAAGAAAGTGGAAAATGGAGTGACTTATTAAGTGTTTTTCATTTACATTGTTGATGCAGAAAACCTTAATATTTTTGTTTTTTTTAAATGAATTATAACTTCAAACGTTAAACTTTAAATCAATCAGTCATCGTGCTTAAATTAAAGTATATTATAGAAAGGCTACTCTAAAATCTAGTTTAATAAACTTTTTTTAAGGTATTATTATAAACTGAATAAATATTGGCCAGACGTGGCCCAGTGGCACAAACGTGTGACTGTAAACGACTGGTTGTGGGTTCGATTCCTATTCGAGGAGTGGAAATATTTAATATTTCCATTTTCTTCGCTCTGGTGTCGAGGTCAAGCGCGGCGTTAAGTTCCGCCACTTAACACGCAAAACCTCCGATTTCGGCGGAAGGTGGGGAACGGAGTGTCTTAACACTAGGTTCCCTCTGCCTACCCTGCTGTGTACGGGATACAGCGTGAAGCAAAAAAAACAAAGAATAAATATTTTAACTAGGTACTTTTTTTTGTTTCAGTTGGCTTGCCTGGCGGCCGCAGTCGCGAGCGTGCACGGCTCCGGTTACGGCGGATATGGTATACACTAATATTTTTTTTTTCAGTGTCACGCTTTATCCCGCAGGAAAGGCAGAGAGAACCTAGTGTTAAGACACTACGTTCTCCTCTTTCGAACGGAAATCAAGTCATTAATTAAGTGGTGGAACACGATTTTTTCTTTTGGAGAGGAATGAAAATAAATTTAATTTAATTATTTCCTCGAGTAGAAATCGAATCCACTAACATTGAATTATAGTTACATCAAGTCAGACGCTCTCTTACGTGTCACAATGAATCCAAAATATATTATTTTTATTTACCCTTAAATTAAAATAATGTTTTATGTGTGATCCTATCGAATCTACAAAGGATTCGATTCTCACTAGATGAAATGATGATCATTTAAATATTTTAATTTCTCTACTCTGCTGAAACAAAGAATGCGCGGCGTTGAGTTCCGAGACTCAACATGCAATATTAAGAAATCGAGCGGTAAGGGAAAAGCGGAGTGTTTTTGCTCTTTATAACTACGATGTAATGTGGGAAAAGTGTACGTAAAGCAGTAAAACAATAATGGACTGACTAGCAACCGCTAAAGGCTTTTTCTGGATAACTATTCATACAAACTTTTATCTCCTATTTCAACCTTTTCGGCGTTGATTTTTGAAACAAAGTAGACTATGTTTGGCCTTAGGTACTTACCTATTTTTATTCCAAATTTTATCCAAATTTGACTAATAGATTAACCGTGAAAGCGTACAGACAGACAGACAGACCTTCGTATTTATAATATTAGTATAGATAGCTGGATATAGTTTATTTGAATCATTATAAAACAAGCATTTTATATTAGCAAAGAGAATCGTGTTATACATTCACACATCGTGTAGCAGTGTCTTTAAATAAACAGTGTTGGGGGAACGCTTGGTCAATATTGGTGTTTGCCGTCCTTTGACTTCAAGTTAGACTAAAGTAACATTCAGGAATACTGTTAAATTGTTCCATCTATGTATTTTTTCTTTACGTCTCTCTCTTGTAACGAGAGATGAAGAGAGAGGGTTAAAACACTTCGTGGTTATTATTATTCTTTATCATTATATAGTAACTACAGCCACCAAAAATATATAACCTAAGACGAAATGTTTATTGTCGAATCGACAACCATTGTGTCTATCTATTTTCATCATATAAGTATATTTATGTTTTACTATGCATGCCATTCTGGCGCAGTGGCACAACATGTTACTGTAGACACAATTGCTTGTGGGTTTCATTCCCACTTTGCGAAATGGTTATATTTCAATTATTTTCATTCTTCAGCTTGCACAGCGTTAGGTTACAACAATGTACACGCAATGTCTCGAATACAGACATTATATTCTGTCTGCCTAATTTGCTATATACTAAAAAACTCTATAACTCTATATTATATTTTTACAGGTTATTCATCAATCATCTCTGTCCCAGTTATTAAAGCTGCTCCAATCATTAAGTCAGTCGCAGTAGCCCCGATTATCCGGAGACCAATTCTACAAACAGTGCCCATTTCTAGCTACAGCATCGGTCTCGGAGGTTACGGAGGTTACGGAGGTTACGGACTCGGTTATGGCGGTTACGGACTCGGAAAACTCGGTTACGGACTCGGTTATGGCGGTTACGGACTGGGAAAACTCGGTTACGGACTGGGCTACGGTTACGGAAAACTCGGTTGAGTGATTTAGACTGTGTTTAATTCTTCAGATGATGTAAACGCTAGCTACTTTATTGGTCAATGTCTTTAATAAAATGTTTGCAGTTATATATTAATGTTGTTTTTTTATTTTATATTTAATTCAATTGAATAATAGAGAATGTCTATAGTATATATCTATTGATTATTATTATATGACATTGCATAAAAATTGTTATTATTTCTGGTAATTTGAGGACAAAATAACTCTCTACTAACTAAAGTTCAAGGGACATATTTCGAACAGTTAGTCATTCACATAATCAGTTAGTGAACAAACAATTGTTACTTTAAATCTACAGATAAACTACGCAAATTTAATTTATTTCAATTACATCATATACATGTTGTTAGACCTCGCGTCTGCCTTCCTACGGAATATATTAAACGATGGACATTTCCTAACGATTCTTAAATTCATTTTCAATAAAAACCTTTCCTCTTAAGAACAGTATCTGTAGTAATTTCTTTTCTTGGATGGCATTTGAAAGTAATAAAAAGCGATCAGGACAGTCGTAATGAAGTACATAAATCATTTCATCCAGTATTTTGCAAAAATTAATTGCAATTAGCAAAATTACTGAGAATTCATTATTTGTTTGTTTAAAACATCATATAAAAATCTCAATTAGCTGAAAAGTAAGTAGTTTTTAATGTTTACACTACAATTAACAATGAATTAATTGTTAATCGTTATTTAGCGCAAAAAAATGATCAATTGTTAATATTTAATTATTAATTGCAATTATATTTTGCCCAACACCGGCCTGTGCTGTTTTTTCATCATCATTTAACGAAATTGAGCATAATGAGCGTACTGTCTTTATGTACCTTTTAGGTTTATATACTACTTTGAGCAGTCATTGGTTATTTCGAATGCAATTTAATCTTTCTGTTTCTTTTTTTTGCATAGGTACATTTTTTTTTAGCTTCACGCTGTATTCTACACACAGCAGGGTAGGCAGAGGGAATCTAGTGTTAAGACACTCCATTCCCCACTTTTCGCCGAATTCGGAGGCAGTGCGTGTAGAGTGGCGGAACTTAATGCCGCGCTTTACCTCGGTAACAGAGCGAAGAAAATGGAAATATTAAATATTTCCACTCCTCGAGTGGGAATCGAACCCACAATCACTCGCTTTACAGTCACACTTTGTGCCACTGCGCCACGACTGGCCCCTATACATATCTAGTAGATATTTATCCAATTATAATAAGGTGTCTAACCAAGCTTATACGAAATTTAGATAATTCTCGATTTTCTACCGCAACGGGATTGGATTGAGTTACGTAACGCTGACAAAACATTTAAGAATAATTAGTCTATTTAAACCACTGGTTCCCAACCAGTGGTCCGCGGACCATCAATTTATTGATTTTAAAATTAGCGGGTGTTGGTGGCCGCGACAGGAGTAATTGCACATTAATTCATTATGCCAGTTTACGTAAGGAAGTTAGGATGTCCTGTAATATGTTTTAACAATTCCCAAAAAGTATTGGATTTGACTACTTAACAATAGTGCACGACAACCTCGCAATTGACACAATTTTCTCATTGAATATTATTTATTATTATATAATTTCTTCATGAGTTCTTAAGTAAAGTTTTCGTTTGATTATTACAGTTTATTTTTATTATACCTACATACATAGTGGTCCCTGCTACGAAGAATAATGTAAAAGTGGTCCGTGATCAAAAAAATGTTGGGAACCCCTGATTTAAACCGACATAGCAAATACTGATGAATGATGATGATATCACACTATCAGTATAGTATATATTCCACAGATTCTCTATTATTTTTTTCTGTTAAGCTTAGTTTTGCTGTGACTATGATCAAAGCGCAACGGCAAACATTAAAGACAGCTAGAGTGAACTTAGAAAACCGTGCTCCTTTCATGGTCGATTGCATGTCACATGTGGGCATCGCTCAGAATTTCCACATATTATCCTTAAATAGAAATACATAACTAATCACAGTTGAACATGCCTGAAACCGGTCAGACGATAAAATACACCAATTCGGAAGAAAATCACACTTATATATGTTTTTTCGTTAGAAGTAACTGAATATTATGTTAATTAGCACTTCTCTGCAGAGTTACTTAGGGTTCCAGTTAGTATACTTTGATTGTGGAAGCACTAGTTATTCACCCTTACATTAGGAAGGTACCATACCCATATCTATATTATATAATTTTTTTTATTACCATAGCCCATGCGCGCAAAGGCAAGAGTATGTGACTTACCACCTGGGACCCAATTCTAAAAACTTTGAAGTCAAAAATTCCAACACATCAGAGGGCAAAATACAGGCAGCTCATTTTGCAAGAATCCAGGGCAGTACGTGAGACAACTAAGAAATCGTTGGCGGTAGTTTGATATAATAATTGTATCAACTGACAGACGAATGTCACCTCAGTCTACCGGTGAGTGTTCTTTTTTTACGTATCTGAAGATGTATTTTAGAATCGAAAAAAACATACGCAAGTAACCTGGGTATAAATAGTTTTATGTCAAAATATACCAACAGCATGTACTATTACGTGTTTAATGAGCTTTCAAATAAAGAAAATATACTTCTGGGTAAAAATAACAGATTTTCGAATAGATATACTTAACTTCACGCTGTATCCCGTACACAGCAGGGTAGGCAGAGGGAACCTACAGTTAATTTCCCACTTTCCGCCAAATTCGGAGGCTTGCGTGTTAAGTGGCGGAACTTAACGCCGCGCTTTACCTCGGCACTAAAGCGAAGAAAATGGAAATATTAAATATTTCCACTCCTCGAGTGGGAATCGAACCCACAACCAGTCGTTTACAGTCACACGCTTGTGCCACTGCGCCACGACTGGATATACTGATATAAAAAATCAAAAATAATTGCTAAATATATAAAGCAGTGCTCAAAATCTCGAAATTTCTTTACAAATGAGGAAGAATTTTTTAGCTTTTACAATGATATAACTGTAACACATTTTATTTGGTCAAATTGGAAAAAATAAACCTTGTAACACTTACATTTGGATAGGTTACATATTTATCTTCTTGATAATCATTAAGAGCTCCATTTATCAATTCTATCAATTGTACGAATAATAATTTTTGAAAATATATAATAAATTTAACATAACGGGACTCGAACCCATGCGTCTTGAAAACCATTGAAATAACAAGAATTCGAGCCTCTTTATAATTTATCTTAAACGTATTAGTAGTCTTGTGTGTAAATAAAAAACACTTTAAAACAATAAAATCATCAATTGACGTTCACTGTCACTGCTAGTCTACTTATTTCATTACTTTCCACATTTGATGATGCTATAAAATGGATGGCGGAACCTAACACCGCACTTAATCTAACGAGCCAAAGAAAAAACATTGCGCCTTTTCTGCAGTCCTTAATATTAAATTATAAATTAATTGTGGCCAGTCGTGGCTCAGTGGCACAAGCGTGTCACTGTAAACGACTGGTTGTGGGTTCGATTCCCACTCGAGGATTGGAAATATTTAATATTTCCATTTTCTTCGCTCTGGTGCCGAGGTAAAGCGTGGCGTTAATTTCCGCCACTTAACACGCCATGCCTCCGAACTCGGCGGAAAGTGGGAAACGGACTGTCTTAACACTAGGTTCCCTCTGCCTACCCTGCTGTGTGCGGGATATAGCGTGAAGCTAAAAAAAAAATGTTAATTTATACATAAATGAAGTAATCAGTTCTAATTTTTGGCCGGTAATGTAAGCGCAATACAAGTAACGTACTCGTACATGAAATTCAAAGGAAACAAACAACTATATAAGGCAATAATAAAATCAATACACATATTTCATTAGTAACAATCAAGCAACATGAACTCCTTTATTGCTGTAAGTATTTTTTATTATATTTTTTCATATGCACTGATAAGCGGTGAGAACTTAGTGATAAGACACTCTCTTTTCCCTCTTTTAATTCTAGACGTAAAAAGAAGCAGGTTATTAAAAGAAAACGTATAAAAATTTGAACGCAGCGGGATTTGAACCCGCGCCTCCTGAATACCGTTCAGGCGCTCGAATCCCGCTGCGTTCAAATTTTTATACGTTTTCTTTAAATGTCTTTTTTAATTTTCCTAAGTGTGGAATAACACTTTAAAAATGTTTAAAAGCATGTTATTAGTTTAATGTCAATGTTTGTATGTGTGATATCAGAAATCTGAAATGGATGGACCCATTTCGATCTGGTTAATGTCATTCGACAGCTAGTTTCGTTTGTGATTGTCTAACCATGTTTAGTAAAAGTTGAGTTTTGAGATATTGTTCACGAGGCGTAAGTTCGAATCCCGCTGTGTTGAACATTTTTATACGTTTTCTAAATGTCTTTTTAATTTCCAATAACACTTTAAAATGTTAAAAAAAAACATTTAGAAATTAAAATAAAATTAAATTAAATAGCTTCACGCTATATCCCGCACACAGCAGGGTAGGCAGAGGGAACCTAGTGTTAAGACACTCCGTTCCCCACTTTCCGCCGAATTCGGAGGCTTGCGTGTTAAGTGGCGGAACTTAACGCCACGCTTTACCTCGTCACTAGACCAAAACCAAAAACACCAAAAACATTTAGGATATTTTTATTTCCAATATTGAGATATATTTACAATTATTTTAAAATGTTATTTCAGTTTACTTGTCTGTTGGCGGTAGCCGCGGGCGTACACGGGTCAGGCCTCGGCGGGCTCGGCTACGGTGGATACGGTATGTATCTATATTTTTTTATCTTCACGCTGCATCCTGCACATAGTAGGAAGAAGGAATATAGTGTTAAGACACTCCGTTCCCTATTTTCCGCTGAATTTTGTAGATATTGCGTCTTAAGTTGTGTAACTTAAGGCCGCGCTTTGTTTTGATATTAAATATTTTGCAATTGATAGATGGAACCTCGAGATCCCTCTCGATTGAACCCGCAAGATTCATACATAACTATTTTATCAAATTATGACGGTGATAGGTAAATTTTTGCAGTGATACTTTTTTGCGCATAGCAGGATAGTAAGAGAGAATCTATTGTCAAAATATTCAATTCTAAAAAGACATTTAAAGCAAACCTATAAAAATTTGAACGCAGCGGTATTCGAACCCACGCCTCCTGAATACCGTCCAGGAGCTCTCACCACTGAGCTATGCGTTCTACTACCCGCTGCGTCGAAATTCTTATACGCTTTATTACATCTTATTTTTAGTAGTTGTTAGCATCTCTGTAGAGAGATTTTTACAAATTTCTGCTACCCAAAGATTATTCTACGAACAATCATTTGGGAAGAGAGAATGCTATTTATTAAATACTTTTACATTTTTAAAGTGTTATTCGACACTTAGGAAAATTGAAAAAGACATTTAAAGAAAACGTATAAGGCTACCGTCCGCCTGAACGGTATTCAGGAGGCGCGGGTTCGAATCCCGCTGCGTTCAAATTTTTATACGTTTTCTTTAAATGTCTTTTTCAATTTTCCTAAGTGTGGAATAACACTTTAAAAATGTAAAAGTATTCAATTCTACATTTTTGTCCGAATTTGAGACATTTTGTGTTGAGTGGTGGACTTCAACGCTGCATTTAGTAATATTCAACTAGAGCGGAAAAATGATAATAATTAAATTGTAATCCCATAACCAAACAGTGATTACAGTCAGGCGCTATCCAACAACGTAATATTGTCCCCTAATTTATCAATTATTCTCAAAGTTCTGTTGATAAATGCATTAATATAGATAATACAGTTTTTACTATAGGGCTTTACTGCATAACGGGGTAGTCAGACAGGACCCAGTGTCAAGACACTTCGCCCTTCACTTACAACCCGGAAATGAGTTGATTGGTAAGAATCAAAGTCATGCTCGTAATAGGTACCAGAGGAAAGAAATTAAAATTTAAATATAATCGTTCCCCGAGTGGGAATCGAACCCACAGCCAACGCTTTACAGTCAGATGCCGTCGCAATGCATCACACTATATAAGTACTTATTTTATTCGTCGTATGTCGTGTCCTTAAAAGATCTTGTCATCCGCCGCGATCGCTTTTGTGCTGAAGCCGCGCGTTGTTGTAAAATCTGCAACATATTAATTGAAAGAAGGAACTAAAAGCAAATTACTTTTAAAAGTAATTTCATGTTTTCGTTATCATTATGGCAAGAATTATGGTTCATCAAGATTCATGCATGGTTACAGCATTGTTCATCAAGATTCATGCTATGCAAATTTTGTTTATTGATCCGGGACACAAGTACACTTTCAAGGTCTTAGGAGCCATTTTTTTGTCTTGTGATAGAACTTTTAAAGAAGTATGTCGATGCTGTAAAGCGTATTTCAATAGCAATTTGCTAGGAAAGGAAAGTAAGGAAAACTATAAATCATGAATTTACCTCTAATATCATAACGATATATGTACGTATATAAATCAATTTTAAATTATCTTTTCAGAACTATCAGCGCCCATCATCTACAGTGCTCCGGTCGTGGCACCGGCAGTGTCCAGCGTCAATGTCTACAAAGCTGCCCCAATTCCTGTTATTAAGAAAGTAGTTGCCCCAATAATTTCTGCCCCTATAATAGCCCCAGCCCCAATAATATCGGCTCCAATTGTCAAAGTACCAGTAGTGAATTATGATCTAGGTCTCGGAAAAGGTCTAGATTATCTGAATTTAGGTATAGGTCTTAATAAGCTTTCTTACGGAGGGCTCGGTTACGGAGGGCTCGGTTACGGAGGGCTCGGTTACGGAGGGCTTGGTTACGGAGGATTGGGTTACGGCTTGAAACATTAAATTTGCAGGAAATGAAGAACGATAATATTATGTTTTTGGAAGTTATTTGGCAGCACTAATAAAGCAATGGCATGTTATTGTAATGACTCTTTTTTATTTGTAATATGTATTTTAAAATGTATTTTGTTACTTACTTTACTTTTGACAACGTCATGGCGCAATGGGACAGCGATTGACTGTAAAGCAATGGTTGGGGGTTCGATTCTCACACGGAGAATGTATATATATTTATTTTTTATTTTCTTGGTCTGTTACCAAAGAATTGAATTCTCCTACTCAACATGCATTGTCCAAATTTCGGGCGGAAAACGGAGAACGGAGTGTCTTGACACTGGGTTTTTTGATTACCCTGCTTTGGGAGTCAAAGCGTGAAGCTGCCTTACAAATAATTATTGAATATTTAAATTTTACAAAAAAATGTATAAATAAAATATTTTAACCAACATAGTTAGTACCAAAAGTTGACTTGATAAACTACTGCGAGAAGGAAGGAAGGAAGAAGTGAATCATAACTAAGTTATTACCATATTCATGAGGCTACAGTGGCGCAAGATGGCGTCCCCCTGTAGAGGGAGTTGGTTGTGGGTTTGATTTTAGATAGATTAAATTCAATGATGATTGTATTTAAATGATTTTTATATAAATTGAGTTTTCTCATTTAAGACAAAATGATTTAAATTGAAACAGCAAGTGGAGAACTGAGTGCCATGACCTAGTGAGGTTCAATGACTGACTATTCTGCTATTCCTAAGAAATCATGAAGCTGCTTTTAATTTTCATATTGACAACAAAATCCTTTATATTCGTGTATAAGATGTGAAAACCATTTTTTAAATCTTTTTTATATTAAAAAAACTATTTTTTATAAGAATATCTATGCTTATTTTGAGGCTATCATATATAGAGGCCAGTCTGAGAGCACATAGTATACTGCACTGTAAACGCGAATGGTTTTGGATTCGATTCTCACTCGAGGATTTGAAATATTCAATATTATATTTTCTTCGCTCTGGTGTCGAAGCAAAGCGCGGCGTTAAGTTCTGCCATTTAACGCAGTGACTCCAGAATTTGGCGGAAAATGAGGAAAGGAATGTCTTAACATTAGGTTCCTTCTGCCTACACTGCTGTGTGTGTGATACAGCGTGAAGTTAAAAAAAATCATACAGTATCTGTATTGAAAGGCAATTGGTTTTGGTTTCGATGCCTTATTTCATTATATTCATATTCAAGTATATTTAATTAGTAGTACTTTACGTTCTTTGCTACCCTGCAAATCAAGAAAATTGATAAAAAATATGAATACCCTGAAGTTGCAAAAGTAAATTTAATAAGCCAACCATGTTTTACCTAAGACACCATTACGCAAGTAAAACTATCTGGACCGTCCTGCTCGGACTGTAGCCGTACGTATGTAAGTCACGTAAACGATATCGACGGTACCAGGTTGGACATAAATAATAAGAAAATAAAATATATAATAAGAACTAAGTATATTTAGAGGCATAGAGGCGCAGTGGGATAACGTCTGCCTGTTAGCATAATTGTGGGTTCGATGATCCAAAAATGATTACAATTACATTATTTTAATTTCTGCCTTTTGCATTATATTATATAACCTAAAAGTAAGTGCGGTATTGATTTTCGCTATTTAAACGCAATGCCCGCTCGAAAGCCTTGGTCAATGCGCAAGTTTCCGTCCGAAAGTCTCGGTGAATGAGAAAATCGAATCTATAACTTTCACGTATATAGTCAGACGGCAGTTACATTGAGCCACGATGGCTTCTAGGTGACTGTAATGAAATGAAATCATATTTGGCACATGGCTAATATATTTTTATTTTATACTACTGTTTTAAAAAAAGTTAGTTAGTTCTTAGTACACTTGTCCTTCCTTACATTTGATCAGATTTATCTCCGGATCGGATTATTTTTGGTATTCAAAAATATATTTTAAAGAACCCGACGTTTTGAACACTTCACGCTAGACCATAGCCCTAAGTAGACTTCAGATTTCCTAAAATATATTTTCGAATACCAAAACTATACACTCTCTAACCCGGTTAAAAAAAAATCATCGCTATATCCCGCACACAGCAGGGTAGGCAGATGGAACCTAGTGTTAAGACACTCCGTTCCCCACTTTCCGCCGAATTCGGAGGCTTTGCGTGTTAAGTGGCGGAACTTAACTCCGCGCCTCGACACCAGAGCGAAGAAAATGGAAATATAATTTCCACTCCTCGAGTGGGAATCGAACCCACAACCAGTCGTTTACAGTGACACTCTTGTGCCACTGAGCCACGATTGGCCACTGGTTAAAATAGTTTAATTTCAAATAGTTAAGCTGTTGGCAAAACCACTTAAATGTTAGGGTCGAATCGACCGCGTGAAAACTTATCGATATAGCTGTTTCCTTGATTACTGGATAAATTAGAAACGTTCAACTTTGGCTGTTAGCATTCCTGATGTTAAGTTTAACTACAATACTCTATTAAACTGTGTAGATTAAGTTAACCCCTATATATTTAGAATTTACGTTTATAGACACTAGCGACAGATGGCGGCTTCGTCTGCGTAAGTACACAATTTTTCAATCCCTTAGGGGTAAATATTTAAAAAAAAGAAGCCTTTGTTAGACTGTGGGTCTCATTTCGAATTTAAATAGGACTGGTAGATTGGCGGTGAAAACCTAACAGACAGACAGACTATCGTCTTTATAATATTAATACGGATATTACTGTGAAAGCATGAACTAAGATCATATTTAAATGATTTTTATTTCGGCACTGTGCTATGCCACGCTGTTATCAGGCCACAAAATGCAATCAAACTTTTGGGCAAATGTAAAATCTTATTAACTATTTACTTTGCGACTTCAAGCATTTTCCTATAATCTCAATAGATAAAGCGTCAAGGCTCGCCGTTCTCCACTTTTTGCCCAAACACCGCAATCAAAAATACTGGAGCTCGAACAATGAAGGCGAGGGATAATGCAGTTTACAGGGGCTCCTTAAGTCAATACGTGTTCGCAAGTCCCAGTTACTTTTTCATGTTTCTTACTCTCGATGAGCACACGCATTGTGAATCTAAAAAATACTAAGAAGTTTCTTCTCTATATAAGACTAGCTTCCTGTAGAACGAAAGCGTATCAGGTGTATATACTTACCGAGTCGCAGCCAAATGGAATTATAGTCGTCTGAGCGTCGGCGCCGTGGCATAGACTATGACAGATATAGAAGGTGTATAAAGTATTTCGTCCATATATAATGTATGGCATAAAAAAAATTGTAGACTGCACTTTATTTATCTTTAAGGGAAATCTGTAGTTGTTTATTGAATTATTCAATTCAATTTTATTCAATTACCAATTGAGTTACTGCATATAAGAAGCCAAGAGGGTACAACTAACAATTACGAGCAGAATATTCTTTTCCGATTTTCGTTATTTTCTTTTTTTATTGTTTTTTTTTTAGCTTCACGCTGTATCCCGCACACAGCAGGGTAGGCAGAGGGAATCTAGTGTTAAGACACTCCTTTCCCCACTTTCCGCCGAATTCGGAGGCATTGCGTGTTAACTGACGGGACTTAACGCCGCGCTTTATCTCGACACCAGAGCGAAGAAAATGAAAATATTAAATATTTCTACTCCTAGAGTGGGAATCGAACCAACAACCAGTCGATTACAGTCAGACGCTTGTGCCACTGGGCCACGACTGGCCACAATTTTTATTGATTTATTTATATATATTCTTTTTGTCTGACACTCGGCTCTTTACTTGATAGTGAGGTGGACATAATATTGTAAGTAAAGAACGGAATGTCTTAGCACTGTATTGCCACAAAAAATATAACAAAAATAAAATCAAAACAGAATCATAATCTAATAGCAACTATTTATTTCTTACCTATTTAAAGCATAAATTTTAAGCTAAATAATATTTCTAAATACTTTTCATATAAATACTTTTTGCAATTCCTTAGTCACTTTTAATTTACCAAAAAATTTTTTTATAGAAATTGTTTAATTTTAATTTATCACAGAAAATGAATATTCTACCAAAGTAATTCTTTAAATA
This sequence comes from Dryas iulia moderata, assembly GCA_019049465.1. Taxonomy (NCBI): domain Eukaryota; kingdom Metazoa; phylum Arthropoda; class Insecta; order Lepidoptera; family Nymphalidae; genus Dryas; species Dryas iulia. Next base: position 14,035,403 of record CM032428.1, read on the forward strand.
TACATATATGTACATATTTGTTAAAAAAAATTGTAGCTACTTCTGTTTTCCATTTATTGTTCTATGCAGAGTCCATTACGTGGCGAACTGAAGATCGTCGAAGCGTTAATTGAAATAGCAATTAAAGTAGGAAATATCTAAGATATTTGATCAGAGCTTGATTAATAATCCAAATGTGTTTCATTAGACGTTATGAACAATGACATTTAACGTCGCTATCGTGGAATTGGAAACAGATGATTGTGGGTTCGATTCCTGATAGAGGAAATACTTATATTTAAAACTATATAAATACATTTTAATACGCAATATGTTCGAACTAGTGGATGGCCGCAACTCTTGTTGCGTGAAACTTTTAAGCTTAAAGATAGTTTATTTCTCAAAAAGAAATTACATTTCACTTACTTGAGAAAATTATGACTATACCTAAACATATCACTAGTTTAACATATTATTCTTACAATAAATTTTACTTTAAACAAAACTTTTAAGCTTATAATAATATTTCTACATGCCACGTATTCACAATGAAATTTGGACCTAAAATTTATTATCTTCATATAAATGATTATTTTCTTGTTTCTTAAAGCTATGTAATAAAAAAGTTTCATTCAAATCTGTCCGGGAAATACGAAAATATGTCTTATTCTATTGTTGTTTTTAATCCTCTAAATTATTTCATCCTATATATGTTCAATATATATTACTTTTTTACTATTTCATTATAGCTGCATAGACTTTATGACATATGACGTCAATTACCGATTTCTAAAAAACTTTTTCATATAAAACCTTCTTAAAGCGTTTAGAAGCACAAAACGGCAATCGCATTATAGAAAATTGATATTCCAAAGAAATACAAAAGTTAAGAACTAACTTCCGATCTAGACTAATTTAGTTCTAGCTAGAACAAACTAAAGCGTAGTACCTACCCTTTATTAATTTAACTTTATTTTAGCTTCGCGCTGTATCACATACACAACAGGATAGGCAGAGAGAATCTAATGTTACAACACTCCGTTCCCACTTTCCGCTGAGTTTTAGTGGCATTACATGTTAAGTGGCTTAACTCAACACCGTCCTTTGACTCGACATCAGAGCCAAGAAAATGAAATATTACATATTTCAATTCCTCGAAGGAGAATCGAACACACAACCAGCCGCGTTTACAGTCACACTTTGTGCATACGACTGGCCTCTAACACATACAATATAACTGATTAAAAATCTTCCCAGTATCCATAACACTGTTCTTATCCAGATTACTTTCTGATTGGAAATGCTTGTTGTAGATCAGATAAAGTTTTATTTTACCTTTATCACAATTAGTTTATAGATTTTTAATTTTTTAAACGTCACTGTAGCCCAGTGGGCCAACATCTGACAGTAAATGCAATTGGTTGTAGGTTTGATTACCAATCGTGGGAATAACCGGAATAGTTATTAAATGGTTATACAATTCTTTTAATTATTTATATTTCACGCTCTGATAACTACTGAATCCAAAGCGTGTTGTTGAACTCGACCACTTAAGACACACAATGTCTCGTCTCTAAATACCAGTAGAAAATGAAGAACGTAATTTTTTAACACTGCGTATTGGTTATTGCGTATTGAGAGGCGTAACTTAACACTGCACTTTGTCCTCTTAAGAAAGCGGATCATTTAAAATTGTTTAGATTTATTTAGTCACTCTTCGGACTGGGTAATGAATAGGATATATATTTTTCAGCTTTACACAGCAGCTTTGTGGCCAGTCGTGGCCCAGTGGCACAAGAGAGTGACTGTAAACGACTGGTTGTGGGTTCGATTCCCACTCGAGGAGTGGAAGTTATATTTCCATTTTCTTCGCTCTGGTGTCGAGGTAAAGCGCGGCGTTAAGTTCCGCCACTTAACACGCAAGCCTCCGAATTCGGCGGAAAGTGGGGAACGGAGTGTCTTAACACTAGGTTTCCCTCTGCCTACCCTGCTGTGTGCGGGATATAGCGTGAAGCTATTTTTTTTTTTAGTTTTACACAGCAGGGTAGGCAGAGGGAACGGTGGAAAATGGGGATCCTAGTCACAAGACACTCTGTTTCCCATTGTCCGCCGGATTCTGAAGTCATTGCGTTAACGCAGCGCTTTGCCTCGACACCAGAGGGAATGCTAATATTAAATAATTCAATTCCTCGATTGGGAATCGCATCCACAACCAGTCGCATTTACAGTCACACCTTGTGGCCACGAGCCACAGCTGGCCTCAACAGAATAATGAAAACATGATTAGAAGCGTGTTTCTTATAATAAAACCTCTTGTTCTTGCGTTTTGTTTACATTTTGAAATTTAACTATATTATCCAGATCATTGTGGCCAGTCGTGGCCCAAGCGTGTGACTGTAAACGACTGGTTGTGGGTTCGATTCCCACTCGAGGATTGGAAATATTTAATATTTCCATTTTCTTCGCTCTGGTGTCGAGGTAAAGCGCGGCGTTAAGTTCCGCCACTTAACACGCAAAGCCTCCGAATTCGGCGGAAAGTGGGGAACGGAGTGTCTTAACACTAGATTTCCTCTGCCTACCCTGCTGTGTGCGGGATACAGCGTGAAGCTAACAAAAAAAAGAAAAATCCAGATCATTCGTGTACATTTTGGTATTAGAAAATATATTTTGGAAAACCCGATCTTTCGAAACTTTTTAAGTCTGTGGTCAAAGAAATGCTTGTAGTTTTTTTTATATTTTTTTTATGTGCAAGAAATAAATAATAATATATTTATATAGAAAAACCTCGCAACATTTCAATACAGTACATCGGTTACACATCATTAATTTAACGTTAATGTAAATTCTGACAAATTCATAAATATACGCCGATTTAAACGATTTCCTTGTTCGTTAAACAATTATGTATTGCAAATTGAGGAATTTTCGTAACATAACGTGTTAAATTGTTGAATTTAATAATTTTATATTAGGAAAAACCTAATTGAATGTTAAAATTAGCATACTAATATTAAATTACTTTGTCCTGCTTAGAAGAGTAAGCACAGTGAGCCTGCAATAGCCTAGTGTACTTCTCCCTAGTGCACTCCTTTCTTAACGTTTTCTCAGAATTTGAAACATTGCATATTGAGTAGCAGAGTTCAACGCCGTGTTTTGTCTTATCAGAGTGGGGAAATGGAAATAATTTAGATATATTCCGTTAAGCAAGAATTGAACTCACTACGCCACGATGAATCTTAACTTAATTGCATTTCGCATTTTTCTCTCATATAGCAAAGCAGTCAGAGAGGACCTATCATAAAAACATTCCGTTCTCCACTTTCCGCCAGAAGTCGCGAAATTGCGTGTTAAGTGGCTCAATACAAGGAAACAGAAAACAATGTAATTGTAATGAATTATAACCTAACCCACAACCAAACGTGTTTACAATCAGCCACTATCCCATTGCACCACAATAGCTCATAACTTAATGTAGGTATTTTTTATCTCTCTCTTTTGAACATTACATTTTAACATTTATAAACATATTTTTTTAGCTTCACGCTGTATCCCGCACTTCGCAGGGTAGGCAGAGGCAACCCAGTATTAAGACACTCCGTTTCCCCATTTTCCGCCGAATTCTAGGGACATTACGTATTAAGTGGCGGAACTCAACGCCGTGCTTTGCGTCAACGAAGAAAATGAAATATTAAATATTTTAATTTCTAGAGTGGGAATTCACTGGGCATATTTTTTTCTCACATATTTAGTTCCTCTTAATTGAAAATTTGCTACTTTTTTCGAAAACATCATAGTATTTTCACATACTTACAAGAATTTATTATGCTCATATTCAATTTCCACACAACGTATTGTAACCGCCATTCACCGTTTAAGCCCTCTTGAAACCCTCCACGCTACGCCTTTGGATGAAATCTCTTTGATATCCAACACTATAGACTTTAAAAGACATTTACTTGAACTCTCTTGGATATATTGAAATGGGTTTAGAGAAATAAATATAAAAATGACCATTGTGGCAAAGTGGAACTGTGAGTGCAGTAATTTCGATTGGTCGTGAGTTTTTTACACGCTCGAGAAAGTTAAGTTCCGTCACTTAACACGCAAGCCTCCGAATTCGGCAGAAAGTGGGGAACGGAGTGTCTTAACACTAGGTTCCCTCTACCTACCCTGCTGTGTGCGGGATATAGCGTGAAGCTATATAAAAAAAAAAAGAAATGATAGAATCATTCTGCAAGTTTGAACGTGCTTCACATTTTATTCCGTCAGATAGAAGTCCCTAGTCAGAAAGAACCTAGTGTCAGGACACTTCTTTCTGTAATTCCTTATCTTATCATCTCTCATTCTCATCTTACGCTGACCCACTGCTCACTGCCACCTCTTCTCATTATGGAATATTATTATTTTTGTTTTTTTTTTTATTTTTTTTTTTTCACGCCGTATCCCTTGCGGGGTAGTCAGAGAGAACAGAGCGCCAAAGCTACGGTTCCTGCATACTTCTTTCGCCTCGTTCACTGTCATCAACCTCTTCATACACGCCCTCCGGGGGGTCCTCATGCTTTTTACATGACCGTCCAGTATTGTCGACACTGTGCTTTCAAAGGTCTTCCCCTGCCTCTCTTACCACTGGAATAGTTATAATTTGCAAATAACAAATATATTGTTTAGTTTTTGTTTATTAAACAGATTTTGCTTATTGATTGATAAGTGAAATTCAATGCCTTCATAAATAAAGACTAAAGTTTTTTAGTAACAAAAACAGTCTGAACCGGAATTGAACTCACAACTATAAGTTCTTACTCTGTTCAAAACCACTATACCTATACGTATAAATTTATTTCAAAGGAAACGAAACGCTCTCTAAGAGAAAATGAAGGTAAGAGAAGCGCTGCTTCCTGAAGACCTAAATTGGCTGTGATTCAATAGCTAATGGAATTTTGATCACACAGATCAACCGGTAATTTTCCATATTACGTTATATTGCTCAGTCATTTTGCTTTATAGATAGATATACATGTTGTCGCCCGCAATTTTGTTTGCGTGTATTATACATATAAAATATATCTGGTGACCGATCTTCGCTCGGTATCTCTTTCGGGAAATTGTTATTTTGAAATAATTACAATAAAAATATGATAAAATAAATAAAAATTGTAATAAAAAACCTAAAAAAATAAAACAAAAAAAATAATCAATAAAAAATTGAATAAAATAAAATAAAAAAAAATGTTTGGATATCAGAATCGAACCGTGGATAAACTGTAAAAAGTAACCATAAAGAAAAATCGCTCTTTCAATCGAGATATCTAAAAGAAGCAAAATTGGCATTCGTATACTAAGATTTTAGTAGTTTTTGAATGCCCGAAAATCCAGAGAAAAAAACATTTTCTAGAAATAAAACCTAGGTAGATCGAATTTTTTCCGAATATTTACATGCTAAATTTCATAAAAATCCTTGGAGCCGTTTCTTCCTTAATTCAGGACATTTGACGATGATTCGCGGGCCTCAAAGCCGCGCTTTGTCTTAAGTACCAGAGTGGAGAAAATGAAAATATATATATTTTTTTGTTTTTTTATTTTTTTTTAGCTTCACGCTGTATCCCGCACACAGCAGGGTAGGCAGAGGGAACCTAGTGTTAAGACACTCCGTTCCCCAGTTTCCGCCGAATTCGGAGGCTTGCGTGTTAAGTGGCGGAACTTAACGCCGCGCTTTACCTCGACATCGAAGCGAAGAAAAAAGGAAATATTAAATATTTCCACTCCTCGAGTAGGAATCGAACCCACAACCAGTCGTTTACAGTCACACGCTTGTGCCACTGGGCCACGACTGGCCACAATTAAATACATAATTTAATATAATAATCATTTTTTCTGAGTATTGAACCCACCATCCATTCAGCTTAAAGGTAAATACTGTCGCACTGCGTCACGATGGACTCGCTATAAAATGTTCTCATTATTTCTCGTTCCTGTTGAAATTTTGGCGAATCCTCTCAGGGGTTTCTAGAGAATTGATATGAAAAGTTGGTTTTCTTGTCCAGTAGTTTTAACCGTGCGATGACACTTCATAAAAAAAATATTTATTAATATTTATTTTATCAATGTTATATACATTTTAATCCTTTATCATATATTAAAAAATATTGGGTTTCTGTAGTTCTTCTTCATATAAAGTTTAAGTATACAAATTTCATTATCCTCCGACCGCAACTTTTGTGAAAAGGGGTCGAAAGTTTTTCCTGAACGTATAGACGGAATTGATCATAAATTGAAGAAATGATGTTGTTATGGAGCAGTTCTAATTTAAAAACTTTATATGGCTTACCAAAAAATTTAATTATGTATAAAAAAAATAAAAAGGTTTTATGCTCTTTCCCACCTAGGGCTTAAAAGTCTAAGAGAACCAAGTGACCAGAGCGTTCCACTTGCTATTCGAAATTGAGTGGCAGAACTCTAACCTGTGCTTTGTCTTTCGTATTTGTCGTACCAGAGCGGAATAATGAAAATAATTTATATATTATTTCCTCAGTCGAATCTTTTTTAAAGTCTGTTGTTGTTCCATTGGCAGCTTCAATAGACTTATGACTGTATGTACACGTATAGACTTATGTAGAAATTTCTGATGCAAAAGTTTGAAATATTACAAAGTGTGCTTGAAACTACTTTACTATTATTTTAAAACTTTGGTTAGAATTGTGTCTATGTCTAACCGTGGGGCTCTAAACGGCAAATACGTATAAAAATGATATTCTATCAATTGATTATTATTAAAAAACAAGACTCGTTTATATCAAAAACTGTTGGTAATTTTATTAATTTTTTTTAGTTATATGCTATTAAATTAATTATCTTATTCTTGATTAATTATTATTTTTTTTTAGCATTACGCTTTTTCTGGTTCTTTTCTCCACTTTCCACGGATACTTTGGCCAGTATCCGTGAAATTGTAAGTTCTATGGCGGAATTCAGCTAAAATAATTAAATATTCATCATTTCCCTGAGTGAGAATCGAACCCACAACCAAAACGCGCAACAACGGCCAATGAATTAATATATATTTTTTTTTCAACCATTATCTCAACCTCATGGTGTTCCACCAGAAAATAACACTGTTTAGTTAAATTTTTATTGTCTTTGGTTATACAAAAACATGGAATAATCTTTAAAATAACTTACAAAAACACATTTATTTATTGATAAATACATCGTGAAGTACTAAACTTGTACATTTATATTATAATAAAACTATTTTAGAGTTCACTCATAAATTTGCCACTTTAAAATCGCACGTTTAAAAATAAACAACATTCGTTTAACTTCGGATATATAGAAAGAGATAGATATATCCTTATATCTTCTATTTCACAAAATTGTTAAAACTATGTTAATAATTTGAAATGTAAATCGCTGAGTTTATCGTTAACCGTGCGTTGTCATATTTATTTTGTTTTGGTTACATCGAAATACAGATTATCACAATTATTTATTTATACATCGGCAGTAAGTAATGAAATAGTGAATTATATAATATATAGATGAAAAATTAACATTTTTTGTTAAAATAACCTAAATAATTTGTTAAATTAATCATATATTCGCTTAAATAAAATATTAACACTAGTTTTAAAGTAATATACAATTTTAAAGAGAATGACAACAGTTCATTGAAAATCATGATTCAAACATTGATAAGTTGAAAAAGACATTTAGAAAACGTATAATTTTTTTAAATTTTTCTAAATATATTTTTCAATTTTCCTAAGTGTTATAAATTTTAAAATTAAATTTCATTTTGGTATATTTCAAATTAAATTACAATTTACCGATTGTGAATTGAATAATTCAATTATAATTAAGAATTTACATTGTTTTTTCTTTCTTTTTTGAAAGAAAAAAGGGAAGGAAAGTGGTTTATTCTACATTTTAAAAGTCGATTGACGTATTTTTGCTTGTAGTAGCATAGGTATATAGAAATTAGAATTGGGACACTACGCATTACGTAGCGGACCACAACGCCGTGTGTTGTCTTAAAAAAACGTCGTATTTAATTTTTGTAAAATATTTCAAAAGAAGTCACTTTTTACGTTATATGTAAATTAAACCACTTTTATTGGTTATTGATAAATATAACATTCTTATATACACCTTTTCTTGTATTTAAATAAAATGACACAGTAAATCAAATATTTTTTTTTGTTAATTTACAAAGGTGGACTTATCTCTGAACGATTTCCGTTAGTATTAAAGGTACAGTAGGTACTAATTATGTAGATTTTTTAATACGTTGATACAAACAATAATTACATACATAAACATATATTACTTTATACAAAATATATGAATGTAAAATTAATATATAGAGGCTTGATTAGAATTTTAATTATTTTCTAAAACAATAGAATGTTAGAATGCAAAATAAATATAATTTTTAACAATAATTAATAGTAATAATTCTATAGTATTCGTCTATTTATTGGCATTTGGTACAAAAATTTGAGAAAGGAATATTGGGAGCCCTATTTCTTTCGTATTCACCCTTTTTTTCGCATAGCAATGTAGTCAAAGAGAAGGTAGTGATAAGACACTCCATTTTCCTCTTTTAGTCCAAAATCGATACATTATATTTTAATATATATTTTTTGCATGCTCACGCTGTGTCTCGCATTCGGCAGAGTAGGCAGAGGCAGACCTAGTGTTAAGACACTCCGTTCCCCACTTTTCCGCCGATTCCGAGATATTGCGTGTTAAGTGGTGGAACTTAACGCCGCGCTTTGCCTCTATATCAGAGCGAAAAAATGGAAGTATTAAATATTTCCACTACTCGAGTGGGAATCGAACTCACAACCAGTCGTATACAGTCACACGCTTGTGCCACTGCACGACTTGCCCCAATGTTAATAATAACAATTAAATTATTTCATGTCTTTCTTCTGATAAGACAAGGCTCAATGTTAAGTTTCACTAATCAAGAGCAATGTCTCTAATACGGAAAAAGTGGAGAACGAAGTGTCTTGACAGAAGTTCTCTCTGTCTACCTTTCTAAATGGTCAAACGTGAAGCTAAGAAAATGGAAATTCGCCTAAACTGAAGTTTTACAACTAAATTATTATTTTAACTTACAAATGATATTATTTTGAAATGAAACTATTTTGAACCGGATTTTTGGTATACGAAAATACATTTTTAGAAAACCCGACGCTTCGAACAATAATAATGTATCAACTTACAGACGAATGCCACCTCAGTCTAGCTGTGAAAACGGACAACTGTAAAATGTTCGAAACGTCGGGGTTTCTAACTATTTTCGAATACCAGAAATATATGCAATTAATCCGGTTAAAAATAGTTTCATTTCAAAATGTGTATTAATAACAAAAATAAAAGATCATATTTAATGATATTATATTCAACCGATAATAAATACCATTCCCTCCTAAGCGATAGTTACATTATAAAATTAATTATGTGCATAATTTGGAAGCATTATGTCAACCTGTCAGTTAATAGACAGTGGATTGTAGTAATTATATTTTTATTTTATTCCAAAACTGAACTAAGTAACTTTTATTTATTATAAAAAAAATGAATTATAAATATATAATAATAAAGAAAAAAATTTACTCAGTATTCACGCAAGTGTCAAGACACTCCGTTCACCACTTTTCGACCGAATTCGAATTCGCGTGTTATCCAGAGATTATTCCTCCGAATGGGAATCAAACCCACAACCGTGACTAGAGCCAGACTCATTCTACTGTCCCACGGCACCACGATTGCCTCACAAAAAATAAATATTCCTAGCATTGTTTTATATTTGCTAAGTTTTATGTTATAGATGACAATATATTTTGAGGCGCAGTGGCATAAGCGTGTAACTGTAAACGACTGGTTGTGGGTTCGATTCCCACTCGAGGAGTGGAAATATTTAATATTTCCATTTCCTTCGCTCTGGTATTGAGGCAAAACGCGGCGTTATGTTCCGCCACTTAACAGGCAATGCCTCCGAATTTGGCGGAAAGTGGGGAACGGAGTGTCTTAACACTAGGTTCCCTCTGCCTACTCTGCAGTGTGCGGGATACAGCATGACGATAAAAAATATATATTTTGAGGCCAGTCGTGACGCAGGGGCACAAGGTGTGAATGTGAACGTGACTGGTTGTAGGTTCGATTCCCACTCGAGGAGAGGAAATATTTAATATTTCCATTTCTCTCTGGTGTCCGTGGTCCGCTATTTAATACGCAATGCCTCCATGATTCGGCGGGAAATGGGAAACAGAGTGTCTTAACACTTGGTTCCTCTGCCTACCCTGCTGTATGGGTGAAACTAAAAAAAAATATTTTTAAGAATTTTGATTTTTTTTTCTGAAATAAGCAAAACTCGTCGACTCTGAATATTAAAAGCATTTTTCAACGACTATTTCTTTCACTATCTGTTCTCTAAAATCTTTTGAAAAACGTCTTTCGTTATATTAATTCTTGTTTGTTAGGACACTTACACATAATTAATTTTAGCATGTAAGATAGAATAGTATCGGACATATGTACGTACAAATTATTTTTCATATATCATAGTTTTTATCATATATATAACAATAAGTTAATGGAAATTGAACCAGCAACTTCCGATTTAAACAAAAACAATCAACTACATTACATATAGTAATTAAACATAACTAAAGGAGTTGATTTATTAACAAAATAGTAAATAAGAAGGAAAGACAGTTTTTTGGTATTAAATTTGGCACTTTAACATCGATTTCAATAATTTTAACATTAAATTTAAATATATAATAATTTAATTAGCACAGTTCTTCAGTTCGTTATATCCCTTGTTTAAATGATTATATTTTTAAATGATATTTATCGGTTATAGTACTAAGCTAGTGAATTACAATAATGATTTGAAATCTCGACCTGCGATTACACAACTTAATAATATGAATATTGAAAATTTATGCATTTCATATTAAAAATACAAAAGATACTTAATTTATTAATATGTGTATACGTAAATTAAGGTATTTTTTTATGAAAAAGTCATTTTTTTAGAAAACGTTAAAAAATTTGAACGTAGCAAGATTCGAACTCGAGCCTCTTAATAATCGAGTTCCGCTGCGTACGTTTTTTTATAAATACGTTTTCTCAAAATTTCTTTTTCTATTTTTGAAACACTTTAAAATATTAAAAAAACATAAATTAAGACATTTATATTTAAAAAAAAATGCCTTATTCATATTCAAAGGCTTCCAATCATTAAAATTATATTCTTTACTAAAATGGTGACACACAGACTGACATACATATAATAACAAAATTTATTAACAAAACATAAATTAATGAAATCCAACCAATAAGTTCTACGATGCGTACAGAATAAATTATCTTAAAAGAGTTATTTTAGAACAAAATCATACACCCTTTTATGAAGGAATTTTACGCTCTCCTAAGCTGAACGATGAGTATCAAACGCTGGTAATTTGCAAAATTAGTAAATGTGTGCGCATTTACGCAAAATATATGGCAACATTATATATGTATTTGGTTTTATTTAAATTGAGGTTCATTATTTTAGACTATCCATACTTATATTATAAATGCGAATGTCTGTGTGTTTGTCTGTCACGCTTTCACGGCAAATCTACTGATCCGATTTGGATGAAATTTAGAGAATTAAGGTAGCAAAAGTTACTGGGTCAAACATAGGTTACTTATTTTTTCAAAAAACAACCTCCAACGAGTAGAAATTGGGGATGAAACTTTATATGAAAGATCTACACCTACACCGCTTGACCGATTGTAACGAATTTTGGCATAAATATAGTTGACCATCCAAGATTAAACAAAGGCTACTTTATTTTTTAAAAAGAATAAGATTGTGAGTAATAAACTTAATTTTGAAATGACACTATTTTTAACCGGATTAATCGCGTATATTGTTGGAATTTGAAAATAAATTTATAAAAAACCCGGCGTTTCGAACACTTTACAGTAGTCCGTGGTCACAGGTAGACTTAATGTTTATTAACTTAATGTTATTAAATAAGATTTTTTTTGCAGCTTTTTTCCATATAGGTAGGGTAGGTCAAGAAAACGAGACGTTACATGTTAAGTGGCGGAAGTCGACGTCACATTATTTCGAAGAGTGGAATTGAACTGACAAACATCGCGGTTAAAGTAAGACGCTGTCATATTCCATCACGACAGCCTCAAAAATAGTTGTTTTTTATTTTTTATTGATTAATAATAGCTTAAAGTCGTTGATCTTTTATATTATAATTTCTTTGACATTTTTTAACGCAAATATAATCTTTTACACCGGAAACTGTAACTTGTGAAGCTTACTACTTTTACTTATTATCATGAATACGTTCTGACATAGCTAGTTACTGATTTCGAATGTATGTTATCAAATATTGCTATGAGGCCGGTCGCGGCTTGGGGGCACAATGTGTGACTGTAAACGCGACTGGGGTTCGATTACCACTCGAGGTATTTAATTATACAATCATTTATTTTCTTGGTTCTGGTGTCGAGGCAAAGCACGGCGTAATAACAATTCCGCCATTTCACACATAATTCGGCGGAAAGTAGGAAACGGGGTGTCTCTTTAGGTTGCCTCTGCCTACCCTGCTGTGTGCGGAATACAGCGTGAAGCTAAATAAAAGAGAATATTGTTATTGGCATTAGAAACCGTGGAGAATGGAGTGTCTTGACACTAGGTTCTGTCTGACATAGCTGCTATGCTGCTATGCTATGCTTCACCAATCCTACATTTGTAGGCTACACGCATCTTTTATCCGTTCTTACATAGGACAACATAAAATTATCATATTTACTGAATCATATAACATTTCTGATAATTGATATTATGTTTCATTATAAAAGACATTTAGAATACGTATAAAAATTTGAACGCAATGGGATTCGAACACGCGCCTCCTGAATACCGTTCAGGCGCTCTCACCACTGACTCATGCGTTCTGCTACCAGCTGTGTCGAAAAAAAAATTATACGTTTTTTAAATGTCTTTTTCTATTTTTCTTAAAAATGTTTAGAAATGTTTCATTATAATAATAGTGTGAAGGAAGGAACAAGCTAATTCACTTATACTGTTTTAATCATTAAGATATGATTTGAAAAAACACAATTAAATGCTGTTTCTGATAAAGCAGGGTAGCCAAAGAAAACCTAGAGTCACTCCGTTTTCCTCATTTTAACTTAACTCATTTTTCTAATAATGAGTATAAAGAAAAATATATTTATAATTATGTTTTTCTTTTCATCAGGTTTTATTTCCTTTTGTATAATATTTATAATACAATTGTTATTTTTAACTTCAATAATACTTAAATGAAAAATTGTTAATTTGTATAAATTAAGGGGTGTTTATAAATAGATTGGATTTTGATCTTGATTTCGGACAGAAAACCGAACGGAGTGTCTTAACACTAGAGCCTCTGATTACTCTGCTATGAGGATAATCATAAAGAAATAGATCAGGCTTACATAAAAAAAAATGAAAATCCCTTATAATCTATGCACTGCAGTACATATGTATGTAAATGTTCTACACGTGTAAAATGCACAACCTTGAACTAGCGAAGTCCCGTTACACGTACTTGATTATTTTATTTTATCATAAGAAGAATTTATTTTTCAATAATTTTCAATATGGAATTTCATTATTTTTCTACCTCGTTAAAGGCTGTTGTTGATAGTTTTTAGCGTTACGCCTTTTCTTATATAACAGGGTTTGTAGTCAGAGAGAATCTAGTGTCAGGACACTCCGTCCTCCACTTTTTGCCCAAATTCCAAACATTACTTATAGAGTGGTTGATATCAACATCGACCTTTGCCTTGTTGATTTTGGTGTTAAATAACACTTTTTAACCTGCTGTTTTTAAAGAAGCTTTATTTTTTTTACCTTTTTATTAATGAAAAAGAAAGTGAAAAAAATATTTATTTTAATTTTGAAGAATTAAGGCTTGTTAAAATTAATTCATAAAAAAATCATTTCAGCTACATGAAAATATTTCCAATATCGTTGTGATGTCGTTGTAACAAGAACAAGAATTAAAAATTAAAATTTTAGATAGATGATATATCTGGCAAAGACAACAGTCAAGTAAACAATTATTTGACATTTAGAAGAGATTTACAATAATTTGAAGTAACATTTTCATTTTACACTACTTCAAAAAAAACAACGAGAAACAAATCATATAGCAAAACTTAAGCTAGCTTTATTTGGTAGGTATTAAATATGATCTGTCAAATATAATACAAGCCATAACGGTTTTTTTTAAACTTTCTTCATAACTCAGTAAATATTATGAATTTGATATTAAAATAAATTAGTGTGAACTGATATAGAAAGTAACTTAAATTGATACGATAAGTATCTCATTATAAGGAATCAGTAAATTATTTTTGGTATATTTATACTACACTGATTAAAATTTACAAAAACATATAGCTGATGTATGTATTTTCATATAGTTTCATATTCATTTTGTTTGTTGTTTTAATAATTATATTTTAACGTCTAACATTTTAAAGCACAATATTCCAATATTCCGCAAATACTCGTAGGTACTGTCACACACTAAATTGAAAGTAGCATAAATTGAACACGACATTAAAAGTAACTTAGTTTGAGGCTATAATATCTCACTATCGATCATTTTTTTCGTGTGAATATTGATATTAATACACTTGGTAAATTCAAATCAATAAGATTGATCTTTGTGTCTTCATATAATTTTGTAACCATTTTGATTGTAGTTCTTAATAACTATTCAATTCATCAATTTATAATATACTTTGGTACGTAACTTTTTGAAGTACTACTACAATATTGCATGAACTGACAGATAATATTTCAGAAATTCCCACAAAGTTAAATAAAAACATTTTTAAACGTTAATATCACGTATAATTTAACCAAAATACACACAAGCTGTTAGAAATAATCTTATTCAATATTTTAGAATTTTCACATATTAAACCACGGTTAAAAGTTAACTTGTTCAGTAATAAAATTTAATAATATAATTAGAATATTATGTGCTATTTAAAATATCTAACCCATTTACATACACTTACACTTAACAAAGTGAGATCACAGCCGGAATAAATTAAAAAATAAACAAAAATACTTCGACAATTATTTTATATACGATATACGATTTGTCTTTTATCGGTTAGTTTATATTAGGATTCGTAGTTTCATATAAATGCATCTAATATCGACTAAATATATATTCTTATATATGGATTCGTGATATCTAACGCTATATACATGTTAATTTGAGAAAGTTAAGTACAATTTTAAAGTAATAAGGGAAGCTTTTTTTTTTTGTAAATAAATTTTGATTGATATAATTAATTAGCAAAACTTGAATCTTGATCTACTTAGTAAATTATATATTAAAACAAATCCATAAGTCCCGCGGAAACAAAAAGTATCTTACACGTTAATTTGAGTATCTTATGCGTTAATTCAATATACAAAGTATCTTCACAGTAAATTGAATTGAATGTAATTTCAGTTCAAACTTTTTTTATAAATTATAAATAACGTAGAAACCTATAAACATTGACTCTAAAGTTATCATAGAGCTAATTTTTGAGCTCACTTTAATTTTTTTTATCAACATAAGTCCTTATTTAAGAATAAATTCCCATATTACTTTAAAATCATAAAAATTGTAATAGAAATAATATATCTACACGATACCTACAACAAAATTTGGTTAAATTGTAAGACATTCACAAAAAATATAATTTAATTATTAATCTACTTTACTGTGCGCATTGACAATACGAATAGGATTTAAAATTTATGACCAAAAGTTATTACAAATAAACTTTCTTAGACAAAGGACAAGTAATGAGGATGATAAGTATCTTTGTATATACACTAAATTTTGAATAAGTAGTTATTTCAAAAATAAAAGGTTGTATTTGAAAAATCGTGGGGCTTAATTAATTAAAATGGGAAGCTTTTGTTATTTTCCTGGACTATACTAGTCAGAGAGAACCTAGTGTCAAGACACTCTGTTCTCCATTTCTTTTAAGACAATAACTAAAAATACAGACAACAAAGTGACTTGTCACTAGATTATCTTCGCTTACCATTTTTTTTGCTTCAATTCCAAATTTGTGAAATTTAAAGAATTTTTAAAATCCCTTTAAAATTACCATTATGTATGTATGTGATATAGGTTTTTATTTTCTCATTAGAATTGTTAGATTCAAAAGGATTTATTAGTCCTTACTTATTGAAATATGGCATATGAGAATTTAGAGAAACATAATAGTATGAAATTATAACCCAAAATGATGAACAAAAGAATATTTATATAAATCAGTATAAGAATTTCAAAAATATAATGAAATATATATTATATAATGTATACAGTTGTATATTCTGTAACTAAGCATTGAAAGCGAAATTGTGAAAATTTAACCAATTTTCCGGGCCATGAATCGGTCTAACGAGCTTAGTATTCCGACCGAACTTTTACAAAGTTTACGATGTTATAGACGTAACTTGTATTGAATTTACTTTATACTTCACTGTTTTATAGAAAAATCATCATTTTTACCTAATTCACGAAAAAAATATATATGTATTAGAATAAAAATTGATTATACGTACTTTAGACTCAATACGTGCAATAAATCTATATGTTACAATAATAATATATCCAATATGTTAATTTAAAAATCTTAAAAAACCTCTTTTTTTTAATAATATTATTATATTATTTGTAATAATTTTTGACCTTTGTAAATTGTGAATGTACACATTGAATTACGCATTTTGTTGTTACTTCTTTTACTCACTTTACTATACTTACCTTTCTAATAATTTTAGCTTGTTTTCGTTAATATGTGTTGGAAATAAAAAAGTTTTTAATTAAAGTAATATAAGAAATGAGTGACACTTAATATTTTTTTCAGCTTCCCACTTACTTCCAAAGAGTAGGTTAGGTTAGACATAGAGAACATAGTGTTCAGACACTCCGTTCTCCACTTTCCGACCAAAATCGTCACATTGCTTGTTAACTGGCGGTATTTAACGCCGCGCTTTGTCTTATCCACCAGACCGAAGAAATTAAAATAATTATATTATAACTATTCACATGGTATTCGAATTCACAACCGATCATGATTACAGATAATCAATATTTATTAGAAATAAATGAAGTTAAATAAAAATATAATATTTTTATATTTTGACAAATTTTATAAAGGACGATAAAGTAATGTTATTTTTTTTAATTAAAGAAAAAAATCCTTAAAAAGTATTAACTAAGAGAATGCCTATTTGCCATTTTCTTTCTAACCTTCTGTACCCATAAAATGCGTAATTCCCCTTAACCAGTATAAAATTTTAACTATATCTAAACGTAGAATATATTTAAATATTTCAATAAAATGTTAACAAAGGAACGTTCCACGACACTGATTTACACTTGTATATAATAATCCTATGAGATACAAATGGAATTACTTATTATTTACATTATTATTATTATTATTTTTTAAATAAACATCAAATTTAGAATTCATATTAACGTATTTACTTACACTACTTACACACATATATATGTATCATATATTTATAAATCTATGACTGAGAACAATTTGGTTTGAAAATTTTCTTCATATATTTATAATGTTGGGTTGAACTTTTCAAAATTTTAGACAAATAACCTTATATAAAAAAAAATTAAAGTTATACTTTTTTCCTTGTTTCATCTAATTATAACTATTAAACGTTTTATAGAATGTTTGTATGTATGTATGTATGTATGTAATCAGTCATAGTTATTGAATTTAATATATTATATTTTACCTTGAATTCGTTCATGACTTTTATCACAAAAATTATGCAAAAGAGACAAAAATGTCTAACACTGTGATTGGGTTTAAATACCCACAAAAATTCTGTAAACCTACATTTCACATCTACATACGTCTCAGAAGTCGTTGTATGACAGTTTACTAGAAGACAAAGGATAAATGGCTAGTTTTAATTTACTCGAGCAATAATTAAGAGAGTCGTAAGCAGGTACAATGTGGTAATTCAATTAATTACGAGAACTTGGAATATTCGTTATATTCCAAATTGTCTAACTTTGAAAAAACGTCCTCGTTCCAACGCAATCTCACATAAAATCCATACAAAATTGTTCCAATATTGCTTACCATCTTAAAATTAGACAAAATTACTGAAAAAAAGTTATTTTTTAATTGAAATTTAAAGTAATGCAGTTAACACAGAAATTGGTTTATGATTCAAATTCTATACACCCCAAGATAATTGGAGATCGCTTAAAACAACATATTTTAAATATTACGAAAACAGCAGATTGGTCAACACGCTTACCAAAGAGTACGAAATTTGAATAAATATAATAATTTGCAAATAAATTTACATCTAGAAACACTTTAAGACAAAAATTGAACGCCAAACAAATCGATCCACGCACTAAATTCGTCGACTTTAACCCTACAAGCTCACACTTTACAGAACACCTTTAAAAATGACTAGAGAAATTCTTAGCACGTTTAATTCTACGCAACGTCCGTCGCAAGACTAAACTACACTACTCACTCTTATATGGCAATACATTTCTAACATTTGGTTTCTAAACTGATCTTCTTATAACAGAAGATTAGGAAACGAAATAATCTTAAGGAACGTATCCGAGGACAACGAATGAAATAATGCAATAATGGACGGGACGATAACTCACTAAACAAAATTGTTTATATATAAAAGAACTGAGGATGTAGAACTGGCTAAAGTAAAATGAGACAGACGTAAAGAAACACGTGCAAATATATGTAGGTCTTTTAGACCATGTTAAGACGTTTCCACACACGACACGACGATTTAGTTCCAGAATAGCCTTCACATGTATTATCTGAAAAACTTTATTAGTATACAGTATTTAAAAGAAGTGAGCAAATTTTTTTATATTATATTATCATTTTTTTTTGTTAATTTTATACAAACTATTTTATAAAATGCGACACAAATTGATTTCTATAAAACGTCTTAACGTTGTCTGTTTCAATATTGGGGTACCAAAATTGGGCAATTACTATCTTGGCACCTTCCATCCACACTGACAAACCACTGGGATATTTATAAGATAAAAATTTAAAAAAGTCCATATCAACACTAATTGTACACTCCTCTAGTCATAGCTTCTCGATTTCTGTTATGCCACTTACAGGTTAGAATCCTAACGTACGTTCTCCTGAACGTTGCGTTACACAAGGCGTAGCAAACAGGGTTTATTGTAGAGTTTATATAGCAAAGAGCATAAAAAAATGACCACAACTCGTCTGGAATGCACCTGGCGCAAGCAGTGAGGGGCTTCAACAACACAAGGATATTATAAGGCAACCAAGTGATAATGAAAGATAAGAGTATGGCAGAGAGCGTTTTCGCCGCTTTCGTTTCTTGTTTCTTCTCCTGTGTTTTCTTTTTCTTTGGCTGTTTGGATGTGATACCTTTGCTAGCTAATTGCTTAGGAATTATTTTGGCATTGAGAGGAATTCGGACATCTTGTATATGGGACGTCCGTCTTGTTAATGCTGGATGACCTGCTGGATGTAGATTAAGTTCAGAATCCCCTCTGGCTGGTCGGTAATGAGGTCTTGCGTTTGGAGGAGATTCTTCTGTAATCATTTTAATGCTAGGTCTTTCTGTATCTGCGTCTGGCAGTCGTATGAGTATTGTGTATACAGAATCTGCGGAGGCAGACTTAGGTGCTGGAGAAGCAGTAGTATTTATTTTAGTGTTAGGAGGAAGTGAGCGGCTGTCTCGTGCAGCAGGCAAGGGAGGGGGTTCATAGTTACGTCGTAGTGGGGACGTGCCCCCATCTGCTACGCTTGAGCCTCCGGATCCACCACGACCAGCGTATGGATCTCTGATGACGTTGAGCGAAGTACATCTGTTAAAACAACATATAAATATACACTCTGATAGAAAAAAAAATCTCGACATTTATTACTAAGTAAAATGTTTTTTTTATCATTTAAATAGTGTGAACAAAAGTGAGTATCTGAATTGAAATAAATACCTAGATACTGAGCTTTGAAGTGGCGTTTCAACAGAAACTGGCGTAGCGTATCCAGGATCTGAAGGCTCCTCTTCTGGCTCAGTATCTTCCAAGTCTTCCCTGCCGGAGTGATACCACGCGACACACCACGCTCTAATAGCTTTCCAACCTCGTTTTGGACGTCGAGCCGATGCAGTCTGTGAAAAAACAACAGTGCTACACTCAGGTACTATTAATTAAAAAAAATCTTTAATTAAGTAAGTAGTTTTAAAAAGTCTTTGTGGATGTTGGATTTATATTGTTCGTGTTTTATTTATATTTAACTTAAAAATTTTATCTTCTTTTTCGTCTCAAATATCCAATGTCAATTTCAACTAATTGATCAAAACAACGGAACGAAGTAATTTCAACGAATTTGCCAAAAAATTTAAAATTTGGTGCCACGCCAAACCTAGCGGTAAGTGGAACGGGAAATTTGAGCATTATCTTCTGACTCTCAGAAAGAGGGGCAAATGAAGGTACTTTACACCACACCTTTATATCAGATAAGCAAAATAGTTGCCAAAGCATTCAAAATGTCCGAATCTATCTGCCATTTGCCAAACGTTCCGGTTGCATTCACCATTATTGGATTGTCGCCAAATTGTAGAGTTTAACTAAATTGTTTTTTGAATATACACTGTATATCTTTTAAACAAGAGTGCCGGTGACAGAATGTAATTTCTCGTTTGACTCGGAGCTTGATTTAGCTGAATTTACCTTATTTATATATATATTATAAGAAATTTCTTTAAAGTTTTAAAATTATGACATATTTTTATAAACAATTTTCAAATAAGTGGAGTCATTGTGGAATAGTCAGAGAGAACTTAGTAATAAGCTACTTCAGTTATCGTGCTTGTTCAAAGATAATTATGGGAGTAGTAAAAATACAAACGTCATGTAAAGATACCGTAAATTAAAAATAATATGACTTATCAATGACAATATTACTTAATCCGCTTAAGAAAGAACACAAGTTAATGGTAAGTGAAGTTTTTTTTTTTTTTTTTTTATGGGATAAAGGATGCAAACGAGCTTCAGCTCGTAATATCTCCACTTAACACCAGGTGGGCCTTCAGGCCCACCAGGTGTTAAGTGGCTACCTTCGCCCATAGACATCCACAACATTAAAGTTATGGATGCGTTGCCAGCCTCGGGGATGTAGGACAGAAGCAGGGAGGAAGGATGGGAATGGTGGGAATAGGGAGACCTGGCTTACATGCCATCGAACCGGAACACATCATAAGATATTTGGCGGTTCGTCTTTGACATGATAGTGGTCGCGAGCCAGTCGGAGAACGAATCTCCTACCACCGAACTACTGGGTTACCCGCCTTTTACGGGACGCTACCCAGCGGCGGGGGGGAATTATATTCTTAACCCGTCCCCCCACGGGAAGTGAGAAGAGCTTACCATATCTACTACTTCAAGTCTGTTATATTACGCTATAATAGTAAGCTTTAATTTAAAACTATTATAAATATAGCTTTTTTACATTTTTTTTATATATTACTATTTTTTTAATATCTTTTTAAAAAGAAATATATATATTTTTTATCGTGGCCCAGTGGCACAAAGTGTGACTGTAAAGCGACTGGTTGTGGGTTTGATTCCCACTCGAGAAGTGGAAATATTTATTATTTTCATTTTTTTCGCTCTGGTATCGAGACAAAGCGCGGCGTTAAGTTCCGCCACTTAACACGCAATTTCTTAGAATTCGGCGGAAAGTGGGGAACGGAGTGTCTTAACATTAGGTTTCCTCTGCCTACCCTGCTGTGTGCGGGATACAGCGTGAAGCTAAAAAAAAAGTAAGTTTTTAGATACGATATTTTCATTTAATACATTGCGACTTTATAGATATACTCTTAAATAAGTGATAAAATTAAATGATACTACTTAAATCAAGCCAACGACTTTAACAACTGTCCTTATATACTGTGCCATAATGTCATTGAATTCGTCAGTTGATGATTACTGAATGACTGACTCACTGATTTTATGAACATTAAATAATCAAATCAAAGCAACCAAAGTTAATTTTAACCAAAGTAGTAGTACATATACCCAATAGTAAACATACCCTATATTAATTGCTCAGAGTATATCGCTGAGCCAAGCTTAGCTTGAAAATTGGGAAATTAGAATCAGCTGGCAAATTAGAATTTATAATAATATAATAGTGTTTTTTTCAGTTACCCACTGTATCCTGTACACAGCAGGGTAGGCAGAGGAAATCTAGTGTTAAGACACTCCGTTCCTCACTTTCCACCGGATTCTGGAGCCATTGCGTGGAATATAACGCCGCACTCTGCAGAGTGATACCAGAATGAAGAAAATGTAAATATTAAATATTTCTAATCCTCGAGTGGGAATCGAACCATAACCAGTCGCTTTACAGTCACACTTTGTGCATGAATTATATACTGTAAATACACATAAGGTAACTAAGTATAATCAAATGTTTGACAGATATACCAGAAATTAAAGCAATGCCTGGTAAGCACTTGTTTGTGCTTTGAAATTCTACTTGGGTCAAATCTAGCGTAGTATCATTATCGTTCTTTTTTCATAACCATTGCAATAGGAGAGTCAGAACACATGGTCAAAATGTCCTGTTCTCCACTTTTCATTTAGAATTAAAGACAAAGTATATTCTGTGACTGAACTATTTGTATCATTCGCTAGATCAAAGAGATAAAAATATATCAAAATAAATCTTTTATCTATATCGATGAGCTTAAAACGTTTCCATTACTTACAAAAATAATAAAAAATATATAAAATATTGCAATACCATTATATTTTACAGCAACTACGAAAGACGCTGTGTTTGCAAAACGAAAGTTAAATTCAAACGTCAAACCTAGGAGATGTTAATATATTGATTCTTGCTAACGGTAACTTTTCCAAATTTATTTGCTTTGCGCTTTCAGTACGAAGTCAAAGCCTTATTTTTGATTAACCAGACATAAAACACATAAGTAAGAACGTTTACTCTTTATAATATATAATACCAGCGGCCTGCTCGCGGCTTTGCCGCGTGAACTACATAACTGTTTCGTTGTATTGCAACCCTCGAAAGTGGATTTTTTAAAAATAAATTAGCTTATGCTTAACCTTAGATTGTCAACTATATTTATAGCAAAATTCATTACAATCGGACAAGCAGTTTAGATCTTTTATATAAAGTTTCATACCCTATTTCAACCCTTTAGAGGTTGATTTTTGAAAAAATAAGTAGCCTATGTGCCCCCACATATGTTGGATGTTTTACTACTTTTATTCGAAATTTCGCCCAAATTGAACCATTTATGGCATTAGCAGTGAAAGCGTGACAGATAAACAGACAGACTTTCGCATTTATAATATAGGTATGGATAAATATGTACGTCGTTGAGTTCTGCCACTCAACAAACAATGTTTCGATTTCTGGTGGATAATGGAGGATGGAGGGTTTTGCCACTAGGCCCTCTCAGCCATGCGAAGAAAGGCGTGAAGCTGAATAAATATGACTCAGTATTGCGAAGCCATCGTGCCGCAGTAGGACAGTGTCTTACAGTAAATGCGATTCGTTATAGATAAGATCCTGAAAGACTCGGAGTCTCTCTCTCTCCCTAGATTCAAAAGTAGAAAATGTAGTGATACAGTTTTATATGATTCTGCAATACTTAAAACTCTTAAAGCTTCTTCTTAATTATACCCCAGCCTTAGAGACTTACATAGTATCATACCAAAAAACTAAAGAAAATTAAAACTCAGGTGACTAAATTATTTTTAAATTATATATCAAAGTGTGATTGTTGTTTTATATAAGCAGCATTATATAAGCATATATTTTATATAATGACCTAAATAAGCAGCAAGCAAGACGAGCTACTTAGAACTAGCATGTCTACCATTGGTCTAATTACGTTAAGACCTTTTGCTATTTATTGTGACTTTTATCGTTAAGAAGCCACTTTTTAAATTGTATTTCCTTAAAATTCTTTCTTTTCTAGATGAAATTGTTAATTAGCTTTCCTAGCATTGTTTTGTGTTTGTTAATATATTGTTCTATTAATGTATTTTATTTGTTGCTATTACCATGTTTTTAGCAACACGCTGTATCCCGCACATAGCAAGGAAGGCAGAGGGAACCGAGTGTTAAGATACTCCATTCCCCATGTACCGCTGAAATTTAGAGACATTGCGTGATAAGTGGTGAAAGTTAACACCACGTTTTGCCTCGACACTGTAGCGAGGAAAATGGAAATATTTAATATTTCCACTCCTCGAGTGGGAATCGAAACTACAAGCAGTCGCGTTTACAGTCTCACGTTATGCCACTGCGCCACGACTGGCCTAATTTTTATTAAAACTTTATTACACTATAATTGCCATAGTTTCTTTGTCAGCTTTACGCTTTATTTATTATTAGGAGAGTTCGCTAAGAGCACGCAGTGTTAAGACACTCCATCCTTCACTTTCCGCTCGAATACAAGACATTGCATAATATACGGCCATTGCATAATATAAATGCCCAGTCGTGGCACAGTGGCACAAGCATGTCACTGTAAACGACTGTTTGTGGGTTCGATTCCCACTCGAGGAGAGGAAATATTTAATATTTCCATTTTCTTCGAGTGTTGAGTTCCGCCACTTAACACGCAATGCCTCCCAATTCGGTGGAAAGTGGGGAGTATCTTAATACTAGGTTTCCTCTGCCTATCATGCTGTGTGCGAGATACAGCGTGAAACTATAAAAAAATAATAATATAACGGGACAATGAAAATAAACTAAATATAATCATTCCTCGGTTGAGGATTGAACCCACAATCATTGCGTTTATAGTCAGACGCTATACCACGAAGCCACAATGGCCTCGTAGTTAATATTCATAGTTTTGGTTAAATAAGAACTCAATATGCAAATTTCAATCAACTCAATTTAACTTAGTGTAAGTTGGAATGAGCTTTAAATGTAGGTTATATTTAGAACTTAAATTTATAATTACAGCTTTTAACTAGTTTTAAACAGTTTGATAAAAAAATATAGATGGTCTACTGTAAAACTAAACGTCATCATTTAGATGACACAAGCTTGTTTGATGAAACAATAATACACAAGCTTGTGTCACTCACTAAACGATCAGAAAAAATATATATTTTAAATAATAAAACGATAGAATAATGAATATTATTCAGTAAAACAGTGCTGTGCTTAATTTAATTGCAATTAACAATTAAATATTAAAAGTTCATTATTTGGGAATCACAGTTAGCCGAAACCATGTATTAATTGTTAATTGTGATTTCGATTTCGTAAAATCGTCTTCAAAATCAAGTTTATTTTTTAAATTGATGATCTATAGTTGAGGCTTGTGGGAATAGAGTTTAACTGTAAACAAACAGTCACTGTTTGTGAATTTAATCCTACTCTAGGAATAAAAGTATTTAATAAATACTAACAAAAAAAATATTTTTCAATTTTCCTAAGTGTGAAATAACACTTTAAAAATGTTAAAAGTGTTTAATAAATAGCATTCTCTCTTGCCAAATGATTGTTCGTAGAATAATCTTTGGGTAGCAGAAATTTGTAAAAATCTCTCTATAGAGATGTAAACAACAAAAATAAGTTGTAATAAAGCGTATAAGAATTTTGACGCAGTGGATAGTAGGACACATGGCTCAGTGGTGAGAGCGCCTGAACGGTATTCAGGAGGCGCGGGTTCGAATCCCGCTGCGTTCACATTTTTATACGTTTTCAAAATGTCTTTTTCAATTTTCCTAAGTGTGGAATAACACTTTAAAAATGTTAAAAATACTAACCATTTTCTTCGCCCTGGCATTGCGCCGTTAAGTTCCGCCACTTAACACGCAATACCTCCGAATTCGGCGGAAAATGGGGAACGGAGTGTCTTAACACTAGTTTCCCTCTGCCTACCCTGTTGTGTGCATACGGACTGAAGCTAAAAGAAATTAATATATACCTGATTCTCCCTCCAACGGGTGTCTTGTAAAGCTCCTCTCACGTGGTACACTGAATCAGCATCCCCAGATTCTGATCTTGCTCTCCCATCCACTTCACGAGTCTCGTCACTGTATAGAGAAAGATTTAATTAATAGTAGAATATATGATTTATTTGTTTTTTTACTTATTTATTTTATTTATTATATATTTTGTGGCCAGTCGTGGCCCAGTAGCTCAAGTATGTGACTGTAAACGACTGGTTGTAGGTTCGATTCCCACTCGAGGAGTTAAAATTATATTTCCATTTTCTTCGCTCTGGTGTCGAGATAAAGCGCGGCGCTAAGTTCCGCCATTTAACACGCAAGCCTCCGAATTCGGCGGAAAGTGGGGAACGGAGTGTCTTAACACTAGGTTCCCTCTGCCTACCCTCTGCCTATGCGGGATACAGTGTGAAGCTAAAAAAGAAAATACATATTAAAGATTCTCCTTTTTCATAAAGATTTTTTTTCAATATCAGTACTTAAAACTAAGGTTTATAAGATACGATATCCTAAGAGAGTCCAGTTTTATTAAACTTAATCTGTCTTTCTTCATTTCAACACTACTACTTCTTGAATATTAAATGTAACTAATTTATTTGTGTTACAACACTCCGTTCTTTATTTTTCTAAATTCATGACATTGTGCCTTGAGTGGTGGAACTCAACGCCGTACCTACTCTTTCTTGTTCACCAAAGTGAAAAAATGAAAACAAGTAGACCTATGGTCATTGAAAAACAATTAAAAAAATACATATAAACACTTTGAACGCAGCGGGATACGGACAACAAAAATAAGCTCTAAGAAGCGAATAAGTATTTAGACGTAGCCGGATGTAACACACCAGGTGGACGCGGCAAGAATCTCAGACGATTTCCTATAATCGTGGGTTCAAATCCCTTAAGGTTCAAAAATGTTTGTTTATTTTCCAAAATTGTTTTACAATTTCCTAAGATAACAATTCGAAATTGTTAAAAATATATGAGCATTCCACCAAGTAGGAATCGAACACACAATCACCGCTTTCACAGTACGGCGCTGTCCCACTACGCCACGACAGCATCTACATTTCACCCAGGAAATTATATAATTTCCGCAATAAACAGATTTATTGCTGGTATAATAACTGTTTATTTTAGATCAATCCTTAAATAATAATAAATAGTAAAGTTTAATAGTAAAGTAAAATAAACAGTAAAGTTAATTACAATAATCATATTATTATTAGTGGCCAGTCGTGACCCAGTGGCACAAGCGTGTAACTGTAAACGACTGATTGTGGGCTCGATTCCCACTCGAGGAGTGGAAATTATATTTCCCTTTTTGTTCACTCTGGTGTCGAGGCAAAGCGCGGCGTTAAGTTCCGCCACTTAACACGCAATGCCTCCGAATTCGGCGGAAAGTGGGACCCAGTGTCTTAACACTAGGTTCCCTCTGCCTACCCTGTGCATGGATACAGCGTGAACCTAAAAAATAAAATAAAAAAAAAGTCTATATATTATTATTATTTTATAACCTTACGCTTTATATCGAATAGCAGGGTAGAGTTAATGAACCTAAGTGTTTTATATTGGCCAAAGCATGGAAATTAAATAAATACCGTAATTCCCTCGATTGGAAATCGAACTGTGAATCGTGATTACAGTTAAATACTGTCCCACTGTGCCACAATTGCCTACATAATATAATGATAATATAAAATGATGAATATTTTATTACTAACAAATTCTACAACTAACAATTTAATATTGAAATATTTAAAATATATAAAAATATAGCCGATACTTTTGAAAACAAATTTATTCAGATTATCGTGTACGAGTATACTTTAGTATTAAAAATATATATTTTAAATAACCTACACTCTAAAAAAACCTACCTCTAGTACTATCTATCTACCTGTGACCACGGACTAATGTAAAGTGTTCGAAATGTCTAAAATATATGCGATTATTTCGGTTAAAATAATTACATACATTATAAAATATATAAAAATCGAGAAAACCCACAAATGTTATAATAACTCCGTACCTTTCCCTTGTAATATGAACATTGTATGATAATAAACACAGCTGTTTATGTCTAAACACAGCTAGGATACACCTCCATACTTAGAAATGCAAGGAAGGGGTTAATCAAAAGCACATAAAGCGAGATGAATGGACGCGGAGCTGGCATCACGCCAGAGCGCAAGCTGCTGGTATGCTTTAAACATAAGCTTATGGAGATTTTATATGTATTTTATATAAGCTTTACACCTCTTTCCTGTGTAACAGATTCTTTTGTATCTATGAGCAAGTGTTCCAAGCTTGAGTAATCTAAGGTAGTAGTAATGTACTGGGATATTGTGTCTTTATATAAATAGAGTGCATTTTTCCACTTAATGTGTCTTTTGCAGTTTTTTTTTATATAGCAGTATCAGTATGTTGAGAGAAAATCTAGTGTAAACACTCCTTTCTCCACTTTCTCCACTCTATTCTAATGGCCGCGTTTTTTTATCAGAACCAGGGAATTAATGTATCTTAAGTAATATCGTCATCATATGTATCATCGTATTTAAAGTTAGTGTAGTATGTTATTATTATTAGAATTTAAAAATTAAAGTTACTTTTAAAATTGCCATATCCCTAACCATTTAAATATGAAGGATGATTTTTTTCACATGCATGCTCACGTGCCTTACTTTAGCTTAAGTATTGGTTATTAGATGATTCAGAAAGAATGAATAAAAACCATGCTATATGTCTTTAGCGCGTTTAAAACTTAATTGAAAAAAAAACAGCTTAATGCTGAATTAATTATTTTCGGCATAACAGTGTAATTAGAGGGGAAAGTCACTCTGTTTCCCACTTTCCAACTGAAATCGATACATTGCGAGTTAGGTGGTAAAACTCAACGCCACGTTTTGTCTCAGGGAAGATGAAAAAAATATGTAATAATTCCTCCAAAAATCGAATTCACAATCATCGCAAAAACTGACAGACGCAGTTCTACAGCGGAACGACTGCTTTCAATTAACGTAGCATTTTATACAATTTATGTAAAATTTCAAACGCTACCTCTTATAAATTATACTAGAGATCAAAACATCCATTCTCCAAGTGCAAATTGGTCGCGTCTAAATCGTCTGCAGATTAGTCCTGTATAGATCTTTGCATTGTTTTTACGCTTCCATTTTATGGTGGGTTAGTTCTTAAGAATTTTTTTTTAGCTGTATCCCGCACATGGCAGGGTAGGCAGAGGGAACCTAGTGTTAAGACACTCCGTTCCCCACTTTCGTGTTAAGTGGATTGCGTGTTAAGTGGCGGAACTTAACGCCGCGCTTTGCCTCGATACTAGAGCGAAGAAAATGGAAATAATAAATATTTCCTCTCCTCGAGTGGGAATCGAACCCACAACCAGTCGTTTACAGTCACTGCGCCACGACTGGCCCCCATTGATATTTTCAGTTGTTAGTTTAAGAATAATAATCAAAACATTTCCGCTTTATATTTTATCGGCATAGCAGGGCAGGCAGAGTGCACATCTTATGTCAAGAAATTCGGATCCTCACTTTCTACTCGCATCCGAAAGCCGCACATAATAATGATAATATTTTTTTCCCTTTTTAACCAAACAAATATAAGATTTCATAAGATCTCTCCGAAATAAAGAAGTTATAAGATCTTATATCTTCTAGGAATCCCTTCTATCTCGCATACAGTAAGGTAAGAATTCTGAAGACATTGCGTGTTAAATGGCAGAACTTACCACGCTTTGACTCGACACCGAATCTAAGAAAATAGAAATATGAAATATTTCCATTCCTCGAGTGGGAATCGAACCCACAACCAGTTACTTTATACCCCTGTGCCACGACTTGCCTGATTTAATTATAACACAAGATATAAATATTAAACAGTTTGTTTACCCGCAGTTCAGTGTGCTTAATAACTTATAGAAGCTGTACGCTTACGTCTATTGCTTTAGTTCACAACTCAACTAAGATATAACGAGCGTACTTGGCGAAACTAATTAGGTTGTGGCAATTAATTTTTGCACCTACATTTTACATGTTATAGTGTTTATTAATAGAATTTAGATGTTGGTAGATGAGGTTTTGTGAGATAGGGAGGGTAGAGAGATTTAGTGTTACGTCACTCCGTTGAGCGGGTGGTGTAAATAACGCTGTGGTTCAGCGAGTAAATGTAAATAAATTAAATAAAATCATAAGCCTGCATGGGATTCGAACCCACAACCATCGTGTCTTTAGAAAGACACTATCTTATTTTTATATTTACTTTATATGTAAAAAGTTTGTGTTTGTGTGTGTTTTAAAAGTAAGACACTGTCCTATTATTATTATTTTTTTACTATTATTTTTATTACTTTTTTCACATAATCAAGGATATTTAGTGAGAACATTACTAGTTATTCCTATATCTATGTTTCTTTTGAAGAGAACAATGGGATAAGTGATTGTACGTTTTGAAATTTTATACCATATATTGTATATGCATATATAACAACAAAAAAGCATTATAATGCACATAAGGATATTTCAGTGTAGGGTAAAACTAGGTAAAACGCCCCAGTTGACAAAACGCCCCACAGCCATAGCAGGCACATTAAGAAAGCTAGATGATACACGTATTGCACGGAGAGTAGCCATAAGTTGATAAACAACATAGCTAATGTGCACGTGTGGTTTATTACGCTCCCTTAAAAAATATTAATAAATTTAGTGTTTCAGTGAAGTTACAATTTGTGGTAAGTTGCAAACATTTTTTTATATTTTAATACTCATTAAATTTAAGTTAAAATGATATTAACTGTTGAAAATACACATAAATACACTTTATTATAAATGTTCGTTAAACGTGATAACTTTGAAATTGAGGCTTTTTTCTTGATAGGGCGTTTTAAAAAGCAAAATTTGCAATACGCCCCACCGCATGTTTTTTAAAATGCCCCCGTACCGAAATTACATAGATACCAATTTATATTGTATTTTAATTACAGAGTATGTCTCTTAAATATAAACGCAAGACTCTTCGAGCTTCTTGAAGGCAATGCGATCTGTATGAAGTAAAAAAATGGGAGAGAATGAAGCTTCAAAGCACTTCAAAGTTCCATCTTTGAGAAGCACCTTAAAGCTGTTCGGATATGGACATAAATAAAAGCGTTGAATGTACAGAAAATTACTACATAACAAAGTCTCCTGAAGACTGGATTCAAGTTTGACACGTTCAGGGTACCACGTTTGTATAACAACTATGGGCAGAAAGCTGAGAGAGAAGCTGTTAAAAGCAGCAAGATTTGATTTTATTCTATTCAACTATTTTATGATGATTTTAATTTGGTTTATGTCAAAGTTAATTGAAAAGACTGTTATGTTAATCATTAATTTAGAAGACTGGTGTTTTTTATTGTTACAACTTTTCTTTTAATTAATTACTTACAAATAAAAATGTTTTTTTTTATTTAGAGTTTTTAAGGACTTTTAAGTCTTGCCTTACATTTTTGTTATGTTTGTAAGTTATTAAACTATTGATATATTGTGTTTTTTTAAGTTTTGGATAAAATTTAGGTATGGACATATATGAGGACATTTTAAATTGCATGGGGCATTTTATAATACAAAACGAGGCGTATTAGGTAACATGTACCTGATAAAACGCCCCACTCCATGTCTGCAAAAAAATTGAAATAGATCTTTAACCATCGTTCCAATTACATTAAGGTTTTGTAAAATTATTGTTAACGAACCAATTAACGTCCAGGAATAAAAGAAATAATTAAATCTATCATTATTTGGGTTTTATTGAAGGTTAAAAAAAAGTGGGGCGTATTACCAAGTTTTACCCTAGTAAGGCATTTTAACGAAATTGCCTTTATTTCTTGCATTGCCCGTTTTAAATACACTGAGTTACTGCATAAGACATAGTTCATCTTCATGCTTTATCCCGCATAGTGCAGTAGACAGAGAAATCTAGTATGGAGTGTTGAATGGCGGAGATACTAACTACCATATTACTAGAGGAGTGACAATAATAAATAAAATTTCCGCCGATGGAAATCGAACCTACGACCATTTACAGTTACACGCTGTTCCACTGCGCCAATCATCCATATGTTTATAGGAACTATGTTTATAGGAATATATTTAGAAGTAAGAAATGTAGGTCGCCATAACTCCATAAGCTACTTTAATTAAATTACAAAACTTTTACGACTTTACACTGAAACAATAATGATAGCTAGTTCCATTAGCTACAGATTCTATTAAGCGATGTGTAACATTTTGATTTAATGCTGGGAATAGACTCATTAAATACCTACGAGTACTAAATACTTAGAAAGACTAATAAAATAGGTAAATGAAAATTGATGGATGGATATTGTGGTGAAGCGGTGTCGAGCCAAGCTCGGCGTTAAGTTCCACCACTTAACACGCAATGCCCTCGAATGCGGCGGAATGTGAGGAACGGAGTGACTTAACACTAGGTTCCCTCTGCCTACCCTGCTGTGTGCGGGATACAGAGTGAAGTTAAAAAAATGGATGGATCCATTTTAGTATAGACAAATCGCGGCGTTGAGTTCCGCCACGTAACAGGGAACGTCTCGATTTCGGGTGCTATCTACTCGTAAATGGAGAAGGAAGTGGCTTGACACTAACTAGTTCTCTTTGACTATTCTGCTGCAGGGAAAAAAGTGAAGCGGTTTTTTATGTGAATGGAAAGGTATAATAAAATACGGCATGGATAAAGCTTAGAAAAGGATGTGTAGAAAACCAATAATTTTCATGATAATGGTTTACAAATACACGATTTTAATATTAAAATAAATTAGACACTACTATATGTTTGACTTACACTTTCGTGTACAATAAAAAACATGACGCTAGGGAAACGCGTATTTTACACGTAAACGATCTCGTTTACGATATAAATAAATAATTTATATAGAGGTCAAACGTCGCAATGGGGCTCAAAATGCAGACGCAGTCACACTTTGACTGGTTAGGGGTTTGATTCCTACTCGATATTAAATATTTCAATTTCTTCGCACTGGTGTCCAGGCAGAAGTACAGCGTTGAATTCTGCTACTCAACAAGTAATGTCTACTTTGCGTCTTCAACTCATTGAATTAATATTTCTACAGTATCTAAAATTAAAAAGCTATTTAAAATATAAGATCTGAATTAAATAAAAAATAATTAATGTAGCCATATTTTGTCTAATGGAATCAAAGAGCAAAAGTGTTAGAAAACCAAACATTTTCTTTAATGAGGTTGGACTTCAAGACTTCGATTTACAATGCTACAAGTCTCATTGTGTAATATTTTTATTTTTATTTCACGCTTTCACGCATTTCCCGCATAACAGAGGGTAGTCAGAGAGAACATGGCGCCAAGACTTTCTGAACTCGCCTCTATAAATCGAGACATTGCGTGTTAAATGACGAAACTTAAGGGTGCTTTGAAAATGTCAATCTCTTATAGAGATACAGTAGCAATCCAATCTAACAAGATACGCTGGCGCTATCTGCACTGCTTAAGAGGAGGATAGTGACCCACCAACCATCGAACCTGACTCTTTAAGGGACTGCTACAGTCTCTCCATTACATAATCAAATGAAATAAACTGTACGAAATACAAAACACGTGTGACCGAGTGTACTCACTCGTTAAAATAAATTAAAAAAAAATCACAAACAGAAAAAATGAAAAAAATGCAGAAAAAAACACGAAAAGAACTCGAGTGTAGCGCTTAAAATAAAAAGATAGAAAAAGGCTGCACTTTGTTTTACTAGAAGCGGAGAAATAAAATAATTGATTTCGCCTCAAATGGGAATTGAACCCACAACCAATCGCATTTGCAGTCAGAAGCTAGCTACAGCCGTCTCACTGCGCCACAGCCTCCCCATAATATATGAGAACTTTTACGATACTTAAGGCTGTACAACAAATAAGAATTCATGAGAGTCCTTACTTCGCTTTATCACTTAAAAGTGTTCCAATACGAATAAATTTCAACTTTATTTACAAATTGTTAAGGTCTATTTTAGCTTAAAACAACACTAAGTCATTTTAAAGGCAACATTTATACGGAAATAGAAACGTTTTTTGGATGGTTTTTTTATCATTTGCCTCTCTTTTCATAGGTTTGATGGTGGATATTGTTCGAACTTATTCTGAATAGGTTTTAATTTTCTACCCCTATATACTTACTATATGTAGGTATATACATATATATTTTAGAAACCATCGTGGCTGTGTGGGCTAGTGTCTAATTGTTAACGTAATTGGTCGTGGGTTCTTTTTAAAGTCCAGTAAATGATTATTTAAAATTATTTTCTGTTTATTGATCTAGTAAAACAAAGCAAGGTGTTGTTGATATTTATATATTTCTTTAATGTGCTAAGCTTCATTTTCGAGCTGAATATGGATTACGGAGTGTCTCGACACTAGATTCTCTCTGACTTCTACTGCCTAGCGAGAAAAACGTAGTTCTTACAAACATTTATAAAAAAATAACATTAATATAAATTGTTGTGGCCAGTCGTGGCCCAGTGGCACAAGCGTGTGACTTTAAACGACTGGTTGTGGGTTCGATTTCCACTCGAGGAGTGGAAATATTCAATATTTCCACTTTCTTCGCTCTGGATTCGAGGTAAAAGCGCGTCGTTAAGTTCCACCACTTAACACGCAATGCCTCCGAATTCGGCGGAAAATGGGGAACGGAGTGTCTTAACACTAAGTTCCCTCTGCCTACCCTGCTGTGTGCGTGATACAGCGTGACGCTAAAAATATATATAAATTGTATGATTAACTTCTTTATATCATTCCTTCGTAAGACACTCTCCACTCTTACAAAATCGACATTTTACTCGAGTTGTTATAAATCAACGCCGCAATTTGTCTTGGTCACCACGGCGGAGAAGTTAAAGTAATAAAATTATGGTCATTCCAATTGAGTGAGAGTTAGAATCGAACCCACGACCAATCACGATCACAGTCAGACACTGTTGCATGATGACGAGATTATCGATTGACGATTAAAATTGTTCACTTTTACAAAATATATTGAAATATATATGTATATGTGGGCAGTCGTGGCGCAGTGGCACGAACGTGTGACTGTAAACGACTGGTTGTGGGTTCGATTCCCACTCATGGAGTGGAAATATTTAATATTTCCATCCTCCGCTCTGGTATCATAGCCAAAGCGCGGCATTAAGTTCCGCCACTTAGCATGCAATGCCTCCAAATTCGGCGGAAAGTGGGGACTGGAGTGTCTTAACACATTTCTCTGCCTACCCTGCTGTGTGCGGAATACAGCGTGAAGGTAAATAAATAAATAATATCTATTTTAAATTCCCTCGACGTATTTCTTCAACAGTTGATAAGAAAGTAACTTATTTTTGTTCGAAGAAACGGAATAGCGATTCAACGAGAAAGCGCAGCTGGTGTTCTTAGTATTCCACTTGAATACGACGTAGTATATTACAATAGTTAGAGATAGAGAGAAATACATGATATTGTGGACAAACAAAACATATAGCCTTTTACAAAACGTCAATATTAAATTTATTTTAGCTTCACGCTGTATCCCGCACACAGCAGGGATAGGCATAGGGAACCTAGTGTTAAGACACTCCGTTTCCGCCAAATTCGGAGGCATTGCGTGTTAAGGGGCGGAACTTAACGCCGCGCTTTGCCTCGACACCAAACGAAGAAAATGGAAACATTAAATATTTCCAGTCCTCGATTAGAAAATCGTACCCACAACCAATTGATTTACTATTACACTTTGTTCCTCAGCGCCACGGCTGGCCCCATAATATTTTGTCTCCAAATTTGGCGGAAAGTGGTTAACGGAGACTCTTAACACTGAGTTCCCTCTACCTACCTTACTGTGTGCGGTATACAGCGTGAAGCCAAAAAAAAAAAGATTATTAAAACTATCTTCTATTTTCTATATTTCTTATCTGTCTATTCGCTGTACACTTTTTAAAAATTCATTTTTATATTGTTTTCGCGCTAAAAACATAGCATCTGTCAGATTACTTCGCT
Organism: Dryas iulia moderata; assembly: GCA_019049465.1. Classification (NCBI taxonomy): domain Eukaryota; kingdom Metazoa; phylum Arthropoda; class Insecta; order Lepidoptera; family Nymphalidae; genus Dryas; species Dryas iulia. The sequence continues at coordinate 14,071,557 of CM032428.1, forward strand.
CTCTGACAGAACGATTTACATTCATTTCGTTTGGGTAGCTTTCGTACAAAAATATTGCTATGCTTTTTATTATGGCGCTTTGTTGGATTCCGCTTGTAAATTAAATAAACGAATGGCTAACGATATTCTTTCTATTACACGGCGTTTGTTAAAATTGTTTTTTTTTGTTTACTGTATATGAGTATTGTAAAGTAACACGTGAAAATCAATTAGAGCTTGATACATCGAGTGGGAAATTGTTTATACTCTACAATATTTCCGTTTTTGATCTTATTATATAAAGTAAAACGTTGACGTTGATATTGTACCTTATACTAACTACTAACCAACGCACTGAAATATGCGTATAATCCAAAAAATATGGAAGGATGGAAGTAATAATTTATTTAACATTTTTAAAAGTATTTACTCTTTAAAACTACTATTTTCTTAAAATTTAAAGGAGATCAGATTAAGTTCCTGAGAGAGAAAATTAATTTAGATTAGAGTTTACCAGCTTCAAGTGGTTTTGCACATAGCAATAAGAGAGAATAAGAAGCAAATAGAACCGGATGTTACAACACTCCGTACTCCACCATTCACCCGAATTTAAAATATTGCGTGTTGATTTGCGGAACTTAACGCCGCGTTTTACCTTGTTTACCAGAGCAGATAAATTATGGTGGCCTTCTATCTTCAAAAAATAGCGACGAGTTTCAAAACTCGAGTATTATAAAATACTGAAGATTATATTTTATTATATACTAACTGTGTTCATAGAGATAATTAACTCCCTTCATAATAAAACGTCATAAAAATATTTTATAAGAAGTTTACTTATTTACTTAGAAAGTAACTAAAACTAAGCCAAATTTATCAAACTCAAATTACAACTTGTGAGAAGTGCATAAAACTAACTTCCAACTAGTTACTTACTTGTGGCAATGGTTCTGACTTGAAGACAAGAATACAATCCTCAAATATTATAATATCAAATTAAATAATAAGTGAACGAACAAACGAAAATTAATGAAATAAGCACATTGTAAGTTTTCTCTGTCTACCCTACTGTGGGCTACAGGTAAAGCTAAAAAAATTAACCTTCAAAAACCATAACAATTTTTTATGTCTAATTTACAAAATTTAAACGTTTCAAAAGTAGTTTAAATATATCGAATTGATGTATGTCGTCAAATGTACGCGAAAGAAAAAAAAAATTTTTCGTGTAGAATTTTATTGTTCATGAACAATATTATATTTACAAGTCAATTATGAAAAATTAATTTACATAACATAAAATATATATTGTTTTGTATTATTAAATTAAAAATTCAATAAATTGTAATCATTTCAAAATGTCTATGTAAATAGTAAAAAAAATTTTAATAAATCCAGATTAAATGTTTTGTAATACGTTTAAGATCTTATTATTAAATATAAAAAGCCACAGATAAAATAAAATCATTTTTTTTTTCTTAAAATAAAAAAAAACTAAAATCATTTCCAAAAAGACACGTGAAATCGATTTTAATCAAAAATATAACACAAGTACCAGGGCGACATATACCAGAAAGCGGTTTCCTTGCATTAAGTTACAATTGAAGCGCAACACAATAACACACGTCCTTCCCTTTCACTCTTATGACGCGGGCATAATGCCGTCTCACTTGACATGTCCGACAGTGTATCGACTCGAACAATTCCAACGTTCTATATAGAGAGAGTATCTGATGCTCGAGATTGTATGAATGGAATTGAAAACAATTGTTTTATATTATTGTTTCTTTGAGTGGACGTGTACTGTGTGGTTGGGAATATATAAATGTATTTGTTGAAGTGAAAACTTCTTTAGGCGCATTGAGCGTTTTGGTAGAGGGTAAAATCCTCGGTTCGCGTCACCGACATGCTAATGATAATAGTATTGAAATTGAAATTCGTGTAAATATAAATAAATACCATGTATAATTAAGATAATTGTATATTAATTATTTTTTCAACCACTTTGTATTTATATTTTGTTCATGATTTGTTTAACCCATCATATGTAACTAATAAATAAAACATAAAAAAATTCATATAATTTTTGCATATAGTTTTAATTACACTCAACTTAATAGTTCCGTTTTCACTTCTATTGGCAGTCCCACGACTGCTATTTTTATTGTTTTATCTGTAAAAGGGGTTTGTGGCGCAGTGGACTACAATTACTGTGAATGTGATGGTTGTGGATTCAACACACACTTGGGTAATAATAGTGTTAGATGTTTTCCATTTACCCGATATTTTAAAGCTGAGTTCCGATTTTATTGACATTCTAATATTCTTGCAAACTAGAAAGTTATGTTTTTTTGTGCTGTGATTTTAAATATTTGTTCTTATTTTATTGTTAATTTATAATAAGTGCATATAATATGCAATAAAAAAAAATGAATATTACTATCATAAACGCCAATGGATTATTTTACCGAATAGTTACTTAAGTTATTCACTATGTTCAGAAAATATCAAAATTAAATAAATTATTATAACAAAATGTCTTTTTTTTAGCTTCAGTATGTATCCCGCACACAGCAGAGACACTGAGTGGCGAAACTTAACACCGCGCTTTACACCAGAGCGAAGAAAATGGAAATAAATAACAAAATATGCTATCAATAAATGTTTATGGACTTAGCTTAATTTATTTACTACAGCCTACGTTCAACGGCTGAAAGCTACATAGTCTTAACCTTTCCCAAAAGACTATTTAAAAAAAAAAAAAAAAAAGAGCGCGTAAATAAAACGTCATTATGACTTAAAATTATCTTAACATAATTAATTAAATACAAACTTAAAAATTGTAAATATATTTAAATAATTAAAATAGTCTATCTACTTATAAATTATTATACGTACATAATTATAACACACGAGAAAAACAAAGTTTCTTTTTATAGAAATTCTTACTACATTTTTATTTTCAAGAGGGTGGCAGTGAAGGAGCCTGGAAGCTTGTACGATAAAAGATAAGCTCTATTTCATATATACTATAATAATTCTATATAATCTTTATTAGGTCAACGTTATAGTTTTGCTTTTCATCTTATGAATCGTAATTATAAAATTCATGTTTTTATTTGATTTTTGCTTTCAGTGTTTTTCATAATTATTCAATACACGTGTTTTTATTTTTTTTTATCTATATTTTTTTAGCTTCACGCTGTATCCCGCACACAGCAGGGTAGGCAGAGGGTACCTAGTGTTGAGACACTCCGTTCCCCATTTTCCGCCGAATTCGGAGTCATTGCGTGTTAAGTGGCGGAACTTAACGCCGCGCTTTACCTTGACACCAGAGCGAAGAAAATGCAAATATTAAATAATAATAATAATAATATTTATTTATTGGTTTAAACAGTGAGTACATCATAATAACATTTTATAACGATAATAACTGCGTTAGTTACTAACTGTGTTGCAGTTATCAATAAATATCTCCACTCCTCGAGTGGGAATCGAACCCACAACCAGTTGTTTACAGTCACTCGCTTGTGCCACTGGGCCACGACTGGCCACGATGTTAATTCTATGCTGTTCGAATTCGAAGAGGCAATTATGGCGTAATGGGACATTCTCTGATTGTAAACGCTACGGTAGTCGGTTCGATTCCCACATGGATGAATGTTGATGTATTATTTTTATTCCTCCACTTTTATGCCTAGGAGTACGGATGGAAAGTGATGAACGGAGTGTCTTAATACTAGGTAAGCCCTCTATGCCATGCAGGAAAGTGTGAAGCTGCTAATTTAAGTTTTCTATTATTTTAGACTTAAGATACTACATAATCACAATGTTTTTTGAAGTCATCGTCGTGCATTGGGACAGTATAAAGGTGTCGTTGTGGTGTCGATTTCAACTTAAGCTAATAATTATATTTATATTATACTAGCGGACACGGTGACCTTCGTATAGCCATATTTTTGATTATAATACTATGCCTAAGATTTTCATAATAATTCTAATGCATTATAATGTCCAATAGTTTTCGTTTTTCCGGAAGGCCGGAAGTAGCTAGACTACTCATTTTATTTAATAAAATCGGCCTGATAATTTTCTTAAAACATGTTGATAAATGGCTCCCCATTTGTATTTAAAGACACAATTTTAGTGCTATATTTTAATTTCTTTTTTATAGCTTGACGCTATATCCCGCACACAGCACTGTAGGCAGAGGGAATGTAGTGTTAAGTCACTCCGTTCCCCACTTTCCGCCGAATTCGCGCGTGGCGCGGATTTCGAGTGGAATTTGCCTCGACACCATAGCGAAGAAATTGGAAATATTAAATATTCCTCGAGTGGTAATCGAACCTACAACCAGTCGCTTTACAGGCACGCTCTGTGCGTCTTTGCCACGACTGGCCCCAGTTTTGATTACCCAGCAAATTTAAAAATAACACATATGAGAAATATTTCTTATACAACATCGAATTAATAACAAATATTTAACCCAATGACATAACATTGGCAACGCTTCAAGACTATCAGTATAACATGATATCCATCATGGACGTAATCAAACTTAATTGAATAATGTCGATTTTTACTAGTTTTTCTGGACATATATCAATTTATGCATGTAAACAGACATGTCCCTGATCATTAAGGAACGATTTCAGAATATATCAGTATATCAGTAGTGAAGCGTGATTTTTTTTGTGCAAGTAAGCCGGCGTAAAAAGAAATATTATTTTTTTTGGGAGTATTGAACAAACTAGCGGCCCGCTCGCGGCTTCGCCGCGTGATCTAAGTGGCTCTTTCGGTATATTGCAACCCTCAGTGGTCGATTTTTGAAAAATAAAGTAGCCTATGTTTAACGTTGGATTATCAATTGTATATATGCCAAAATTCATTACAATCGGTCAAGCGGTGTACATTTTTAATTTAAACTTTTATCCACTATTTCAACCTTTTAGAGGTTGATTGTTGAAAAACTAAGTAGCCTATGTTAGACCCAGTCATTTTTACTACTTTCATTCTAAATTTCATCCAAATCGGACCAGTAGATTAGCCGTGAAAACGTGACAGACAAACACACAGACATTCGCATTTATAATATAAGTATGGATTATTTGCAAAAGTCAAACCGGTGGGAATCATGTTTTATGGTCACTTCGCCACAGGTATATATTATGGATTCGATTTCCAGTCGGGATAACGATTACATTATTATTTTTTTTAATTCTTCACCTCTAATAAGATAAAGAGCGGCGTTGGATTCCGCTTAATTGGACAAAAAAAAACAGAAAATGGAATGCTTTAACACTAATATTTGTACTAGTCGTTCTTAAAAATATATATGTGACACTGCATTCCCTTAGGAGGACCTATGTATATGAAAATGATGCGGACACAGTCATATGAAATTTGGAATAGTTAAAATTAATGCAATTAAATAAGAAAGTCATTTTTTTAATTAATTAAATATATAAATTTCACACGGAAAATACAGAATGAAGTGTATTGACATACTACTGAGTGATACAGCGTGTGGGTAAAAAAAGGAAAGAGAAAAAAAAAGAAAATTGTCTCATAGTCTCAAGCGCTCTGTGGAGAGGGTCACTAGGGTTTAGTATTTTAATACTTTAGTATTGATGGTACATAGAAATTTAACATATATTTGTGGATAGGAGCCAGACGGGGCGCAGTGGCACAAAGTGTGACTGTAACACGACTGGGTTCGATTCTCACTCGAGGATAGGAAATATTTCCATTTTCTTATCTCTGATGTCGAGGCAAATTAAGTTCCGCAACTTAACACGCAATACCTCCAGAATTCGGCGGTTTGTGGGGAACGGAGTGTCTTATACTACGGAGTGATACAGCGTGATGGTAAAAAAAGAAAAGAAAAAAAAACAAAATTGTCTATATATATCATAGTCTCAAAGGCCTCCTACCCTCCTATGCGTGAAAAAACGAAGCTGATTGATTAATAACTATAAATTAGAACTAATTTACTAAGAATATAATCATTCTCTTGTAAGTAGAGGAGATTTAACACCAGCTGGTGAACTAACTATCCATATAAGTTAGCCCAAGTTTAGTCCGAATTTTAAACTCGATCTAACTCCCACTTGTAAGACCTCCGAAGTTTTGGGCTCAGATGCATTGTTACCGCACACTCTATACGGTTCTTCTTATATAGTATAAATAATAAAATTTAGCTGAACAAATTTTATTTCGTTTTGCTTGTAATGTTATTGTATTTTTATATAATGAATAGCGCCCCGCTCGCGGCTTCGCCGCGTGAACTATGTCGTTAAATTGCAACCCTCGGGGGCACATTTTTACAAAATAAAGTAGCCTTTGTTTAAGCTTAGATTATCAACTATATTTATGCCAAAATTCATTACAATTAGTCTAGCGGTTTAGAATTTTCATACAAACTTTCATCCCCTTTTTCAACCCTTTAGGGGTTGATTTTTGAAAAACTAAGTAGCCTATATTAGACCCAGTCATTTTTATTACTTTCATTCTAAATTTCATCCAAATCGGACCGGTAGATTAGCCGTGAAAGCGTGACAGACAAACACACAGACATTCGCATTTATAATATAAATATGGATAAGTATTTTTTTTGTGTTATTCAATTATATTATATTAAAATTTCTTTTTTTTTTAATAAATTTAACATTTAGAATAACATAATTTTTATACTCGGCCACAGGTAGGTAGGCAAATACTCTTTTCACATTTCCGCTCAGGTATCGAGACCAAAATGAAAGAAATAAAATAATTTAAATAAAACCATTTCCCAGAATGAGATTTCAATGACGTTAGCCTATTTTTCTGATCCAGTAAATTTATTATTTTGAGAAACTATATATAAATCTTTAATATGTAAAAAAAAATATGTATTACATAAGTATAGTGTTTTGAAAGTCTTGGAAGCCTTTTAAGTGCTCTTACTGATAAATTCAAATGTATGGGACGTTTGAATCCCTCTTGATCCAAATTATTAACAGTTATAAATTATACGTTTTCTAAAATCGTTTTCCAATTTCCTATGTGTATAAATAATACTTTAAATTTTTAAAATAGCAACTATATGCTTTTCGCTTTTCAGGGCAGTCAGAGAGAACCTTCATTCTGTTAAGAAACTTAATTCTGCACTTGAATATGTAATTGTTTTTAAAAAACTACTATTAAATCAAAAGTGTAACAAAAAACTGTAATATAACAAACTTTTTCCTTTTTTTAGAAATATACTATAGTATAGAGTAGCATAGACCTTGATAATAGATTTTTTGCACCCGATGCATCTTTGAAAAGTCAAGTGGTCATTGTTGTGCATAAGTGTTTAATGGAGGCCTTTTCATCAACATAGGAAAAATAACAATAAAAATAGTGGCCAGTCGTGGCCCAGTGGCACAAGCGTGTGACTGTAAACGACTGGTTGTGGGTTCGATTCCCACTCGAGGAGTGGAAATATTAAATATTTCCATTTTCTTCGCTCTGGTGTCGAGGTAAAGCGCGGCGTTAAGTTCCGCCACTTAACACGCAATGCCTCCGAATTCCGAATGGTTGGAAAGGAGGGAGGAAAGATGGAAAGGTGGAAATGGGGAGAGCTGGCTTACATGTCATCGAAACGAAACACATCATCAGATGTTTGGCGGTGCGACTTTGACATGATAGGGTCGCGAGTCAGTCGGAGAACGCATCTATCGAACGGATCTAACACATATCCAATTGAAATTTCAGTCAGTTCTATACCACAATACTAGAAAGGGCTACAAAAAGTTTTTTTTACTTAAAAATGTAAAAAAAAAACAATCTTTCACACCATAAAGCAAAACATACAAACGAACACCAATAAAACCATGGTTTTAAAACCCCCATAAAAATCTTTATGCCAACCATAGATGAAGTCACCTGAAATAACTATCTATAAAAAAAGATATAAACTTAATAGCCTATTAAGGACGCACTGAGAACGTTCTCCTTCACCTACTTGGGTCTTTCACTTTAATTACCGTCTTGATTCCGTCATTCTTGATTTTGTGATCTCATTTCTATTAGATAAATGCAGTTTTTACTTTTGTATAGCAGGGTGTTCAAAGGGAACCTAGTGTCAAGACACTCTGTTCTCCACTTTCCGCCCAAAATCAGGATACTGCGAGTTCAGTAACAAAACTAAACACCACTACACACGTACACGAGCGGAGAAATGAAAATAATTTCTAAATATTCCTTAGAATGGGAATCGAACCCACAACCAATTGCCATACAGTGAGACTGTTCCATTACCCCACGATAGCCACTACACTATTAATACAAACAATAAGAAAATAATATTCCCAAAAAAAACCTTTTACCTTAATACAAACAGAAGTAAATATGAAACATAACCTAAGGTTAGTTTTCGATTGTCCGTAAACAAAGGCGAAGTTTTATCGTGGATAAGTTAGTCTCGTGTGAAAACGAACAGTTTCTATATGGAAGTTGTACGTATGACAATTGTTTTTGCGATTTTATGTTATAAATAGTATAGAGTTATTGTTTTTTCTAAATATTCTGTGTTCATTTACACGCTTTTTTCGTATAACAGAGAGAACTTAGTGTAAAGACACTCCGTTCTCTACTTGTCACCCGAAATAAAATTACGTGTTAAGTGGCGGAACTCAATGCCGCGTTTTGTCGTAGGTATTTACCGGATAAATTGAAAGTAATTAAATTTTGTTTTTTTTTATCGAGTGGGAACGGAATCCGTAACTAATCGGTATTATAGTCAGAGGCTGTCCCATTGTGCTACAATGCTCATTTTTTTTTATTGTATTCTAAATTAATATATCCTTATTTTTATAAGACAAAGCGTGACATATAGTTTTCAAAACAGAGTGTCTTAATTCTATGTTCTTGATGACAAAAGTTAGACATAAAATTTTGGCTTCGATTCCCACTCGAGGAGTGGAAATATTTAATTTTTCCATTTTCTTCGCTCTGGTGTCGAGGCAAAGTGCGGCGTTAAGCTCCGCCACTTAATACGCAACCTCCAAAATCGGCGGAAAATGGAGAACGGAGTGTCATAACACTAGGTTCCCTCTGCCTATCCTGCTGTGTGCGGGATGCAGTGTGAAGATAAAAAAAATATAATAAGAATATATAAAAGTTAAAAAAATCTATATAAAATGTACACCAAAGCTTCTAAGCTGAATATATTTGTATACAGGTAACTGTAACGAAATATCGATACAATTTTTGAATTCGCCTGCGGTTTTTAGTTTGCCAATATTTTTTCTAAAGCCATCAAATATTTTTTCGCATACAAAACGGACGTTTTAACTAAAAGAAAATAATCTAGTCGTATTTTAGTGATATTGGTATTCGGTAATAAATAAGAAGCCATTAGTAGCCATAGTACTGTGGATATGTCTGACTGTTAACGCGATGGTTGCGTATACCGTTATATGTTTATTTGAACTATTTTTGTTTCGCCGCTATAGTTCGAAAAAGCACGGCGTTTAGTTCCACTACTTAAAAAGCAATGTCTCAATTTCGACTGAATGTGGAGAACGGAGTATTATGACGCTAGGGTCTCTCTGACTACCCTTTTATGCGGGGAAAAAGGATAAAGTTATTTAAAAACTTCAACACCTTCAACAGTGGCGCATTGGAGCTATGTTATAGAAATAAAGTAAATATTACCTAGATACACTCACTTAATCTTAATGAAGAATAATAACTTAATGAAGAATTAATCTTAACCTAATGTCTGCATAATTTAAAAGAAAAAAATAACCTACACATATGTAGCTTCACGTCTTTTCCTGAATATAACAGAATGTTTTGATATCGTCAAGACATTCTGTTATATTACTCAGTTAGGGTACTCAGAGAACCTAGTGTCAAGACATTCCCTTCTCGCCAACGACTCTCTCTCAACGCCACGTTTTTATTAGGCATCGAAATAGGCAACGAAAATAGTATATAGTCAGTCCCCTAGGTGGGATTGAACCCCAAACTATGGCGTCTACAGACAGACGCTATCCAACTGCGCCACGACGATCTCAAATCTATGTATTATACCTACAGTTATGCTTAAATTATACAATATATAAACTCAATTTTAGTTTAATATCTAATTAACATAGCCCAGCATATAACAGGCAAAATTAATGCGCCAGTTGGTTACGGCACATAGATGGAATTATGGACGTGGACGCATATGGCGATGAAATGAAAATTGAGCAAGAAAAAATTGCTTGTGTAGCTTACTTGTATAAGAATATTGAGTGGAGGCGATGTTTTGCTTAGTTTGTTAAATAAGTTAGGTTTGACTAACGAAGTAACGTGACTTTCATTGTATATTTTTCGAATTACATTATTATAGCTTCACGCCGTATCCCGCACACTGCAGGGTAGGAAGAGGGAACCTAGTGTTAAGACACTCCGTTCCCCACTCCTAAGATATACTGTTATTATCTTAATAAAACAAAGTTTTAGCATTGTGCTGCTGCTGCTGTGCGCGGGATACAGCGTGAAGGTAAAAAAAATTAGGACAGAACTAATTTTTTCACGCTATCATGGCGCAATGAGACATTCTTTGAGTATAAGCAGGCTTTAGGGGTAGATAACCATTCGGGTAATTGATTGTATTAAAATTATTTTCGTTTTCCCAAACATTAAAAATAAAACGACGTGTTTGTTAACCATCACATAACACACAAAGCAACGAATTGGGAAAAATAGAAGAACAAACATATGTGTATATCCTGCTACGGGGTAAAATGTAAAGCTGATCAAAATATAGTATGGTATTAAGGTCTTCTGCAACTCAAAACAACGTGTCGAAATGATGTGTGAATGCAGAGTCGATCTTTTCTTGCCCCCAAGGTTAATGGAGGACTGATGGTGGTTCTCATAGCCAGTGGCAGTAGAAGGGAGCACCGTAAGGTTGTGGTGGGTATACAAATAGTCTACTTCTGCCACACCATCCACATTACCCGACCCAGTCCCAAATTAGCAAGTACCCGTAACCAATAACATCACTTTAAAAAATGTCTTCCTACCCTCCCTTCTAGGAAATTCAACTTTTTATTTCCATGCTTCACTATTTTATTGTTAGAAATAAACGGCTAAAGAAGAAATAGCCATTTCCAGTATCTTTTGTGCCGCTGATACCTTACAACACAATAACCACTAGATAGTACTCTAGCACTTCATTGTTGTACTACTTACACTCTAAGTGGTATAACATTTTTCAAGACCTCTAAGACGCTGGAGATCGTAACGGAAACTGAAAAGATTCAATAAAATGGAAGGTAGATTTATGGAGTTTAGATGCGTTTTATGTATGTATTTATTTTTCAAGTTTACATTTTATTGCTTGTAGTAAAGTAGGTACGAAGAACCTAGTGTCATGATATTCCGTTCTCCACTCGACCCGAATTGGAGAAAATGTATTTTGCGAAGCTTAACTTAACCTAATTTTAATAAAAAAGGAAAATTAAATAATCGAACCTACAACTATCGCTTTACAGACCCTGTCCCACTGTGCCATTATAGTCACAATAACATAATACATGGTAATGTAAAAAAATGAAACCCCTTGAATTCATTATACATTTAAATATTAGATATTTTTATTAGTTAAGTTGAGTAATTACTGACTTTTTTTGGCAAAACAAAGGGCGACATTCAGTTCTGACAATGCAACATTCAGTCTCAAATTCAGGTGAAAAGCGCAGAACGGATTATCTTAGCCCGCGATTTCTTATTTTAATTGACCTTTTGAAATTCAAACAAATCGATTTTCAACATGGCGTCGTAATAAACATTATGATTAGGTATTAAATAAAATTGGTTATGAGAAACGTTACTATTTTTTTATTACACAAGATATACTGTCTTTTCTTGTAGCTTTACTTGTAGATATATTGTCTTTTTCTTGTATTTTTATAGCTTCATACTTTTTCAAAATAACAGGGTAATCAAGGAAAACATAATATTAATGTCAAGAGAACAGAATTAGTATGAAAACAGTCCGTCCTTTGCCTGAATTTCGCCTGAAACCGAGACCTTACGTATTGAGCGGCGGAATTCAAACGCCGCACTTTGTCTTAAATACCAGACCGAAGAAATGAAAATTTAAATATATCGTCAATACATGAATCATTGCTATTCCGTCGCAAACGGGACGGTGCAGCGGTGATTCGTGCGTTTTGTAACATATAAAAAAAATGTAATTGTAACTAAACTAGTTTATAATAAATAATGTTTACTAAGCATAATGAGTCACTGGTCACTTAAATAAATAATTATTATTGTCCTTCTCCGGAGTGGGAATCGAACCCACAATCATTGCGTAACAGTCAGACACTGTCTTATGCCACAAAGGCTGCAAAAAAGCCTTGTCTGTATTTCTCGAAGTAAAACAATTAGTTAACGGTTCTCAGAACGGATCGAATTTAAAACTTAATTATGCTGTTTATTCCGACGCCATGTTGAAACTTGATTAATTTGCGGCGCTCCCCCATTGCCGATAGCAACTCACTATTTATCAATCTCACTCTAGTACTGTAGTACCTACCTCCATTGTGTAGATGAAATGCGAGGAGAATATGGTTATTATTAATTCATATACATTTTTTTTTCATTTATAATGAATTAATAATTATTCCTTTTTTGGTGTTACACTGTATCCCGCATACAGCAAGATAAGCAAAGGGTACCTAGTGTAAAGACACTTGGTTCACCATTTTTCGCCGAATTCTGGAGGCAATGTGATTTTTTTAGTTTCACGCTACAGCGTGATACATCCCGCTCACAGCAGGGTAGGCAGAGGGGACCTACTGTTAAGACACGACACCAGAGCGAGGGAAATTGAAATATCCACTCGATTTCCAATCCTTGAGTGGGGTCGAACCCACAACCAGTCGTTTACTGTCACATATTTGTGCCACTACGCCACGACTGGCCCCTGAAATGATATTCTTTTAATATTGTTTATTAATTGGCGGAAATCAACGCCGTGGTTTGCCTCGACACCAGACGCCGGAGACTCCTGAGAAGGTTGTGGATACTGTTCTTAGTCGAGAGAACGATTATATTTATATTGTATTTTCGTAAGTACGCCTTGGTCACAAGACAATCGCGGCGATTAGTTCTGCTGTTTAAAATCATGTGTCGTATTCAGTAGAGGTCTGAGTGTCTCGACACGAGAAGATGTCTCTGCTTAAAAAGGCAAAAAAAAACAAAAATATCAAAAAAATCTTTGTAAAAAATTATTGTATGTTTTTTTTTATTTTATTAGTTATCTTAGCTTGTGTTGCGCCACTCAACACACATTGTTCAGTATTAAAGCGGAAAATAGAAAACAGAGTGTCTTAGCCGTATATTCTCTCTGATTACCTTGCTATATATTGCGAAAGTGTCATTTATATATTTTTTACTAATTAAAAACTGAAAAAATTTAAAGAAAACATGCTTTGATGAATTAAAATATTTTGAAATAAAAATATTAATCGCGTGTATTTTTGTATTTTTGTTTTGAAAATATATTTTTTAGAAAATCCGACACTTAACAGTACTTAGTCCTTGGTCACAAATGAACCTTAATCCGCTTCTCTGCGATTAATCCGGTTAAATTATTTGTATCTCAAAATATTTGAAAAACGTAAAAACAAAAGACTTTATTAATTTTGAATACTTTTAGCGTACCTATAGGTAATAACACCGATTAATATTAATTAACATATTATATACACATATACTAACATTGTTGTTACTCAATAAGTGGTTAAGAGACATATTTTCCACCAAAACTTTAATATTGCGTATTGGCGGAACGGATGTGGCGGAACTCAACGCCGTGCTTTGCCTTAGATACCAAAGTGTAGAAAAGAGCCCACAACCCAAACAATAACAGTCAGACCCTATCCCACTGAGCCACGATGACCTCAAAAATATAAAAACATTTTCAATATCAAAATATAAATTCCTTTTCTTTAATAAAATAGAATAATCGTGTTCGTTTCCTTCCACGTGCAAAGCCATGCTCAGTACAATTAATTGGAAGATTATGTAAATTCAGATAACGATATAAAACACAATGCTGCAGATTGTAGTTTAATAGAAGTAATGTAGTTGTCGTCAAGTTGTCTGTTACTTTATAAAGTGGTACAATTTAATTGTTTTAAAGTCTTGTATAGAATAGAATAGATAAGTTACTGTTATACGGGCAAGTTAATGGACAAAGCGTGTTTTTTGTTGCGGAACTTAACGCCGTGTTTTGTGTCAATAAAATGGGGAATTGAAAATGGGTTAAAAATAATTATTATTAATAACACGGGTAAGTTAAAATGATATAAATAAAATCATTTCTTCAAATGGGTATCAAACCGACAACCACCGTCTTAATAGACAGATGCATACGACATATCACCTCGATTTTTAATTTTCTTCAGTTATGGAAAGCTGAGTAAGTAAGAAAAAGCTTCATGGTTTTTTTCGTATAGAAGAACAGTCGGAGTGAAAATCGAATGCTAAGGCACGCCGTTCTCCACTTTGCTAAACATATCGTTAAACCTTCAGTTAGGGACCTCAACATTTTCGATTTAAAATAGATGAATATGCATAATGGAGTGTTTTAACACTAGACGCTCTCAGATACCATACTATAATGCCATGTACGCAAAAAAGATATTAAAAAAGGAAAAAAATACAAGTTTAAAAAGGAAAGGATTACGAGAGTAAGAAAATTCATATTTTTTTGTTTACAGTTTCACACTTTTACCCACAGTAGACAGACAGAGAAAACATAATATCAAGACACTACCTGTCGCATATGGAATTGCTGAACTGAACGCTGCCCATTATCTTTGAATTAATACCAATTTTATCAGGTAAAATGGGGCCAGTCGTGGTGCAGTGGCACAAGAGTGTAACTGAAAACGAATGGTTGTGGGTTCGATTCCCACTCGAAGAGTGGAAATATTTCATATTTCCATTTTCTTCGCCCTGGTGTCGAGGCAAAGCGCGGCGTTAAGTTCCGCCACTTAACACGCAATGCCTCCGAATCCGGCGGAAAGTGGGGAACGGAGTGTCTTAACACTAGGTTCCCTCTGCCTACCCTGCTGTGTGCGGGATACAGCGTGAAGCTATAAAAAATAATTCTCAGGTACAATAATAACCCCATACATAAAACACACATAACACTAAATTATTAAGATGAAGTCTGTTTCTTACATATCTACAGTTAAAGCTCGCATGTTAAATAAAGTATGAAACGTAGCGTAAATCGTTATATCTTCGAGTAATGTGTTCCTATGTAAGGAGCCGTGGGGGTCTGAAAGGATGATAAGGGGAATAAGGCTGGTTTCAAATGTTGTGTTCATTTTTGAATATTTTCAATTAATTACTAATATATTATAAATTAAAAAGAAGTTAGTTAAAGAAATGAGAATGGGAGTGTCTTAACATTAGGTTCACATTGCCTATCCTGATGTGTGCGGGATACAGCGTGAAGCTAACAAAAAAAAATGTAATATAGTAATTAAACTACTCGTAAAATTCACGTATTTTAGCAACATTTTTTGTTAAACATATGGTGGTGTGTGTTTTATTTAATGTATTTATTACAGATTATAATGGATTATGTTGGCTTTCTGCACTTTTTCTGCATAAAAAAATGTAAGCATGTCAATTTTTTGTAAAATTCCAAATCCGCGTTATTTTTGTGAAAGGGGATTCAAAGCGTATTAATATAATTATACTATAGGGATAGGACAGTCACAATTTCAAAATAGAATATTATATTTTTTAATCATAAATAAATTAAAAAACAATATATCACTTTAAGTTTCGAGCACTGACATTAAACTCTGAAATAGCAAAAAATGAAAAAAACAGAGTGACTTATCAGACTAGATTCAATTTAGACACAGAAATCTAAATCTAGATCTAGATCATCTCCTCAACTGTAGCTAATAAATAAAAAAAAAATAAAAAAACAACATTCCACGTGAAACCAACCTAAATACGCGAAGGCGCTGAAATTTTTAAGAGCTCTCACGCGATAGGTATTTTTATTAGATACGTGAGGTAAAAGATGGCCGTTTGGGAATTTGTCGTTTATGCCTACTACGAGGTAATCGCGGCGTGTTTATGTTCTTATCTTTGTTTAACATTGGGTTTTTTATATATATTTCAAAAATAAAAAATAAATAGCTTCACGCTATATCCCGCACACAGCAGGGTAGGCAGAGGGAACCTAGTGTTAAGACCCTCCATTCCCCACTTTCCGCCGAATTCGGAGGCTTGCGTGTTAAGTGGTGGAACTTAACGCCGCGCTTTACCTCGACACCAGAGCGAAGAAAATGGAAATATAATTTCCACTCCTCGAGTGGGAATCGAACCCACAACCAGTCTTTTACAGTCACACGCTTGTGCCACTGGGCCACTATATATATTTCGATATTTATATTGGTTGAATTTAAAAAAAGTTTTAAGATATGACAAAAGACGGTGTTGTTTTAAAGTGGAGAACGGAGTGTCTTGACACTACGTTTTTTAAGTGTATGCGGGAAAAGCTGAAAAAAGGACCTTAACTTTAATGTTAGTATGAGAAACTTTTGGCAAAGGATTCATTTATAATGAATTTTGTTTTTTTTGTTTTAAACCATCAGAATTCAAGTAACCTGGCTAATTAAGCTATAGTACTTAAGTTGTTAAAAAAAAAAAATAGCAGTCGTGGGACTGCCGATAGAAGTGAAAACGGAACTATTAAGTTGAGTGTAATTAAAACTATATGCAAAAATTATATGAATTTTTTTATGTTTTATTTATTAGTTACATATGATGGGTTAAACAAATCATGAACAAAATATAAGTACAAAGTGGTTGAAAAAATAATTAATATACAATTATCTTAATTATACATAGTATTTATATTTACACGAATTTCAATGAATTCAAGTTTGGACAATAATTATACGTGTACACAGGCTACTGCGCGTGCGCTAGTCTGGCTCTCCATAGCTATAGATATACTATTATCATTAGCATGTCGGTGACGCGAACCGAGGATTTTACCCTCTAGCAAAACGCTCAACGCGCCTAAAGAAGTTTTCACTTCAAAAATGTTAATTGATTTTTAGACATTGGTTTTAAACAAAATCAACTTTCATCGGATGAGTCGTGTAATATATACTACCCACCTGTGAACACGGAATACACGTAAAGTGTTCGAAACCTCGGGTTTTCAATAATATATTTCCAAACACCATAACTTTCAATTCATTTAATATTTAAATAGACTATCGAAAGTGGCCATAGTAACCATAATGGCACAACAGGACAGTCACTGATTGTAAATGGAATTAGTTGTGGGTTCGATTCCTACTCGTTGGAATAATCAGAATATAATTATTTCTATTTTTCGCTCTGGTTATGATGACAAAACACGGCATTAATTTCTACTAAACAGCACTCAATGTCTCGAATTTGGGTGGAGAGTGGAGACCGGAATACGTTGACATAAGGCGTACTATAACTACCATACTATGCGTAGAAAAAATTAATTGTTATTAAGTTAATTTCATGATTAATGTACATTTTGATACATACCTAGACTGTAAACGAAATAATGTAATATTTTTTGTATTTTAAGAATAAAAAAAAAAAAAATCCTTTAGGATTATATAAAACAAAATCAAATTAAATTGGAAATTTCTAAGGAATTAAATCTTTTGAGCAAACGGACAATTAACTAGAATACGTGATAATGCATAATGTAATAAAACAGACGTCCTTCAAACTTGCGCTGAGTTGAATCGGTTAATAGAATTAAAACTAATATATGAATATATTATAGCAAAGGCTATTATGGATCAGTGGGACAGTGTCTAACTGTAAACCAGATGGTTATAGATTCGATTCCCACTCGAGAAATGGAAATATTTAATATTTAGACTTTAATTATATTTTTTGTATCAAATAATAAAATTATAATGATGAAAAGAGCAACTGTTGAGTTGAAAGATATTTTGAATTTTTAATTTGAATAATCGCTCTGGTGTCGAGGCAAAGTGCGGCGTTAAGTTCCGCCACTTAACACGCAATTCCTCTAGAATTTGGCGTAAAATGGGAAACCAAGTGTCTTAACACTAGATTCCCTCTGCTTATCCTGCTATATACTGAATACAACGTAAACTAATATGAATATGTAATAATTATAGCCAAGGCTATTGTGACGCAGTGGGATAATACGAGACTGTGAACCAGATGGTCGTAGGTTCGATTCTATTCCGAGGGAGTGGTAATATTTAATTATTTTCATTTTTCCTTTCTGGTAAGACAAGCACGGCGTTAAGTACCGCTATTTTACATAAAATATTTATGTGTAAAGAGGAGAATGTAGGGTCTATTGAAGACCCTACATTCTCCTCTTTACCTACACTAGAACGAAAAATGGATGTAATTTTATGAACAATCGTTAATCAATTACAATGATACAATCTCTGACTGTAAACGAAATTAGTTGTTGTTTGGTTTTATAGTCGGAGGAATAATTATATTTTAATTATTTTTATTTCGCCACTCTGGTAAAACAAACCACGGCGTTGAGATCCGCCAATTAAGAATGCGTTGAGTTCAGGCGGGGAGTGGAGAACGGAATTTTTCGACAATATTTCCTACTATACCGGAAAAGCGTAAAGCTATAAATTAATCAATTTTCTCGAGCGGGGATTGAACCCACGACCATTGCGTTTTCAGTCAGAAGTTGAACCGCGACAGATACAAAATACGTAATATATTTTAAGAAATTTAGAGTTTCAATATGTTATCAACTTTTAAACATATTTAAAGTGTTATTCCACACTTAGGAAAATTGAAAAAGGCATTTAGAAAACGTATAAAAAATTGAACACAGCGGGATTCGAACCCGCGCCTCCTGAATACCGTCCAGGCGCTCTCACCACTGAGCCATGCGTTCTGCTACCAGCTGCGTCGAAATTCTTATACGCTTTACTACAACTTATTTTTGTTGTTAGCAAAATATCAACTTATTTTATTGTTAGTCAGTATTGCTGTTTAGTTAATCTTCAATTAAAAATGCAATTCGAAATGTCGGTTACAGTAAACAGAATATGTATGTCATAGCGTTGAAATGGAAAACCAATAATTAACCTAAGTCATTACACAAATGTCCAAATTTACCTAAATTTCCAATTTAATTTTAATTAGACGGTTATGGTACAGCCGTTAAAATACACGTTATTGCAAATGGTCATGAGTTCATATCTTAATCGAAGGATTTATTTTTAGATATTTTTATAATATTTTTAAAGTTTAAAACTTTAGATGGTTTGTTAAGTATCGCCTTTCAGCATAATGTCTGTTTGGACATAAAATGGTTTGTAGTATTTGCCGCATACTTTTAAAAGTTACTTTGTATAATATTTTATTAATAGTAGTAGAGCTACTATTAATAAAATGTTATTGTAGCTATTAAAATATAGTTACATTTTTAATATTAACTAGTATTAAAATAAAGCTTTACGCCTGTTTCCAAGAAAAACTAGTGCCAAGATAAACATTTTTAGAAAACGTATGAAAATTGAATGCAGCGGAATAAAAAACCGTGCATTTCAGAAAACATCCAAGGGTTCTGGTAGTAAGCCATGCGTTCAATATACGATTGGTCCATATCTTAGGAGTCAAGACACTCCGTTTTCCATTATCCTCCCGCAATCGTGATTTTAAGTGTTTAGTGGCGGACGCAGCTCCAACTCTATCTTACCACGGCTCGAAAACGAAACTAAAACAAATACTTAAATAAATAATACATATTTTAACGTTATCCCACCGCAAAAGAATCATTTATTTTTAAGACATAATAACTTAAAAGATATATTTTTAAAAACTGTACAGGGGCCAGATAGTCGAGGCGCAGAGGCACAAAATGTGACTGTAAAGCGACTAGTTGTGGGTTCGAATCCCTCTAGAAATGTGGAAATATATTTAATATTTCCATTTTCTTCGTTGTGATGTCGAGGCAAAGAGTGGCGTTAAGTACTGCCACTTAACACGCAATGCCTTTAAAGACGGAAAGTAGGTAACGGAATATCTTAACACTAGGTTCCCTCCTGTTTTTGTGCGGGATACAGCGTGACCCTAAAAAAAAAAAAAAACTGTAAAGATATCCCTAAATATAGATTGTACCTACAATGTAGTCAACACAAACATCACTTACGCGTCAAATATATAGATCAATATATATAATAGAACAAAAGTAAAACTATTATCATTAATTACGCACTGTTATTCTTCCATCTGTTACTGTTACTGTTACTGTTACTGAATATTCATCGATACTTTAACAACTCCAGTTCCATTATCTACATCGATCCTGACTATTGGACAGATCCAATTATCATATCAAAGGGAATATTTCACGTTCGCAAAATTGTATTTAAATATTTCATATGTTTGTATCGTGTAAATAATCAAATATGATTTTTTAAATGATCTGGCTACACGTTTTTTTAGCAGGGTAGACAGAGAGATTTTTTTTACGGCTCAGTCCGGAGTCCAGCATAATAACGTCTGAGTTCCCAATCGGGCTGGTATACGTAACGGATTTGCTCACTTCAAAAAAATAAAAAAGGATAGACCGAGAGAGCCTAGTGTCAAGATATTCTGTTCATATATTGCTTGTTGAGTTGTGGAACTCAACGTCGCCCTTTGAAGAGTGGAGAAATGGAAATAATTTAAATATAATTACTCCGAGTGAGGATCCAACCCACAACCTTTATTTAATGATATTAATGTTTATTTCAATCTTTATCTCACGTTATTCTATTGATATTTAGCTTAATACATTATAATTAATTTAAAACATTTTTATATATAGATTTCTTTTCATGACGTATTAATAATAATCAGACCAGTTGATTTCATATTGATTATGGGTTGTTCACATCAAAGAATGTGTATATTCCACCATTTTGTTGCAGCGGACATTTTGGGTTAATAGCAATGATAATTATATACTCGTATACCGTCATCAGCGCTAAGTGAAATTCAAATTCCGTATCAATATGATTTTGGTAAATGATGCCCATTTCGGATGTTGCAAAGTTTCACCCACACACACAGACACGGCAAATTAAGTAAAAGCTTGTCATTATGTCATAGATCACCATAATTATGACACAGTCCATATATCAAACCCAATTTATCTATTTTTCAACGAGACAGTCATGAGATAAGGTTAACTGTGAAAACTAGAGAACATAGTGTTTTTTCACTAATATGGCAAAAAGTGCTACGTATTGTATCATATCACATTTTACAGAAAAAAAAATGTTTATTTTCTAATAACAAACTTTATTAACATTGTAAATAGAAATATTGCCAGTATATAAGAGTTAACCCGAAGAAAAACTATCGTCATTGAGCTTCTACACGCTTTGGGCGTTACGGGTGCTCTCAAAATTCCCACTCAAATACAGAAGCGTCACATCTAAAAACAGACCTTAATATAAATGGGTAAAAAACACAAACCAGAGTCTCGGGGTTGAGACGCAAACAGAATTATAGTAAAAGTTTTTGTGGCCATTCCGAAAGTTGCAGATTGTAAGTAATGATTCTGCTCGTCTACTATTAAGTTGGGTAACGCTGGCAAAGTTCGGGATCAATAAAAATAAAAGCAGCTATACTAAGACTAACCTAGAGAAACTTGAAACTACTAACTCACCTAGAATTCGATCTCTTCGATGAGTCATGCTTCTTCCCTCCTTGAAGGTTGGGCAAATCTTTCTGTCTTTTCTTCGTCTCCCTCCAAATCTTGTAATACAATATACACATAACTGTCACTGGCACATAAAACGCAGCGATGGCCGTCCCGAAAGTAATAAACTGATTAGTCTCTATGAACTGGATATAACACTCGTGGGGGGGCACTTTCCTCTCGCCGTCTATGTACGGCCACGCATATATCCACGGCGGCCACAGCACTAGGCTGAAGCCCCACGCGCCACCGATCATCACCGTCGCGCGACGTGTAGTCCTCTTAGCCCTGTACGTGAGCGGGCGTGTCACACTAAAATACCTATCAAAACTTATAATTAAGAGGTTGAGAACCGACGCGTTGGATGCTAGGTAGTCGAGAGCCAGCCAGGTGTCGCATACGTGCGGCCCGAGCGGCCAGTACCCGTATATGGTGAACATGGTGAACAAGGGCATGGATATTAAACCGACTGCGAAATCGGCGACGGCCAAGGAGAACAGGAAGTAGTTGCTTATGGTCTGCAGCTGCTTGTCTATCTTGAAGCTTATCATAACCATGGAGTTGCCGACGACGGTGAGAACTGATAGGACGCTGGCGATGATTGCGATGACGATCTTTTGGGCGAGACTGAAGGGGCTGGCTGGGAGGTCGGGGCCGAGCGCCAGGTCAGACAGGTTGGTTGATTGGTTGTAAGCGATGAGCATGACGTCAACTCGAGCCCGCGGCCCCCGATCCGCCGCGGCTCGTTCGCCGACCGAGAGCGGATCCGTCTGGAACAAATTATGTTTAATTTTAATTTCAAGATGAAAGGCACTGTTGATTTAATATTCTAAGCTGTCTTCAATTATAATAATTGTGGAATATTAAAAATATCTATAGGTAGATACTAATCTAAGTTTTTTATTGCAAAGGTTTTATGATTATTCGTTACTTTTCTTTTCCATTGATCAATAAGTAATTAAATATATTTTAGCATTACGCAATAAACTATACATACTGCCAAAAAGATTCTTATAGTTAAGGTATGCCTTATGTTATGATATGTTATGTTTTACAATAATAATTAAATAACTTTACTATTATCCCCTGAATTCACAACCGAGCACAACACTGTTCACCAGCTTCACTATTTTCCCCGAATATAGCAGGGTAGGAAGAGAGACCTTAGTATTAACACAGACCGTTTTTTCAATAATGTCTATAAACGAATTAACGTTTCTTATTTAGGCCACCGTTACGTAGTGGGACAGCATCAGGTAATCTCGATAGTGGGTATTAAAACCACTTTCATTTCCCCACCCTGGTAGTTCAAAGCACTACTCAACACCTAATACCTTAAATCGGGCGGAAAGCGAGGAACGGAGTGTCTTAACACTCAGTGTCTCTCTGACTAATACATACATATATTGCCAAAACGAAAATTACAAAACAATTTTAACCAAAAATGACAAAAATGTTAATAGCTCCCAAGGGTCCTTCTTATTATACAGTTGAGAATAACAATTAAAATTTTTAACCAAAATTACAAATTCACATAGCGCTTTAATACTCCGCGAGATTACTTGACTTGAATTATATAAACAAGACGGCAGTGTTTACCGTTCGCGGTTTACAGCCGACCTCAGTCAATGCAAATGAATGTGGATATTGCTTGCATTTCAAATTCTATGTTATATGTATATATAATATATTTAGAATAAAGCCATCGTAATGCAGAGACTGTATAACTGTATCGTTGGTTATGGGTTCTTATATATAATATATGTATATATAATATATTTAGAATAAAACCATCGTAGCTCAGTGACTGTCTGTCTGTGATCGCAATTAGTTGTGGGTTCGATTCCCAGTTGATGGAATAATAAAAAAATATATATATTTATATCTCAACATTGGTATAACACGAAGCGTGAAACTGAAAAGCGTGAAACGTTGGATTTGGGTGAAAATGGAAAACGAAGTGTCATGACACTAGGTTTTCTCTCTCTCTCCCTGCTTTGCTATCCGGGGAAAAAACGTGGAGGTGAAAAAATATTTATAAACAGAAATTAATTAAGATACATATACTGGTGATCTATACATAATGTCTGTATGTATGTAGGTAACATAAAGTATATGTAATATAGCAATAAGGAATTCAGGTTTCGAACTATTAATTGTATTTTTGTTATATTTTATTTTCATGCAGTTAACAAGCAAAGGTAATCTTTGATCAAAGTTATTTATTTTTGAAGACAAAAAGCCACTCTATTCAAAAAGGTTTACCTTTTGCCAAACAGAACTCAACGCCGCAATTTGTCTAATTGAGTAGAATAACTAAGTGTTCAATGAAATACTAAATTTGAAGACTAATATCACTTTCCTTTAAAATGTACTTACTACTTTTTGTTTGTAGCAACCGTGCAAACCCATATACTTGGACTTAGTTTTCTATTACCTAGATAGCTACCCCATACCTCCATTTTTATTAAAACATAGTGAAACTGTGTATGTAACATATTAAAATAAATCAATATGCTCTAAAGAATTTAATAAATTTCTAGTGCTAGGCTTCGGAGCTTTTCCAAAATTCATCTTCAAACAAGCGAGACGTAGTCGACAAGCCAGGGGTTATAACATGTTATATGACTGCTATATATAGCTGAAAACGACAAAATATTTAATATGTTATATAAAAGGGTATCATGATATTAGTTTAATTAATAATTATTTAATAACTAGGTTTTTTTTTTTGCTTCACGCTATATCCCACACACATCAGGGTAGGCAGAGAGAACCTAGTGTGAAGACACTCGGCTCCCCACTTTCCGCCGAATTCGCAGGCATTGTGTGTTAAGTGGCGGAAATTAACGCCGCGCTTTTGCCTCAAAATCAGAGCGAAGAAAATGGAAATATCAAATATTCCCAGTCCTCGAGTGGAAATCGAACCCACAACCAGTCGGTTTAATGGCACACTCTCTGCCTCTGCGCCACGACTGGCCCCAACTAAATGCTAGGTAATTAAAAAATATATTCAGAAAACGTTTCAAAATTTGAACACAACAGGATACGAACCCGCGTCTCTTGGACTAAAACCACTGTGCGGAAATAAAACCTTAAACCTACTACCGAAGTAAGTAATGAATATTTAATTATTTTTTAAATATTATTAACATATCGTTCAATTGGGATTCGAACCCACGATCAATAAAAAATAACCATTTTTTCATATTAATCGTTCTTTCTTTGTATAGAATAAAAAATAAGTAGTCCGTTTAAATAATACTACCTACCTATTAAATTTAAGCATGCAGGCTGCCAGTGACATGTGACCTTAATTTCTTTTAAACTTATTTTCAAGTAAATATTAAATGGGCTTTTCAAGCAACATTTCATTTTAAATATAAGATAAACTTGATTTTCACAAAATTTCGTTAAAATTAAATATTGTTATATTTAATTAATAATGGAGAATGGAGTGTTTTAACACTAGGTTTTTATGACTACCCTGCTATGCTGCAGTAAAAAGCGTTGGTTGAGTATTATAATAATATGTAAAAGAGAGTTATTGGCCTATATCTACGAAAATTATACGCACACGGGAGTATGAATTTCAGCTTAGTTAAAGCTTATAAGGACAAAAAGCACGTAAAAATATTTTTTTTATAATAACCTATTAGAAATATATTAAAATAAAAAAAAAAACCATATTAGCGCAGTGAGAGAGCAGTAAATGCGATTGGTTGTAAGCTCTATTCCCATTTAAGGGACTGATTATTTTTAAATTAATTTCATTTCTCCGTTTTGGTACCTGAAACAAATTGGGATACTGACTTCCCCCAGTCAACTCGCAATGATTCGGTTTCGTACAGAAAGTGGAGAACGGAATGTCTCGACAGTAGACTCTCTACCTACCATCCTGTCTAAGAAAAAACGTAAAATTTGAAAAATATAACAATTTCTACCGTATAATTTAAAACGATTGGTCTAAATTCAACGTTTTACAATAATTTATTTAGAACAAATAGAATTCGCAAGCCCTCGAAACCCACACTGAGTGATGTTTGGAAAAGAAAGCAAAAATAATTTCTCTTTCAACACAAAGACAATTTATGCAAGCAAGTTGGAAACGGAAAAAAAATCTTACATTTGTAATATAAACTGAACATCGGATATTTGTGATGATGGTTATGAAAATTGCATAAGTTTGTGTTTGTTTTCATATTTTCTGTGTTTTTTCAGTAAAAGTGGAACCACTTTTATTCAAAAAACACTTTGTAAATACGTTTGAACTTACCAGTTCAGTTTAGCTATATTAAAGTTGAACCTACCATATGATAATTAATAACTAGTGTTAAGACACTCCGTTCAATAATTTCCGACTGAGCTAGAAGCATTGTGTATTAAGGAATAAGACACTCCATCTTATTCCCAAAAGCGGAGAAATTAAAGTAATTTTAATATAGTCATTCCCTCTAGTGAAAATCGAACTCAAGCAATATCGACTAAAATCAGATGCTTTCCAGACATCTAAGAATAATCGTAGTTTCATTACTATCGTATTTTCGCTATGACATACAATACCTCATTGTACATACAACACCTCAAATTCGGACGGAAAATGAAGAACAGAATGTCATAACACTAGGTTGACTCGTAAGTCAACTACCGAAGACAGGCCAAAACTACAAAACCCACTGTCCGTTTTCATTAATCATTTTTTTTTTTAGCTTCACGCTGTATCCCGCACACAGCAGGGTAGGCAGAGGGAACCTAGTGTTAAGACACTCCGTTCCCCACTTTCCGCCGGAATTCGGAGGCTTGCGTGTTAAGTGGCGAAACTTAACGCCGCGCTTTACCTCGACACCAGAGCGAAGAAAATGGAAATATAATTTCCACTCCTCGAGTGGGAATCTAACCCACAACCAGTCGTTTACAGTCACACGCTTGTGCCACTGGGCCACGACTGGCCACCAAAAATTATTTTATTTTCATAAAAATATGTAAAATTAAAAAAAACAAAAGAAAGCATCTACAATATTAAAAAAGCCTCGATCTCAGTCTCAATGACGCTCCCTCCCACGTATATAAAGGATATTCCGTTATTATGAATTAAATGAAAGCATTGTTCATTTGACTTTCGTCAAAGATTTATATTAAATTTAAAACGTTTGCTTATGAAAATTCTACTCTAATAAGCAATAGTAAAGAGAACCTAGTGTCAAGACACTCCGTTATTTATAAATTCTCCTTTCTAATAATTATAACTTTATTTTTTTTATAGTAACCTACACATTAATGATATTTTTTATTTTATCGTTCACGATACTTCATTGAGGCCAGTCGTGGCGCTGGGGTACAAAGTGTGACTACAGACGTCACTGGTTGTGGGTTCGATTCCCACTCGAGGAATGGAACGATATTTTATTTCCTTCGCTCTAACGTCAATGCATAACGTGGCGTTGAGTTCCACCACTTAACTCGCAAAGCCTCCAGAATTTGGACGAAAATGAGGAACGGAATGTCTTAATCTTTCTTCCTCTGCATACCCTGCTGTGTGCTGGATATAGCCTGAAGCTAAACGGAACGATACAACACAAGACATAAAGACAAAACATAGGAAGATAACCAATTATCCCATTGACGCTGATGGGGAAACGCAATCCAACGGCATTTGTCAGCAACAGTTTTTTTTAGATTTTTTTTAGCGTCACGATGTATCCCGCACGCAGCAGGGTAGACACTCTGCCTACCCTGCTGTTTCCCTCTGGAACCTAGTGAAAGACACTCCATTCCCCACTTTCCACCGAAATCGGAGGCATTGCGTGTTATATTGCGGAACTTAACGCCGCGCTTTAACTCAACACCAGAGCGAAGGAAATGTAAATATGAAATATTTCCAATCCTCGAGTGGGAATCGAATCCACAATCAGCCATTTACAGTCACACGTTCGTGCCACTGCACCACGACTGACCTCATTTTCATAGTTTTTTTTAGGAAAATGGAAAACTATTTATAAGTAGAAATCTACTTACAAGTAATTTTTCGCCAACATTACCATAAGAACGTGTGCTTAACGGTTAGAAAATTAGACTCAAGTCTTAACGTATGTTAAAAAACATAAGTAATAAAATCAGTTTAAATTTACATTTAATGTATTTTGCTGTATTTATGTATCTTACTTACATACAGAATAATACGATCTTTTGTTTTCGCGATTACTACACATTTTGAAATGAAACTATTTTTAACCGGTATTCACAGATGTCTACCTGTGACCACGGACTACTGTAAAGTGTTCGAAACTACGGGTTTCTAAAAATGTATTTTCGAATACCAAAAATATACACAATTAATCCGGTTAAAAATAGTTTCATTACATACAGATAGAAACTAGAAAAATAACCGATACTCCCATTATCCGCTTTACGTACTGTAAGCATAATTTTTAATGTAACTTTATGCCGTACTTCACTCTGTTCACTTTGACCAGGAAAACGTAAAGCTTCTTCTAAGTAAAATCCGAATTCAACCCACGAAATAAGCAAGAAACCGAAATTTAGCAATTTATATGTACCTTGGCGAGTGTAAGGGAAAGGGTTGCATTTTCTATGATAATCATGATATAGACGACGCTTGAAATTTATACATTTTTTGAAGGAAAGGAGTCATGTTTCCCGAAAATGCCAGAAAAAATCCGAATTTGGCTATTAACAGTCCACGTAAACGAACTTACGAACAATTCATTCTACTTAATATAGTTCGAAGACAAAACAAGTGATAGAACTGGGGCCAGGCGTGGCGCAGGGGCACGCAAGTGTGACTGTAAACGCAACAGGTTGTGGGTTCGATTCCCACTCGAGGAATGAAAATATTTAATATTTCAATTATCTTCGCTCTGGTGCCGAGGTAAGCGCGATGTTAAGTTCCGCCACTTAACACGCAATGCCTCCGAATTCGGTGGAAAGTGGGGAACGAAGTGTCTTAACACTAGGTTCCCTCTGCCTACCCTACTGTGCGCGGGATACAGCGTGAAACTAAAAAAAAGGTGATAGAATCGTAACTCAAAGCGAAATAAATATTAAAACTGACGAAAACTATTAAAAAGTCAATCTCGTGATATTTCTTTCTTTCCACAAAGCCGATAGCTGGCGAGCTGCCAACTTAGCCTTAGGTATAATTAATTATGGTTCGCACCAAAGCATCTGCGCTGGCTAATGTAATTGCACTATATTGGCCTAATAAAATGAAACTACTTTGATAAAGGCATTATTGAATTTTAAGTTTTAATACGTCTTAAGATAAAAGAGCAACTTTATACTTTTTTCGCATAGCTGAGTGGTCAGAGAGAATCTGGTGTTCAGACACGTTCTTCACTTTCTGCCCGATTTTGAGACATTGCGTGTTAAGTGGCGGAACTCAACGCCGGGCTTTGTCTCGCCATCAGAACGAATACATAAAAATATATCAAACCATTTTCCCAAGTAGAAGAAAGTAAGGCTGTCTCTTATTGTAATCACAAATAATAATCCCACTCGTTTATTATTGCTTTTATTTTCATTTTCTTGTACTCAATAAGGAAAATTGTTGCTTTTAGTTCTACTCTACTAAATTCAGAATGAAAATTGTTGGAGACACAGCGTTGCACATAAGCTACTTTTTTTTAACTTAACCCCTAAAGGGGAGATGACAGTGTATATGGAAAGTTATATAATTAAACAGGCAAAACCGCAAGCTGTGGCTAGTAAAACATTTATGTTTTACTAGCCACAGCTTGCGGTTACTTAAAATACATCAAATATAGGTTATATAGTACAAAATCATATGGAAAATGTAATATATTCAGTAAGAACACTTTAACACACATGTAGTGTATAATATACTTGTAGACCAAAAGTAAGCAACGAGGCTCCGTGCCATGAATGGGGCGAAGCAATTTTGGCTTTAATTATGAATTTCTGCGGTCGCACAGTACGTTATATAACTCGCTTCAAACTTGCATCTCAAGTATATTATCTTATAAGAATTATGTATTTATTTTTTAGCTTCACACATAATAGGATAGACGGAGAAAATCTAGTGTCTAGACACTCCGTTCTCCATTTTTCGTCTAAGACCAAGACGTTGTAAAAAAAAAATAATTAAAAAAAAAAATTAAATAGCTTCACGCTATATCCCGCACACAGCAGGGTAGGCAGAGAGAACCTAGTGTTAAGACACTCCGTTCCCCACTTTCCGCCGAATTCGGAGGCTTGCGTGTTAAGTGGCGGAACTTAACGCCGCGCTTTACCTCGACACCAGAGCGAAGAAAATGGAAATATAATTTCCACTCCTCGAGTGGGAATCGAACCCACAACCAGTCGTTTACAGTCACACTCTTGTGCCACTGGGCCACGACTGGCCACAAAAAATAAATAATACAATATAAAATATCGCAATACCAGGAGTAGTCGATTCACGTGATCGTTGGCTAGAGCTTGATATAAAGAAACTTGGATATCTATATAGTTTCAAGTAAAACTGCCTCCTGATTCCGGTTCTTGATCAAAGAATTGGAGGCAGCCTCTTGAAAACGTTTACTGAATCAGCCATCAGTAAAATCATAGTCGTATAGCGATAAAATAGCAAGTAGTATATCAAGTTTATTTAGTCTATAAGACTATTATGTAATTTTTGTTCCCTTTTCGAAAAGGAATCTTATTTTTTTCCTTTATCCACACAAAACAATCATTTTAATTTAATTAAACAAGTCATACGAATTCGTTCGTCATACGAAGCCGCCACTCAACAGACAATGTCTCGAAATTAGGCGGAAAGTTAAGAACGGCGTTTCTTAACAATATATTATCTCTGAGTATGTAGGAAAAAGTGCGCAACTCATATAAGTAGTGATATGCCACTATAAAAAGTAGTGACAAATCACTAGTCACTACTTATTTGTCATGCATGAAGTGAACAAAGTGAAGTTAAAACAGCTTAGCAAAGGAGTCTATTGTCCAAAATTCAAAAGCTTTCCCATATTCTAGTTTTCATTTCAATTTCATATAATATTTCACCTCACGTACGTGGTGTCGTTCATTATAATATGCATTCAGAGTGAAAATAATTTATAAAATTCTGTATTCAATACTAGTTTACGGTATTCCAATATAAAATATGCTATAAAAATGACGTTAGGCTGCAGTGGCGCAGTGGGAGGGACAATGTGTGAGCGGAGCTATTGGTTGTGGGTCCGATTCTCATTCGAAGTATTTTTTTTTGTTTGTTTCACGCTGTATCCCGCACACAGCAGGGTAGGCAGAGGGAACCTAGTGTTAAGACACTCCGTTCCCTTCTTTCCGCCAAATTCGGAGGCATTGCGCGTTAAGTGGCGGAACTTAAAGCCGCGCTTTGCCTCACACCAGAGCGAAGGAAAATGGAAATATTAAATATTTCCACTCCTCAAGTGTTAATCGAACCCACAACCAGTCGCATACAGCCACACGCTTGTACCACTACGCCACGACTGGCCCCAAGTAATTATTATTATATAATTGACATATTTACATTGATATTTAGAAGAAAAAGTGTAACGTTTTCACAATGTCTCGAATTTGGCCATAGAGTGAAGAACGGAACATATAGACACTAGCATCTGTCACTATCCCGATATGCGGAGAAAAGTGTAAAGGTGGAGAAACATAAAATACGTTAAATTTAAATATATCTATTTCTTATTATTTCAATGTCATATATGAATAATATATATATATATATATATATATATATATATATATATATATATATATATATATATATATATATATATATATATATATATATATATATATATATATATATATATATATATATATATATATATATATATATATATATATATATATATATTTATGTGAGTAGGAGGCAAACGAGCTGAAGGACTACCTGATGGTAAGCAGTTACCTTCGCCCATGGACATCTACAACAGCAGAAGAGTTGTGGATGCGTTGCCGGCATAGAGGATGGAGGTACCTGTACACTCGACGCTTAAATACACCTATGTCATAGCGCTCAGGGAAAACCTCAGGAGGAAGGTCGTTCCACAGCTTACATGTACGTGGGGAAAACGACCTTGACGCACGCACGTTAGATACAGACCATGCGTCTAAGTGGTGCGGATGGTATTTACTCCTGAGGCGGGAGGTGCGATGATAAAAGGTGGATGGTGGCACCAAATCGAACAATTCCTTAGAGCATTCCCCATTGTACAGACGGTAGAATACCGATAGAGAACTGACATCTCTCCGTACGCTTAACGATTCCAGTCCGTCGGTGAGTTTAGGATCGTCGACAATTCGGATTGCCCGGCGTTGGATGGAGTCAAGTGGCTGTAGCTGATATAGTGGGGCACCTGCCCATAGGTGAGAACAGTACTCCACATGAGGACTGACTTGAGCTTTGTAAAGCAAAAGTCTATGTCCCGATGTAAAGTACTGCTTCGCCTTATTCGACACTTCGAGCTTTTTGGACGCCAATTTGGCTTTATTCTCTAAATGACTCCTAAACTGGACGTCGTTCGAAATGTCGACCACAAGGATCCCAATACTCTTAGCAGTACAGAGAGGAATGCCCCGGAATTTAGGCGCTATATTGAAGGGGGTCTTTTTTGCAGTGAATGCGCAAACTTGTGTTTTTGAGGGGTTAAATTTCACAAGATTACAGTCGCCCCAAACTGAGACCTGCTCTAAAGTGGACTCAATCTCAGACACAAGTTCGGTTCTCCGCTCTTCCACCGTAGCACGAGAGATATTAGCCCGGCCAGTGTAAAAGGCATCACCTGTGCTGTCATCTGCATAGCAATGAATGTTACTGGACTGCAACATATCATTGATATGCAGAATAAACAGTGTGGGAGATAGCACTGAACCTTGGGGTACTCCAGCATTAATGGGCTTAACATCTGAGCAGACACCGTCTACAATGACTTTAATGCTGCGCCCATCGAGAAAACTGGTTACCCAATCGCATAATCTCTTAGTGAGTCCGTAGGATGGCAGCTTCGACAGTAGAGCTTTGTGCCAGACCCGATCAAAGGCCTTTGTGATATCAAGGCTGACTGCCATAGCTTCCCCCTTACTCTCAATGGCGGCTGCCCAGCGGTGAGTTAGGTACACTAAAAGGTCACCAGCGCTGCGACCGTGCCGAAATCCGTACTGGCGATCGCTAATAAGCTGGTTTTCCTCAAGATAACCAAGGAGCTGAGTGTTTAACACGCGCTTCATCACCTTAGAGAGCAGGGAGGTAATCGCAATATTATTATTTGTGGTAACCACCAATAATCCAACATTTGTTTATGTTAAATGTTTTTTTGTCCGATTTAAATACGTTGCGTGTTTACTTGCGAAACTTAACGCCGTGGTTTAAATAGACCAGAGAAATATGAAAAGAGAAAAAGAGAAGAGAGACACAATAGCATAATTATTTAACAAGTATAGTTTGATACGATCCACTTAGATAAGGGTAGGCAGATTTTTTACTATACGCGGTTGTGTTATGCTCCGTTTTCTATTTATCCACTAAATTTTAATATTTTTTTTGTTAAATATTCTGATATTTAACAAACGTCTATTTCACTAGACCAAAAATGCTGTTTCTTAAAAAGCGCATTGTTAAGTGCCGCCGATACAACGTAGAAAGTGGATAACGGAGTGTATTGACGGAGTGGATAGGTTCCCTGACTACTCTGCTATGCAGGAAAAGCCTATGTTATATATAGTGAATCCTTTTTTTTAGCTTCACGCTGTATCCAGCACACATCATGGTAGGCAGAGGGAACCTAATGTTAAAACATTTCGTTTTCCACTTTCCACCGAATTCTGGAGGCATTACGTGGCGGTACTCAACGCCTTGCTTTTGCCTAAATACCAGAGCGAATATAATGAAACATTAATATTCCAATTCCCCGAGTGGGAATCGAACCCACAACCAGTCGCAGTTACAGTCACATTTTGTGCCTCTGCGCTACGACTGGGCTCTTTTGAATGATAAATCTCTAAAAGCTCAAAGAAAGCTTGTAAAAGTTTGGTTTTGAACTTTGGCACAATCGCATACCAATACAAATGGCATTCAGACGGCATGTTGCTAGTGGTCTGCATAACTTGCATTGCTGTCATTGTAACGCATCAAGCATTGTACTGTAGTATATACTATGTTGATTCTGTATATTGAGATATTTCGTTTTCACCACTTTTGCAACATTTTGAATTAAAATACTTTAATCGAATTATATGCATATATGGGGCCAGCCGTGGCGCAGTGGCACAAAGTGTTTGTAAAGCGACTGGTGGGGGTTCGATTCCCTCTCGAGCAGTGGAAAAATTTCATATTTCTATTTTCTTCGCACTGGTGTCGAGACATAGCGCGGCGTTAAGTTCCGCCACTTAACACGCAATCACTCCTACCCTGCTATGTGCGGGATACAGCGTGAAGCTATAAAAACAAAAGATGGAATCAGCCGAATTCAGAGGTTGGGTGTTCTATGGCGTAACTTCACGGTTTGCCTCGACACCAGAGCGAAGAAAATGGTTATATTAAATATTTTCACTCCTCAAGGTGTAATCGAATCCACAACCAGTCATTTACAGTCACACTTTCGTGCCACTGCGCCACGACTGGCCTCTGACTGAAATTTTATATATTAATTGAAACTGCATAATTTTTATAAAAACGATTCAAAATATATTCTTCACGTATTAATATAATGATAAAATAGGAATATGGTCTATTGAATTCATCTCTACAATAACGTTAGAATAGAAGCAAGAATGGTCAAGAATACAAGGGATTTCTATTGTTCATACAAATTGTATACTCATACAGCGTAAGATTGACATTTCCTGTTTTCAAAGTCAATAGAGAACGTTGTATCGCTTATAATTCTAACTTGCGGTATAATATATCATAGAAAATTATACTTTATAAATGTATTTGCCCTAGAAGTATAATATATTTTGAATTAATTATATTCAACTTAAAAAATTGAATCTTAAATTTTAAGATTCTTTCTGCTTTACTATACAGACTCTATACAACAAGATGAAAAAATGTTATAAATAATATATAAAGCATATGGAACGTAACGATATTTGTATTTATATGCGATTTTTTTCCAGTTTTGCCCTTTTTCCTTCTCATAACAGGGTAGTCAAGAGTCTGAGTTGACTTTAAAAGAATATAATGTAAAAAATCTTCCAATTTTTACTCGAATTCAAGATTTTAGGTGTTGTTTTATAAAACGAAAAAATAAAATAATAGTAATTAAACTATAATCCTTCCACGGAATGGGAATAGAATCGACAACTATATCTGTCTAACACTATCCCACTGCACCATAATGGCCTTTTCTCTTTAATAAATTGCAAAATTACATTAAGATAATGAATTTTAAATGAAAAATGATACTTTGTTAGTTAGCTAATAAATAGTTTACAATTAGGTTACAGTGACAGAGTGAACTATTGTAGACATTTCATTTTGCTATAGAAAATTCACTCTTATTGCATTGAGTTAAAGTTCAAAATGTTTGTTAAAAAATGCAGTAGAAATTCAAACAATTTTTGCTTTGAAAGCAGTGTTTGTTCTTTCAGCACACTATGATGGAATATTAAAAACAATTGGGTCCATAGTAAAAATTTTTGTAAAGAAATATTGAACAATCTATGAATAACGAATATGAACGAACTTTGGTACATAAACCAATATACTACAAAATGTATACTATTTTGTTATATTTTTAGTGTCAAACACACATTACACAGGCCACAGTAGCGCAGTGGGACAACTGACTGAATGTAATGACGATTACTTGTGGCTTCAATATTACTTCAAAAAATTAATCAATTAAATTAATATTTTGTGGCCAGTCGTGGCGCAGTGGCCATTCGAGAGGTGGAAATATTTAATATTTCCATTTTCTACCCTCTGGTGTCGAGGCAAAGCGTTAAGTTCCGCCACTTAACACGCAATGCCCCCGAATTCGGCGGAAAGCGAGGAACGGAGTGTCTTAACACTA
Organism: Dryas iulia moderata; assembly: GCA_019049465.1. Classification (NCBI taxonomy): domain Eukaryota; kingdom Metazoa; phylum Arthropoda; class Insecta; order Lepidoptera; family Nymphalidae; genus Dryas; species Dryas iulia. Next base: position 14,107,332 of record CM032428.1, read on the forward strand.
GGTTTCCTCTGCCTACTCTGATCTTCAGTTTCCCTTTTCCGCTCTACTACAAGACCAAACACGGCGTTAAGTTCTGCAAGTGAGCTCGCAATGTCTTCAATTTGGGCAGAAAGTCGAGAATACTAGACTATCTTAACAGTAGATCACAAAGGAACAAACAAAGATATGTATATAGAAAGATAAATCTTTTGGACCTCAAATCGGATAATAAAACGATAATATCTCCACTTAAGTATTCCTTTTAGACTTTCAACCCACAATCTCATTTACAACAAGAAGAAGTGACGAATACTGTTGAAAAATATATACGCTTGACGCCGGCTGCATAAATAAAGTTTTAAATTTTTAACGTCGCGAAACTACCTTTTTACACTTTGACCTGCCAAAAAGCTTTTGTAGTAAAGTTTAAACTTTCAAAGGATTTGAGTTAAAATAAGACAAAAATATATGTTTAGTTATAAATAGAATAAAATAATCCACGCTTTCATTATAAATGTGAAAGTCTGTCTGTTTGTCTGTTACGTTTCTCTGCTAATCTACCGGTCCGATTTGGATGAAACTGAAAATTAAAATAGTAAAACATCCAGGGTTAATCAAAAGCTACATATTTTTTTCAAAAATCAACCTCTATAGGGTTGAAATAGAGGATGAAAGCTTATATGAAATTTAGAAATTTACACCGCTTGACCGATTATGGTGAATTTTGCCATGAATATAGTTGATAATCCAAGGTTAAGCATGGGCTACTTTATTTTTAAAAAATACACCACAAGAGGATTGCAATATAACGAAACAGTCATGTAGTTCATGCGACGAAGACACAAGCGGGTCACTAGTCTAGAATATAAGCAATATTGTCAACATGTGCATAACATGAGTAATGGCTTCTTAATGTTCCTTTACGGTTATTACTGTACAAGCAAATTCACGCTTTTTCCCGTATTATAGGCCAGAAAGAACTTAGACACTCCGTTCTCCACTTTCTGCCTGAAGGCAGAGGCATGGTGTGTTGAGTGTAAAGCTTTACTTTGCGCCAGAACAAAAAAAAATATTTTTTCTCCGAGAAGAAATCGATTATATTTAAGATAAATGGAACATTTTAATAAATATAGAATGTTTATAAAATGTTTTTTGTTTATTTGTAGTGCCTATTATATGGATATTGACTTTCTGTACTTATTCTTCTTACACACTGTAACTATGCGAAATTTCACAGTCCTACATTCCCATAATTAAAAAAACCAAAAATAAATCTTTTACGTATACAGATAGACTTTTAAGTAAAAATTTGAACCCAGAACCAATGATTTCTAATATATAAAAATCCTTATAAAGTAAATATTTTAATAATTCAACCTATTTTAAAATAAACATATAATTCGGGAATATGCAAAAGCTATATTAGTGGAATTAGGTCGGTGTGTCACGTTACCATGTCAAAGATCGATGGAGACCATTAGCCCGGATAAAAATATAGTTATATATTATAAAGGGATATTCCCAGTAGGTTTACCAGTAGTACTACTGTGGATATTTTTCTCAGTAGAATTACCAGTGAACCAAAACAATATTAGTAGATAAGCCTAATTATTATATTCATATGATCGGTGCTCGTTATAGATAATAATTTATGTCCTGAAAAATTGAAAAAAATATAACGCCTGTGAGTTTTTCTTTATCTTTATTTAGTATATCTATTGGGAAGGAAATTCCCAGCGGAACTACTGATAGGGTTATTGGGAATACCTCTTTATATAAAGTACGAACATTTTAGAGCAGTACTACAGTGAGATAATGTCTAACTATTATTGTGTTTACCCAACGGTTCTGGGTTTGATCCCCACTCATGATTATATTTAATTATACTTAGTGATAATAGGGTCAATGAGGAATAGGCTTTTTTAAATTTCACTAACTATATAAAGTCATGGAGCTTTTTAAAATCTTAAAGTTTCAAAATTACATCAAATTGAATCCAATGTGACTTACACGTTCCATAGGTATTTCATTTAGTATTAATACATAAACACATTGTAACGCACGGGGAACAGCATCTAAATGTAAACAATAGCTGTGGGTTCGAGCTTTTCTAAAAGCTTTCTTTTTTTTAATATAATGCAAGACAGTGATTTACTTAACTCACCTCGCAATGTTACATATTCGAGAGGATATCAGAGTACGAAGTGTCATAATTCTACATTCTCTCCACCTAGCCTATTATACGAAATTAAGCGTAAAGCTAAACAAATATATACATAAATACATTAATTTAATTAACTTGTATGACACATTCAGTATGACATACTTATAACATAAATATATAAATAAATATTTTTAAGCTTAACATCACTTTAATAGAAATTTAAAACAAAAATTTTATATAAATAAAAGTATATGAATGGAATATTTTCAAGCGGAAATTGGGTCGGCACGTCGTGTTGTGTCAAGATCGATCAAGCTAATATTATACGAACTTATCTGAGAGATTTTTTTCCGTAAACACGCCACGCTTAAATATAGTTTTAATAACAAATTTGTTTAATTCACCCCTTAGACGCAAAAAGGAAGTCTTTCTCTCACTATTGTATCTCGATGCTTGCAGGTTCAAATCCTATTTGAAGAAATGTATTTAAAAAATGTTTTAATAGGACTTTAGCATCTAAAATAAATAGAAAGTAAAGATTAAGTGTATTATTTTATTTAGCTTCACGCTTTACCCGCTAAAGGAGGATTGGCAGAGAGAACTTAGTGTTAAGACACTCCGTTCACCGATTTTCACCTAAATTAGACACTACGTGTTAACTGACTGAGCTTAACACCAAGCCTTGTATTACCAAAACAGATAAATATCTAAGCCATTCTCAATTTCTATACTAAAAACCTCACTAAACTAGACTGGATATAAATCGTCTAAAAGTATATAGTAGTATATCAAATAATCTAAAAGTAAAATCTACTTCCGGTTTATCAAATACAAGTAAATTTTAACTTTAACTCTCGTAAATGTGTTATATGAGTGACCTGAATCGTATTAGAAGTGCAGTGTGGGCGTAGACATGCTACGTGCTACGAGCTACGATTCTCGTAGATATCGTAGCGAATATAAAATTTCACAAATACTCCTAAGCTTACTTACTATACGAAAGAATTAAAACATTTTTTTTAGTTTCACGCTATATCCCGCACGCAGCAGGGTAGGCAGAGGGAACCTAGTGTTAAGACACTCCGTTCCCCAATTGTCGCCGAATTCGGAGGCATTGCGTGTTAAGTGGCGAAACTTAACGCCGCGCTTTTACCTCGACACCAGAGCGAAGAAAATGGAAATAATAAATATTTCCACTCCTCGAGTGGGAATCGAACTCACAACCAGTCGCTTTACAGTCTCACTCTGCGCCTCTGCGCCACAACTGGTCCCATAATAATAAGGTATACTTTATTTGGTGAAATTGAAGATGATCGTGTGTTCGATTCCCACTCAGAAGGTGATATTTAAATTATCCTCTGGTAAGAAAGCGCGATGTTGAGTTCCGCCGCATTCCGCGCATGCATATCTCGGATTTGGGCATGAAGCGGGAAATCAAGTTTCTTTGCACTGAGTTCTCTTTGCCTATCTTTCTTTATAGAAAAAGTGTGTTACTGCTATTGTTCTATTATAGAAAACAAAGTAAAAATTGTGGCCTGTCTTTGTTGGTGGGCACAAAGTGTAACTGTAAATGCTACATATTGTGGGTTCGATTTCCGTTCGAGGAAATATGAAATATTTAATAATTCATTTTCTTCGCTCTAGTATTGAAGCAAAGCAAAAAACGGCATAGAGTTCCATCACTCAACATGTGATCCGCCCAGCTTTCTGGCTAATGTGGAGAATGGAGTGTCTGAACACTGAGTTCTATATACCCTGTTATATGAGAAAAAGCGTGTATCTCAATATAAAAAATAAATTAGAATTTTGGAAAATAGTGTACAACAGTTTATTTTCTTGTTTCCTTCGTCTGCTTTATATCAGCAAACTCTATGACCAGTCCGAGTAATGTCTTTTACGTTTGTATGCATTATTCGTTTGTGGAAACTACTAAATTATAGAGAACAGCTTTCTTTGGTGACACGGTTCCTTTGAATCGGGAACTAAGTTTGATTAAATAAAGAAAATTGCAGCATGAAAAAACGTTTATTGATTACTTTCGACCAAGTTTGTATTGTTAGTCGATTTTTAATAGTTTTAAAAAGTAACTTTATTATTATTATACTTGAAATCGGTTAACAATTAATAATTAACACTTTGGTAAATAACAATATTCTTATTATTAAACATTTTTACAGTGTTATTCCACACTTAGGAAAATTGAAAAAGACATTTAAAGAAAACGTATAAAAATTTGAACTCAACGGGATTCGAACCCCCGCCTCCTAAATACCGTTCAGACGCCCTCACCACTGAGCTCAGTGGCTATTTATATGTTTTCTTTAAATGTCTTTTTCATTATTCTTATTATTACCTTTTTTTTAGCTTCACGCTGTATCCCGCACACAGCAGGGTAGGCAGAGGGACCCTAGTGTTAAGACACTCCCTTTATTTATTACTTCAGACCATGTTTGTGTTGTTAGTCGATGTTTAAAAGTTTTAAAAAGTAACTTAGTAATTATTGTTACGGAAATTGGTAATATTAAACATTTTGATAAAATTTAAAGTGGATTCTATATAAAGATATTGCAATAAAAACGTGCAATATAAATATTATTATATATGATAACGAAGTCAAAATTAAGACTTAGCGTTGTCCGACGAACGATATTTTCTAGTTTTTTAAATAGCAAAGAGAATTTAGCACCAAGAAACTCTATTTTCCACTTTCTACCCGAATCCGAGACATTGCAAGTTAAGTGGTGGAACTTAACGCCGAAACGGTATAGTAACTGCTTCAAATCTCAATCTGTTACTTTTTAACTCAAGTTAGATACTATCTTCTACTTATATACTACTAGCTATCTACACTAATATCATATTTTAGACTCACCCAATTATACTATAGGAGTAAAATAACCAGAGTAAAACCAACAGTTTTTCTTGCCCTAAGAAAAAAATACATTACGTAATCCTTATTTTCACAGCTTATCTTATCGACCATAATTCTAAAAGTTTATATAAATTGCTATTGTATATCTTCCCTTAGAAGAATCTTTCGTTCAGAGAATTTGGAGAGTTTGTCAATTAAAGATAAACGAAGCGATTAAGCAAGGTCGTTAATCCCACGGCGCGTGTAATGACTGAATTCAATAAACGATTTTGACAGAAAGGATTAGTGCGATTCTGATATTGTATTTATATATATAGATAGATATAGAGTTATATTACACAATGTGTAATTTATATTATTGATTTTTTTTATTTTTTTTAGCTTCACGCTGTATCCCGCAGATAGCAGGGTACGCAGAGGGAACCTAGTGTTAAAACACTCCGTTCCCCACTTGTCACCGAATTCGTAGGCTTGCGTGTTAAGTGGCGCCACGCTTTGCCTTGACACCAGAGCGAAGAAAATAGAAATATTAAATATTTCCACTGCTCGAGTGGGAATTGAGCCCACAACCAGTCTTTTATAGTCACACGCTTGTGCCACTGCGCCACGACTGGCCCCCCATTGTAATATAACAGTTAATTTATATTATTGATAATAATATTACACATTGTAAAGTGACTAAATATTCCTAAAATGTGTTTTTTTATAGCGTAGGAGAAAACCCAGTGTTAAAACACTCCGTTCTGCATTTTCCGCTTGTAATTGATACATTGCGTGATTAATACGGGATCTTAAAACCGCGCTTTGTCTTAAGTACCAGAAAAAAAATTTAAAAAAGTTGAAATAATCTTTTTTCAAGTGGGATTCAAAACCCCATTACGGTACCTTGATAAACGGTAATTATACAATAGTAGATATATAGCAAAAATCCTGTTTCCATACACAAACAAATCATAAACCAATATTAATCAAACCAAATTATTCACAACACAATAAACAAAAATATATGTAAAACCATATCAAAAAGTAGGAAAACTTTGAAAAAATGATAAACGTCTCGTATCGCCGTCTCGCTGTGACCTCGGCCTCGGCCAGGGTGACCTAATTTCTTCGGGCATTCCCTAGGCGGTGGAGGTACACATGTGACTTGACTGGCGGCGTTTCGTCAGGCTTTTGACTTCTTTTGAGATGTTAGTATGAGAAATCGACCGTAAAATGCCAATTTGTGTCACTCTCTAATACATACGAGTAGTTTAAAATTTAAATGTTATTTGAATGTTTTTTGTTTGAATTTTTTGGTGCAATAACGTGTTTTTTTTATAGATATAAAAGCATATGGATGGAGGTAAAGATGAAAAATATTCATATGAATATATAATAGCTAGGATTAACTTCACCTTAAATATAAGACTGTGTTCACATAATGCGTTTTTTCCGTAAAGCAGGCTAGGCAGATAGACCCTAGTGTTAATGCATTCCGTTTTTCGCCTAAATATAAAACATTATGTGTTAAGTGTCAGAATTCAAGGCCGCGCTGTCTCGCATATCAGAGCGAACAAATGAAATCAGTTAATTTGTAATAATTTCTTCGAATGGGAATCAAATAAAGTCATATGTTATCACAATAAACCAAAATGGTCTTAATTTTTATTCATTTTTTATTGACAAATTATTTATTGTGCAGTGTGTTTTTTTTTTTTTAAATAAAATAACCAATAAGAAAAACATACGAACGAATAGTTATAAAAATTATTTTTATAACTTCTATAACCACACAAAGTATATTAAAAAATAAATCTATATTTTTTTTAATCTAAAACGATATATTTCGGTTAGATTTAGCATCGGAAGCTACTTTAACAGGCATTTGACCGGCTCGTCGACCATTGTGACCTAATTTCCGAACGGGCATTCCCCAGAGCTCGTAGTCACAGCGACAGTTTGTAGGTAGCGATCACACCTCATGGGATTCAATATGAAATCATATTATATTAATATTTGGTATTGATTAATATTTCGTCTTATATGGTTTTTGGGTTATGGGTTTGGTTGTTTAAGGTATAATTTATATGATTTTTTTTAGTATGGTTTGCCTAAAATAGTAATTTCATAATTTTTAAACATTTTTAAAGTGTTATTCCACACTTAGGAAAATCGAAAAAGATATTTAAAGAAAGCGTATAAAAATTTGAACGCAGCTGGATTCGAACCCTGCGCGTCCTGAACGGTATTTTATACGTTTTTTTTAAATATTTTAGTAGTTTCATGTTTTTTATTTTAAAAAATCTAGAATCTAGATATTAAGACACTCTGTTCTCCACTTTCTATCCGAACTAGACATTTTGAAACACAATAACAAAGCGAAGAAATAAATGTAATTTTTATATAATAATTGTTCCTCTCTCTGAGAAACGACTTGGGGAGAACCGTGCAGATAATTTCGCACAATTCTCAGATATAAAGGTTCAAGTAATAATGTTATATTTAAAATACCCCTCATTTTAATTTTGGTTTTATAAGAAGTCATTTATTCTAAAATTTACTTAAAAATTTAACTTACATACTGAGCGTGTTTATTATACTACTTAAGACACTTACTGGACATTTCTAGCTAACAAAAACTTATAAAACTTCTTATTATATACCAAAAAATAATCATTTATATTATTTACAAATTAGCTTCAAGTTTTATCTGCACATCAGGTTAATCATAGAGAACCTAGCAACCAATACCCTCCGTTAACCAATATCTAGCTGATTTCGAACATTTCGTATTGATTTGCAAACCTGACGCCGGTCTTTTTCTCGTTCACCAGAACGAAGGAATCAAAATAACTAAATAATGATCATTGCATGATCAATTCATCATGCTGTAACCCACACACCGGCTCTATCAGGAAACTAATCCTGAATCCTCGAGTGGGAATCGAACCCACAACCAGTCGTGTTAACAATCACACGTTATGCCCACGAGCTACGACTGGCTTCAAAAAAAAAAATATATATATTTATATAAAAACGTTTTGTCACTGCGAACAAAACGCTAGTGAGTACCAACCCTTAGTTACTTATTAAAGACCTCGACAGCGTTCTCTGCGTTAAACAAAGTGCTCTCGTGTTAGAGTTACGTTAAGACGTTCTCTCTTAGACGTTTCTTATTACGTAAAAATATTATTGAAAATGTTTTCTTTTCTTACGTTTCTAATATTGTGATTATTATTTTATGTATAAAAATAGGCTAGTTGTGGCGCAGTGGCACAAACGTGTGACTGTAAACGAATGGTTGTGGGTTCGATTCCCACTCGAAGAATGGAAATATTTTCATCTTCTTCACTCTGGTTTCAGAAACAAAGCGCGGCGTTAAGTTCCGCCACTTAACACACCTCCGAATTCGGCGGAAAGTGGGTAACGGAGTGTCTTAACACAAGGTTTTCCCTGCCTACCCTGCTGTGTCCGGGACACAGCGGAAGCCAAAAAGAATAAAATAAAAAGATATTGTGACGCAAGCATCTGACCGTAATTGTGAATGTTTGTGGTTCGATTCTCACCTGGAGGAATATGCTTTAAATATGTTTATTTATCGGCTGTGGTAAATAAGATAAAGTGCGGCGTTGAGCTCCGCCAATGAACACTCAATATTTCGAATTTTTTTAGAAAGTGAAGAAAAGAGTTTCTTAATACTGGGTTCTCTCTGCCTAACCTTCTATGGGCTGTGCAGAAGAATATACAAAGGGCATTGTGAAATTTTATAAAAAAAAATGTTATTCAGTACTTATATAAAATGAATGACTATTATTTTTATATGTATATTTCAAACATAAATATATAAAAAAATGCTTCAGAAATAAGAAACAAAGAAATTCCCAAAAATATTTTAGACACCACTCCAAGCACTGTAGCCAATTAAGCTATACGTTCTTATCGAGCTACGTCGAAATTCTTATACGCTTGCTACAACTTACTTTTATTGTTAGAGAAGCCCGGGTTCAAATCCTACTACGATTAAATCTTTATAGGTTTATAATATTTATCTTTATTTTCTAGGGCACAATAGAGCAGCGGCTGTCTATCAACGTAACTGGTTACGGGTTCAGTTCCCACTCAGAGAAATGATTATTATATTTAAATTATTTATATTCTCCTCTATGGCAGGAGAACTAAAGGCGGCATTAAGTTCCACTGCGGAACAGTCAATGCCTCAACTGTATAGCGAAAAGTGGAGGACGGAGAATCGTGACACTAGGTACTGTAAAGCGAAAAGTGGAGAACGGAATATCTTGACACTAGGCCCTAGTGCCTCTGAATACTTTGCTATGACGGAAAAAGCAGAAAAAGTAAATAATATTATAAAAATATGATATTCAGAGCAACATATATCCTAAGAGCAATATATATTACGAAAATATTAATTTATATTGAAAACTTGTTAATATTCAGTATATTCATTAACAGTAATTGTAAATAGTTAAAATTTTGTTTGAAATACAAATTGGAATAATAAGCTGGTTATGGATTCATTATTGGACTAAAATTATGAAAATTAACTTGAAATGTAAAACGATATCTGTTTTTTCTGTTTTATATAGTTTCACGCTTCTTCCCACGTAGCAGAATAGTAAGAGTGTGTAGTGACAAGATGCTGAGATAGAGACATTTATCATGTTGAGTGGTGGAACTCTACACCGCGTTTTGTCTTAAGTACAGGAAAGAAATGAAACTTTAATTATAATTATTCCCTTAAGTAGGAATCAAACCCACAACCGTCGATTTAACAGTTCAACGTTCGACTGCGCCACGATGGCCACTGATATTCTTGGATGTTAGTAGAAGCAATTTGATCCCACATATAACAAGATATGTGGAAAGAACATATAAAAGAGTGAACGTAGCTGTATTTGAACCTGTGCCTTTTGAAATTCGTCAAAGCTTAGTCAATATATATTGTTATGAAAGCTTTTACTCGGTTCTAAAAACTTTTATTACTAAAATCTACTTAGAAAATGACAAACATTATTTTTAATAAATCGAATACATAGCCACTGTCAGTCAGTCATGGATAGTCAGTCTTCGATAGGCAGAGAGACCTAGTGTTAAGACACTCCGTTTCCCACTTTCCGCCGAAATCGGAGGCTTGCGTATTAAGTGGCGGAACTTAACGCCGCGCTTTACCTCGACACCAGAGCGAAGAAAATGGAAATATAATTTCCACTCCTCTACTGGGAATCGAACCCACAACCACTCGTTTACAGTCACACGCTTGTGCCACTGCGCCAGGACTGGCCGCCACAACTGGGCAAAATATATAATAGAAGTTGAATTTGTTCAATTTCATACAATTGGTACCGTTGCGTTGGTATTGTATTGTAAACAGAATCAATCACCCACTTTATTACTGTTGTTTACTTCCAACTGCCGTTGAAAGTATAAATCAAGATAAGGAAAATTGTTTAGACTTAACGTGTTTTGATATTTTTTTCATATTTTTTACCAAATATTGTTTTGGGAAAGTTTATTTTGACAGTAGAACAATTTAATTAATTTTATAAAAATCATTATTTTGTGCAAAGCAGGGAGTAGTCAGAGAGTGTAGTGGAATCTAGTGTCAAGACACTCCACTCTCCATTTGCATATAATATTTCTATTTGATTATAATAATGGCGCCATCAAAAAACAAAAAAGGAATTTCTTCACTACGCACTAAGTTAGCTTATTATAGCTTACTTAAACACTATTTTAATACTTGGGGCACCCCTGGCGCAACGATGTTGCAACTAACTATAGAGACGATGCTTATGGGTTCGATTTTCACGCGGCGAAATAACAGATTTAATATTTCTCATTTTCCTGCTATAATAAACAAAACCAATCGCCAGTCGTGGCGCAGTGGCACAAACGTGTGACTGTAAACGACTGGTTGTAGGTTCGATTCCCACTCGAAGAGTGGAAATATTTGTTATTTCCATGTTCTTTGGTCTGGTATCGAGGCAAAGCGCGGCGTTAGGTCCCGCCACTTAACACGCAAATTCGGCGGAAATTGGAGAACGGAGTATCTTAACACTAGGTTTCCTCTGCCTACCCTGCTGTGTGCGGGATACAGCGTGAAACTAAAAAAAAAAAGTAAACGCAGCGAAGAATTTCGCCATTCATCACATAAAGTCTAAAATTTAGACACAAAGTAGAAAACAGAGTATAAGGGAATTGCCCTTAGCTGTATAATGTGAAAAAAAGGGAAGTACCTATGTACGAAAAAGGATATTAATTGAGTAAACAATTCGGTGATACTTTGCTATCCATATGTATGTAAGTAAGTATAGTGTACTCCGAACTGACCTCTTGTATATCGTCAGCTTTAATTGAAAATTTAATCTCGACCAGTGGCTGCCCCCAGTGAATATTGCCTTTATGCGAAACATCTTGACAAGATGGAATTGTTACATGCTGTGCCATACTGCTGGTATTGTTAGCTTATTAAATTACTTGGAAATTTTGTTAATATTCTTTAAAAAAATAAATTGTAAATTCTTTTAAACATTTTTAAAGTGTTATTCCACACTTAGGAAAATTGAAAAAGACATTTAAAGAAAACGTATAAAAATTTGAACGCAGCGGGATTCGAACCCGCGCCTCCTGAATACCGTCCAGGCGCTCTCACCACTGAGCCATGCGTTCTACTAGCCGCTTATACGTTTTCTTTAAATGTCTTTTTCAATTTTCCTAAGTGTGGAATAACACTTTAAAAATGTTTAAAAGTATTTAATAAATAGCATTCTCTCTTGTCAAATGATTGTTCGTAGAATAATCTTTGGGTAGCAGAAATTTGTAAAAATCTCTCTACAGAGATGCTAACAACAAAAATAAGTTGTAATAAAGCGTATAAGAATTTTGACGCAGCGGATAGTAGAACGCATGGCTCAGTGGTGAGAGCGCCTGGACGGTATTCAGGAGGCGCGGGTTCGAATCCCGCTGCGTTCAAATTTTTATACGTTTTCTTTAAATGTCTTTTTAAATTGTAAATTATTTTGTTTTTTTTTATTAATATTGCAGACAATGGTGATCAAGACGAAGGGCATTGATCAGTTACAATTTATAAGTAAGTACAGTTATACAACAACAGTATAGTTATAAGTAAAGTAGAAGACGACATGTGTTGGCACTACGTTCTCTCTGATTATCTCCCTATGCAAAATATATCCTAATATGAAATAAAAATTTCGCGGCTATTTTCGTAAACTTTATTAGGCAAAACTTTATTAGCAGGGTAGGCAGAGGGAACCTAATGTTAAGACACTCCGTTCCCCACTTTACGCCGAATTCGGAAGCATTGCGTGTTAAGTGGCGGAACTTAACGCCGCGCTTTGCCTCGATACCAGAGCGAAGAAAATGGAAATATTAAATATTTCCACTCCTCGAGTGGGAATCGAACCCACAACCAGCCGTTTACAGTCACACGCTGGTGCCACTGCGCCACGACTGGTCCGTATCTTTAACTTGTTTATAATTTTATAAACTGATTCTACATCTATATATATATATATTTATACTTATAAAAATAATTTAAAACATTTCAAGTAATTAAATAATAATAGGGTATATTCTTTAATAGGGTATAGTCTTAGTTTTAAGTACTGAAATAATAAACAAATAAAAATGTAATGCATGTGATAAAACAAGATTCGTGTTAAAAAAGGTACAGACCATATGTCCGTAGAGTGATCAAATAGAATATTAAAAAAAAATAATAATAATAATTTAAATAATCACAGTAAAATGATTTATTATCTCTAAGGGGCCTCTACGTGTTGGACCTGTGTCCCCACGCAAGCCTACCAAAGGACCGGTTTCTTCTGAACCCGAGACATCCTAGAGGAGATACATAATAATTTAAATAATCATGAGACTGTTGACATGGCGGACGTCCGGTAGTCTCACTCAATAGCCCAGTACTCATTCCATTCAAACTCCATTCCATAGTCCTAGTTTAGTTTCCATATTTTCTGTAGTTCCTACGCATTAGCCGGTGACCATCTCTGGGCAATTTACTGTAGTCACTCAGAGATTGATTCCGGCTGATGCGTCACAGTAAAATGATTTACTATCTCTAAGAGAACTCTACGTGTTGGACCTGTGTCCCCACTCAAGCCTTCCAAAGGACCGGGTTCTTCTGAACCCGAGATACCCTAAAGGAGATACATAATTTAAATAATCATTCCGACAAGTAGGAATCGAATCTGTAACCAAACGCAATTACAATCGTTACAGACACCGTTTTACTGCATTAAGATGGCCTTTAATTTTCATATTTTTTAAAAACTGTAATACTAACTTTCACGTAATTTTATATTAACACTCAATTTTAAAATATAAATATTACTAACAAATTTAATTAAAAACATATATTTATATTATTTATATTATAAAAAAAGCTTACCCTAAAGAAATAAATTTCAAAGCTGCAGCCTGCATGGTATGAGCATATTTTGCATCTAAAAGACGCACCGACTATACTGATATCCAATTTCATATGTAGACGTATTCGATATTGGGATCCTTTGAATGGATCGCATTTTTGAGTTTAACATATTACCACTATAAAATTGAAATTTTCATACTAAAATGGTGAAGTTTTTAAGGAAAATATATGGAATTTGTTGCTTTTTTACACTTTTTCCATTAACTAACTACTTAACTAATTGAAGAATTAAAAGTACGTAGTGATAAGACACTCCATTGTTGTTTATCTGTCTGTATGTTTAAAAAATTGTGTAATATAAGGTTGAAGAGAAAGATATTGATTGTGGATTCATTGGTAGATACAGACTTTAATTCTCTGACTCTCTCAGTGTGAATAATGTCCTTAAAAATTATATTCTTCAGCGATCCTTCAAGCATACCCCTTTCCATAGCCCGCTGAGGGACCTCACACTGATGGATCAGTCTTAATATACTGATATAAAAACTGATTTTCTACAGCACATGACAAGACACTAGTTTTATAACGTGTCGGCTCCGTAGGCTTAAGTATAAACGAAAAGACTTGACAAAGCATCCTATATGCCTTGCCAACAAGCGCGAATCCATCGTAGTGGGCTCTATGGGCTTGCCCACAACCTGCTTGTGACCAGCCAACCACAAATTACTTGTGTCGTCATATATTTTGGTCTTGACATAAGTTCACTTATGCTGTATTTAATAATCATTATATCACCTTAATAGAATGAAAGAAATATTGGTACCAGTTTCTCAATTGTAAATATTTGCGTATTCATACTCTGACTCGATGACTTTGACTTTGACAATATTCAGGTGACTTTTTTTTTTTTTAGCAAAAAAGTAAAAAAAAAATAAGGAAAAGGAATACAATCATCAATTAAGAACAACAAAGGCGCGGAGCTGTGTCCGTGGAGAACGAAGACTCATTTAATAAAATATATATATATATATATATATATATATATATATATATATATATATATATATATATATATATATATTCAGGTGACTGTGACCATATTTTTTTGCTTTGATGCTAAAATTTCTACAGAAAGTTTAGATAAATTGATTGGAGATAAAAATAAAAGGGACTTTTTTCTGGATTTTAGTAAAAAGATTTGTAAGCGGATTATAGAACGAAATAAATAACATAACAATATTTAATGAAACAAAATTATAAAATAGATACAGAAGGTCTCTGATAACGTTAGAGGTACTGCGATAAAAAAAAAGAAGTCATATTTTTTTAACTACTGGACCTTTTTAAGCTATATCCTTTTACAAGCCTTTATCTCTAAGTTAAAAAGAAATAAATTAAAAAAATTAAAATTAAATAGCTTCACGCTGTATCCCGCACACAGCAGGGTAGGCAGAGGGAACCTAGTGTTAAGACACTCCGTTCCCCACTTTCCGCCGAATTCGGAGGCATTGCGTGTTAAGTGGCGGAACTTAACGCCGCGCTTTACCTCGACACCAGAGCGAAGAAAATGGAAATATTAAATATTTCCACTCCTCGAGTGGGAATCGAACCCACAACCAGTCGTTTACAGTCACACGCTTGTGCCACTGGGCTACGACTGGCCACAAACGAAAAGACTTGACAAAGCATCCTATATGCCTTGCCAACAAGCGCGAATCAAGCAATCAAGCAAGAAATAGATACAAATGGAAATAATAAAAGCGTATTAAAAATAACATAAATATGATAAAAAAATAAATAAATTCTGATACTTTAGTTATATTTACGGAGTCACCATGAGTCTATTACAAACGCGACAGGATATTACGTTTGTATCGCGCCGGTACAGTCCTAATCTGGTTTCCGATTCCGATACTAAACTGATTGGAAGGAACCATTCGTATTTCTATAACAACATTACACAGATAGACTAGAAATCATTGGGAATTCTTTGATTTTTTTTGCTATTTTTGGCGTATAATATAATTTTATATACTTAGACTAGCTGTGCCCGTAACTTGGTCCACGTGGATTTAAACAAAGAAGTTAAAATAAAAGTAGCATAAGTTACTTTTTATTACATCAGCTATCTGCCAGTGAAAATCGGTCTAGCTGTTTCAGAGATTAGTCGGAACAAAAAGATAGACAAACATAAAACGCTTCTATTTTAATATTACAAAACTCCCATTTTATTTGTTAGTATAAATTATTATTACATACATCCAAAATGAACTTAAAAAAGGAATATTACATAAGTACAGTATAAGTAAGTTCAAATTCAATATTATAGTATAAAAAATATATAAGGGCCAGTCGTGGGGCAGAGGCACAAGCGTGTGACTGAAAACGGCTAGTTATGGGTTCGATTCCCATTCGAGGAGTGAATATTTGATATTTCCACTTTCTTCGCTCTGGTATCGAGGCAAAGCGCGGCGTTAAGTTCTGCCACTTAACACGCAATGCCTCCGAATTCGGCGGAAAGTGGGGAACGGAGTGTCACTAGGTTCCCTCTGCCTACACATGCGTAGTATAAGCAAATTTAAATTCAATTTTTTTGCATATTTAAATCACCTAATATAATTTAAAATCTATATTTTTCCCTGTCTGTGGTTCACACGTGGTTTAGACGTGGCGCAAAACAGATAAAAGAAGATAACGAAGTCAACGTCCAGGATTTTTTCCATTCGACATCAGCCCCAAACCCACTAGAGGGAGAAAAAATAGCTTAGATAAAGCTAGATATAGAAGATATAGCTTTGAATATACCTCAAGAATTCATGCAATTTATTCAAATAAATAAAATTTGATTATCTGTTCAAAATATCAAAATAATTTTGTATACACGGAACGTACTCCAAAATTTTTTGTTATACAATTTTTGTCTGCCTGCCTATCTATTTGTTTCGGCTATACTCTGAAACAGCTGGATCGATTTTAACGTTACTTTCACCAGAGTCAATGCAATAAAGAGGTAGAAATAAATTAATTACAACGCGGTGGGGTCCCTAGTGTATTATATAATTAATTCAATAAAAAATTAAGAAAATTTTAAAAATAGTCTGTAGAACGTCAAAAATTTAACTTAAAAGGGTCAGCCCTACAAACGACATGCATTAAACCTGACGCTGCTTCAAAGCCCCCGGTAAAATATAACACGCATAAATCCATCAGTTAAAAGCACTCTCAGCTTACAAAATCGCTTATTAGATTTTGACACTTAAAAAGGATGACAGAGAAATTTGATCTGCAGATCAAATTTCTAGAGACCGAAGCCTGTTCACAATTAATATAATTACAGCGTCGAGCACTCCATTACTGAAACACAGGAAAAAACGTGGGAATAATTGGAAAGATGCCTTCTTTTAATTAAAATTTGTTTACCGAGTGTCTAGTGCAGTTAGTTTGATGGAGTAATTGGGTTCGATTCCCGAGCCCAATTAGTGTGATGGTTTGATTTGAAAAAAAAAAGAAAGAAAGTAGATAACAAGTTCAAAGAGAAGAAATATAAAGGTGTCCGGCTTATTCTATGAACTTTTATAAAGACTCAGACGAAATACATAAGTTTAACGAGGTATTTTAAGAAAGCATGATTAAAAAAAAATTTTGATACACAGATACACATTATTATAACCCCTCAGCATTGCAGTTGTAAACTATCCTTCAGGTCAGTACTATTTAAATAGCAAAAATCTGTAAAATAATACACAAAAACTTTATACTGTCCCAAAAGACATGAAATATTACATACAATACATATTTTTATTAAAATCGTCGCCTAGGTTACGCTTATTTTACGTGTATATATAAAAATATTACACACTTAACCATGTTTTGGACCTACATCCATACTTATATTATAAATGCGAATATCTGTGTGTTTGTCTGTCGTGATTTCACGGCTAATCTACTGGTCCGATTTAGATGAAATTTAGAATGAAAGTAGTAAAAATGACTGGCTCTAACATAGGCTACGTAGTTTTTCAAAAAACAACCTCTAAAGGGTTGAAGTTTATAAGGGGATTAAAGTTTATAAGAAAAATCTACACCGCTTGACCGATTGTAATTTGCGATTGTGAATTTTGGCATGTGTACAGTTGATAATCCCAGGTTAAGCATAGGCTACTTTATTTTTAAAAATCCACCACCGAAGTTTGCAATATACTATGTATCCGCGAGCGAGCCGCTAGTTTTTATATAAAGCAACACAAACGTTACTAAGGCAACGCGTCAACAGATCTACCAGTAAACGAAGGTTCATACAAACATACTCCCATATAGGTATATAGACATATAGGTGCACATAAATATAACACACATAACCATGGTAAGATATACACTTTCGTATGTCATACACATGGTTGTCTAGGCAACGCGTCAACGGATCTACCGACCAACATAACATATATACGTACATATTCATATTTTTTTTTGTTACTTTCACGCTAGGGTAGATAGAGGCAACCTAGTGTTAAAACACTCCGTTCCCCACTTTCCGCCGAATTCGGAGACATTGCGTGTTAAGTGGCGGAACTTAACGCCGCGCTTTACCTCTGATACCAGAACGAAGGAAACGGAAATACTAAATATTTCCACTCCTCGAGTGGAAATCGAACCCACAACCAGTCGTTTACAGTCACACGTTCTAGCCACTGCGCCACGACTGGCCCCAACATATTCATACGAAGCCACATAATTAATTTAAATCAGAATAGTATATCAGTGGAGGCATTACGCCTGTTTGGACGAGTTATTATATATTCAGGCCGATGCCGATGACGCGTCGCCTCGTAATTATTTAATGCGTTGTGTTAATGCGATAAATGTGAACTAACTTTGCAGGTTGGGAATATAATAATAGTTATTATTATTATTAATCAGCTATTATTGATATATTAAATGGGCTGTTGAGGTAATTGCGATGGTTGTCCGTTCGCACACTTAGGAAAATTGAAAAAGACATTTAAATAAAACGTATAAAAATTTTAACACAGCGGGATTCGAACCCGCGCCTCCTGAATACCGCCCAGGCGCTCTCACCACTGAGCAAAGCATTCAAGGTGAACGCAGCGGGATGAACGCATGCTCAGTGGTGAGAGCGCCTGGACGGTTCGAATCCCGCTGCGTTCAAATTTTTATACGTTTTCTTTAAATGCCTTTTTAAAAGCACTAAGGTAAGAAAGAAGCTTTAAACTTGAAAAAACTGGCTTAAAATCTCGGTTGATCTTATCCTATATATTGATAAAATTCACGTTGAAACATTCTTGTGTGCGTTTTTGTGAAATCCTAAATAAATAACCTACTTTCAGAACATAACAACACAAAAATGGTGTATCTTCTCTTTTTTTAGAACCTTTTTTGAACGTTTTTTAAGTTTTTTTGTACACCCATCGTATATCGCCTGTGGAAATGGAACGTCTTTTTTAAAAGAAAACATAGGGGAAGTCCAAAATACTCGTTTTATCCACTACTGTGTTTGTACTATCTTTTAATTATTAGTCTAAAAATTAAGTTTCGTGTAAAGTATTTAAATTTTGGAATATTATATTATATTATGTAAGAAAACAGAGAGAAAATGATGACCGCCGTGGCGCAGTGGGCCAACGTCTGACTGAGGTGGTTGTGGATTCGATTCCTACGCCTAGGGGAATGATTTTACATACATTATTTTGATTTAATTTGATTTGTCCGCTTTTATATCTAATGCATAGCGTGACGTTGAGTTCTGCCAAACAACACATATTTTTTGAATTATAGAAGGAACATGAAGCAGCTTCTTTGTTTAAATATATCTCATACAAATATATGTATATAGGTATTTGTAATATTTAAAGTATTTATGAAAAAAAATATATATTAAAAACGAAAATAGTACAAAACGTGAGTAGCTTTACGCTTTTTCTGCACAGACGGGTAGTCAGACAGGACCTAATGCCGAAACATTCCGTCCTCCGTCCCTTGCCCACCAAAATCGAGACATTGCGTATTGACTTGCGGAACTCAACGCCGCAATATACCAAGTATATACGCTATTACCAAAATATTATTTAAAAATATATTTATTAAAAACTAAAATAATACATAACAATATGTAACCAGCCTTAAATCAAGTCCTGACAAACAAACTAAGTCAGTTGAGTGTTAGAGATCAATTCTATTCAGTCGACAAATAGCCTGGCGGGTCGGATCAATATAATCTCAACGGTTTTGTTCCATTCATACTACGAAGCTTTAGTATACGAGTTACCAATACTTTTTTCGTATTGTTTTTGTCACTGGTAACGATACGATTTGCTGATTCCATAGATTACTTTAGCGTATTAGATTATTTTTGTGTTCTAGATATGCTGGTCCTAAATCTTTTGTATGAAATCGTTTCAATTTAATCAAAACAGGTAGGTTGTTTTGATGTTTTATGTCTATGGGTTATTTTTTGGTTGGATTTTCTTGAAATGTTATGTTTCAATAATGATAAAGCTTTAGTGCTAATTTTGCTAAGTTACATTTGAAATTATATAATTTTATTCTTTGTTTTTTTTAGTCTTGAAACTATGTTCCCTCTTACTAGACCAAAAGAAAAATCAGGTAGTCACTACGGAAATAAATGGATCACTCCGGTTTCCACAAATAGTAAATCTTATACTCTTATTTTACTTATTTTACTTTACCTAACATTTTCATAATATCTTTGGCCCATTATGGATATGTTTACATAAACATTATATGTAGGTATATTTAGTATACTTTCGCGGAAGTCATCATTCTTGCCAAACTCGCTTTAGTAATACGCGTGTTTACTGAACTATATCATATCAATATTTATTTTCTCTTCCAAACTTTACCGTGTATCGGAAAATTTATACGAAATTAGGTATAACTAGGTATAATATGATTTGGAAGAGTAGAGTCATAATAAGACATTTTTAGTAAATATATAATAAAGTGTGACTGTAAGGCGACTGGTTGTGGGTTCGATTTCCACTCAAGGAGTGGAAATATTTAATGTTCCATTTCCTTCGCTCTGGTATCGAGGCAAAGCGCGGCGTTAAATTTAGAAAGAAAGAAAGTAGGGAATGGAGTGTCTTAACACTAAGTTCCCTCTGCCTGCTGTGTGCGGAATACATCGTGAAGCTAAAAAAAATGTATAAAGAACTCAAGTTAAGCGATAAGAACGCCTTTTGTGCCTCAATTATTTGTTATTATTTTTATTTCTCGTGTTGTACGATAAAGAATAAATAAATAAATAAATAAAGCGGTATTCGAACCCACGCCCCTTGGAAACCGCCCAAGCGCTCTTACCGCTAAAATACGTCTGAACGCATGGTTTAGCAAATTCATTTCTATTATTTTTTTTATACGTTTTCCAAAAATGTCTTTTTTATTATCCTTAGTGTATGAATAACACTAAAATGTTAAAAGTTGAGCTATAATAATTCAGCTAAACTGTAAAAAATAAGAAAGTCTTAAGAAATTAAAAAAGTTTTAATACTAGATCCCTCTGTATTACGATGTGTGGGGGATGTAATAGTTTTTAATTAGCATTTTTTACCTTCCTTTTGTTATCGCTTAACTTTTACTTTGTGCGTGCTGTTATCACCTATAAGTAAGATACCACTAGCCTTATTTTTTATTTATTCATGTATATGGATTGTTTTTAGTGTGTATTTTGTTGGTGATCTAATAAATAAATAAATAAATAAATAAATATACAGCGTGAAGCTAAAAAAGTATAACGTAATAAGTCCATACATTTTTTTCTTTATTTCTATATTTTTAGAATAAAACTCGTGTATCTTCCACCTAAATAACGCACTTGTAGCAAGTAAACAATTGTGTGGGAGCTCTTGAATACTTCACGCTTCGGGAAGTCCTCTCAAATATGTGATCGTAAAACATTCACCGATTTAATTATACGACTTAGTTTTGTATGCCTATGAAAGGGTTAAGGGTTATGTTCTAGGTTATAGGCTATCATGGCACCGTGGGTCAGTTACCAAATGTAACTGCAATCGTTTGTGGGTTCGATTCCCAAGCAATATAATCAGAATTAATTATTCTAATTGGCAAAGCGCGGCGTTAAGTTCCGCCACATAACACGCAATGCCTCCGAATTCGACGGAAAGTGGGGAACAGAGTGTCTTAACACTAGGTTCCCTCTGCCTACCCTGCTGTGTGCGGCATACAGCGTGAAGCTAAAAAGAAATGTACATTATTTAGTGTTTATTTATTGTGAAACGTGTGTTTATATTTTGTTTGACCGATCTTCCTGTAGATATTTGAAGTAAAATAATAGTTACAAAAACAAGTTGTGGTTATCAGTTCAAATAAACACCATCTACGCTATATTTCTTTCAAATTACAAATAGTATAGTAGGTTTTATATGACACTAATATAACATGTACAAAATTGAAATTTTATCCACTTTTTGTCGCTACTCTTTGCCATTTTGTCGCGATTAGAATATTTATATTTTTTTAGCTTCACGCTGTATCCAGCGCACAGCAGGGTAGGCAGAGGGAACCTAATGTTAAGACACTCCGTTCCCCACTTTCCGCCAAAGTCGGAGACATTTCGTGTTAAGTGGCGGACTTAACTCCGCGCTTAGCCTCGATACCAGAGCGAAGAAAATGGAAATATTAAATATTTTTACTCCTTGAGTGGGAATCGAACCCACAACCATTCGTTTACAGTTACACGCTCGTGCCACTGCGCCACGACTAGCTCCATACAGGTTCCTTATAAAATTCAGATATTCAACATTTACAGAAAACGGAACACAAGTAACTGAAGAAACACTCCAGGGATAGATTTTATCCCGGATACCGGAAGTTAATGCCTTTCAATACGTTCCCATGAGAAGCAATTGTTACTTACAATGCTTGTTACATACGTTTTATGTTTAAAAGAAAAGAGGAAAAATTTGTTAGTTCTTAAATTAGACTTTATTTTTTTAGGTCAATGAGAAATATAAGACATTTTTAGTTAAAAAGGGGCCGGTCGTGGCGCAGTGGCACAAGCGTGTGACTATAAACGGCTGGTTATGGGTTCGATTCCCACTCGAGGAGTGGAAATATTAGTATTTCCATTTTCTTCGTTAAGTTCCGCCACTTAACACGCAATACCTCCGAATTCGGCGGAAAGTGGGGAACGGAGTATCTTAATACTAGGTTCCCTCTGCCTACCTTGCTGTGAGCGGGATAAAGCGTGAAGCTAAAAAAAAAATACTACTAAAATATCGAACCTACGACCCCACACATAAAGACAATCCATACAACATAAAACGAACATAACCTTCAACACAACTCCCCAGCTATCTGCCTGTTACGAGCATGGAAAAAAAAACAAAAGTTTCAAGTGTTAGACTTTTTTAATATGAATTTGAAAAAGCTTCATTTTTTCTAACAACTGAGTATTATTCTTCATATAGAGATAACTAGGGCGCTCCGAGTACACTCTAAGCCAATATTGCAATATTGCACTCGACCGGCTCACTGTTGGTTATTAAATCATAAATTGTATGATTGAAAGCACTTATTGCTGTTACTTCACTGATATTAGTACATTTTTTTGGGTGAAATTTCTTTGGGAATATACCTGGTGGGATGGTTTTAAGGTCAAATTTTGGTGGAAGATAGCTTTATGGTGTTTTTCTTGCGTAGTATAATAGTAGGAGTTCTATAGTTGTCTATTTTTGGGCCGAAATCGAAAAATTGCTTCTAGAGTGACGGAATCCAACGCCGCGTTTTGTTTAATATTTGTTTTTTATTTAATATTTTTTTTCAGCTTCACGCTGTATCTCGCAGAGAGCAGGGTAGGCAGAGGGAAGCTAGTGTTAAAACACTCCGTTCCCGATTTTCCGCCAAATTCAAAGGCAGGCGTGTTAAAAGGCGTAACTTAACGCCTTAATATTTGTAATGTTTAATGATAAATTTACATATTACCATTCCTCTAAGCAGGTATCGAACTCACAACCGATTCCAAGTAATAAAACATTTATTATTTCGATACTTATGGTATTTCAGTTATAGTTGAACAGAGCACGGCGTTTAGTTATTGATAACTTTTAATTAACCTAAAAAGTCTTTCAAGCAAAAAGAGAAATATGTGTAAAGATTTTTGACAAATTTTTGTAGTTTTAAAAATATTTATGTATAAAAAAATAATTTTTGATTAGATAAATACAGGAAACAACCTGTGACCATTTTCAAACAGCAACATGTCGTACACAGAACTACTAAGTTACATAAATATATGAACAGGCCAGTATAAAGAGTACAAATTTCAGAACTAAATCAAATCGATGCGACAAATTTCCCCAAGGACTCGAGATACAACGTGGGGCAACCCTTACATTTCAATTTAAGTTATTTGAATCGTAAAATATTTTAAATGTACGTAACTCAATCCCGCAACTAAAGGCAAAAAATCAGTAACGTATTTTTTAATTTTATATTTTGTAGTAAGATTTTCCTTCACCTACCCTCCGAATTTGAAGTGAATATATACTGTATCCAGTCTACCTGTGACCACGGACTACTGTAAAGTGATCGAAACATCGGGTCTTCTAAAAATTTATTTTCAAATACCAAAAATATATGTGGCCAGTCGTGGCCCAGTGGCACAAGCGTGTGACTGTAAACGACTGGTTGTGAATTCGATTCCCACTCGAGGAGTGGAATTTTTTCATATTTCCATTTTCGTCTCTCTGGTGTCGAGGTAAAGCGCGGCGTTAAGTTCCGCCACTTAACACGCAAGGCCTCCGAATTCGGCGGAAAGTGGGGAACGGAGTGTCTTTACACTAGGTTCCCTCTGCCTACCCTGCTGTGTGCGGGGCGGGATACAGCGCTAAAAAAAGCTAATAATCGTGGAAACAAAAGATCTTATAAAGAGATCTTATTATACTATATCCGTGAATTTATTATTTACCACATACTGAATTCATTATTTACCACTTTGTTGTACTTTTATCCTTTATATCATTTTTTCATTAGTTTCAACCTAATGTCAATACATTCCGTTCTCCACTTTCCCTCTGGATTTGAGACATTACGTGTAAGTAGCGGAACTCAACGCCGCGCTTTTTCTTGTTCCCCAGAGTAGAGAAAAGAAAATAATTAAATTACGATCGTTCCACTGATTGGGAATCGAAACCGCAACCAACCGCGATATCAACAAACCCATTTCACCATAATGGCCTAAATAATATTGCATTTATAAAAAAACATATATTTTCCCACTTTGATTATTAAAAATAAGCACTATTGATGTCTAGCTATCACTAGCACGTGATATTGAACAGATATTGTACTTGTAAATTAAAACATTTTAATAGACTTATTATTATGATAAAATTTATATTAATATTTAAGAAGCAAAATTAGTTTCATGACAAATGTCTTAAAAATACCTATAAAATGGAGAACGGAATGATTTTATATGAAGTTATCTCTCTCTCCCTCTGCCCTATCATACAAAATAAGAGAAATTTATCAAGATGAATATAGGATTAGATACAGGACTGTAAAGATCGATTATGTGATACAAGGTGGTGTGGGCGGTTTTTACGTAACACTGTTGTGTGGGCGTATAGGCCAGGAGTCAACGACGCTCGCATAAAACTTTATACTAAATAATGTTAAAAAAACATTATAAACTAATTATTTTTGTTATATTGAAATACATGTTTTTTTATGATTCATTTAAAAGATTTACTTTGATTTTTTGTTTGAAAATTTAACGTTTAAGATTAGATACTATAGGCATTTATTTATCTGCGTATATTTTTAGACGTGCAGATATAAGAATAAAGCAAAATCTCTACTGTACCCATAGATTTTTTTATTTATTTGTTTTTAAATTTTACGTTTGTCGCTTTCATATCACAAGTTGAAGGACAATCGAACCCACCACCAATCTCATTTACAATCATATGCTGTCCCGCTACGCTACAATGGTGTCAAATATTAAGATATTGTGTAGGCTTCGTATTACCTTTATTTATTAACATCGTCAGATGCTTGGTGGTTCGTCTTTGACATGATAGTGGTCGCGAGCCAGTCGGAGAAGAATGTCCTACCGCCAAGCTACTGGGTTACCCGCCTTTTACGGGACGCTACCCAGCGGCGGAGGGTAATTGTATTCTTAACCCGTCCCCACACGGGAAAAAGCTTTATGCTATAAACCATGAATAAAAAGTTTTTTGTCAGCAGAGGGCACTTTGTATTACTATCATTTTTCGCCGATTTTCTACTTCAGGTCAACTAAAACTGAAGCGGAAGTACAATATTACCTAAATACCAATAAGGATTAATTGATTCTGTCAAAAATCTATTTTAAAACAACAACACTCGTTAAAATACTAGTTTCTAAACACTTTATTTGCATTTAAATTAACAATTAAATCCACAGCTTTAATATATTATATTTATAATAATACGCTTGTAATATATTCTAATAATTAGGGACGGACTCAGGAGGGTATGGTTACGTTACGCGGCGAAATTTAACGTGGGAAGATAGGCTAAGAGTTGAGTGACATTTCCAATTAATTTTACAAAGAAAAATGAAAAGTATGCTGTTAATTTTAATTAACTGCCTCACGCTTTTTCTCGCAAAGCAGGGTAGTCGAAATGGAGCCAGAGTCGAGATACTCCGTTTCCCAATTTCAGTTTGAAAGAGAGTCTTTACGTGTTAATTGGCAGATCTTAACGCCGCACTTTGTCTTATCGGACATTGGTAATGAAAATAACTTAAATATGATCATTCACAATCACAACCAATTGTGTTTACAGTCTATAAGGGAGCGTACTGCGCCACGATGTCTGGCCTAATATTAATTAACAGTTACTTCAAATATCTTTTTATGTTACATAACTTTTTTTGTTATATAACTTTTTTATGTTTTACATTGCTTACCCACCTGACTACCTTGTATTGTTATGAATGTATCTACAGTTATCGTGAAATCTTTAAAGATTATATTTTATGATGTAGCCCCTAACTATTTACCTTTTATTTGTTAGTCTCGTCTGTCTTCTTTAATTAGGAAAATATTGTAACTGCTTAACTCAAATATTTAAACTACACTAATTTCAAATTAACAATAACTAACTTCAATAAAAATTTAATATTTTTTCTATATTACTTCTTATAATACCCCACTTATATACGAAAATGTCCTTTGTTCTAAAATATCTATACCTACACATCTAAACCACCCCGAAACCAAGATAAGGGGCTATAATATTACGATCAAATGTTAACAGCACTTTAAAATTCCAATTACATACCTAATTTAGCCGCCGGCTCTCGTACTACAATGTAAATGAGAGGCGCGTGTACCGATTTTAATTAAATTCCTCAATCAATTCCGGCATTATGACGTGTATTTTGCAGTTTTACGGTCGGCCATTATCTGAGTGACCTTATATTTATGTTTATGTCAGGGTTTATCATGGATCGTATTACAACCTTGGGGATGATATGCAAGGATGGATATAAGGAAATTGCTTTAGATGAAAATTTCAGTTCTTATTTTTATCTTAACGTATACGGGAAGTGACATTATATTGATAAGACACTGAGATTTCAAGGGAAATCTGAATAAGGATCACGTCACACAATTTCGAACTTTTAAATGCTTAATAAATACTATTATGTTTAAAAGTTACTAAAAAACAAATTGCAAGTTATATGCTTACTCTATATTGATGCTTTAAACGATGTGGCCAGTCGTGGGCCTAATGTGTGAGTGTAATCGCGACTGGCTGTGGATTCGATTCCGATTCGAGGAATTGAAATATTTAATATTAAAAGCGCGGCGTTAAGTTCCGCCATATAACTCGCAATGCCTTCAGAATTCAGTGGCAAATGGGGAACGGAGTGTCTTAACATAATGTTCCCGCTGCCTAGCCTGCTGTATGCGGGATACAGCGTGAAGCTAAAATAAGACAATACATAATACAATTCATATATTGGTCTGTGAAGGCAATACGGCGTCGTAAATAGTCTACGCCGTAAATGGCGGTCTGAGTTTACGATATGCTATTGAGTGATTGATATTGGATTGATACTGGTTTAGTTACACGATTGGTTCTTATAGTTTTTAAGATGTGTTATGTTTATTTTTATTGCTTTTTGTAGTTCGTCGCAGAGAGTAGAAATTAATAAGAACTGGAAGTTTTCTTGGTGCGTTAAACACGCGTTGCCTTAGCAACATGTATGTCACTTTGGACAGAAGTGTATGTCAAATATATGGTAGTACTAGCGGCCCGCTCGAGGCTTCGACGCTACTACTCAAGTGTTTCGCAACGTTATTTTGTAACCCTCGGGAGAGGATTTTTGAAAAATAAAGTAGCCTATTTTTAACCTTAGACTACGATTATCTATATTTATGTTAAAATTCATTACAATCGGTCTAGATTTAAATTTTTCATATAAACTTTCATCCCTCATTTCAACCCTTTAGAGGGTGATTTTTGAAATAATAAGCAGCCTATATTTGACCTTGGATTTTTTACTACTTTCATTCTAAATTTCAGACATCATTCATTCTAAATGACAGACAGACTTTCCCATTTACAATATAAGTATGGATATGTATTCTTATATATTTTTTCAGTATTACGTTTTTTCACATCACTTGCGATCTGAAATCGAAATAATGCTGCGCTTTGTCTTGTCAGAGCGGAAAATGTATAATAATAAATATATTTATGATATTTTCTAAGTGTTAATCACACACTTACCAAATTATTATTTTTTTAAAAGTGTAAATATTGAAGATAGTGAAATCCGAACCCGCGCTTCTTGAAACCTTTCAAGCGGTCCGTACACGAAACTATACTGTTTCCAACAGGCACGAGTTCATATCGTGTGGCATTCAATTTTTAACTTTGTACGGTTTTTAGCTTGTTTTTCAACTTAAATATAAAATATAAAAATAACTTAAATATAAAATATAACTTAAATATAAAAATAACTTAAATATAAAATATAACTTAAATATAAAATATAACTTAAATATAAAATATAAAAATAATCTCCCCGAGTGGAAATCGAACACACCACCACAGCGTATACAGTCAGACACAGCCACACTGTTCCACTATATCCTTTTAGCACCTAACAAAGCAAAACAATTTTAAAATACATTTGTATGTTTGAAAACATACGTAATGCAAATATTCTTCACGTAGAATTCCCACCGTCTCCAGATCTATTCGGAGCAAGGCTTGCTATTGGAAAATTGGATTTCGACTGTCTCAAGCGAAACACGAGCTGAAGAATTACGTACACCTTCATTTTTCATCCTTTTGTACGGAATTGATAGAAAATATTTTTTTTTAAAGTATTAGGTTTTTGCTTGTGTTTAAATTATTGAGTCAGGTGGCCAGTCGTGGCCCAGTGGCACAAGCGTGTGACTGTAAACGACTGGTTGTGGGTTCGATTCCCACTCGAGGAGTGGAAATTATATTTCCATTTTCTTAGCTCTGGTGTCGAGGAAAAGCGCGGCGTTAAGTTCCGCCACTTAACACGCCAGCCTCCAAATTCGGCGGAAAGTGGGGAACGGAGTGTCTTAACATTAGGTTCCTTCTGCCTACCCTGCTGTGTGCGGGATACAGCGTGAAGTTAAAAAAACAACAATAATATTGAGGCCAGCACGGCGCATTGGGAGAGCTTCTGGCTTTTGTAGGTTCGATTCCCACTCTAGAGAGTGACTTTAATTGGCTTCGCGGTTCTTCGCGCTTAGCTTTGTAATCAGAGGAAATATAGTCTTAAGAAACTTTTTAGTACATAATTTTCAAGATATTACTTTTCGGGCAAAAATTTATTTTTCTTTCTATACCTAAAAATAACTTGGTAGAGTTATTTTCTTGTAATTTCTCTTAAGTTGGTTTTATTTTAATAGGACGGGCTCAGGACTTGCATTTTTTTAGATTCAGAACTACATAATAACTATAAACAACTCATGGCTTTATGGCTTTCAATGTAGGTACAATTAGAACGTCGGATTTTCTAATAGTCAATCTATATATTATCGATATCTATATGTTATAATAAGATAATTTGTTTTTTTTTTGCAGCTTCACGTGTTTTGCCACCTAGTAGGGTAGTCAGAGAAGACCTAGTGTTAACATACTCTATTCTCCATTTTCCGACCGAAATCGAGAAATTGCGTGCTCAGTGGCGGAGCTCAACTCTCTCTGCGCAACCTTGCTTTGCCTTAGGCACCAGAGCAAAAAGAAATAATTAAATATTATTATTCCTTCGAATTAGAATCGAACCCACAACCGTTATTAAATATATTTAGATTTACTTATTCATTTGTTTATTTATTTATATATTAAATATTTTCACTTCTCGAGTGGGAATCGAAGCAACAAGCAGTCGTTTACAGTACACGCTTGTGCCACTGCGCCACGACTGGCCCCTTACTGACTTATTTATTATTATAGATTAAAATGCACTTAGCACAGACTATAGCATAAGTCAATAACCCGCGCACCCCCATTATCATACCAAGCTATATCTAATTTAGTTCGCATTAGATTATATCTATCGTCACTCAGTTAGACTGTAATTAATTGCAATATAATTATGCACAGCTTTAATATTATGCTTCTATAATACGTAATTACATATGTTGCTCTAAAAGCCTGTATCCTAGGGGTTTCATAGTGAACCTTAACATTTATTTCTTTTAATGGTAAAATTCTTTTGTTCTATTTTTTATTACGACAAATCCATACTTATATTATAAATGCGAATGAAATTGACCCAGGATTATTATTAGTAACCTATTGAAGCTACTTATTTTATCAAAAATCAACCTCTAACGGGTTGAAATAGGAGATGAACGTTTGTATGAAAAATCTAAACCGCTTGTAATTAATTTTAGCAATTTGTAATTGAAAGTCTAAGGTTAAACATAAGTTACTTTAGTTTTCAAAAATCCACCCTTGAGTGTTGCAATATAACGAAATAGCGAAATAGTTCACTTGGCGAAGCCGCGAGCGAGCCCCTAGTTATAAATAAAAGGCAGGTCCACACTTTTTTCCACGTAGGAAGTTAGTAATAGAGAACCTAATATCAAGATATTCCATTCTCTATTTTTCACGAAAAATCAAAACATTGCGTATTAATTGGCGGAATTTAACGCCGCGCTTTGTCTTACCTGAGAGTGAATATAAAAATAGTACATTATCACGCCCTTATCTGCATAGTCAAAGTCAAAGTGAAATTATTTTATTCAAAATAAGAAGTTACATGCTTCATTTTTTGAACGTCAAATAGTTTACCACCGGTTCACTAAAGTTAATGCCTCAGACCTGAGAAGAACCAGCGCAAGAAACTCAACGGGGCTTCTTTTTTTTCAAAGTAATTGTGATATAGGGCATAGCAGAGTTGTCAGAGAGAAAATAGAATCAAGACATTCCGTCCTTTACTTTCTGACCGGAATCGAGATATTTTAGCACTCAAATGAAATTAATTTAAATATAGTCATTTTAACAAATGGAAATCAAACCCACAACCAACCGCAGTCAAAAATTATAAACAGACGCTGCTCCAGTACGTAAAAATATACTTAAGTGAAAATATACTTTAGTAGAAATATACTTAAGTAGAAATATAAAAATAAATATTTTTTTTTATATTTCTATTTAAATTCGTTATATTAAATTCAGCGTAGTTAAGCGCTTCTTACTCAAAAGTCTAGACTTTCTTTACTCTCTAACACTAGGGTTTTATACATCAAAATTCAAAGAGAAAGCTCCAGTCGAGGCTTATCAGGCTTAAGTTACTTAGCAACAACACTGCTGTCAGTTCAGATAAGTCAAAGGTAGTCTTAAAAATACATATATAATAAAATATATTTGAGGCCATAGATACAGCGTCTGACTGTATGTAACACGATGGTTATGGATTCTATTCCTACTTTTTTCCAGGTTTCATCCATACTTATATTATAAATGCGAAAGTCTGTGTGTTTGTCTGTCACGCTTTCACGGCTAATCTACCGGTCTGATTTGGATGAAATTTAGAATGTTAGTAGGAAAAGTGACTGGGTCTAACATAGGCTTCTTATTTTTACAAAAATCAACCTCTAAAGGGTTGAAATAGGGGATGAAAGTTTATATGAAAAATCTAAACCGCTTGACCAATTGTAATTAATTTTGCCATAAGTATAGTTGATAATCTAAGCTTAAACATAGGCTACTTTTTTTATTTAAAAATGCGCCGTACGCGGGTTGCAATATAAAGGAATAGTTCACGCGGCGAAGCCCCGAGCGGGTCGCTAGTTTTTAACATATTTAGGATAAATACTCTGATCTGTCTTACCAGAGCGAAAAGATGAAAGTAATTTTAATATAATCAAATAAAAAAGGAAATCGAACCCACAACGTGTTCAAAAGACTAAAGAGAACACAAAATAAACGCGATAAAGCCATTTACAAACTTGTAACCAAAGAACTAAGTGTTTATATAAATATTTTCTTTAAATTAAAATAATAAAAGTTCATTTAAGGAATGTTTGAATAAATAAAAATATGACACATACAAATACAACAAATAGCTTATACAATAATACAAATTGTCCCCTTGATAATCCCCAGCGCCCACTTCCTACACGTGTCGCCTTCTAAGCGATATCATTTAATCTTTCTGAACTTTATAAAGACATGCGTTTTAATTTAAATAATAGTAAAAATATGATTTTTAACTTAAAATATAAAAAAATATGAAATTATATAGAAAAATTGTTATATTTGTAAGTTTATTGCTTTTTAACTGCTACAAGAAAAAATGAAATAAATAATATTTCGTTTCCTTTGTTCTACTTCCCAGGCAAAGCAGGGCGTTAAGTTACGCCTCTTAGCACGTAATTACCTCCATAATTTAGCGGAAATTGAGAAACGGAGTGTCTTAACACTGGATTGCTTCTACCTAACCTGCTGCTTGCGGGATATAGCGCGAATCTAATAACCACAATATAATAATAGCTCAGTTACACAGCAGCGTCAGACTATAAAGGCCTGGTTGGTTAAAATTGGTTGTGGGTTTGATCTCCACTCGGAGGAAATGATTATATTTGAGACAAGGTTCGACGTTGATTTCTGCCACCAAACAGGCAATGTCTCAGATTCGTGCGGAAAATTGAAAATGAAATGCCTTGACACTAGGTACTCTCTGGCCACGCCGTTACGCAGAAAATTAACATAACAATAAAAAAATCCATTTCATAGCAATCTTGAAATACACGCTATTGACACAATTTATGGTACTCATCTGGAAAATGTAAATATTTTTGTTACGGCTATTATGTATCATATATGTAAATCTTACTTTGAACGTATGGGAAAGTCCAGTATTAGAACACTCTCTCCAATTTCAGCCAGAAGTCGAGATGATATGCTAAGTGACAGAACTCAACGCCATGATTTGTCTGTTATTGTCTTTGAAAACGTATAAAATTAATTAAAATACAATGCCCCCGATTGGGAATCGAACCCACAACCGTCTCGTTTACAGTTACAATACTGAAAGTTTTATCTCAATTCTAAATTTTAACAAAAATATTCCGTACAAGAACAAAAGATACAAAAACGAGTACGAAATGAGATTTGAATTATCATAACAATAAAGAGTGGAGGCATAGGCATAGGGCCACTAAGTACCCATCTACATAATAAAACGAACGATAAAGGTCAGCTACGTTAGATATGTTTTATGACTGTTCTCTGTAGAAACATGATATTCTGGGGAGTTTCTGGAAGATCGTCATGGCACAGTGGATTGATTGTGTACGCGATTGGTTATGAATTCGATTCCCAATACGGAAGTTTTATATTAGATTTTAAGTTATGTTAATTTCTCCGCTTTGTTCACAAGACAAAGAATTTGCATTGAATTCCACAACTCGGAAAGTGGAGAATGAAGAGTGTTGATACTAAGTTCTCTCTAAATATCATCCTATGTGGAAAAAGCGTGTGAGACTATAAAAAATAACGATAAATTAATTTCTGGCCTACCTTTCTTCCCGTGGGGGGACGGGTTTAGAATACAGTCCCGTAAAAGGCGGTTAACCCAGTAGTTTGGTGGTAGGAGATTCGTTCTCTGACTGGCTCGCGACCACTATCGTGTCAAAGACGAACCGCCAAACATCTGACGATGTGTTCCGGTTCGATGGCATGTAAGCTAGCCCTCCCTATTCCCATGATTCTTATCCTTCCTCCCTCCTTCTATCCTACATCCCCTAGGCTGGCAACGCATCCATAACTCTAATGTTATGGATGTCTATGGGCGAAGGTAACCATTTAACACCAGGTGGGCCTTCTGCTCGTTTGCCACCAATCCATACTAAATATTTGTTTTTTGGCCTAAGATACAAATTTAAAATATAATATTATTTTAATTTAAATTTATAGGTATTAGAAATATAATGAATATTTTAAAGAAAAAAACTTCTTTAGTAATGTTTTTTGATCTATTTTTAGGATAAGTCCACTTTTTCACCATAATATATGATGTTTTTTTTAAGTAGGATAAAGAACATATAAAATATGAATAAAACAACATATTATAACACATATTTTCGTAAAAAGCTTAAAACGAAGCTCCACAGTAGTTTATTTTTAAAAAAGCACGCACCCTTTTTAATTTAAAAATACATTGCTTACGTCCACAACTTAATCAGAGCTAACCCGCCTATGTCCTACTTACCTGTCCGTGTGATAGGTCGCTTATATATAGATAGCCAACGGTTATATTAATATGGCATTAAAATAGTATGTTACTATATCTTGTTATAAGTTAACTGAGAATTGCAATACATTTTTTTTTAGCTTCACACTGTATCCCGCACACAGAAGGATAGGCAGAGGACAGAGGAAACTTAGTGTTACGACACTCTGTTCCCCATTTTCCGTCGAATTCTGGAGGCATTACGTGGCGGAACTCAATACCGTACTTGGCAACAGAGAGAAGAAAAACAAATATCAAAAATTTCAAAAGTGGATAATGGAGAGTCTTGACCCTAGTTTTTCTTCATAAAGAGTGGAGCATACATGATAAAAATTAAAAATAACAGCGTAGAACCAATAACATATAGAAATAAGGTAAGACCGTCTTAACGATTGTTCATAGAAGGAAATTTTAGGTAACACAAATTTCGAAAAATCTCTAGAGAGATTCTACTAACAACAGAAATAAATATTAACAAGCATATAAGAATTTCGTAGTCTTTTTTAAAGGTTTTATAAAACTATTATTCATTTCCTAAACGTGTAAATATCATTTTAAAATAATAAAAACCCATATTAAATTATTCACAAACAAAATACCTAACTCAGTATGAAAAGCAAACCGTTCCACATAATTTCATTTGTGCCAATCAAATATCAACACTGCAACTGCGCGTTGCGTTGGCAACTACTAGCGATAGCTCCTGTCAAATGTATGCAGCCATACGAGTATATGAATACCTTGTAATAGCTTTCGATTTGAAATTCAAATTTCTGCCCACGTGTGCTTAGTTCGGAAGGTGTGGAATATGGCTTCACGCCTTGCACGCTTTTACACGCCTTTTCACGCATAACAGAATATATAATTGTGGCCAGTCGTGGCCCAGTGGCACAACTGTATGACTGTAAACGACTGGTTGTGGCTTCGATTCCCATTCGAGGAGTGGAAATGTTTAATATTTCCATTTTCTTCGCTCTGGTGTCGAGCTAAAGCGCGGCGTTAAGTTCCCTTAACACGCAATGCCTCTGAATTTGGCGGAAAGTGAGGAACGGAGTGTCTTAACACTAGGTTCCCTTTGCCTACCCTGCTGTGTGCGGGATACAGCGTGAAGCTAAAAAAAAACAGAATAGGCTGATAGAAAAACTTAGTGTTACGACACTCCGTTCTATACTCACCTTTCACCTGAAGACATTGTCGAGTTGCCGAGACTAGTGACGAGTTACAGGACTTAAAACCGCGTTTTGTTTTCCCAGAGAGGAGAAATAAAAATCATTAATATATAGTAATTGACAAGCAATACAAGCAAGACTTATACACGAATGAAAATATTGTCGTCTCTACACTTGCAGTGACCGGAAGAACGATCATATTTAAATGATTTTGATCTCCCTCTTTGTTGGTAACTTTACTTAATACAATATCTTGATTAGGGCGAAAACGGAATTGTCCTGGCACTAAGTTCTTCGTAACTAGGAACCGCCTCTTTGCTCTGCATGGCGGGAAGAGCTGAGCGAAGTATACATTTAATGTTATTACATGTTAAAAACGTTTAGAAAAGCAAACACTTAAACAACATAACACTTAACGTTCCACAGCCTAAGTTTATGGGCACATTTTCACCATTTAATTACCATTTATTGAAAAACTACAATTACAATTGTGACCAAAAAGTAGCAACTTCACAGCACGCAAGATACTGTGCTCGACATCCCTGCCAAATTTCTGAGGTCTACTACAAATAGCCCAGGAAGAACTACAACAAAACACACTTTTGACCAGTAAGAGCTTCGCTTCACTCAGCTAAATAATCCTGCAACGCAAGGCAAAGCGCAGTAAGTGTGATACTAAGTCACCAATTTCCGGCGAAAAGTGAAGAATGGAGGAGTGTCACGACACTGGGGTCTACCCTGCTGTGTGGAAAAATACGTGAAGCAATGTGTAATTCAATACAAAGGTGAATCGTTTAAAAATCAAATAAAATATAAGTTTGCCGAATCTAGAACATGAAAGAGGATGTTATTACTACAGTTACGATATATGTCTTTCTATTATCTTCACGCTGTACCCCGCACACTAAGCATGGTAGACATAGAGAACCTAAAGGTAAGACACTCCATTCCCCATAAAAAAAGACAAAAAAGACGTGTTTTAAAGACTCAAAAAATGTTATCGTTAATTCATAACATGAAATTTTTTACATTCTTTAATGTTAAATGCATACTTTGTATGACTTACAATATTATTTCTACCCCCGTTTGCAGCTGTATAACCTGCACTTACAAAAATTGACGCAAATACTTACATAAGTAAGTAAACTGTACTTATAGTACAGTTTAACGCCAATTAATCTTAATTAACATTTCTGGGTAGGGTTGTTAGATTAGAGAAATTCATTAAGTCAAGTTGCATACAGTTTTATTCACTTTCCACTAACTAGACCCGAGACTTCAAGGAAATGTCATGTAAGTGAGTTACGAAGTTAAAGAAATTTTCCTTCTCTTCTTACAAAGAAAGGCTTTCATTAACAGAACTTTTACTTAACTCGACCGAGTATTTTGTTTTAGTGCAGATTTTTTTAATTACTACCTCCAATAATTAATGATATTTAATGATAAAAAACATTTTATATACATTTTTTTTTCTATTTTATACTATGTATTTATTTTATAATAATTGTGCTCACGGCTTAGTCCGCGGTAAATTAAAAAAAAAATTATAAGCCTAAATTTAAAAGTACTCTAAGCTACTCTTTATTACATCAGCTATATGCCAGTGAAAGTCCCGTCAAAATTGGTTCAGCCGTGCCGAAGATTAGCCTGAACTAACAGACAGACAGACAGACAACAATTGTAAAACATGTTAGTTTGTGTGGACAGTGTGCATATACATATGCCTTAAGTAAAAAACGGTTATTTTAATATTACAAACAGACTACTCCTATTTTTTTTATGTACATTATAAATTGTTAGCTATGTGAGCTCGCCTATGTAAGGCCTTAACAATCTTATATCATTAAGTGTAATTTATATTAAGATTTTATCAATACTTGTTGGAAGCACATTTCTATTTTAATTAAGGTATATATATTTTTTGTAGCTTCACGTTTTTACCCGCATAGAAAATTAATTAGAAAGAATATAATGTCAAAACACACTCTCCACTTTTAGCCCGAAATCAAGTCGTTGCCTGTTGAGTAGCGGGCATCAACGCTGCGCTTTGTCTTAGAGGGGAAAATCAAAAATAATATTTAATCATTCCCTCAAGTGGGAATCGAATCTATATCCATTGCATTTACAGTCAAACGTTGTTACAAGTATGAAAATTAAGAAATTTTGAAAAACCAAAAAGAAACATTTAACCCAACCGTTTAAATTAACCATCTATATAACTCTTCGAAGAACGTCAAACTGAGGACCAATGCTTACACCTTATTTCGTCTGCGAGCTGCCTAATACCGTGAAAAAAATGAACTTTTAACGATGTTCTTACAAATACAGGCCATTACAAAGAAATTTCAACTCTATGTTAAAAACAAAAAAGTACTAAGTCGGTTATTTCTTTCTGTTGGCTGTAAATAATATTACGGCGCCACAAAGCATCGTCTGATAGCGGTATGATTTAAAAAGCCTATATAATTTTTAATGGAAATGAGAGAATTTAATTTGGGACTCGTGACGCTTTCCCCGACTGCCTACTTTGTGGGGCCTATTTCGTAGGTGATCTGATCGTTTCCTTATACCAATTACGTTTGAGCAATTTTGCTTGTTATTTTGGCTTTAAGCTTTGTTCTGCATAGTAGAGTTGGTATATCGATGACCCGTAAGGGAAATATCGTAATTATGTTTTGCCACTGATAATGTGCATTTTTTTTATTGATGAAAGGTAGGCAAACGAGCAGAATGGCCACCTGATGGTAAGTAGTACCTTCGCACATGGATATCCACAACATTAGAAAGGTTGTGGATGCGTTGCCAACCTTAAGGGGGAGGAGGAAAGGAGGGAAGAAGGAAGGAGGAAGGAGGGTGGTGGGAAAATTGCATGTTAAAAGTACAAGAACATATTACTTAGTGTCAAAAAATTCTGTTCTCCACTTTCAGCTTGAAATCGAGACATTGCGGGTTGAGTGGCGGAACTGAACGCTGTGCTTTGTCTAGTTACCAAGAGAAGAGAAGTGTCATGTTAAATTATGAGAGTTAGAAAACACTGTAAAGTATGCAATCTCATTTTTGCAAGCTAAAAATTGTATAGATTTATTTTATATCAAATTATTATTAAATTTATTGAAATTCAAATTACAACTATTCTAAATAAGTATTCCTTAAAATAAGATTTAAATTTACGAAATAAACATATCATTTATATCCCAGAAAAGGCTTTATATAGGATAGATTACTAAAAAATCCCTTTAAATTGCACCTACCAGTAGAGACTAATGCACAATTCTTAATGTCTTTAAAATGCTTTGACTGACATGACCTAATTCGTCTTTCTTTAAGTAAACATAAACAGTGAAAAGGCCGTCATGGCGCAGTGGGACATCTTCTGGCTATAAATACCGTTGGTTGCAGGTTCGATTTACACTCGGTGGAGTTATATTCAGTTTTCTCTACTCCCCTCTGGTACCTAAAGAGGCTATAACGACTCAAGGGGCAATGGCTTGAATTCGAATGGGGAATGGATAGCGGAATTTTATGATACTAAATCCCTGCCTATTTTTTCTGTGTGTGATAAAGCTTGAAGGTTATTGGCCCAATAATATCGTAGAATATTTTTTTTAAACTTTGTCAATTTTCAGGACTTATCTCTAATCTTAGGTACCCGAGTGGAAATCAAACCCAAAACCATCACTTTACAGACAGACACTCTTGAACTGAGCCACAAGTACATCATCGAATATATGTGAAAATAAGCTCTCAATAAATTATTTAATACAATTTAACATAAAATATATACACGCTTTGATTTAGCTAGTAATCTCATACTAAATTTAACTGCACTGAGCTCGTTTATCAAACGACATTATATATAGCATGGGTGTCCAACCTGCGATAGTAATTTAATCAAGTTACCAAAATCAGCGCCAAATTTTAAGCTAAAATCTTTTGTTGCTAAATACATTATATTTGATATGATTTTAGTTTAAAGTGAACACTTTTGTTAGCTTCACGCTGTATCCCGCACTCAGCAGGTTAGGCAGAGAGAACCTAGTGTTAAGACACTCCGTTCTCCACGCATCGTCAAATTCGGAGACATTGCGTGTTAAGGGATCGGACTTAACGTCGCGCTTTGCTTCGATACCAGAGCGAAGAAAATGGAAATATAAATATTAAATATTTCTACTCTTCGAGTAGGAAACGAACCCACAACCAGTTGCTTTACAGTCACAATTTGTGCTGAAGAGAGAGACCTAGTGTCAGGATACTCCGTTCTCCCCTTTGCCTCTAAGACCAAAATATTGCGAGTTAAGTGGCGGAACTCAATGTGACAGAAGTTTGTTCTCGCCATAATAAAGCAAAAAACTAAAAATAAATCAAATAAAATCATTTTCTCGAGTGGAAATCGAGCCCACAATCAATCGCACACAAAATCGTTCAATTTTAGAAATAAAAATACATAGGATTATATCGTAAAGTTCATGTAAACGATGAAAGACATAAAAAGTAACCTAACCTCATAATAAAATTATATCAAAATTTGCGTATCATTTTACAATCCAAGGGTTGTTCACCCCTGAGAACATAAACTTACACCAGTAGTATATCACCTGAATTGATTACACCGTTTGATTGCCACGGTAGATAAACTTCGTGTAAATTTAATTATATTAATTAAATATTAACTGATAACGGAATGTCTTATCAATAAGCCTAACTACACCTTCCTAGGAAATGGAGAAGAGAAAATATAGAAAAAATCTAGAATTAGTGGCTAGTATTTATGATGCCATATTGGCTGTGGTTTGATTCCCAATCGGGGGATTAACCATATATAAATATTTTTTGCTTTTTACTTTTGGTACCTAGAACATATTCGCTGCGTTAGGTTCTGCCGCACTTAAGCAACAACACGAAATATCTCGATTTCGAGGAACCTTCTAACTACTTACTGCTACAAAACTTCTTAGTTACGATTCTTTAAGCTAAACTCCTGACAGAAAATATTTGAATCTTCGAATACAAATCTGCCGTTTTTGTTATTAAAGTATATATGGGTTTATAATTATTTACTACATAATATGGTTAAATGTTAAAGCAAATGATACAGCATATCTTGTATATAAAAAGTAAAGTAAATAAAGTAAAAAGCATCGAAAAATTATAATTTATTAATCCATGATTCAAGATTTTCTTTCACTATAAAACCTAAGCATATAAAAAAACCACTTAGCAACATGAATGATAAACCAAAACCAAATCTAAAGAAAATTTTATATTATTTAAAAAGTATTCATGAAGTGTTGCCGTCGTGGCGCAGTAGGACTGTAAACACGATGGTTGTGGGTTCGATTTCCACTCGCGGCAATATGTAATTTTCATTTGACGGCAAGGCGTTGAGTTTGACTTAACCTCTAATATCTCGATTTCCGGTGGAAAGTGGAGGACGGAATGTCTTCATTACTAGGTCTTAATTACTAGGACTAAGTCCTCATTGACTACCCTCCTACGCGGGAAAAAGCATGAAACTTTTTGTTGTTAAGTGGCAACTTTCCCTCGTGGAGCCAGTCGTGGCGCAGTGGCACAAACAACTGGTTGTGGGTTTGATTCCCACTCGAGAAGTGGAAATTATATTTCCATTTTCTTCGCTCTGGTGTCGGGGCAAAGCGCGGCGTTACGTTCCGCCACTTAACACGCAATGCCTTAGAATTTGGCGGAAAGTGGTGAACGGAGTGTCTTAACACTAGATTCCCTCTGCCTACCCTGCAGTGTGCGTGAAGCTAAAAAAAAACTTTCCTCATTCACTGACAGCGTCATACGTCTGCAATACATTCCGCCTACGGCTTAAATAAATATTTATTAAGAAAATCATCTAAAAGTGCTTGTTACGAGTATTTTTAAAATATCATCTTCTTTAATGGATCGTGTTAAAGGGATCGAGATTTTATAATAAACAAAAATGTTAAAGATATGGGCCATCGTGGGGCAGTGAGACAAGGCTTGACTATAAACGCGATGGTTCTGCGTTCGATTCCTGAAACGGAACTTATTTTATTTTATTATTTATATTATTTCCTCGCTTTGGTAGGACATTTCGCGGGGTTAAGCTCCGCCATTTAACACACAACGTCTCTACTTTCGGCGGAAAGCGGAGAAGGGCAGGGAGCCATGATACTACTTTCTCATTAGCTACCCTTCTATGCAGGATATAGAGTGAAGCTAAACAAAATACTTTATTTCCGACCATTTATTAACATTTTATTAATATTTTGCACTAAATACCGAAGCAACAATTGCAAAATAGTTTATTTTGATCTCAAAACAGACTGGATTTTAACATGCTATCGTAATTTACAACTCGACGTATATTGATCGTTACTTTTATATATACATAACTAACAAGACTGCGCTTACAAGTGTATTTTGTGAAGTGTAATAAATATTTTAGTTTTTTTTTACAAATTATTTGACCTTTTTGTGTATTTAAAAAATTTTTTCGAGATTTTTAAGACGCAAGAATAAACGGAAGTATAAGAGAAAGAATTAGTTCACTCTTATATTTAATTTTTGGCTTTTAGTAACATTACTATATGCACTATAAAACCAACATTTGATAAACAATTATTTTATATAATTTTATTTGTAACTTTTAGCTTCACGCTGTATGCCGCACACAGCAGGGTAGGCAGAGGGAACCTAGTGTTAAGACACTCCGTTCCCCACTTTCCGTCAAATTTCGGAGGCATTGCGTGTTAAGTGGCGGAACTTAACGCCGGGCCACGACTGGCCACAATGGTCTCTATTACATAAACAAATAAATTAAGAAATGTGTGACCGAGTGTACTCACTCGCTAAAATAAATTCAAGAAAAAAATCACAAACAGAAAAAGGAAAAAAAGCTGGAAAGTACCTCGGACCTCGAGTCTGTAGCGTCTAAAAAAACAAAAAAATCATAAAAAATAAAGATACCTACTAAGCATTTAAATATTAACAAAATCTTTCTATAACAGCTCATATCATGTGTGATATCATACATTAAGGCGTATACAGTACAAGGAATATATTATATGTATCAAAGCAACGAGGCCCGCACAAAAGGCTCTCATGGAAAATTCAAGATGTAACTCATACGAATTTACATTTAATTTCGGCTAACAACATGGCAGCATTGAGCGCGGTCAGCTAACAGACACCAAAGGAATTTCTTTAATATATTTACAGGGGTTTTGGCGAATAAA